>OW028647.1:5055000-6305000 GCA_932294365.1 Diachrysia chrysitis
TTACATCGTGTAGTCGATTGTGACACTCAACTAAGTGGTTTTCCTTCAATCGTTTGTGTGTCAGTGGGTCAATAGTCGGCTGCAACCATACAATTCGCAAACAACTCACGAACCTGCTCACTATTATTAAAACGTAGTTTACTTAAACTTCTGTAATGTTAAATCTCTAGTGTTGGTATTTATTTTTATAAAAGCACAGCGAATCGAATCAACTAATTTAAGTTTTTTTTTTGTATCATGTAATCTGATAAAGTATGTGCGTTTTATTGCAATAGATTCATAGTAAAATTAAAAAAAAGGCACAAATATTTGCATAAACCCAAAATATTTAGGTATGCTGATTCCGTAACCAGAACGGCGCTTACCTAACAATTTTCCTTTCCAGCATGCAATACGGTGGTTAAATATCCACTATGATTGCATTTACATAACTCGTGCCCGTGATAATCTTTTGATCGCGATGCCATAATAGTGCAGCATTTGGTGGCAGACATTGCAGTGATGTATGAAACTGAATCAAACAGTGCAAACGAATTGCGAGCGAAGCAACTACTATCGGTCATTGGGCCAATGTCACGGCACTGCTCCCAACACTATGTACTTGTTTTACTAATTCAATATTCCGATATTATTATATCTCTGTCATAAAGCTAAAGTTTTTATTATGGTTAAATTTAATTAATACTTTAATTTAACCTTAATTAAATATGTAACACGGGGATGCCCTCGGATACAGTTTAATATAAATTTAATATAATATTATAAGCAGAAGTATACCATTATCAAACACATTATCTTAAATTCAGAATAATCTAATCTGAGATAGGAGGCGTCGGAGTAAGAACAAAACTAAATATAAATATGCAGGAAGCGACATTCATTACATTAAATTCTAATAATAAGTTTGCATAATTGTCTCATACATTCTGTGCATGTTGTGGTTACAGTAGGTAGGTATATAGGAAACACACGACGTTATCTAACAAGATAACCTTTAGAGCATCCTATTGCTTTGGAATTTATTATAATTTATGTGAATAACATATCAGTGCTTAGTTACTTGTTTTACAGACACATCTAAAAATATTAAAAAAATAGGTTTTATTAGCGTGTTCTTAACTAGGATATAAATGTCCAATACCTGCATGGTACGGCAATGGTAATGCAAAGAAACGCTTCAAATAAAAGATTGCAATAATCTGTATAAATGAGCGCCAATGAGCGGTTCCAAGTCACGCGGAAGTAGAGGTGAAAGTGGGGTGAAAGCTGCGCGCAACGTTTACCTAATCGCAATGGCGCGGCGCGGGCGCAGCGACGGCCCGAGTTACATCAGCGCAACACGACACAAATGTGAAAGTCAATGTTACATTCGATAATCATGCTGCTAGAGTCACATATGATGACAGCTCGATGGAATTCGCGAGGACAACCGTTACTTTGTACCGTTTACTATGTCTAAGCATGCGGTAACTGGATTGATCTGACCACCGAAAAGGTACTTAGTTGTCTGTGCAATTTATCTTACGCTACACGCTTTAAGCACCTTGACTCACTTTAGCTATGTATGCTTGAACATTAGTCACCTTTCATCAGGGATGCTTAGTTGATACCTTTCACCTGCCTTAAGCACTTACTGACGTTAAACATACATATTTTAAAGCTTTTGTAAAATAAGTTCCTACCTAATGTAGATGGCTAACAAATGTAAAAGTTTTTTTTATATGCGTCTAAACTAACGTTAATATTCGAGGTAAACATCCACGAAGAAGAGGTATGCCACAAAATAGAGCGTGCAGAGAAAGTGTTCGGACGTTATCGTAACGGTAAGTGATAGTCCGTATCTAAGTGGGTCGGTGCTTGGCGCAAACGTTAACTAGTGCAAACTGCTGTTATCTACTTAATACGTATTTAGTTTTGTTTGCATACACCACAAACACACATGTTCAAACCTGGTCAATAATATTTGTGAATGGAAACCTCCCGAAAAAAGAATGTTACAACGAGCGCTTCATAATCTATGAATCTTAGAGATATAAATACAAATATAAGACCCTTGTGATTTAAAATGATTTACTTTCACATACACTGTGTATTTTATAGCAAGATGGTCATAAACTGGCTTTAACTAAGCGTTCTACAGGCAAAGTTTGGTATAGTACTAAATAAGTAGTTTATACAAACGGTAGAGGTAACTATAAAACGAATAACGAGTGCCTTCCTTGTAGTGTCGTCAGTGTCTGCGGCGAGTAGGAAACGCCAACCGCCCGCGAGCGCGCCTTGACCCACTTAATACCTAACTCTAGCTCTCGCTACCACATGTTCACGAAGTAATAATTTAAATCGCCGACGTAAAAGCAACTAACTAATATAACAACGAAAGCAGTTTAACGTAAGGAACTTATACTGTTTATTACTAATTGTATTGGTACATAGTTACATATAGAAAACCCTTGAAAAATTGCATCTAAAGAAATTTTACTCTACCTATCTAAGTGGCGATCGAACTATCCTTGAGCATCAGATAGAGATTAAAAGGAAAGGAAACAACAATTAAACATTAATACAGGCATTAAAGTACATTACAGAATGTCAACCGTGTTCTAAATTTAGTGAACTTGCTCACGAGGTCGCGATGCGCGTCAGTCAAATGGTAAAGATGGCGCCCGTATATTCGCAATCTCGATGTCTCATTAGCTTTGCAGCCTTGCTCAACAATTCACAATGAGTAATTTATACATGTAGCAAATAGATTCAGAAGGCCAGCATAGCTAGCGAGCGTGAGAATTCGTATAATGTTCACTGCACCTGCCTGAACTCTGAAAAACCTGCTCAAAAGAGGCTATGCGCCCTTTTTTAATTCAGTTTTAATGTTTTGTTGATAGTTGTAAAATATTCTATTTTCGTTATTAAAAAAATATATCGTAAAAATTCAGTAATAAAAAATTTATTCGAGCCCTATTTCAATATTTCGTAAAATCTAACAAACTTGATCGATGACTTAAGACACTTTTCGGTTTGACGAATAAAAGTGTACCTAATATATTTTATTAGTTTGTTCTTTTATATTCTTAGAGATAAATCTTATTACGTGTTGTAACGTAAAACCAATAAAAATAATCGTTATATTCATTTTCTTCACTTCCGGACACTTAATATCGAGCCACTTGGCATTTTTTTTATATGAAGTCTAAATAATTAAAAATGTTTCAATAATAGAAAAGCCTATGCAGTATTATTAAAGTCAAGATTTTCGCACTCATTTTTGTACCTGCCAAATTTGAATTTTCAATTACTAAGTAATAATAAAATAAACAGAACGGTCCTCGTTTTGGAAAACAAAACTTTAAGCAGAAAGTTTGAACTTGTGACATTTAGCCACCTAATTCATTTTTGATCCCTTTAGAAAATAGCCTTACTGGCGCTGAGAGCATTCAAAGAGCAGGTAATAAGCGTACTCAGAACTAAATGTAATGAAAGCCACAATGATAAAGTATTTTTTATTTAAATACAAGCTATGATATAAAACTTTTATCGCAATAATAGTAAATACTTAAGAAAATTTCGAATTTTGCCGCTAATTTTCGCATCAAATCAGCAAACGCCGGCCATTTTCAATTTAATTACTTCACTGTACACTCATTGGTGGCGCTTTAAATCAGCTCAAAGAACAGCTGTCATTTTGTTAGGAATAGCCCGTCCAGCGTTTTATAGTCAGAGAATTTAGTCCATTTTTTTATAAAATATTATATTGTTTCTGTGTCCTAAGATTGGGAAGAATATGCTTGTACTACTAATCCAGTCTGGACTAAGTTTACAAAATTTGAGTTCTCAACTCCATACAAGTAGTTGTAATGTTCAAAAAGTAAGCTTTCGGTATTAAGAGATCCAAGAACAGCTCCGGGGCATTCGAGGAGTGACAAATCGGTACTCGAATAGTTAGAAGAAGGCCCGCGGCAACAATTTATGCCTACGATTGGGCCTAACTTGGAGCGGTGATACCGAATAGCGCGACAAAGTATTGTACGCGAGCATCGAGTTGTACCCAGTGGCAATTAAGCGTGGCAATGTTTACAGATGAGGTTAGAGTAATGCTGCAGGGTAATAATGGTATAACGTTTCGTACGTGTCGTTTTGTAGGGAGAGTCAGTTGTGTGCGTAAAAAACTGTCTGGGAAGGAATTTCTTCTGACTGCAAAACTGAGGCCGAAACAGTGGCCGGGCCAGGGCTATGGGTATCAAATTGTAAACGATTCAATGCTAGTGGCCTGTAATGGTCTCATATGCAGGCTTAATTGATAAAGGTTTCATTTATATGAATGGCAATGCAAGAGCACAATCTGCAGAAATTTTGATATTATTTTTTATCGTGAGCATCATGACGATGATTTTTATCATCACATGAAACCTATTGAACACCTCTGCCATAAATTAAGAAGGCGTGCATCGAAGAGAAAAAAGAAAGGACCGTACAACACTACAGTCACACGTTTTAGCAATTCAATACCACACATAGCTAATGCTCGTGGAATTAACACTAGTTACTAAACAAAGAAATTTCTTGTTTTAATCGCGTAAATCTCTTAAAACTCCATTATATTTGGCATATCCCCCAATTTGTAACAAAAGGTCACGCGCACTTGTATTATATCACTGAACTTTATATTTTGTAAAAAAAAAAAAAACAATTCAAATTTAGAACACAGATACCAAAATGTGTGTGTATATCCTAACTATAAAACTGCATACAATTTTTATTACTGTCTTTTTTCCATGAAAAGGCTTCAGATCAAAAATTTGCCAAGTGGCTGGATTAAAGTCTCCGGGAGTGTATTATCGAGACTAAAGGGAAGGTGTAACATCGCACTGACATTAAGTAAATTTGATATAAAGGTTGATAAATAAAATACTTACAATGGCCATTTAGCTGCTGAGAATCCAAATAGATAACAATCCAATAATGACACAAATCACTTGTTTACAGAGCATAACAATCAGAGAATTGTTGTTGAAGTGTACACTGCACTTTTAAATAAATTAATTGGCTCCGATACAATTCAATCGTCGCACACACTGAGCATATAATTCACAAACTCCACTGTGAGTTTCTTCAATAACAGTATAAATAAGATTACATAAAACCACACACACCGTATCTGGGCTCACACCCAGTTCCAAGTAGGTACCTGTAACAAGACAAAGCGGTAGTAAGTTTTATGACTTTGTTGATATTCACGAAAACGAATCTACGCTCATAAATAAAAAACACAAAAACCAAATGATAAGACGCGTGCCACTTACCGAATTAGTGTGACTTTTAAAATGACAAAATTAACTATGACGTAAAGAAGTCGGTAGTCGCGGAGGCACGGAACGTGCAGTCTATCCGGCGACTAAACGTTGACTGGTTGGCTGGCGCAATGGAGGGGCGTTCGGGGAGGGGAGGGGAGGCAGACGGAGGACAAAGCGAGGGAGGGAGAGCGTCTGGTCGACTGGTTGGTCGACCTATTGGCTTGACACACACACAGCAGCAATGTCAGACAGAAGATTGTAAGCTGGTTCATGCAGTGCGGCAATCTACTCACTGCTTGAGCCGATAGAAGTTAGCCGTGCAATAGCTCGTGTTTAATTACTACTTAATATGGTTATTTTAATGATATTGAATCTCTACACAAATCCTTATAAAATTTTCCGGCGGCCATCTGCGAAGTATACGCAACCTTCAGAATTTCTCATGGTCAAGCGCCCGAGCGTAAAGGTCATCGCATAGTTGTTACAACAAATAACAATGCTTGTCGAATAGCTTATTACTAGAATGAATAGTAAGAAAACAAAGAACGTTTTATTAAAGACTTTAGCTAACAACTGTTAGCAAGTTTAATGTGACATAAACTGGTATACAAAGCAATTAGGTACTTACTTGAAAATGATAAGAAATGTTATAAAATTAATCTGACTTTGTAAGACCTGTTACTAAGTACCTACTTACTGTAAGAAATATGTTTTATAAACTTGCATTACAATGTCATTAAAACCTGCGTTATGCTATTATTAATGCTAAATAATTTTAAACCGGTTTATATTACACAGAAACTTATTACCTATGTATCTATTTGACTCACGTTAAGCATTGAAGGTATGTTGGATGATTAATCGTGCAATTAAATTACCTATATTTAATTTGGGTACCTAATATTCAACATAATTTAGGTACCTACTAGGTATAATTCTAGCGATAAAAATGTGCTCGAATAGATTCAAATTGATTTAATTAATTTAAAATTTGACGTTCATACTAGTGGTAACCAAGTATGTAAACTTATAAATAAAATGACACGGGTTGTAAAATGCTAATAAGAGCTGCACACGATCATAATGTCTGATAGAGTTAAAAACATCGATATATCCTCATCCTCTTGCAACACTACTCACTCGATCCGCTACGTACTGAAGATAAATAAAAATAAATACGCAGATAATCTTCGTGGGGGTAACGCACTTGTTTGGTTCTATATCTCTCTCTCTTTCTCGCACTTCAACCGTTTTTTTTCTTCTTTCCTATGCCAAGTCATTGCCTTGCCACTACATACTTACGAGTTTATTTATTTTTAATGGCAGTTATTTAACTCGTTGCAAAATCGAGAAACCTTTGACAGACATTTAGTTTCTAAATGATTAGTCGATTTAATCACAGAAAGTAAAAACGAGCAAAATTTTATAATTAAGTACCAAATCGTTTTTGGTAAAAAAATTAAATGTTCTGTGATTTGCGTATTTTTCCTTATTTACCTGTTGAATTTATTTACATTATGTTTTAAGCCTGTAAGGGGTCAAACTTAGATCAACTTTTCGAATCTGCGTTTGGTTGGTTGTCAAGTGTGGAAGCTATAATGTCATGTCGGACACCCGTAGGTCTATTGTTAACCTTAAAATATGTAGCCTTAAAATTAGTTAGAGTATTGGAGCACTAAGATAACAAATATATTTTTGCTATGAAACATTTTATGTTTAATTGTATAGTAGCGCAGATCAGCGTATTGCAAAACTGCCAAGGTCAACAATACTTAAATGGTTAGACAAGCCACGCTAGCATACAATTTACCTCAGAATCAGCACTTCATTGTGTGCAACTGGCCAGGCGCATATCACGTATTTCACAACTTTTTAGCTTATTTGCACTGTCGGTATAGTTGTTGCGATACGTGTGAGCACGTACATCCGCGGTCCGATCAAGACTGGAACTGGGACCTGTTCTAGAGAAAGTGACCGTTTCCAAGCAAATACTTTCCAAGTTATCGTCGAGTTTCGGCGAGTCGTGTGCGCTGAAACTGACGTTACCTATGTATATCATTGTCTCTTTTTGCAAAACCAGGTCGTGGTTAAAGTTCGTCATATTGAGAAGACAACGCGGTGAGCAATTACAATAATATGACTTGTCGATAATGACGCAATTAACTAGTTACAATTGTAGCTTTTAATATTTGAAAAACAATGTCTGGTCATTAAGATAGCTCAAAAGGAGTAAATATTTATAATTGAATTCTCAGAAACCTTAAGGGAGCAAACTTTAATTTATTGATTCCATTTATTTAGTGGTTCTTACTTACCGATTGGAACAATTAAAAATAAATAAAAGCACCATTTAGTTAGCCACATGACAAAAAAAAATGAATAGTTACTTATTGTTACATAAACAAAGCACATCGGGACGTAGTTCCTATTATGATTTTAATTAACTATAAATAGTTATAGTTACAAGATGCTTCTTCTTAGTTTTACATTTTTGCTAATAACTTTGTGTACCTAGTTATTCGAATTTTTAACAAGAAATACCGTTGGCAAAAAGCGAAAATTCTAAACTTTTTAGAATGTCTGTTGTTATGTTTTAAAGATAAACTAAAAGTGAGTTCATAGTAGTCCGTTATTTAAACGGTTTGGTCTCGCGTCGCGTTGCTATGCGATGTAACGTTACGGTAACACAGTCAGGCCGCATACGAACTCACAAATTACGGACCTAATGAGGTCTTCTACACTTGTACAGGTACACAATACTCTAATACGTCACACATTAAACTGATGTCATACCACTGCGTCATTATAAATGTTATTGTTCGTTTGACAGATGCGACTGATATCAGTATAGGTTAAGTTATAATCATATTTATCACACTAAAGCCATGCCTGGGAGAAATGCTCAGGTTCAAAGGCTGCACTGGTTGAAGACTGCACTTCGCCACCTTTGGTCGCCATATACATTAACTTACGTCACTTTGATATATTTTACCAAAATATGTAATTGAGACAAATTAATGAGTTTGAGAAACAAATTAGACGAACGAAATTTTAGGTGAACAAAATGTAGCTTTGATCAAATTATAAAAATAAAAAACTGATATTTTTGCTATAAAGGTCAAATACAATCGCATTTATAACTTTTAACATCAGATCGCCACACAGGTCAGACCTGCTCTTTGAAACACGTTCCTCAAATAAATTCATAGGTATAATTGCGGTGCATCACATGCTTGATAGCTCTTCATTTGAATATCGAAGCATACCTATGGTTTGATTTTTTGTGTCTCATAATGACAATATTTTTAGGACTTCGTCTAGTTTTAGATAAACGTGGTGTGCGCGTTTAGAGCATTGCGCCGCATGCGCCCGCGCGCCCGTGCGAGCTAGGTACGTCAACTATACTTAATCAACATTAATAAGATAATAAATGCGTATTATCTTTTATGTAAATAACGTTCAATGACACTTCCTTATCAAATTACTGTGTTCATTTGCTATTTACTTTATCTAAATGGTGACAAATATACATAAATGTGTTTGGAACGTTGGCCTAAAACTGATTATCTTGTTAATAATATAAATGTGATTCCTGCGGCTATGCCCGTCTCTTTAATCATTATCTTATGTTAATGAATTCCAGTCCTTGTAAGTATATGAGGTTTAAGAGTCGGTGATTAGCTTACAATTCTACAAATATCATTTGCACATAGATTTAATGATGTTGTACCTAAGTATTTCACGCACAAGATTATAATTTTCTAGTTACATATGGTATTGATAATTTTGACTTACAAAGTAAACCTATTTAAAAAAACGCGAGTGTCGCCGCAAACCCTAATTATTAGGTTATTAAAATTAACAGGATCAGTGCAGATGTCTTTCGCAAAAATTACAGTAATGGGTACCTACTAGGCATTCACAAAATAATCAACATCGAATATTTTTTAATTTTGTACTCTACCTAATTTCGGGTTTTTAATCGATTCCTAAATAGTTAACCAATAAACTTGTAAATCATATTATACGTCTGAGCTGAAATCAACCAATACAAAATGCGAAATCTAAGTACAAATTAAAAACTGTCAAATTTTCCAAAATTTTATTAATAGGTAATATTAATTTCTCTATATATAAAAAAATGTAGGTAAGTAGGCGTATGTTGTAGGCGTGAGTTTAGTGGTCGGTATAAAAGTGATAATAAGCGAACAAGAGCGCGGCTTGACCTTGCTTCGCTCATGGACACCACAATTGGGTCAGTGGGTCAGACATTTTGCGTTTTTTCGCTTGCTGCATTCCTGTGCGACACGCTACAAGTAATTTTTGATATAAGTATTATTAATTTATTACAAACGAAATTATGTTAGCTCACTGCTAATAAGTAATCTTAATTTTAAGATCGATTGATGTTTTGCTTTCTTATAATATTTTTCATCCATGAGGTAAATATCTACTTAATGAATGAAAAATATTATATGAAATGTTCCAACCAAATATTCAGCAATTTAAAATATAGATTTTACATTGCTGGATATTTGTTTACCAGATTTATGGCCTTATTTATAAAAATCTGGACGGTGTTAAGCAATTAGATTATATTAATAGATTAGATTTCTCGAGATTTTTATAAATAAGACCATTATTGTCTAAATATGTACCTAATTGGTATTAGACTTATATTTGGCTGCAATCGTTTCAGCAACGAAATCTAAAATGCTGGTTTAACCAAGGCAACGTTTTCGTTATATCAAAGTATTTATTTTGTTTTTAATTTCATTACGGGTTTAGTTTTAAACAATAATTGGTATTATATTTTATTAGTATTCTATTATTTGTATTTAATTACTAGTATGAGTTCTCTAAAAAAAAAAAAAAATCTGTGTATTTATTGGTATTTGATGAACAAATTACTAAAATTAATTTGGATGTTCGATTAACAAATCTAGGTGGGGTAGGTACGTTAAAATTATGTTTCCGCAATACAATTTGTTGCTATGTAGTCACTAGTGGATAAATCTATTTAAATTTAGCAGTTCGATGTCCTTTTCCTATAGTTATCGAAGTATAGTAAGTATTTATAGAAATCAAAACGTGAAACAGGAAAACAGCGGATCGAGTCGGGCATCGCGTGTTTAGTTAAAGCCAGGTTACTAGGTACCTATACTACCTACGGTAACAGGATATAATATCCCGCTGCATGATAAAAAAACAACAATATTACGAGGAATTTTAACTTGCTAGGTATGTTTATCTACTGAAGTTTTTGATTTAGGGATAAACTTTTCCAATTAACCTGTACAGTGAGGCTGAATATGTAGGTATGGTAGTCCAATCTTATAAATCCCCATAAGGCCGGGTGCCTTTTGATGGTTTCCCCCGCAAACAAAAAAGAAGGTATGGTATTTCAAGCCAACGGACATCAAAACTTCAAAAGTAATATTTAGTTCTTATTAAAGGTTAAATGACTTAAACTTTGTCAAGGATTTTTGGATAGTTACGAGCTTAGAGGAAAAATTTTTCGTTCGTTTATCAGAGTTTAATCTGTAAAACCAGTATAAACAACTAAAATTAGTGTCAAAACAAACCACACCATTTTATTAAAACTATCCCAAACCTAATATTACCCTAATAATATCGGAACCATCGATATTTTCGCATAAACATCTCGCTACGCACCTAAAAATTTGCTTACGCTCGGCAGAACGGATGCGCGCACTCTATGCTTGTCTATGTATACTCCAGGTCACGAGTAAGTTGTCATAGCACCATTGGTTTTTATTTATAAATTAATATTTTTACTGATTCTGTAAAGTCGATAAGATAATTCAAAGTAAACAAAAAAAACCTGGTTTTCCTTTCATACTGTAAAAAAGTGATATTAGCTTAGTTAACGTTTAAATCCGTCAATGTTTTACAATTTTACTTAAAACCGTGATATGCGACTCTTTGTTTACTCTGCAATTGCATGCAAATAATTGTGGTGAGATGAAAATAATATCATAGGAAAGAACGTACTGTTTCTATTCAAATAAGTTATTGAACTCGCCTACATAGGTGTCGAATGTACCTATTTGCATTACGTAATACCTACATAGAGCCAAGTGTCTAATTACACAGAGTGTGCTAATAATTATAATACAATCAGTCAAGTGCAAATTCGATAGCAATATGTAGGTACTGTATCTTGATAGATGTATTAAAATTCGTTCAAGTCCAATGAAGCATAAAAATTTCAAAGGAGACTCATCATCAACTTAATCCATAAATAACAAAGAATTAACAAAATAATTTGGGTTTAAGTAATTTTAATATTTAATTTTGTTTGAAGCAATAACTTCAATTAATATACTATTTTTATATAAATAATGCCAATTTTATGACGGAACCCTAAAAATTTTGTGTCAACGACCATTAATAACAAATTTAACAAACAATGAGGTAATTAATTAATTCAGATTATTGAAAATAAAAATGTGATTACAAATAGGTCACTCAATAGAATGTAATATAAGTTACTATTCTTAACAAATGAAAAAAAATAGCGATATTAACTTTTCAGGTCTGAATCTGAACGGCACTATGACAGAGCATAGGTATTTTACTTTTAGTATTCACATTCTATCACATCACAACACTAATTTGTCGTTTTAGCTATAAAAATCGTGCTAACGTGCGCAACATTGGTACTTAGAAATGAAAAGTGCGTGACCATCAGCATAAACTGCAACTTTTTTCTAATTCAATTGTAAATGCAATGAATAGACAAAGGTCGCAGTGTAAGGCAAACGTGAGTTTCGCTTAGATCCCTCTTCCGCGGCAACAAATATCTGACCTTCGGAGTCAACCTTCAGCTCTACTTCCAGTCGATTATCGTTTTTATTGCGAATTTGTATAAATTACACTCATGGCTACATCGCGCAACTTTGTTAACATCGAAACTAGATATAAAACTTGAGAATTCGTCGACGAATAAGAACTTTAAAAGTGCTTTACCAGAACCTTGAATTGTTTCAAGGGAAGTCGTATACCGTGTACGAAAGGGTAGTGGGATCAAGATTAGTTTCATAGCAAAATATGATAAATTCTTCAATTTAGTTAAATTGTAAATTAGTTTAACAATATCGTATACTTATTCCACTTTGTTCATTTGGGTGATATCACCAAGGTTCACTAAGTGGATTTTTTGGTGTCTTCTTTTTACCTCGAAAACATTTCACCCAGGTGTAATAAGTAGGCAAAATAAGTGTAATTTGTTCACCTTGGAATTATATCACCCATGTAAACCACACTTTTTAAACATTTTAAAAATTAGATTAAGTGAACATGCTCTTTAGTATTCTTGTGAGAATGTGAATTATTTTGATTTTCTAAAATTATAAGAAATGTTTTATCCTTAAGTGAGTCAGCGAAGTCAAGGCGGTTTCTTTACTTGGAATTTTATTTTAGTAACATAAAAGATATTGTTTAGATAGATGTAAATTGTATTGAAATAATATAATAATAAATTAGAAATAATTCCTAATTTGACATAGTAAATATTATACAGATTGAATATCGATTCCAGGGTTGACTTTCGTGTAGCTAAGTACTGAGTTAGTAATTTGTAAAACTTAGGTTACAGACTGTTGTCAGTATTGTTATAGGTATAGATATGAATTAGTTTTAGACTTCAAGAAGTGCAGTGACAGTGAGATCAATAACCGTTTACTGACGTGATTTGGAGACGAGACGCACCCCCCTCGTCAGGTTGTAGACATTTCGTAGGAAATGCCACGACATTAAACTTTTTTCTTTAAACTTTTTTGTGTTAAATATCTACAACACACACGAGCTTGGACCCTTCACATTTTAGTTATACATGTGAATAGAACCACAGCAGGTAGTTGACTCCTCGTTTACACTAGCTTGGAAGGGATCAAATCTTTTATTTTTTGCCGTTTTTTATAATAGATTTACTTTTGATAAAATAAATAATCTTTGGTTACGAAACATTACTACGTAAAATAAAGATTAACTTATTAAGTCTTGTATGATTTATTTAATTATATATCTACATATTATTATATTTTTTAATATGTTTCATTAGTTATATCTCAACTACTAGATAGATGTAACAAGCTCTAACTAAGACATCGACATCGGTGTATTTGTAGAAAAGTATAATTAGGTTCCATCATGTTTTATTACCAATTAGTCAATATGAATGCCTCAATTGAACATCAAAAAACAATCAATAACACTAAAGTAAATATACGAGCAGCCCACGTCAAGTTCAACGGAACGTAGCGAGGGCGTTAGAATAAAGCCAGGTTCACAAGCAGTTTACTGATCCTACTCAGTTTTTCATGCTTAAAATAGATTCACCTTGTGTTTGGTGTATCTTCATCCCCATTCGGAAATCGTTCTCAAAGCCATTAATTTTATTTTTTGTGGTGGTCCAACGAATGGGCACAGATGTTGCGCAACCCGAAGGCCGCTAACAATGTCGCGGAACATTTATGTCGTCAGGCTACGAGTATTGTTCGCACAAATTATTTGACATTATAGAATTTGCTCTTTACGCATACATATTTGTAGATTACAGAAGACTTTGTAATTATTTCGGTTCAGATATCGATAACTTTGAGTAGGTTCACTAGGTACCTATAATAAACATGAACCTCTCTATCTATTGACATATTATTTATATATCTCTTTGTCCTGGCAGTAGATTAATCCACAGACTACCAAGTCTTGATATAATCGATAGCTTTGATGGAACAGGTTCTTTAGGGACAAACAAACGCGTTGATACAATATTGCCAAAAGAGGGTCCTATTGTACGCATCGATTCGTAGTTCAATCCTAAACAGTGTTCGTGGTCCCGGGGCACCAGGGCGCGTTAACAAATAATAATAACTCGCAGCGATTACGGGCGGCGAGTCATCGACCTTCGAAAAATCTGACCTGCGCCGCGCGCCGCAAGGTTGCGAGCAAGCCACGCCGCGCCGCGCGCCGCTCGCCTGTTCGCTACTCGATTCACTTAAATATTTTAAACATGCTTCCTTAACCATTTTGTACTGCCATCTAAATCCTTTAACATGCCTCATCAACGATTATATACTACACATACATACGGTACGGTGGACTGAACTTAGTTAATCATTGATGCTAAACTCTTATCGTACATTCGCTTTTATCCGCTTTCAATTACGAGTACGTCGGCGAATAATTTTATATGTAAATCATTTTGTAGTCATACAGTAATTTACTTGCGGAATTGGTAAAACCAAGGTGCTCGATTCGATTTGCAGACTGCAGAAACTCGTTTTTCTTGAAAAATATAAGTATTCGCCGGGGTCAGAAAATGTCAACAAACCACGAAGGTGATATAGGTTGGTTTATGTAAACGATTTACACAACAGTATAATTAAAAATCGATAAAATCCGTATGGCTAATTGTTATTATTCTGTAGACGTGGTTAGCTTGATGTTTGATCGCTGAGAAGTAGCACAGCAGATCGCATCATCAGTGCTTAAAATTGATGACTGTTTAATTGCCAAAAACTTAAAATACCGTCGAAACGTTAGTTTAAACACATTAGAAAAAAAAAATCGGATAAGTGCGAATCTGACTCGCGCACCGAGAGAAAATTAGTGGGAAAGCGGATTCCTCCGGATTCCGGACGGAATCTTAAAAATATAAAAAATTTGTATTCAAACTTTAGTAGGTTCCTATTCAGTCTTGTTATTTGTCCGAAATTCATATTAATAGTAATGAACTGAGATTAAAGAAAATCACAAACCGTATTTTATGGATCCTGTTGAGTGCTAACTCGTTAAATAAATTAGCTGTGCTTGCTCAAAAGCCACTAACAAATAATAATATTTATTTAATTACATACGCCACATCGCTGCTGTTTGTAAGGAAGTATACAATTTCTAGGAAGTGCATTGCATTGCACTTTAATTTAGATATGCATTGCCTAGAGTTTGTGTATACTATCTCTGTGTATGCGTATACAAGGCAGGTGTATCAACGGCTGGCGAGTGCGCCACGTGGTGGCAAGTTTGCTTAGCTTGAGTTGTCGGCGCAGGTCACCGTGACGAAAAAGCCAATTTACTTGTGTAAATACTTGAACGGGAGCTCTCCGTCCGCGACAAGATGTAATCATTGGTTTAAGACTCGTGTCATAAACTAATATCCAGGTACAAACAGTTATTAAATATATGTTTATTTACAGTTAATAAATAAAACTGCCTCGACTAAATATATTTTGCTGCCCGTACCGTGATACTGGCCACCTGTCATTCTAGTATGTACTTGCAAATGGTATAGCATACTAAGTACATTTCCAATAAGCATAAGTAATTATATCAATCGCTTGTTATATATAAAACAATACGTAATTATGTAACACTGTTTCAACATTATTATCTTAATGATATTTCCCTTCTGAATCATTATAACAGTTACAATACGGGTGAGATTCGTAACACCAAACTAAATCCGATAGCTGTAATAACTCCATTGTTCCATTTGTCATGCTCTGCGATATAGAGTGTAATTTATTATTACTTAATAGGTACTTCTGAGCTCTACCAAAATGTCTAGGTATTCTCCTTTTATTATGCAAAGGGAAATCTAATTGTCCGTATATATATATATATAGATTTAACTACTACAAACACTCATTGTGTCGCGATGACTAATATTAGTAAACAATTACAGACAATGTAGGTGGGAGTAGGTACGAGTTCTTACAAAAGTAAAACATCTGGTCTGACTATATTATTATTATTCTTCAATAGACTTACTCTATGTCGGCAATTTCAGCTAACATACTATAAAAGTAATCAAGTTGTGATTACTGCGCAAAATACGTAAATTTACCTAATCGCGTAGTACAATACACGACGAATGAGGTCGTGGAAGGTGAACACCCCTCCAAGGAGAACCGTTGACCCCCTCGACCACATCCGCGTGCACAGCCCCGCGTACAGCGCTACGTACCGCGATCTGTTCTTAAATATAGTTTTTGTCGTCATTACATTGGGATTTATGAACACATTCACGACGTTCAATGACTTTCTGATTTAAATATTATTTGCCAATATATTTCTGTACTTCCCTACCATTTGTTTATCTACTTCATACCTTAATCGTATTGAATTAATATTAGATATAAGACTTCATAAAAACGAATAAAAATTGTTGACCTTGGCACCACGCCAACATTGCTAAGAACGCCGACTGCATTTCCCTGCCATAATCTAATACGTGTTACTTGAAAATAAAACGATGTATTTTATTCACTGGTAGTGATTTACCCAAACGTTTTTGGCCTAACAGTTAATTCGACTATCATTATTAATTCTTATTATCCCTATATTTTCAAGGTAGAGGAGAGCGTTAAGTGTCATGTGAATGGAAATTGATGATGATCAAATCATTGCGTAATTTGTTTATTTTTGCACACATAGTAAGTAGGTGGATACAATGGATGCTTATTTACAAACATGTTTAATATTGGTAGTAATTAATTCGTTCAATAGATGCCCAGAGTGTGCTGGATAGGTGTAGACTGTGTATAGTGTAAACACATGCTTATGAAGATGTAGAACCGATAGTGCAAAAACACTAATATTAGATAAAGATGTAAGTAACAACACTAATGTAACACAAGTCTATCTTATGTCCGCAAAATTTTCTTATTTCTTATTCTGTTACTTCCTTCATGTGAACCCAACTTTAAGGTTCGGAATCAGGTTACGAGTCTAAAATTAGCTTTGAAATTGAACGTTTAATAACAAATTAGGTTGGCTCTGTTGTGTAATATAAAAATGCAATTTAATGCTTGTGTCCGTCCGATGCTGACGAGTGTGCAAGGCCAGCTATCATTTAATTCAATGCGTGCAGCGGCGGCTTCGTTGGATTCACAAGTTGTTTAGCGGTTTACGGGACGTCACGACCACTTTACATCGACGTTCTACGTAGGTCGTTCAGACACTCAGACAGGTATAATAGGTACTAAGCCGTAAATGGCGCTCAGAAAATATACCTCAGCAGTGATCACGCGTGGTTAGTATTCAACAAATAAAAATTAAGATGATTCGATGACTTTAACATTCTTTTGGGCCAGTTCTTAACCACACAAACAGCATTACCAGTGACGTGGTAAGGTCAAGTCCATGACACTGGTAACAGTTTTAGGTACTAACAGTGTATTACGAAAATAATTTTCCGCCGCGCAGATTTTGACGTGACATTGTTTATGAAGAGATAGCCTAGGTACCACTCTTCTGTCAGGCGTGCCATACTATACATTAGCAATTTTTCTTCAAACTAGCTAGCCGACTTGACAGCTCTGGGCTTTGGCTGTCTGTCCGAACTTATCTATAAAGGCAAATTAACGTAGGGCTGGTTATAGTAGGAAGTCGCAATTTCTCGGAGAACACGTATGGTCACTGACATCTTATTAATACATCTTGCACGTAATCGAGGACGTGGCGCTGACCTGCGAGCCTTACCTTCACCAGTTAAACAAAAACGGCAATAAAAACTTTGTATGACTTCCGTATCACTAACATTTGGTTACCATGGGTTATCCCTGTCCACTTGCTACTTGAGTCTATATATCTAATACATATAAATTTGAACACTAAATGCTTTGCTTTACTATGGAAAAAAATAAGAATTTGCAAAACATTTCCTTAAATCCGAATAGGTTTTTTAAATTATGAATTTTTTGGATACCCTTAACAAAATCGTATTTACATAATATTTTCAATATCATGTTTGTCGCCGTCCTATATTTTTTGTATCTTTTGAGTTTAATAGTTTTCTAGTAATGTAGATAAGCTTAATTAAATGTTAATGTTATCTACCAATCACGAAAGACGAAAGAACATTAGTCATGATTAAACATCGCTATCAATATTATTTGATTGATGGGTTTTCATTTAAATTAATTAACTTTTATGAAACAACGATAACTTCTGCAATAAGTCCAATACAATTACTATGCAGGTGGCCACAAATGTAGGGAGCGTAAAGCTGTAATTTTTGCGGTTATAGCACAAACCATGCCAATATTTCCATTGAAACCATAATAGCGCTTTCGAGTAAAAGAAGATAACTTAAAGTGTTCAATATAGTATCTTAAATCGCTGTCTTTAACTCAGTTCTAAATATGCCTAGAATCATAAAGTCGTATATACGCAAGTTACTGAGCATATGTCATTAGCAGTGGCAGCGATTGGAAATGCAGGATACCGTTGTTAGATACCGCTACAGAAAATTGACGCAAAAATGTCGCTTGTCTTCTTAATCGAGCATTTAACTTTAGTTGTTGTTTAAATCGCAAACACAAATATACCGCGCTCGAGACGGACCTTGAACTTTGTTTGTTATCTACACAACCGTATTAATTACCTTGTAGGTTCAGTAATCCAATAAATCAATGCTTCTTTTTTTGTAAGCATTTCAATGGAAATTAAAAAAGAATGGATGGTTCTTTATAGCTGTATGGATTTTGGAGTTCTTTTAAATATTACAACTACATTTCCCGATTTAATAGACGCATTTGAGAGAATGCATGAACAACTTTGTTTATGCTGTAGTACCTAATTAATGGTTTAGGGTATAATATTAGTGATCTTCTGATGATTAAAATAATAGTTATAATATAAAGCCTATAGTTGAGGATGTCTCGCTTTCGGCCGTAGCGGCTGGCTCTTCGGTTGAGTTCGAATAGAATTGGAGCGCTGTCACCGTATTTTTTGAGATGGTGATGGCGTTTATGAAAGTGTCATTAAGGGAGCAACAGGAGGGCCAACAATGACGTTCAACTACCAATAATGTAGATCTCCGCATTATTAAAGGGTAAGGAGACATAGAGCTTCGTTTAAACCCCTTATTATTATCAACTTATTAGGGTTTCGTTCCCCAACCGGTACCAACAGGAACGTATTACTAAGTCTTTGCTGTCCGCCCCCCTGTCTGTCAGCGGGCTGAATCTCAAGAACCGCAATAGCTACGGAGTTAAAATTTTTAGAATGAGTAATTATGTTGCTGCTATTCCAACAAATAATAAAAAGAAATAAAAAAACTCAAGAGTTCCCATACAAGTTTTTAGTTTTTTTTTCTCGATTTGAATGGCATAAATCTTGTATGATGGTACGGATCTTATCTTGCGCGAGTCCGACTCGCACTTGGCCGATTTTTGTTATCATCATAACACAAAATAACTTAAAGAAGAAATATAATAATAAATAACGAAGAATATAATTATGATATTATTTAGAGGGACAACGAGCACCATTTTTTTAAAGGTTATCAACTTGGAGTTTTTGTTATGAAGAGTATTGTTGTCCAGTCGAATATAACCGAGAGTGTCATTTTTTGTGAAAATGAGCATGTGATTTCAAAAATATTACAAGGTTTCCATGACTTTTGGACTGATTTTATTTTTTCCTTGATTTTCTCTGGCTTTTTTTTTCAGAAAGTAGACACCCTGATGTGATGATGAATGATTTGAATGTTTCTAAAAGTTTAACTACAGTAATACCACAGAATAATAAATAGTACTTTAATAGATGCTATATTCCCCATTGGGTTCATAAAAAGAGTAACAAATCATAATAACAGATCAACCGGAAAGTTTGGTTTGCGTGAGGACTAAAAACATGAAGAAACTTTCGACTATTTTCGGCATTGAGTGTTACGAAACCATTTGCGAAAGCGATTGTTGCGACATCCCGCATCGCGCCGAGCCGTGTCGACTTATGACAACTCTTCTATCTTTTGATATCATCGCAGGCCACATAAGTACCAGTATTTTTAACGCACATATATTTTACTTTAATTATAATTTCTTAGACTACAATGACGTAGAAAAAAATAGGACATTTTCGCAAAAACTAAATCAAGGAGGTAAGTTTCCACTGTTTAGTAGCATTCAAGGTTTGCGTGCAAAATAATCAAGTCTTTAAAAGAAATAGAATAAATTTAGACTGTCCTCAGAGTCTAAGAAGATATCTCGCCCGCAGCGCAGCTGACTCATAACATTCCACTGTATAGTCATGTATTGGTATTTGGTGTAGCAAGGGTGCTCCATAAACGAACAAGCTCGAACACTAGAGCACTAGGGCGGTATCGACGCGTTCATTTCGATGAGGCGAATAAAAATAAAAGTTCTGGCCAACTTGGTTTGTGTAATTTTTTTTTTCAGTAGGGAAGTATTTTAACTTTTTAAGCCTAATTGTATAAAACAAATTTAAGAATGAGAATTTGTGATAAAGTGTCGAAAGGTATGGAACTCAACAAACAGTTTTGTATTAAATGGCCGTTCCTTTCTCGACCCTCCTCTATGCCATCGATAAATATTTTATAGTCGCAGAATGCAAGCTAAGGAGAATGTTCGGCAGGTAAGCAAGGAGGTACTCGGTGTAAACTAGATAGAGATGACGGTAAGCTACATGTAGAACTGGTTCAGGCGGGCAGGGCGCGGGGCCGGGGGTGCGGGCCCCAGACGCGGGGCGTCATTGACCTGCGGCCCCCGCGCGCACCGCCCCTGGCGCGACACCCGCACGACACCGTAACTTCATTGTATCGCTGCACTGCGAATTATACCTATTCGATGTAGCAGCCAATTTTTTGCCAGCCGACTTCTTTAGAGACGTGTCCTTAAGTACCTACCTACTTACTTAAAAGTAATTGTTTTACTCTCATTATCAATAAATTGATTGTTAAGTATTTACTCGTACCTACGTAGCTTGAGTTTCCTGGTACGGGGATCGTAGCAAAACTTCGAGTTTATGTTTATGATCTCTAGATAATTAACTTCGTTAATTCACTCACTGTTTCCTCAATTTTTATAATTATATACATTTAATTAGTAGCAAAGACTAGGAAGTGAATAGTGTAAGCACCTTGTTGTATGTGTTAATAAAGTGAATTAAATTAATAATGAATTAGGTACTTTGTGCATAGACATTAACGGTAGATCGTAGCAGATTAAAACTAGCAGAATAGCTGTTCTAACAATATAAGTAGGTATGGAACAATGAAACAAAAAAAAAAAAAAGTTGTGGAACAATGAAAAATCTAAATCGACTAATAAGAATTATTACGGTTTCCTTAATTTAGGATCCTAAATGAAATCGGTCCCGAATTTAGAAAGGTGTACTGACCTAATCGCATTTAGTCTATTATATGCAAACAAAACAAATGCTTTGACATTTAGGGTAGTGTAATAAGCGCTTTAGATGAAAATTATACAGCGACGGAGAACAAATGTACAAATGTTACAAAAACTTTTTCGAAGGTCGTCCGGGCGAGACAAGGGAGCATTCAGCCCGCCTCCCGACCTTCTGGGTCAAGTTCATTATTTAAGGATTAATAATAGGAGAATTTAGAACACTTCATACCCTTGCTTGAAAAAATGTCAAAATGTATTTACACGGTTTTTTTCCGTAAGTCTTAACGATATTTTCATGGTAAGAATGACGGGTAAAGTTGACTAAATCTGTGAGTAACAGCTACGTAATTTTGTACGTATTCTTGAATTAACAAGACAGATATTTACAATGTACCTACTTAAGTGTAAATAAACGTGCAGGATAAAGCGTCATTGCCGTTGATAATTTCACTTGGTACATTATCTTTTGTGTTACCTTTGTGATAAATAAAGATAAACAATCAGATCTTCAGTACAGTTCAATGGTTTGTTATCCTACTTCCACATTTGTAGATAGCTCTATCATAAACTGCGCTTACCTATAAAACTAAAAGGTGCCACCGGCAAGTTACAAGAACGTCCAACTTAAGTCCGGTGAAGCCGTCAAAGCCTGCACTCAGGCTAACTGCAGAAGACCTCTAAAAAAAGGCCAGTTATAAGTTTATTTTTAACTTCGCAAAACGTAATAAACAGCAATTATTTCTTGTTACGTATAAATTGCAATAAGTAGTAGTGCTGAACCAATTGTAATGAAAGCTTGAATACCAAAAAGGACATAGATTACTTTTTACCGTAAGTAAAGGTTTTAATTTAAAGTGTTCATGTTATAGACACATAATATAACGTATACCGAGTATATGGGTATTTCGTTTATTTTAAAATGTAGGTAAGTAGATTCCAATATGAATTTTAGATGCTGCTTACTTAATATTAATACGATAGCCAAATATATTACCTACAAGCAGTACCTAAGCGGTAATATTATGCGGGTCGCTCAGATAACCTTCTATTTGGTTAAAAATTGGGTCGCGCGCTGGCACGTTTACCTACATACATATCTTTTAATAATCGTGTTTGTACACATTATTTCTGACTAGTTGTCCCGCGGCTCTACCTGCGAGAAAGATTTATGCTTTTAGGTACAGGGGTGGAGAGATGAGAGAGTCTGCCCTTTTTATTTTACATTCTAAATGCGGCTATTGAATTTAAAATTTTTCTCGTTACGATTAATAAATCAGTAGGTAGATATTTCAGCGTTAAACAGTAGGTACCTAGTACCTAGGTACTATATATTTTTGTTTTCGATGCCCACATAATTGCTTAGATACCGGGAAAAATAAAACGCTGTCGTTAGAGTTAATGATTGGCTAATCGATAAACAATAGGTAAACTGCTCCCTTAGACAAGTGGCATTTTGACAAGCGATAACGCTGATAGAAACGTTAAAATGTATGAAAGTGACAGATCCAAGTCACGCGACTTATCGAAACGAAATGTCATTTCCATACATTTAATGTCAATTAAGCGATTTCTATTATCATTAACGCTTGTCGAAATGCCACTTGTCTAGAAGGGCTGCTGTCTAGTGTTGATTACCAACATTAATAAAAACGCAGTAATATGAGAAACACTTTCTAATGAGTTACGTAAATTACGTAAAAAAATTAGGCGTAGCCGCGTTGCAATACTGTTTATAATTATAAATAATCCAAGGTGACGCCAGATGTCACTGGCACCTTATCCGTAGGCGTAAAAAAATCTGTTCGAGTACACAAAAAAACGTTTGGGCGTATATTATCGTCACGTACGAAAATAATTTTGCTAGTTAACTATAACTACACGTTTTTCTGCGTTTCAAATGGCCATGAATTTTAATGTGGCTAACTTTTCTAGACAAGTAACGATCGCTTTACGACGGCATTACGACGGCACTAGACTGTTTTATACGATTCATGTGTGTTGTTTAGTTACCTGGATTTATTCAACACTCGAAAATAAGTAGTATAGATAAAACGTGTCGAACTCACTGATTGTATTATAATGTTAATTAACGTGCAATTGACAGAATTCATAGTTTAAAATGGTAGGTAATGATTAGTATCTAATGATCATATCCAGAGGTTTTAAAATTCTAGTACTACTTAGTGTATTCGAGTGCTACTAGCATTATTAACGAACTTCGTTTATTAACGAGGTAGGCAGATAGGTGTGTCATATGCCGTTAAATCGAGCAAAAACGCAAAAAAGACATGTTACTAATAGAGGAGCCCTTTAATTTAATTTTGAATTTATTTTTATTATTTTTGTGTTATAGCAGCAACGTAAATACACACTTCGTGAAAATTTCAACTGTCTGACTATTGCGGTTCATGATTTACAGTCCGCTGGCAGACAGACGGATGGGCAGACAACGGAGGCTTAGTAATAGCATGATAGGGTCCCGTTTGCAACCTTTGGGTACGGAACCCAAAAAATAGAGACTTTAAAATCTTTATTGAATACATTGAATCTATTGTTGCGTGTACACTCAGGACTAAAGAACGTAAACGATTCGGAATCGCCAGTCGTATTTCAAGATCATTTTATAAAAAAAAAAACATAGTTTTTGAGAATACCTAACACTGACAGAATGTGTAAAGATCTTTTTTATTTTCGCATATCGTAGGCACGAACGCACAGACCGTCATTATCGTAAAGCTATTGTTTGCACGTAGTAAAAGCTTTCTACGGTCATTTAGCGTCGTATGAATACATAGAGACCGTTCTTGGGATAGCTTCGGCTATAGAAATGTTTCCGCCGTGAGAAAATCACAAACAGCTGATCTATGTAAGGTGAAGTTGTACGAAGAACGATAGAAAGATACCTTCGAAATCGATTACCAGTTCGCGTATTACCTACATACTAAATTTGATTATTTAATTGATTTATAAACCGTATAATTATTATTGTTATTACCTAGACATAAAAAAGGTCACGACTTCACATGCTATTTATTCTAGCAGGCATTCTAATCTATACATTTTTAACCATGTAGGTATCACGTCAAAATGCCGGCGCATCTGGCAGTCGAGGTCATAACATTCGTTTTTACGAAATTAATTTGAGCAATTGGCACCGCGACACCGTATCAAACAAAAAGTCGCTAAATAAAGTTATTGAATCTGTGACTTGCCACTCTTGCCAGCCAGCACCGAAGTAAGTAGGTAGTTGCTTACATAAAGGTACTCTCGAATCCATGGTTTAGTTAGACATTAAGATTTATTTAAATTGCTTGCGTAATAAGTGTCTGTATTGAACTAAATTAGTAACTTAATTGTGAAATAATATTAGTAGTAAAATATTTAGGGACACTTCTTACCTTCTTCCAAATAAAGAACAGCAATGTTAGATATTTTGATCTGTAACAAAAAAAGGTTGTATTAGTAACTTAATACTCCTATAGTACACAATGTAAATCTACAGAAAAGTAAATATGTATACGAAAAAGTAATAAAACAGAAAACAGGTCGTTGGTCACAATCACTTAGTCATAATCTTTATCTAGGTACCTATATATTTCCTTCATTGATCGTTGCGATTCATAAACAAGATAATAATAATAATATCTTGGGACATCTCACACACGGTCGTCTGATCCCAAACTAGGCAGAGCCTGTGCTATGGCAACCAGACAACTGATAAACATACTTATATATTTCCAAATACATACATATTATAAGATGAATTCAAAGCCGCTTCCGTTCGGGAAAATGATCGAATAAAAGCTAATTAACTTGTTACATTCGCGAAACACAACTCTAGTGAATTAGATATGGCGCCAATCAGTAATACTTTCAGAAAAAATATTTTGTAAGATGCTTTATGAAAAGCCGATATTGAAGAAATAAGTTAGATGCAAGAATATTGATTCTTCTTGCATCTAACTAACTAACATCTAGCTATGGCAATATAAGTAGATATCCAAATTATTTAAGGTTTTATAAAATAACAAAATTATTGTACCTGTCTAATAAAGCTAGCTCATCAAAAATGTTATTTTGATTAAAAGTATATGACACATTTTTGTCCTAATGCTAGGAGGATAAAGATACATTTTTGTACCTACAGTTAGTTTTTATTAAAGCGTGAGGACAGTGAATACTGTTGTTCTTCGGCAGTTCTCACGACTTAACCGTAAATCGTATCAAATATATCCCGACATTCAACAGATCAGGTGAGTTCGCTTTGTTGTTATCATCTTTCGCAACCGACCGTCAATGTGAAATGAACCAGCTTTCATATAATATTTAAACACAATTGAAATGATATTAATAGCAACTTGACCACAGCGTAAATAACCACTACACCAGAACAAGCATTCAATGAAGATAATGCACAGGAATTACGCACTGCTTTGAGGATAAATTAATTTTCTTGTTAAAATTCCTTCATTTTCCAAGTACAAAATCAATTCGGGCAAACTCCAGCAGGACAACCGTGAGTCCGTGACGCAGCCTGCCGTGTCTCCCCCAGCCTTAAAATTGTTTTATCGACGTAGAGCAAGTACATTTAGGTCATCTATTTAGTTGTACGGATATTAGGTACCTACTGGTATGTTAATCATAACATTCTTCCATTCCAACGCAAGTGTGCGTGATTGCTCCAGCACTCCTTTTACTAATCACCTTATTACCTTAAATTAGTAGTTACTTAACAAAGTAAACTCAAATTCCCAACTATAACCAAAATCTGTTTAGCTAGCAATGCTGCGGGTAGATACAGACTTCGGCTAAAGTTACAAAGTAGACAAGTTAGCAAGTTTACCTTAACAAGGTTCGGAAAAATAAACCTGTTATTTGTACACGAATTTAATACAAAAAATGGGATTATTCGTAGACAGTACCTATGCTACAAATGTAAAGAACCAATACCTAGGTAGATACTTAGATAGTACCTTGGTACTAACGTAACTTAAGAGAGGAGAGACAGTTATGAAATTGATCGAGACTTTTGTTCATAATATATTATCTATGTTCATAATATAATTTAAAGTATTGGCAAGACACTGTCTTATGATTTTCTTAGTGACGTGCGTGACATCACAAGCAACAATAGGCGTGCCAATTCGTCAATGAACAGCGCGAACACACGACATGGCCGCCGCAAGATGGCGGCGGTGAAAGTGGCCGGTGGCCGATGGTCGCTACCGTCGCCGTCGCCTCGTTAAATCTTTGCACAACCTGTTCTAACTGTTATAACTAATACCAGTCTAATTGCTCGCTTTTGAAGACCCAGTATATTTGCTCGCGGCTAGTTGCGCTACAAGTGCGATTGTCATAACAGCTAATTTTGCAGCTTTGCTCTATATTAACATCGAACTATTTGTCAGTCTGTTTAATGCTTTTGCTGATCATCAAAACGATGACTTATAAAACTGACGAATTTGGTTTAAAAAACGCGTTTTAAAACTGTGTGACTGTACTTTTTTTTTAATCCACTTTGCTATGCAATGTTGCGAAACTCTACATTTTTGAAAAATACTTATATAGATATTTTTAGAAAGAATTATCAAAAGCGTTACAGTCAATGTCAATGTATATTGTTTGATATAGCAATCCATAACGCTGACCCTGATCGTAGATTGAGGCCGCTGGCGGTTTCGCAACGTGCGCCCGCGCACCGCATCCGGAACTTGCATCGCTCCAAACTGTATCACCTACGTACATGATCACGCAAACTATTGTTACATGGAGAATTCGTTTCCTGTTTAATAACAATGTTGTTTATATGAAGTGTATTACGTTAATTTCTTTAACTGCCAATATAGTGATTAGGTAGGTACTACGATAAATATTGCAGACCTAACACTGTAGACTCTACAGTGTTAGGTATGCAATATTTATCGTAATTAATTCACAATGTAAGATACTCTACAGTGTAGAGTATCTTACATTGTGAATTAATTACACCACATAAATTGAACTTGCTATATATCGGAAGACAGTGTAACAAATATGATATCGCTGAACAGTTTTTATATAAAACTAAATAAGTATTTTTCCAACAAAGCACAATAAAAGCTGCCAGCTATCATTCGTATAATAACTACGATCAAAACTAACTCGCTGAATATATTTTCAGTCAATGTAAATGCCAACCAAAGAGTGCAGTAATATATACAAGGTGTCCAGTATAGAGTAAATGAAACAGCAGGGGGTGATTCCTTGGGTCAAGACCTACCAAAAGCAATATAATTTTCCGCAAAAAATTGCGGGTTTCCAATTACAATCGAGGTACGATTTTTTTTAGAATCTTTTCCTTGCATCAGATTTCAGTGTGTCTCAGTCATCGCTCGATTCTGAAGAGGAAGAGTTATTGTTGCTGGCGTCGGTATTAAAGACAAAGGGCAGAATAGGGGAAATAAACCAGAAAAACGATTTTTGGAACTTCAATCACATAAATGTCTTTTCTATATGCATATAATTCGAGATAATGTTGCCTTTCGATGCGAACCACCATTAGCCCCTGCAGTTTATCGCACTCTTTACTGGACATCCTGTATAAACAGATGCCAACTTGTGATGGTGAATATAGTTTTAAATATAGGTTGAACTTATTTCGAAAAGTAGCACGTTCTAACTAAACTGTCAATAGGTACATCGTTGGTCGTTGCCTACTGTGTCCATAACAAACACGTTTATAAAGCCATTACGAGGTAACTCGAGGTAAGAAAACTCGATCAAGCCTGTCTGAAACGACGATAACTTCGTTTATTCCCAGCCTGCAAAACGTTACGGATACTTTGTAGAAGGTTCGTAATGGAACTAATACCTGCTCTTTGATGTCGTTGATGTTACCGAGTCAAAGAACCTAGAAAAGGTCTGCTTTTATTGAATTAGAAGTACCTGCGCTACACAGCTCACACATAAACTACAGCAAACCTGCCATGTCTTCATTATTTTGTAAAGTGAATGATCTTGGATTTATTGACTTACTATCAAAACCTTTTTTAATTTGTTTGCTTTATACCGCGGTGTTTTAATAATACAATCTATTTATTAATTGTTATTTTTAATGGTATTCTAAAGGATTACCAGAAGATCTCCTTCTTTCTTTGAAATGTATTCTCTAACTTTCTCAAATGTATGTATCTCAACTATTCATATTTTTTCTGTACATTTTTTTTAAATACTGCCTCTTATGAGTTGTTTTTAAAAATATTGTTAATTTTTCTCATTATGTCTATTCCATTCAAATAAGATTCTTCATAATCGGAATTCATCCTCGGAATGAAAACTCTAAATTATTTAGGTATGTATTTATTATAGACGTGGAAACAAGTATTTATTCCGAAGGGTTCCTTATTTAAGGTGTTTAATAGCATTTCTTATTTTCACGAGACAATAGCCATTATCCCCGAGACTCGCGAATTAATGGGTATCATTTAAGCTATCACCAATTTAATTAGTTTTGTGTTTCTTAAATAATAGGGTTTGTTCTCAAAATAGTAGATCTGTCACCAAAATGTAGTCACCAAACAATGCAAAATCAGTTCCACAATAAATCACCTAAAATCCTGAGATATAAGGTCTAGTACCAAATAAATGTTTTTGTCTCAAAATAGTAGATCTGTCACCAAAATGTAGTCACCAAACAATGCAAAATCAGTTCCACAATAAATCACCTAAAATCCTGAGATATAAGGTCTAGTACCAAATAAATGTTTTTGTATGTATTATAATAGGTGTGTCCTAATAAGTATTTAAGCAAACTAATTTAAAGAGATCACCAATAAATCATATTATGTTACTAGAAAATTGCATTGCATGTTGGCAAAGTCGGTACTAAGGGTCAGAAAAAAAAAATACCTACCAACCTAACCAAATGTGTCGGGGTTGGCAAAGTCGGTACTAAGGGTCAGAAAAAAAAATACCTACCAACCTAACCAAATGTGTCGGGGTTGGCAAAGTCGGTACTAAGGGTCAGAAAAAAAATACCTACTAACCTAACCAAATGTGTCGGGGTTGGCAAAGTCAGTTCTAAGGGTCAGAAAAAAAAAATACCTACCAACCTAACCAAATGTGTCGGGGTTGGCAAAGTCGATTCTAAGCTACTGATTATTATGAATAAAAAGAAATCTAAACAAAAAAGATATGACTTTGAATAATAGTGTAAAAGATGGTTATGTTGAGAAAATGTAGGAAAACAAATAAAAGTATAATAGATGTTTATTGCTACTGACATTATGAAGTTAAATGCTTCGGAATTATGAACATTAGAGACAGAGTAGTTAGGAATTGTGATTGTTAGGATGAAAAATGTTAGGAAGAACATTTTCGGATTTCCAATTATCGGAGTTGAAATTTTAGGTGAACTTAGGCGCACCCGCCCGCGTCGCGCATCGTGTGATCGAACCTAGTTACCTACAACCCATCGTTGGGGCCGGATTGGTCAATTTTTAAAGCGCGCCAATTTGTCTCCGCCCCTTTGATCATTTTTTCATTAAAATTATAAATTGATGTATTAAATTGGTAACGAATACTATTAATTTAATATCTGAACGAAATAAAATGTTACTACTGTATTGGTGACAAAATATCAAATAAAAAGGAGTCGCAGTCAGGGATCGATAATCGATTTATTTGGTGACAGATCTACCATTCTGAGCACAGAGCTATGATTTAAGTAACAAAACTGTTATTATAAAAACGAAGTTTATATTCATGTAATGCAATATAATTTTATTGGTTATCGATCTCTTATTTTACACATATATTAACATTAATTTGATAATTCATACCTGGGAACAATTTTTGTTTATCTGAGAACGAAAATATTTCGTGGCGATAGATCTATTTATTAGGTGATACAACTTGATGACAAATATAAATTTTGGTGATAGAAAATATAGTTCCCCGAATTAATGGACATAAATCAGACAAACCGTCAGTTCCCGCGATGAATTATTATGAATCATGGACGCGTGTAAGGCAATCTTGGTCAATTACTGCCGCCTAACCTTGCTTGTTCGTGGGGATGTGATGTCATGGGGCCCGACTATACGTTTCCTTTAAGATCTATGATTATTGATTGAAATACAACCAGCATTAAATCTAGTTTGTTTATTATATAAATATTTTAAGGTGTTCAATATCATTTATTTAGTATTGCTTATGTCGTTTATTGCCGGCTTTAATCATAATAATTATGTTTGTTCATAGCATATCAAAAAGTTTTTATTTCTAACAACAAAAAGGCGCTTACGAAACCTTATAATTACAAATGTATTTGTAATTGTAATTACAAATGTATTTGTAATTTTATAATTAAAAACGACTTTTCCAGCAGAAGTACCGAAACTTTTAAAGAAAGTTAGTTAGTTTAGTTTCATACATGACGTCTTATAATCAATTTCGTAAAACAGAAAACAAAATCGTTTAAATCGTTTGTATCAGCAAAATAATCCGATAACCCATCGACCTATCTTGGTATGGTATAGTATAGGACGATACGAACGTGAGCACCGAGACAAAGTCGAGGCCGTTAACCCCCGGCTATCAGCTGACGACATCGGCCCAACCGCGAGAAATTATCTTTCACGCCATATTTCGGTCGTTCACTGCCTCTGTCCTTCGTCACTGAAACAAGTGACAGTCTGCCAACTACGACAAAGGGCAAAGCAAAAGTTTATTGTTAGCCTGTGCGATCCCTAGAATTTTGTCCAAAGCTTTACATCTTTATGAATAATTACGAATACATCAATCTCTTTGTTTTGCATTTCAATTTCATAATAATATCATGAGTAGTAATTAAAACGCAGACATCGAACTGCATGCGTGAATCACAAAAACTTCCGGTGGCTCACGATATTTTGGGAGATTGACCTGTTTATTCGGGGGCATTCTTAGAAAATTTATGTCCAATAACGAAGATTAATCGAACATGCCTACGCGTCCGAGATGCGTCTTACAATATTTCAACATTTAATAGTAATCTATCATGTCAGGATAGATTTAATTTAAAACGACTGCTGCGGGGTTAGTTTTCCATTTGTTTGATATTAAGGTGGCCTATTTATTAGTAGATTTTCATGTCCTTCGCACAGTGTCATTGACTACGCGTCGCTTGCGCATATTCAGGTAAGCGCGCAAATATCGCGACCTAGTTAGTTGGCGCAGACCGCCCCAGCTCATCGCGCATGGCATCCTTCTATAAATAGCTGTAATGTTGAGAAAGCACGACCAACATCGTATTATATTCTTTCGACGGCTGTCTGTTTTCAATTTGTTTAGCATTTTAAATATGTATATGTATAGTATATTTGTTAGTTTCTAGATTGTATATATTTGCACAATTATATGATTTTAAATTCTTTGAATCATCATTTTCAAGATAAATAGGCATATTTATTTGCTTTATCAACAGGTGACAGAGCTTTGATCAATGGTTTCGTTGTGACGATACTTTTTCTAAATTTTTTAGGTCATTAAACTATAAAATACCCTTTTTTAAACACAGCGGACACATTTATTTTAGTCAGGCAAATGGTTAACATATTAAACAGAATCGTGAGAGCTTGAGTGTCTGGTGACCCAACGCTCGCCTGTGATGTCGAAATTTCTCAAGTGGACACTTGTACACTCGTGCACGAGTTAAAACCCCGTCCCCATGAGCCTTGAAGCACTTGGCCACTTGCCACGCCCTCTGGAGGGGCTGGACAGACATTTTAGACCAGCAAGGGCAACGAGTCCAGTTCAAATAGTTACTTCCTATTTTGTAAAAACATTATTTATTAAATGCTTGTATGCGATTGTTGGACGCATATTTACTTTAATGTTTTTATACAACATTCCTTATTTCATAATTTTCTATCTAACAAAGGCCAGATGTTCAACACTCGCTGATTAAGGAACAATAAAGTTGCTCATCGCCATTTCCGCATACGTAACAGTCTTTATCAAGATAATGGCATTGAAACATGCTAACACGGTAAACATTTCCTCATTTTTAGTCAAGCATTGGTAGCGATTGTCGTTTTCGGGTCATCGTCTACCTCCTACGGGGTCACTTCTATCGCTTGCGACTTTTGATAAAGTTTACATTACCAAGTAATATTTCTTCACAATAGCCTTTGCGAGCAGGCATCGACCGCGACGTCGGCTAACGGTATATGACTCTCAAGCTACGTTTAGCTCGAAGCCAATCACGGCAAGAAACTCCATGTAGTAGCACTAACTTTACAAGATAAAAAATTGATTTGATTAAAAGCACGACACCGCAATCCGGTTTCTGTCCACGTATGCGATCGCGCTCCTCAAAGGAGTCTCGACATTTACCTCGCGAGAATCGACGACGCCAACTCAGGCACGACGACGAACGTAGCGCGAGCAGCTCCACTTCACTGTCACCGATTCAACACAAAACCAACTTCAGTCACTTTAATTGCGCTAGTAATAAGCGTTTTATTCAGTTTTTATAACAAGTTCCAAGAGTTTTCAAGATTATTCAGTGCGAACCCACGAATTAAAAGACGGCCAAAATTGCTCAAACAATTAACGATACGACCACTCACGGGCAAAGCGCGAGGTAGACTGAGTTAGTAGGTAGGTAGGTACTGTCCCCGGGCGGGTAGAGGGGGGACGAGGTCTCGTTCGCTCTCGCAATCACGTCCAAGCTGGGGACGCGAGGCAGGCCGAAAGGTAACGAAACGAGCCGAAGAGCACCCGCTAATCCCGCTATCACCGCTATGGTATGACGGGAGATCGCAGGGGCGTGCACGTGCGTGCAACGGGCAGCGACGGCCTCCACTAGTGCATTGGGACCTGTACCTACCGTAAAAGGACAATGACATATGTTATCTGATAAAGTTTTGAAAATATTGGCAAAGTTTACAGTTCTATGACGATTAACGTTATTTGCAGATGCTCTCAATTTCAGATGTTGCGTCTAAGTTTTCCGCTACGAGAACACAGCGTACCCTATATGTTAGTATTAAGGGTTTGTAGAATTTAATTTAAAACGTTTTATTTAGTGGGCTTTGTGGCTGACTGCTTTGGCAACTTCATGCGCGATAATATTTGAAAACATATTATGTTTTCAAAACTCTCCGTTACATTGGTAGGTATAATGTGGAATATGTGTGAATTTAGATGTTCGTTCTGAACAAATATCTTCAACAATATAGCATACAGTATAAAAACAAATCCGTTATGTGGCAATCAACACGCAACAAAAACTCGAACATGAAGCAAATTTCTCTGCGCGCGTTGTTTTTGCACAGTTCACGGTTGAATCGCGTTCCGCGGTATTGCCAGGAAACTCGTTACTTATCCCCGAGTGAGAGAGTGACGGACTATTAATGTTGTATAGCGTTAACTCTTTTTAACACTTAATAAAATCTTGGTGTTGGTTGATGTATTCTGATGTCGACTTTCTTCGCTATCGGGCCGCGTTCGCACAACTTTCCGATGTCATTGTTCTCTGAACACGTGGGAAGGTTTTGTTTTTGTTCCACTTCCATTTGATTTTCTGGTCTTTATGACTAACTTGCGTTGTTATTAAAATATTACCTGTTACTTCATCAGTTATGCCTCTTTCTTCTGATTTATAAAATAGAATTAAAGATTAAGGGATTGCTTAACCTTAGGTAATTACCTATTTAAAGATTTTTATGTAGAGTTTACACATACTTAACAACTTCAAATGATATTAAAAATCACCGTAATATTGAAACCACGGTTAGATTTACGTTCTTACTTTACAGAAATTCTAAGGAGCTTAGTAATAACAAATATGATGTACTTATCACAAAAATATACTTACTAACACTTGATAAGATTATCGAGATAGAGATCGTGATTATGTTTAAATAATTTTATTACTAAGTAGGTACATCAACAAACAAATCTTGTGTGCATTTAATTTATCTGAGATTAATACATATCAAAGAATGCCCAGGTCAATAGGCTACTTAGTCCGTCACTTTGTCTTTACTTTATCGTAACCAAAATAAACTCGATACTCTTATCAAAGAATTTAAAACAGTTGCAATGTAGCGAGTAAGAAACATTCCGAATCATGTTAATCATGTGCGACTGTGTAACGCATTCTTCTTTAATAACTCTATTAGTAAATTTTCTACAGAAACTTTGTTTAACCCATAAGAGATGAAATTTTTCTAAGATTATTTTCGAAACCTTCTTACAAGCCCGTCGACAAGTGACATTTTCTATATCCGTTAACGCTGGTCGAATTGCACAAATGTATGGAAGTGGCAAGTCAAAGTCACGTGATTGGTTAAAAACAAAATTAAATTTCCATATGTATATGAGCGTATTCTATCATCGTTAACGATTGTAGAAATAACAAGTTACTGGGCAGATTCTAGAATAAATTCTCTTATCAGAAGTTGACGAATAGGACACAAGGGTTATGGTAACGTTTGAATAGATTAACATGCATAATTTTCCTTCCATAAATAAGAGATTTTTGTTATCTATCTAAAATTATTGTTTGTAAGTCAATACACAAACCATGTAGATAAGTAAACAACAATGATATCATATATATTTGCTAAGGTTTGTAATCGCAAATCACGAGTTCACAACAATGCTAAATGCAACGTGGAAATCCACGTGACACGTTTGTGTACAAAATACAATTTACTACGACGGCTTACAAACGGCTGACGCTCATAACACACATAGGTATGAAAAATTGTATAGGCAGGAACATAACATGTTTTGTTCTTCAATACGGGTAATTGTATATTTATAGACGTCATTTAGTTTTACCGAACAGTCTTGCTCTATTACTTTAAGATGAATACGTAATTATAATAATAATAAGATACCAAATGCAGTTCTTTTATTAAAACACATTAAGTATTCCATAATTCTAATAAAAGTATAAAAATAACCGTCACTCTCTTAGACAACTTAGGCTAAGTTGTCTGAAGGATAGTCGATAGATTTTCGCACGTGGCTCCAGCCGCATAGATTTCAATTATCGGAAAATAATAGTAGCTTAGCTCTCTTTCGATGTCCCTATATACGGCTTTGTAAATTACAATGGTTTAAAGTAACAAACAGGCTGCCAAGAATATTTTTAGAACCGAGTTTCTAAACTCATCTGAGATAATTTATTCATATATGACGTTAAAACCGCATTGGCACGTCACTGTTTAAGGCTTATAACCTATTACTCACGACTGATAAGGGTTTGTGTATGTTTACAGTGTTTTCACGTCTGTAAGGCTAAGCAACAGAAGGAAACTTAACGTAAAATAAATCTGTGTCTGTTGGTAATTCTCGGAAAACTTTGGGGAAACGACCTTGTCGACGGGATTGGCCTATTTATTGACGACAAAATAACTTTGTTTACGTTGTGAGACAGATACATTTCCCAAGGAAAATAAAACGCTACGAAACGTTTTTTTTTATTATTAAATCGTCGCTAATTCTTCTAATATCTTCACGTCGCAACTATTTGGCATTTTAAAAAATGTAAATTTTATAACAGTTAATTGTTGACATGAGGTTGGCATCATTTTGTTATTTCTTAAGGCACTTGTCCTACCGGCAACGATAAGCGAGAAACAAGTAAGTATAGTTATAAACTAGAAACTAGTTTTCGAGCAACGACAAGCGTGTGTGGGGTTCGATAGTTTTGTGTGCGAATGCGACTGGCGATAGTCGCACCACTCGCTCCGGGTTATTCAATACTACACTAGACAAAATTGTACTAAATTCATTATAAATGCGTGAACTCACATCCGCACTTTCGAGCAGAATGACCGCTGTTTGGACACTCGGCGAGTATCGCTTAGCGAGTTTTAACTTTGATAGTTCTTGTCGCCGCAAGAAACAAATGCAGTAAAAGTTATCTTCGGCAGTGTGAACAGTCTGCAATTAACTATTAATATATGAATGTATCTCTTTTATTTACACGGGATCTACATCTTATTGTACGTTACTTGAGCGAGAAAAAAGTCGATAGTTACTCGTTTTCTCGTCTGTGGGACAAGTGCCTAATTGTGTCAAAATTTCTTCTGTCGATTGTTTCTCGCGTACGTGGTAATTGAGAAACAATCAACAAACTTGATTAATGTTTTAATATCCTAAATAATTAGACATGCATGATGCAATTACTATAGTAGTGTCGTAACCTTAGTAAAAGATGTAACAGCGGTAGCTTATTCCTAACGTGACAGGTGGCGTAACCCACAGAGCACATAAACAGAACTTCTGTTTATATGCTCTGTGGCGTAACCTATTACGCTTACACATTAATATGAACATTATGAACCCATATCGCCAATCTGCACCTTAAGGGCCAAATAGGCGAAATGTTTCAGTTTTGATGTTTTTTTCGCTGAAATATTTAAAAAAGAAATGCAACTTAGTCTTTTGCTGGGCACACATAAAAAGACAAGAAAAGTCTATTCAATAAAAGAAGACAACGTGAGGACACCAATATGAAGTCGACACCCCACACTTAACGATCGGCAATACTTTATTCGCCCTCTGGTATGAGAAATAGTAATATTCTTTAATGTGACTCAATTTTCATAATCTCTATCTACCACCCTATGTACACATCTGTTTTTTGTCAACTCTCTAATTACACTGATAGGAGAACTCTAGCAAATACAAATCGATATTTAACAAAAATCGTACGAATGCGAGTTTGGCTCGCGTACCGAGGGTTCCGTACAAAGTTCTCCGGAAGAAAACTTAACTGTACAGTTGAAAAAATGGTCTTTTATACATCGATGTGACATTAATTTCCAACAAAAATGGTCTCTTAGACATCGATGTGACATTAATGTCCAACTGTAAATACCTAGTTAGTTTGTAATCACGAAAACGTAGGTATAAGCATTTTAACATAAAATATACGTTTTCGCGAATACAAAACTACTTTGCAATTTTCAGATTGTTTCCGTTATTTGTGACGTTAGACCTAGCATCATGTCGAATTTCGTGATTCTGGGTCAACGGAAACTACCATATAGGTTTTGAGTTTCTAGGAAATGGCGGGGAAAAACAACACTTTTTTTTATTGCCTTGACATAGATGCTTGAATTTTTTATTGCGTAAAGGATCTGTAGACCTGAATATTTGATATTTATTTCAACATCTTATCACCACCCTTTCCTGAAGTTGTTGACAGACAGACGGACAACAAAGTTATTCTATAAGAGATTCCTTTTTTGAGGTACCGAAAAACAGGAATAGTACACACGTAAGCAATTGATAGTAGATAAGTTGTAGGTAAACAAAACTAATTTATAGAGCTATAGGTACATTGTAAATAAAACAAAATACACTAAACACCATCGTGTTATCTCCAAACAAACCTACCGAAAATATTATAAAAAAACAAAAATACCTACCTAATACAGTTTCTCAAGATGGCACAATGCATGCACATAATTATCACTATTTCTATCTGTAGATAATCTTGTACATTACTCGTAGCAAGGTCACGCTGTCAATTGTAACACAGGTATATGTGTGTGTGATAGCCGATTTACATTATATTGTACTATTTCCTGTTTAAAGACCTGTCGCACACTTACGTAATATCTGCTATAGTTAAACAAACCACAACTGGTGTTACACATTATATTTACAACAATGACTGTGTTACTATCTTTTTGTTGCTATAGCCGATAACAATAAACTCTTGACCTCTTTTCTTTGTTTTATATTTTAACAGGTTGAGTTTTGTTTATGATTTAAATACGACCTATACTTTGTTTTACGTGTGCCTATTTGTTTATTGTTGTGTTTCCATACATTTTCACATTAGGTACCTACTAATCAGTTTATTTAAAAATACTGATTTTAGGTAGGTACCTACTTACTCAAGGAACTTTATGAAACTGATAAATTATAGGTGGGTAATTCCTTTTTACTAGATAACATTTCAAACTGTTCAGTAAACTTTAACCTCGTTTGTTTTAAATGTAGGCTTATTGTGTGTCCTATCTAAACCGATATTTAACTGGTGAAACCATGTCGGTTATTGTGATCAAGAAACAGGCAAACACGGTGTTGTCATAAAAGTAAAACCGACTGATTGAGAGCGTTTCATTAATTTCTATTATATTTCGAGTTCATTGCTTTCAGACAGACGCGGCGGGGGCTTTTGTTTTATAATATGTACAGATATAGAGTTGATAGATAGATAGACTTATATACATTCATATTTCGCATCTCTATATACCTACTTAACACATAAAAATAGCAATAAAAACTCCATACCTACATAGAGCTACAAAACATGTTATCTACAGTGTCCGTCCACAGGTCAAATTCTCCGAGCCTAATCTAATTTTCTCTCCATTCTGCTAATAAAATAACGAAATATAATGAAATTATGGTTCTCGCGAACAGAATAATGTTGTCATGGTTATCTATAGTTTAAATTTAAACACCAAGGCTAAATTGCTTTTTACTTCCTATGAAGCAAAACATCGTGTTATCAATTAGTTTGGTTTTAATTTAATATTAATTTATACTTATTTATAATTATAATTTGCTCCATAATTTTGCTGTGAGAATGAGATACACGTAGGTATCTATTTATTATAAGGTACCTGTGTGCGTTTGAATTCATTATGATCCAGCGACAAATAAGAGTTTATTTTATTTATTGTTTTTTTTTTAAGGTACGACTCCCGCACTAATGTATTTAATCCTTGTGTCGCGGGGGGTTTCACAAACATTCAAATCACATGCACAAAGAACACCCAGACTTGAAACAAGCATTTGTGGGTCTCACAAATGCTTGTCCCATGCGGGGATCGAACCCGCGGCACGTCGCGCACAGAGGTAATTGGCGTGGTGACCTATACCACTCGGCTATCCGTGCAGTCAAAATTTAGTTTAAATTATACGTCTTTAATTTAAACGATCTTGAGAGCGGGCATTAAGACTTAATAAAGAAATTTTGTAAACTCACTCACTCAGTACCTACTAGATATATTTTTTCCCCCTTTTCTATAAGTATGTATAACTTTAAGGTAACACCCTCTATAAACAATATCGAAATCTATCCAGCCGTTTGGAAGACAAGAAGTAATAAATAAATTTACAAACAGGTACATAGGTATACGCGCGAAAAACATAATCCTTCCTTGGCAGTCGGATAAAAATCCGTATTTATAATAATAACTTAGCAAACAACGATATTTAGGTTATCGTGTTGTAACTAGCTAACTTAACAGTACAAATTTATAGTTTGTAAATTGCTTTGCTTTTCCGTGGCCTGCTTGACCTAGAAAACAGGTTGTGTACCAATAAAATGGTTTTAATTAGAGCATAGTTACTAGCACTTCTTAATAAATTTAATCGTTATTAGGTATTTAGTTACGACGTTAATCGTATTGGGACTTGTAGCAGCTATCTTGAATATCTTTCTTTATTTATTTATTTATTTATTTATTTATTTATTTATGTACACACAACAGACAAACAGTAAAAAGAATGTAAAAAGCAAACAGGTACAAAGGTACTGCTTATTTCTTATGAAATTTCTACCAGCAGACCTGCGACAGGATATTTTAAAAGAAACATAGACACAGTGTGCAACATACAAAATACATTACAATATTTAAGCCAAAAAATAAAATAAAAAGTACACTTATACATATAGAAGAATTTACATATATAAATATACACACAATCAATAATAAAAATACGGACAACATTTAATTTAGACTGGAAAGAAAATGTTCCCTTACACGTCGTTTGAATAGCGAGATTGATTGGGAGTCACGTACGTTAGGCGGCAGCGCATTCCACAGTCGTACTGCATGAACAGAAAAGGAGTAGGAGTAGAAGTCAGTGGAATGAGATTGAATTTTGAGATTGGATTTGAGGTGAGATCTGCAAAGGACATCGGCGGAGCGGACATAGGAGAAACGCTCACGCAGGTAAGAAGGATAGAGAGGGTTGTGAAGAATATTGTATAGGAGACATAGAATACGAGTGTTCCTGCGAAGTCGGATCGGGAGCCACTTGAGTTCTTTGCGGAAGTGAGAGACATGGTCGTATTTTTTGAGGCCGTAAACAAAACGAATACAAATGTTTTGCAATTTCTCAAGTTTATTAAGTAGCTCCTCGTTGGCATCTAGGTAGCAGGCATCTGCATAGTCGATAATGGGCTGAATAAGGGATTGAGCTAATAAAATTTTGGTCTTTAAGGGCAAGAAAGTCTGGAGGCATCTCAGCGAGTGAAAGGAGAAGTGAACTTTACGACTCACCTCGTTGACATGGCTTTGCCATGATAGATGTGAATCCATCAACACTCCAAGGTTTTTAGCCGTATCAGTGTAAACAATCACAACACCATTAAGATGCAGAGGCGTCAGTGAGGAGAGATCGAGAGCGTTACGATAGTGCCTACTGCCAATAATCATGGCTTGTGATTTTGCAGGGTTTATTTGTAGACCAAAGGAGCTTGCCCACCTACCGATGCTAGCCAGGTCACGGTTCATTGCATCGATTGCAGAATCAGCCTCAGACAAGGAAAAGTGACGGTATAGCTGCAAATCATCTGCGTATAGGTGAAAGTTTGAGGAAATGACATTTGTGACAGAGTTAATAAAGATGGCGAAGAGAAGAGGAGATAAAACACCACCCTGAGGCACGCCCGCAACAAGATCGCACCAATCAGAGAAAGTCTCATCAAGGCGGACCCGCTGAGAGCGGCCCCGAAGGTAAGAACCAAACCAGGCTATAGAGGAAGAAGAAAAATTTATTGTTTGAAGGATACCTAGGAGGATGTCAAAATCCACAGAGTTAAAAGCAGAACTAAAATCGAGCAGTACTAGGATAGAAAGTGATTGGTTTTCCATAGCCCAGCGGATATCATCAGTAACTTTAACGAGAGCAGTTACGGTACTATGGCCAGGGCGGAAACCAGATTGAAAGGGTGAAATCAGATTAGAAGACGTCAAGAAGTGAGATACTTGTCGGTGGACAATGTGCTCAAGCACTTTGGAGAGAAAAGGAAGAATGGAGATAGGCCTGTATTGTGAAAATGAAGAAGGATTTGAGGTTTTAGGAAGAGGAATAACGTGTGCTAGTTTCCAGGCTGAGGGAAAGGAAGAGGACGACAACGAGTAGTTAAAGATATGTGATAGGATGGGGAGCAATTGTGGGAGAATAGGAGATATCATGCGAGAGCACAAGTTGTCGTTACCGACTGCAGAGGATGAGATGGCTAAAACAGATTTTCTGACGTCCTCTACATCCACAGCAGAAAAATAGAAATGGGGACAGCGAGGTGCCGGCAAACAAGAGAGTTCAAGTAAAGTAGAAGATTTGGTAGAAGGGTCAAGAGCTATAGGAGGAATAGAGAAATGATAATTAAGGGCTGTCAGGTCAATATCTTTAGTAGTTATCATCTGAGATTTGCTGACACCAACAGACCTCAGAAATTTCCAGACATCGCCAGAGCTACGATCTACGAGATTATCGTAGAAATACCGTCTTCTGGCGGCCTGGCACAGATGATTGCAGCGGTTACGCAAGACTTTATAGTGAGCGAGATTGTCATCTGTCGGTCTGCGCTCATATTTCCGTTTTGCCCTGTCCTTCCGAGCAATGGCATCCTGTATGTCTGACGAAATCCAAGGAGCCGGTTCACGCTTGACTTTAATGAGTCGCACTGGGGCATGTCGATCATACAACCCGAGTATGATGCGATTAAAGTGGGACACTTTTTCGTCTATGTCACTGGTGTCTGTTACAGGGCTCCAGTCAACAAGACTTGCATCACGCTGCAATGCCTCCAGGTTCATAGCCTTGTAGCTGCGTAAATGTAATAGTTGAGGTTTACGCTTAGGGGTACGGATACGATACGAGAGATAGACAAGGTTGTGATAAGAAAAACTAGCAGAAAGTTGGCCATGATCGGAAACATTAGAGAGAGAAGAGACAATCATAAGGTCGAGCAGAGAAGGAGAAGAATTCGGGGAATGATGAGTGGCAGAGAGGGGAAGAATATGAAGGTTAAGACACGAGAAGAGGTCCCGTAGTCTACAAGCACGAGAATCATTTTTTAATAAACATGTATTAAAGTCACCCATTATGATAACATGATTATACTGAGGACACAGATTATTGAGCTGCATGTCAAGATCGTCAAAATAATTTATGTGTAAATTGGGACTATACAGTACAGCTATTAATAATTTTGTGTGGTTGACCAAAACTTCAAGAAAAATATATTCAGCCGATCTGGAATAAAGTGAAGGAGAAGAACAAATGACCTTATATGGTAAATCAGCACGAAGGTAGACAGCAACTCCACCTCCACCCTTCCCAGTTCTGTCGTTGCGAATCAACACAAAACCAGGAAGCGCAAAGTGAGTTGAAGGAAGGGAAGGCTTCAAAAACGATTCCGAGATGAGAAGTATGTCTAGATGAGCGCTACTGAAAGATGCCAGAAGATCTGAGTAGTGACCAGGAACACTCTGAGCGTTTATATGGGCTACATTAAGGTTATTAGGGTAATTGGAAAAAAGATCAGAAAGGTTTTCATGCAACGAACGAGGTATAGACGCGCCGTGACTGTCCGCACTAACGAAACTTGACGTGGAAGAACAAGAAAAAAAACTGTCATTAAGATTAGCTAGATTGTCCATATATGAATTAGGAAGTACAATATAAAATAATAATTTAAGACAAGCAAAGTTAAAGATTTGTAAAAATCGGTTGCCTATAACAACCTCCCCTACTCACAAGAATGATATAAAATTAAAATACAACAAAATACATATTAACAAAACACATAACATTTAGGACAATTCACAAAATAATTCACTTCAATGCACCAACACCCACACAAAAACTTACTGGTAATGGAACGCAACGAAACGTGACATCACATCAATGACAGCTGACAGTTGTCAGTTGTCAATTATCTTTGTCAATAAAATAAAACTGTCGTAGCACAAGACAGTAACCAATATTAATTATTGAGATACCGGCGAACTTTAAAATGATAAAAATAACTAAAGTAAGGTAATAGTGCAAAGCGTAAAACGGACGGTTAGGAGATAAAAGTTATTTGTGTACCGACCACCAAGTAACAGTGTTAAAGTAGTGGCGCAAAGTAGCAAGGTATAAATGAACAAAAATAATTAACTTAATTGCGCCGACGCGCCTTTCTTTGGACCTTGCTGACGGGCGTAATGGGTTCAGCAGTCGGTGATTTCGGCGAAGCCACCTCCTCCGACTGTGCAGGGTCGATGTTCGGCGGAAATTGAGCAAATAGTCTCTGTAGTTCTTCCATGGATTCTATTTTGTGCCGAGTCTTATCTGGAGTGATGACTACGATCTTTCCCTCAATGGACCAGCAATTAGTCATCCCGAACCGTTTGCGAGCCGCGACAAAGGTCTGGTGACGCAATTGAGTCAAAAACTCAGAGATAGTGATGCCAGTACCTTTAAGAGATTTTTTAGTGTCCCAAACAAGATGGCGATGCTCAGTGCTGTAGAATCTGACAAGTACAGGCCTGGAATTGCGCTTAAGTGAGCCTAGACGGTGACAAACATGTATGTGTTCTCTGCCCAGCTCATTCAATTTCATTTGGTGGTTTAAAACTTTAAGAGCAACATCATGTACCTTTTCATCCTTTACTTCAGGAATGCCGTGGATCAGGAGCACCTTTCGCCGCATAGCAGTTTCATGCCTGTCAAAGCCCAGTGATAGCAGCTCCATTTGAGATTTAAGTTTTGAAAGTGCTTGCCAGACAAAACTTTTAAATTCCTTGAAATCCTGTAGCAGCGATGTCAGATTTGGTGATGATGTGGTAGCTGAAGATGAGCTGGTGGTTGCTAGCTCCAGTTTTTCTTCATATACAGCCATCCTTGTGCTGAATAAAGTCTCCAAATCCTCTAAGTTCAATGCAAGCTTAGCGTCCATGGTGATGAAGTGTGTGAAAGTCACAGGTTTTTAGAGAGAGAAACTTGAAAATGATTATTAGTGAGTAAAGGGGGGTTCACGAAACGACTGGGATTATTAAATCATTTAAATAATATAAAATTGGATTTTTAGAATAAATTTAACTGGGAGCAATAAAAAATATGTGTTGCACTATGTCTACCCACAAGCAGAAAAAAAAGTTTTATACTTCTGTATTCTTCTTAAAGAAAGCATTAGGCTACTAAGTCATTTACCGACTTGTGTAGCAAAGTGATAATGAAGTAAGGACAAAAGTCAGTCAATCCTAACGTGTAAATAATCACTACTGAGTCTTGCTACCTGAAAGACTCTCCCAATTACCTAGCGATTTAGGTAAACGTGAATTAATTTATAAAAAAAGTTTTGCAATATTAATAGGTAGGCTAGGCACCCATGCTGGTTAGAACAAGATTCATAAAAAAAGTGATTTCACTTTTAGGTAGGTACTTCATTCAATTTTATTAGATTATCTAAAGTTTAAATGCAGGGGTCAGATGTAGTGCATAAAGATTACATATTTGTAGGCACATAGTTACCACGTAGCGAAGTTCGCACATCTCTGTATTGTGTCGCTGTGATGCAACGAGTTGTGAAAGCCGATACCGCTGGAATTGGGTTAGCATTGCGCGCGAGTCGCTCGCACCGACGACGCCGTGCCACCGCGCCTGCGTCGCAAGATACATTTTTATTTTTGTTATAAATCTACTAATGTATACCAACTACCTTAATACCTTATTGTTTTATAAGTATAGCTGTAGATAATTATCATTCGACAAATCGTAGGTAAAGGCCACTTAAGTTATAGAAGTAAGTAAGACTTTTGTAAATGATCTGGAGCATCCAGATGTCTTTGTATTTCTCAACACAAATGAAAGAAAAAGACGGGTTAACTACGAAACTTTTTTACACTCAACGCAAATTAAAAAAAAAACAAGAATTTCTAACATTCCACATTAACCGGTTTTAGAGTTGTAACTAAGGTAAAATTTCATAACTTTTTGTTACCCTCTAAAATGCGGTCGACCATGCACAATATTTATAGCGATTACATAAATCCCAAAAATGTATGAAACCCAGTTCAAACTTTTCGAAATAAAAAAGTGGTGTTAGCTAATCACCATTTAGTGTAGAATAGCGGTTATTTGCAATTTTAACGATTTCTAGCCGTATTCCAACGGTTATACAACAACGGTATATGTTCCGGTTAGCATCGAAAGTACAAGGTCGGTCGCGGGTGGCCAATACTCTGCCTGATGCAGTCGATGTGGTGGGAGAAAGAGGAAAAGCCAAATGGAAAGAAGGTCTATCAAGTTATGTCAGACTACAATATTCTAGGTACGCATAATAAGCCGTACGCGTACCTACCATACAAAAAAAATCGCGAGTTATCATTTATATCTACTTATGAATCATGGATTTTTTTTTGAGCATTTTACCTTTCTGTAAAATTAAAAAAAAGGACTATGTAAGTAGAACTGTAAACAGGACTACGACCACATACGAATAAGGAATTCTGTCATAACATAAACTTTAAAACTTGACGTAGACTTTTCTCCCCTGCTTCATAATGGCTATACGTTTAGGCACGGTAATAATAATTATGATTTATCAGTACTGTAACTTCATATATAAACGGAGGAAGCGCGAGCTCGGAGCTATGCTACGCGCCTTGGATCTCGGCATGCCGGCAGTTATTACAAAGATAGGACCGAGTTACAATACTAATAGATAATATTACCGTGGTTTAGGTAATAATTATCTAAACCAGTGACAGTATGTGCGAGTTACAGCAAATGTTTTGAATATGCTAGGTCTAAATATAATATTTACGTGAGTCTACAGAATATAAGTAATCTATTCGATGAAATTGATGGTATTGTATTATACGTGACCATCGACACTAAACCGTATCACCTAAGATAGTCGTCGTTTCACGCTAATAATACAAAATATTATTGTCGTTCTATAAGACTAATTATATAAATCCTATGTGATCTGAACTGCGGTGCCTCGGCAAATCTTATTTACCCATTTATCCACCTATTAAAGTAAAAATGATTAGTGTTGACGTAAATAAAACTATAATTAGACTTATTGGTAATAAATAATGTCAAAGAAACTCTAGGAGCACCGTAATCAAATTTCATCCGACAATCTTTAGACATTTTAATAATTAAACTGTATTTTTCAGTTTATCATTATCTGAAAATGGCCAATGATTTTGCATTGTTCCAGTTACTTATTAATAAGGAAATAGATTTTAGCAACCCTGTTTTTCCTCTTTTAATAGTTCCAACATATATTAGACTTATGATATAAACAATGGGAAATTTGTACTGCGTTATTTGTTTAATTAAGTTTAAAGAAATTTATATAATGTGTCAAATTATATCAATCAGTTTTAAACTAATCGTCTAAATTACATACATTCTATAAAACCGTAGTCAGGCTTCAACGTCAAAAAGTAAACAAACCAAACAATTGGTGCTTTACAACTGATGTTCTTGGGCATAATTTTAAATTGTTCAGAGTTCCGCGATCGTCGTCGTCCCACTTATGTGCCACTCATTCGTCGGATCAGACTGATAGATGCAAACTTTGTCGTTATACTCGTTATAAATCGATTCCTCTTGACCCAAATCCGTGCGGGTCAAAGCCAAGTCGCAGCCTAGCCGGCCGGAATAATAATGAATAGTTGGACTTCAATAAGCTTACATACGATTATTGGATTTTTTATGTTCTACTGAATACTAAAAGATCCACGTGTATCTATAAATAAAATTTATCATTTCTGTTTATTGTTGTACTTGGGAATTATTAAGAGTCTTGGGAATCACAATGTAGGTAAAAAGATAACATTCATTGATTGCGACACGTTAGGTCTTCTTATTAATAGTGCCAAAACTGGTCAGTGAAAATGTGATGACATGGTCATTTAAATATTTGATGTTATGTTCAATTGCAGAGAGAACATTAGAAATAAGGTCAACATTCTCGTGTCCGTGGCTTCAGAGAATCAGCTGTTACATCAGCACGACTGCAGAGAATCGTGATGCATCCGTCAAGTGTTGCATATCAACTGCTCTTACGAGTACCCTCTACGTAGTCTACGTAATCCAAGGACTAGACTACAAAACATTAGACGGTAATAAGTAAATTACCTTCTTCGTGATTCCTAGGTCAAATATTTAAAATGATTATTCATAGTTCGAATAAAAATCTGTAATAATGAGTTCCTCATTTAATATAGGTCTGTTGACCCTAATTAGTCATAGTTGACGTAACGTATCCACGTGTTTTTGTTCAAGGAGATAGCTGTATCATTCTCTATGTAGTGTTTTTTTCAGAGCCTCGGACTTAGCTCAAAGCCATAGCAAAGCAAAGTCATAGCAGTTAAAGCCTCAACTCAAGCAGTTAGCTGGATCTGAGGCGTTGACTGTTCATTGGACTTGTTGGCGAAACCATAAGAGCCTCCACCCACAGCAATAAAAAAACTAACTACGTTAGCAAAGTTCACTAAGGGCACCCCTTGCGGGGTTCGGACCTCGACTTGCGCATTGCTAACAATCTTAATAAGACAAGAGAGGGCTGGATCTAAGTTTTTATTATTTAATGACATATTTTTATTGCTATCTTGATCTACTCGTACTATGTTGTCATGTATATTTCCAGCGTGAAGTGCACTGGAAATGCTAAAAGAACTACTGTCAGTTAATGTAATAAATCTGGTTGCACCGTAAATCATAATAAGATTTGCTCAGAAACTATTATTAAACTTATTCATAGGAATTTTACCTAGAAATAATACAACAGCGCGTCTTAGAAACACCTACTTATGATTGTTTCTCGGTAATATAAAATAGTGTGTACCACAGTACCAGGTACCTACCTACTTTGTTATTTATGTGTAGTTTGAACGGGAACATTCATCCTTCATTTTTTATTGAATATATTATTTAAACTTGTTCACAAAGTGTGCCCCTAATACCAATCGGTTAACAAGTAGGGATACGTAGTTAGCGTCTTAGTCATCATTATTAGCATAACAATTATTGACCTTTAGACCCTATTACCCGTGCCCCTAGCGACCATCACACGTTACCAAAAACGCTTACGGTTTTACTATTCTTATAACATTAGAGGACGTACGCGTCCAGATTAGACCTACCTTTTTAATTTTTCTAATGAAATTTGATATTGTTGCGACTTACAGACATATATATAAAAAAAATACAATCAGCGTAACTAATTCAAAATGGTCTTCACGCTCCTTTTAAGTTTGAGTTCATAAAAACACCAAGGTTTTACCTACGTTTTTTTAACTGCTAACATTGTATAAACTCAATCACGTTTTTAGAACAAAACAAAATGACGAAAACAGAACATGACCAGTCTCGTCTCGTGGCTTTGATTTATAGCATATTAATTAATTAATAATTAACTGTTCTGTGTGTTATCGCTGTCACTATTGGATATGGGACGCTTGTATCGATTGATTACTAAAATGATTAATAGCAATTCACACTGAATTCACATACCATTTTCATTTTTTTTATGTAATTAAATTTTTGTAAAACAAAACGGATAATAAGCCCTGAGCTCCAAGTTAAATATAGGCAAGTTATTGATAATAATATTATTTTACAATTATCCCTGGCAAAAGTATGTGCCTTCCTAAGTCGTCGGTAACGCTTAACTTCGCTTAAAAATTGTTATCCAAATAAATCATCTCATCTAAAATCGATTGTCATATTTTTTATCACGTAAAGAATTTTTAGGAACGTGTTGCCTTATTTTCAACAACAAGTCTTGAGTTCAATGACCTAATTGAGCTGTACTTTGGCAAAAACAATCGTGATACTGAATTTACAAGTGGTATTTGGACGTGACAAACTATCTAGGTAGTTCTGTTAGCTTAGTTACCATCTAAGGAAGGAATGATGAAGATATAAATAATAAATAAATAAATGTGGACAACATCATATACATTGCTCTGAACCCAAAGTAAGTAGCTAAAGCACTTGTGTTATGGAATTCAGAGACAACGAAGGTAACACAAACACCCAGACCCGAGACAATGTAGAAAAGTGGTTTTATATATAGGTACATGTTTAGCGTATTTATCCTAAAATAGTCTTCCGCGTGAAACTTAGTTGATAAACGAAAATATAGTTAAAAAATAAAAGTAAAACTCTGCGGCCTTCGCTGCAAATCATGACGTAAGACAAGGCTGTGCGCTGGCGCCCATGCAATTCGGTTTAATTTTCTCGGTCGTGCTCTTGGTCGCCTTCCTTGCAAAGCACCATGTTCGTGCTATTCATGTCCTCAAAAATTAGCGTTCCGTAATATTGTCCGGGATAAAAGAATCAAAGAAATCTATATGAAAATTTTATGAATAAGTAATGTTGTTTTTTTAAAGATAAAGCTAAAAAAATTAGCGTTCCGTAGATTTTTCCGGGTTAAAAGAATCAGGCAGATCCTTAAAAAATTTTAAGAATAATATTGTTTTTTTAAGAGCTACTAATATTATACATTCCAGTATAAAACTATGTATTACTTAGGTATGCATTCCATCAGTATTTATTACCAGGACTCATGCAAAAAGCTACCGAGATTAATGACTCTACTTCTAACTCTAAAAAGACTGTCGTTAGAAAACTGTTCAATATTGGAGAGTGCTCGTTCGCACCCGCGTCGTCATGAGTCAGCTTCGCATAGTCCGATCAACCGGTTCAGATATCGAGCCTCGACGATCACGTATCGTCAAATAAACGCCATTCATTGATGCCTGTCAAAAATACCGTACGACCATTACTTTTTTTTTGTAATTAGTTTTTCACATGCACGATGCCATTTGGATTATTAAAGCATACAGCGTATGAACAATATCCCGTGACAGATAAAAAATACTTTAAATATATCTTGTTACTTGAATTGATCCAACTAACAACTGGGTGGATTTCCCAGCAGCAATATTTACGTGGGACAAGTGACATTGGGAGTGCAGAAAGCTACAAGAGTCTGTGCGGAAAGAGATCCGTCTTGGGATTGAGGGTGCGGCTGTGTTATTTGTTATGCTAAAAACACTGTTGCGTCATTATAGAGTGACTGTAGCAATGATTATAGGTAACGTTATCATAATGTTAGTTTCATTTTTCGCCACGACGGTTCTCTTTCTACTTTCTACTCAATACTGTTCTAATAGAGGCTAATTAGAAGACGTAGTTACTTACTTGTCATATCATAAATATACATATTCATTCACTCCATAAGTCCATACTTATGTTATAAATACGAAGTAACTCTGTCTGTCTTTTTGTCAGTCTATCTGTTACGCTTTCACGGCTAAACTGCTTAACCGATTTTGATGAAACTTGGTATGAGGTAAGCTTGGATCCCAAGAAAGGACTTAGGCTTCATACCGCGATAACCGAAACTTACGTGGGCGGATCCGCGAGCAAAAGCTAGTACTATATAAAAGGAGAAACACACACAATTATTATACGTACCCCATTAATGTTATAAAAACAAAGGGAGTTGTTTTATTTTAAACTCTATACCTGCCCACAGTAAGGTCGTCAGACGTCACGATACTGCCTGGCCCACTGCATGACGGGTGATTTACTAAGCCCGTCCCACCCACTGCTCGACTCCGCTCAATAAAACGATTAACAAACACTATTATTACAAGCCCATCAGCATTAGGTATCCAAATCGTGTTTACAAATTAGCGAATTCGCAAAATACAATAATGAATCATCAAATCATTGTCAACAAACAAAAAGTAGAGGTGATTAAGTATTAATGTTTTTCGACTAATATTATTTGTAAATTGCAATATGTTTGTGATTGTCTATAAGACTAAACAACATAGTAAATCAGTAACAGGAATTAAACTGTAGCCTTTGGATCGATGAAACGGAGCAAAAATATAACAACCTTGAAATCCTAAATGTTCGTGTATATTGGCGTCGTTGTTGCTTTTGTTTTTATCTTCAGGTGAGTGGTGACTCAATATTATCTTAATCAGTATTTTATTCTGTTTATTGTTATGTAGTCTTAAAAGTGACAAAAAATGATCTGTGTAGGTACCTACCTAACTATTAATAGTTGACTTTTTTATTTATTAAATCTTTACTAATATGTATTATGAATGCGAAAGTAACTCTACCTGTTTGTCGCGTTTTCACGCAAAATCTACTAAACCGATTTAAATGAAATTTTGTACACAGATAGTTTAGAGCCTGAGAAAGGATATAGGACTTTTTGCCGCGATAACCGATATCCATGCGGGCGGAGCCGCGGTAAACAGCTAGTTACATAAATAAATCACCTGCACAAAAAAGGTTAGATCATTATTTAAATATAGGTACCTATATAGTTCTATATAGTCCTGGTTTAGTGCTATTTGTCATTAACCTACAGATTACTATTGTATCTTAATATAAAAAAAAAGTCAGTGAGATAACCCAAACCTATGTTTGAGGGACCACACCGTGTCTATAGACATGTGAACGATTTCCACTTGTTTATCGGCAACAATAACAAACAGTTCCACGGTCTGTGTAAACACAACACTATCTTATCCTGGTGTAAGCTGAATCGTACCATACGATAGGATAGTTTCGGGTTTGGCGGCGACAACTTATCTTTTATCGTAAAATTTTAATGCTCAACAATTTCAAAGTTGTGCCAGCAAGCCATTTATCTACTTAATTATCGTTTTCTTTGGGTTTGTGACCTTTGCCATCATAATTTGATAACTGTCTGCACGGATAGCCGAGTGGTATAGGTCACCACGTCGATTACCACTATTTGCGTCGTACAGCGGTTTCGATCCCCGCATGGAACAGAAATTTGTGCGATCCACAAATGTAAGTTCTAAGTCTGGGTGTTATCTGTGTATGTGGATTGAATGTTTGTGAAACCCCCGCGACACAGGGATTAACATCGCTAGAAAGGGCGTCGTTTTATTAAAAAAAAAAAAACATTACTAAAGAACAGTTAAGTTAACTAAGCACATAGGTATGTATCTAGTTATTTATGAAAAGGTTACGACATCTTAATTTTATGTTAAACGTCTGTTGAGTAGAAACCCAAAGATCATTGACGTATTAATTGTACGTATCATAGTCCTTAAATTGAGTGGCAGATGATTGATATAAATCTTTAATCAAATCAATTTGATAAATGAACAGTAAATGGTTCGTGTGTCCTCATTCTTCAATAGGCATCGATAGCGCGCCACAGCCGCGAAGGTTGTAACGATTGTGCCGAGTGTTGAAACGACATATCAATACGGAGGTTGGTAGGTTTATCTCTGTCATATATTGCCGGTGCGCCTGCGCGGTGCCCACACTGAGGACTGAGTTGCGCAAGCGGCAGCGGTCGCCGGTCAGCCGCGCGAGGCCGCCACTTGGCCTCATTCTCGTTACGTACGCAAATGTCAGGATCAAGGCTGCTGCATGAACATTCGAGAATTTATTAATTAATCACAATTAGCTATAACTACCTCTAATATTAGTGCGTTTACTAACCAATTAAAGGCTATAATAAATAGAAAGTAAAGACATTGTATTGCTTTTACTTAGGGCCTACCCTGCAGTTTTAAACCAGCCTACTGTTTCAAACAAGTTTGGACCTATTGAAATGACAAGAAGCATTTCGACGCACAGGATATTATTACATACATACTACTTAAGTAAGTAACTATTAAGTAATCTGTGCCTATAACTCGTTACCTGTATTTAATTGAAGTAAGCAATTATCATAGTATTGTAATTACAATTTATAAAAGAATATTTGTCTATGTCGTTACATTATCATTATTAGTATTACATTTGTCATTATGTATCTATACATATACAGGATGGGCTAAAACGGGTGAAGAATACGTCTGGTATAAGGTCTGTTTACAAAATTTCGACTCAAGTTAGTTTATTAGTTAAACAAAAATCATAAACGCTAAAGCGATGTATTTAGACATTTAACGAGTGAAGTAATAAAAATTTCGACCCTCTTATTGCGGTGACGCTAGAGAAGCTGATGGTAGTTGGCCAAGTCGACGGGAAAAGATCACGCGGTCGCTCACCTACCCGCTGGTCAGATCTGGTAAAGTCGCTTACTGGCCTGCCAATTACCAAGGCGATTAAGACTGCCGAAGACAGAGACACGTGGAAGTGCATAGTAAATAAAATAAAGTGATCAAGACTTTCAGACTAGACACGACCTTCAGCAATGAAGATGCTGACTAAGAAGAAGATTGCGGTGACACGTTTGATATGATTTTTGTTGCGATGTTGGATACCAATTATTTCATTATTTCATTTTGAGCTGACATTTAGTAAACTGACCCTATACCAGATGAACTCTTAACCCCGTTTGGATAGATTACCTTTTCGGTAACACTCTGTATAACGAGATTGACAAAAAATTAAAATATATACTTTCTTATTTAGGAAGTGTTACCTTTGTCATCAAGAAGAGCAAAAACAACAAAGAAATCCTAGGTTATATCTACTTATTCATAAAACTTGTATGATTTAAGATTTCGGTCAATAAGATCAGAGATGTTGAAAACTTGGTGAATCGCGATAGACGAATGAATTAATCATTTTATTATTTTCTGTTTGCTCTCTATTTCTAGTGTAGGTCTTGAACTTAACATGGTTAGGTAATAACGAGAAAATAAACGAGTTTCTTGAAAACATGTGCTAAATATTAAAATATGTCCTTTGTTTAACGCTACAGCCGTAAATATCGTCCTAGCCCTATCGTTAATAACACTTCCGTAACGATTTATAAACAATAAAATTAAAAATACAACTAAATACAAATACGAATAGTTTCTATAAATATAAGCTAATCTACAAATCGGTAGATTTGCATACAATTTCCATTTAATAAATTAAAAGTTACATAAAACATAACTCATTTAACTTTATCGTTATATAAAAAATAAACGCACACTGTCGCAGCGCAACGCGAAAAAAGGTTTAAAATTAAAATACCGGGTTGCGTCAGGAAAACCTTAATAAACTTACCTACTTTTTACTCAACAATCTGTGAAGCACTTTACTTTTATTGGATTTTTTTTACATTAAATGATTTTATAAGCTTTCTTTTCCTTTTAGAATCTAATAATAACTGTCGAACAAGTACGTACATAAATATTTTTGTCCAAGAAACTAATTTTATTAATGAGTTGGCTAAATATAGTTTCTAGTTATAAGTTACGTGTAACTGATTTTAATTTGCTATTTCACTCAATTGAATATTTTCCTCATGTTGTTTAATTTTGGTGATTTGTATGACAAGCAAGATTAATCTGACATCACAACAACAACCCAGGAGATATTGTTAAACAAACACCAGAGTAAAAAGACGGGGCACGGAGATTTTAAAATTGAAGCCAAAACGGCTGTATTTAAATAGGGTGTCGATGGCGTCATATAATTATTGTCAATATGATGTTTGCTTTTAAAGAATTGAAAATGTTATGCGTAAGTACTTATCTATAAAATAATGATTCGTGCTATTTTTGTTTATGAATGAATGTATATATAAAAATTTTAATCGCTTACTATAAATATTTTACACTTATTTCAAACTAATTACAGTTACAAAGCATCAAAAAATTCATCGTCATCATTGTCAATGACGGGGAACGTGCCCAGAAGGCTGGCAACGTTGCCACGTTGAATTGCTATGCATATTCTTTGGGCAAAGTTAATGCCAGCCTTCTGTGTCTTCTGTCACGGGTAGAGTCGACCAAACGTTTTGCAAGTTCCTTAAAAAGAACTCGTGCACCTGTTCCCCATGTCCCGAGAGTTTCAACCCCAAACGGCTCAAAAATATAATGACTTATTAGGTTACTATGTTTTCGCCGTTTTAGGGTTTCCGCATCTCCAGCAGCAGCGCCGGGCGATGCCGCTGTATGTACCTATGTATTTTTGCTATAAGTTCGGTGGCAATACAACATTATAGTACTTTCGAGCTGATCTAATGATGGAGCCAGAATGTGGTCATAAGAACTCTGTAAAAAAATTACGCAATCCCATCGCCTGAGCCTATTAGTTTCAAAAGCTTGCGTTTAAAAACACATTTTACTTAATAAAAACTTATTCCGAGTTCTACCATTGGCTTCACGTTATTTTTTCGTCGCTTTTGTTTGCGTAAGTTCTGTGTAAGAACTTAAGTACCTTTTTTCCTGGTCTATTTTGAATTTGGATAGAATGTTATTTGTTTGGGAGGTGATGAAAAAAAGTCTTTGTGTCGCAATACTTTTATAAATGTATTATGTATTTGATCCAGAACCATACAACTTATACACACTCGGTACAGCATGTTTCAAAACTGAAAACGATTGGTATATGACAGGACTACAGATAGTTAAGTGTACTTACATAGCTTTTACAAAATCACAATAACCCATTTCACATTTCACACGCTGTAATGAAAGCACAACTAAAAACTATATTTAGTTTACAAAGATTTTAATTAATTTAAAAATACTATACGTTATTTATTACTAAAAGAAAGGATAACATAAAATTTGTTTCCCCCACTGCCTTTTTTAAAGTTCCCCTATAATCGGTAGCGGGTCAAGCGGGGAATTCATAGCTTGTTACCCCTTATATAATAGGACCGCATATTTATAATTTGGACTAAAAAGAGAATTTGCTGTCGTTGGCATAATATTAAGATACTAACAATCGCTAGACGATCACTAACATCATATATTATGTAGATCGATACATTTTTTTTAAATTGTGAAACAGGCTTAAAAATTGCCAACTGACCCGACTCTGTCGTAATACAAACAATTTCTATTCGAAATAGCTGCAACGATCATCGAGCTTTTATAAAACAAGGAAAACAAGCATTATATTTACATCTAAGTATTTGAGCTATTAAAATATTCTTTACGTTTAGTTTAAATGCACATCATGAATAAAAAGACAAATGAACAACCTGCCAGTAACAGCGTTCTAGTGGGCAATAAAGTAAAACTAACCTTTAATTAGTTCCAATTACCGCGGGCGTCTTCATGGCCGACGTTATTTATTATTGAATAGCGTTTATAATATTTTAAACAATAATTTTAAGCTTCTCCTACAGTTATTCCAGTCTACTGGTTGGATGTACACAAAGAGAACAAGTTTTTGTTGCCAACTTCGACTCGCCTGTCTGAATTAATCGACTCTCGGTTTATTTACAGATTGTGCAAATTATTGGAATAAAACAATACGGAATTTAGTTTTTAAACGAATTAAAAAACGTGTGCTATGTATATGTATGTACAACATTATTTTGTGGAAATTACATCTTGCCAATTTACGTATTTGAGATACATTATTTGCGGAATCACGACAAAAAAATATATTTGCTTTATTACTGAGGCACTTTAACCAGGTATTTGAAAACCTTAAGATTCCCCTAAAAACTTTTTGTCGACACGTGTAATTTAATCCTGTAAGTGACATCAAACGTCTAACCCACCGGAAACAATTGACTTTGGTAAATATTTTTGTATTATCCTTCCTTGTACAAAATTATTTTTTGTATTTTAACCATTGTGAATACTGTGCCTAACATATGAGGAGATAAAAAAACATTAACAAGAAAAATAATGGACTTGAGACCGGTATTTAAATAATGGTAGGACTTTGCTTAAATGTTTATCTAAACTTTAGATTTCACTTTGGTTGTCTCTAACAGTTCTAACCTTTCGTATAAAGTTTTGATTTTATAACAAAGTTTGCTTAAAGATACAAAAGTATTATGTAATCCTGAGTCTATGACCTAACTGGTATATTTAAACATATTCTATTTTAATATTATTGTCTGGAAATATATTAAGTACCATCTGTAGGTTTACCTACCTACTAGGTACATAGGGAGGTACTCTAAAATACACACGATCAAATGATGTGTCATTATTGTTGACACATCGCTCTACAATAAAAATGTCAACAGCGGTCATTAACATTAATTTTAATTAAGTACAGTACTAACGAGCATTACATTACACTTTAGTAATGTATCTCTAATTACAACCTATGTTTTAAAAGATTACGATTAAGCACTCATGAATCATTGATTAACAAATAGATATAAATGTAAATTTATATATAAATAGATATATATTTTTCGAGTCTGGCCGTTTTTTGCAATGTCAAATACAACATAAAATAAAAAGAAAATAAGTGATTTTTCTATTTATGCCCAGTTATTTATGGTTGCGGGTTTCTCGTCAATAAAGCTTTGTTTGTACCTAAAAAACGATGCCCTGTCGTTTATCAGACAAGAGTAATTTACCAACTTAGAAAAAGTTGCCGACTGTCGTGGGCTACTTTGAAAAGTTTGGGCGTAAGTAGTGTGGGTTTTACACCTACATAATTGACCGCATTAACAATTTACTCATCTTTAAATGCCAATGTTATCTTTTTATTAGTAAGTGTATATTTGTTTAGCAGCAGGTACCTACTTAAGTACCTTCTATCTAAATTACTTTCTATCCATGCAGTTTAGATGCGCGTAAATCTGCGTATGAACTTTTACTAGGTACAGTAAAATAAATCGTAGTATTAATACAGTTGCGTTACTAGAATATAATAATTTCAACGGAGAACAACAAAAAATATTTTCAGCGCTTTTTCACATAATATATTTTTACATAGTAAATTGATGAACTAGACATCACTCGGAGACTATACATGAAAAGCCTCTAATGTTCTTTTATATACAAAGTTCCTAAAAATAAATATGTCAATATCAGATTTTATAAAGGGTAATCAGGCATTAGCGGGTAAACGCGTACGTGTATAGGACCTCTAAAAATATTTTTGTATGGATCGCATTAAGCTTAACCTGTCCAACGTGTATTTAAATTTACGGGATTCCATTGTGTCAATAATTAGGAGCAGCAAGACATTTTTAAGATACAAGACAAACAAAAGAAAACACAATATTTAGTATTGAGCCATAGCCGCGAAAATAGAGGTAATCAAATTATACCTACTTATGGTTAGATAAAGAAATTTTAGCTATCTTCTTTATCTGCTGCATCGTTCGTTCATTAAAGTAACACTCACCTAAACATAAGAATCGTTCATGTCTTTGATCTCAATATTCGTATATTGTCGTTAAAATTGAATCCGGTAATGATGCGTGCGTTTATTATCCTTCGCTGACTCTGCAGACCGTCTCCTAGCTGCTGCGTAGACCGCGAGCTTGGAGGGCGAGGGCAAGCTGGAGTCGCGGGGCCGGACGAGCGACTCGCGGGACTCCGCCGCCGGGAGCGACGCTGACGTCGGCACTGACGGCAGCTTCCGGACCGTGTCGTACGGCAGCGGAGAGCTGCGCGATGCGCTCGATGCAATAGAACCAGACCCATCCGAGTCCTGGAACAAATTGAATTCTGAGAATCCAATCATTTTATAGTCTATTTTCTTTTCTTAGTATTATTAATAGGTACATTTTACAGGTAAATATTTATTCTCATTTTATATGATGTAAACTGGTAAACACTTGAAGTTCTCAGAATAAGTTCTTACTTCTTTTTTTTTTTACGAGTAATAATAACTTTAACTAGGTACCTACGTATATATGTACTTAATCACTTTGAGCAAAAAATATTAAGGTTGGTAACCTTTTGTTTATAGCCATCCTTATGACGTCAATACGAGTGTACATTCTTACCAGCTCGCTTATTAAAAGAAGCCTACATAATGTGTCCTTCTCATTTTTCGGATTAAAAATAAAACAACATAGACCCTTGTTTATAAATTGACTATTTTGATTATGTTGTGTAAATTAAATGTTAATATAAAAGAACAGCAACGAGAGTATGAACAATTTAAGTACATAGAGCGGAGCTAAATAATAATTACGATAATACCATAAATGGCCTCGGCTTATCGGTCATTGACACCATTATATACAGTCCCATTTTCAACATAAGTCTATAAATGGCCTACCTATAACGGAAATTACCTAGTGTATGATATTAAGTTTTAAAATAAACCATTATATTATTAACTTCATTTCAAGGCTAAGATACCTACATCATTTTGCTACCTAATTAAGTAGGGACGTCCAGCTTATGGCTAAGACAAGTACTTTTGGAGAAAATTAACGTGTTTGTATAAAAACGCAGGTAATTACAGCGGGGCACATTCATCATTATGTAATTAAGTGGTAGAATTGACCTGTCGTCCATATGTCGTGAACGTGTGTGCGCTAGTGACACTCTAATCACCCACCTGGAAACCAGGCTAACACTACTTTTACTGAAGTTGTTCAGTAGTAAAGGCAGTTTGGGGAGGAAAAGATTAGTTCAGGGAGTGTCATAATGTAAAATTGGGAACTCATGTCCTGATGTTCGAAACATACGCTGTCTAGAAGTTTCGTTGTCACTGTCAAAAACCTAGAAAATGTGCACGAATACTACGAAATCTACTTCATTTAGTAGTTACTTACTTTACCTAATTTACTGTAGCCAAGTCTAAATTTATTTCTACTATGTGTACCACATATTATGCACCTACTTAAGTATCAAAAGTTGTAGAATAATTTATCCAACTCGGCCCGTCGCGCTTCTCTGCTGGACATACAAAGGCCTCTTCTTAGAAGCGAAGTAAAACTGAAAAGGAAGGAGGAGGGCCGGGTTTTGTGGCCAAACTTGCGAGAGGCCTATAATTAATTTATTACAATATGAGGATAAATCCTCGGTCTTTGCCATTAACCTACCTTCCGAGCATCTCTATGTTCCAACCGGTCGTATCTCGTATTCCTGGCGGAGGGCTTCCTTGGCGGGCGCGGCAGTGCGGATGGCGGCGGCGGCAGGCTGGACGAGCGCGTCTGCTGCGACGCGCGGCCCTGGCGCTCCAGCAGCAGCGCCTCCTCGCCGCGGCCGTTCCCGCCCCGCGCACCCACTGTGCCCAGACCGGGGAAACAGCAGAGACCACGCTGTGGAATAGTAGTTGTCTAGGATATAGAATCTATGGTTCAGTCTTTGTTAAGGTTTTTTTAAAATACATGTTCTTATTTTATTACATTATTCATTATTTTACTTGTTACTCGTATAAAGTAATAAGAGATAATAATCATATACCTCAATCTTTAATTAACCATGATTACTACGATCAGTTAACTCTCAAAGATAATTTACATAACTACTTCAAGTCTTTTGTGAACTTAATTCCTAGGAACGCAGTTTAGATACTTAGATAAATTTCACAACTTCCGGATTAATCTGAAGCGCTATCTAAAGTTCGTCATTGTCTTCCCTAGTAGAATGTAAATAAACAGGGCAAACTTCGACACTCGAGGCAGATCTCCAGACACGATAAGCCAAGTCAGAATAAAGTGAAAGTGTAGAGTAGTAGGAAGTTCTTGAGATTATTGTTGTGCGTCGAAATACCGGTTCCAGTTACGGTCAGAGCGGCACTATTAATAAAAAGACTAGTTTTTTTTTATGGACAGGAGTTTACAAAGGCTTTATGTTTTCGCCATTTTCTTCCTTTCTGTCTTGCAAAGAGGCAAAGACAACATGAAAATAGGTGCGCTAAGTAGATAGTGAAATACCTAAAATATATTTTGAAATCGATCCACTATTGCCGGAGATATCGCGTAAACATACAAAAAAGCAGTGGAATTGAGAACCTGCTTATTTAGAAGCTGGTTAAACACTGGCCCGGATTTTTCTAATACCTTGTGTCACGACCTTTGTTATTGCACAAGCGATCCAAAAACTAATTAAAGACCCATTGTCGCACAAATGTTATTTTAAATACGCACTTTTCAGGTGCGAGATCCCTTTCGAAAATTCTAGCAAATAACATCTTACAATCAAAAGGCTAAAGTAGAAAGAAAAGATAAAACCGTTATTGAGTCGCAAAAATAACTTCAACATGAATAATTTAGAGCCATCTAAAACCAAGATACACTCATCATCCGTGTCTTGAATTTGTTATCGACATTCTTTCACCACATTTCGCAATATGATTTCCGAAAACTGATTTTGTTGTTTTAGTAACTAAAGACTCCGTGATTTACCATCATAATAACTCCTGTGTATAAAGGCTTTAACATAATCTTTGCGTAGTATGTACATTGTACCTGATTTCTATCACAATCATAAGGAATCGAACCCAGACTGTTGAGTAGAAAGTCGAAAACATCGTGAAACTAAAACATACTTTACTAGAGCTGCCTAGTACCTACCTACTAGTATACATTTAAAAACTATGTCGTTGATTACATAACATATCATATGATAATCCAACCGTTGAGACAGCATCATTAAAATTCTCTACAAATCTCAATACATGAAAATCTTATAGGTAGGTGTACTAAATAGAATCCAATAAGATAATAAACAATAAGAATCCGGTATAGATGTAAAACAAGTGTAGTAACATTTGTTATCGAGTTAATGAACTTGCACAATAGAACAATACAAACAAACGCCAATGTAATTAGCGATTCTTACCTCATTACGGAAGCGACGCTGCCCGAAGAAAGTTATAACTTGACCACTCTAGTAAGACCACTCCAGTTAGGCTTACGACTTTATTGATAGAAGCTATTAATGTACAACCTGTAGTTCAACATGGACACCGAATTGGAACTATTCAGTTTAACATTTTTTAAATTCTTTGTAGAATACGTAAATAAGTTTTATGATTTTAAAACAACTGATTAAATAGTACAGTTATCTGAGAAACTATGATAAAAAAAAATGATGTGAAATTATATACAGAGACAAATGTTTATGTACAAGAACTCTAAAGTGGCTTATGTAGAGCAGTCTTGTTATAACAGTGTCAGTAGGCTATCACTGCAACACTCCAAACAAAAGCGAATACATTAATGTTAATATTTCGAGGAGGCAAATAGTTAGACAATATTCTTCATTGTTTATTTTCACCTTGTAATTAGGACAAACTTTATAAAACATTGCTTAATGAAAACTCATCACTCAAAGCCGCTAAATGTTAGGAACAGCCATTAAAACCACAACAAACAAAACATTATATTTATTCTAAAACATGCTTTCTATAAAAATATTATTAGAATTACATTGAATACATCTTATTAAAATATATCTGTATACAATTCCTTAGATAGTACTTAAATAGTAAAGCCTCGGAATAACTTCGTATATAAATACAAAATGTGGTTGAACATTGTTACCAATCAAGACTGGCATTGTAAAAAATTCTGAAAATATATTATTAAGAAGTATTTATATATTTCACATAATTATAATTAAATTTAGTTGTGTAAAATTCTTTCTTGTTAGATTAATTTAAGGCACCTAAGTTTTTTAGTCAGTATTAAAAATTCAATAATTATGACAGAATACATAAGTCTAGAATCATGTATTTAAAATATTAAGTATATAATGAAAGCAGCTATATAATATGGACTATCCATAAAATATCGCTGCTTTCACATAATCAAGACACCTGACAGGACATGAATGAAAGATAATGAGATAGTCCTAATCAACGTTTTACAATAATAAAATTATGTTAGGTTAATCTCTTAGTAATCACACGGCATGTTGCTATACCTTTGAGGCATCTTGGAATCTTGGTCATTGACAACTATATTTATTGTCAAGGAATTACATCAAAATAACTTGTTCTTATTAATAAACAAACTTAAGGCTATGATACCTAAGGGCAGATTACTTAGACATTAAAAACGTGTTTGTCAGTTAGAAAAATATTAAAGACTCTAAAGCTAAATAAAAGTCATTGTTGATTCATTATTTAGAAAAGCACAGCAATCTGCCCCTATCATTTTAATATTCAAATAAATACAAAAAATAAACTGAACCCTTACATCTAAGCTTATACGAAGTAGATATATTTAGTAAAATAGGCCGAAAAATAATGTTAGACTAACTTTGGCATATTTTTGTGATCAATGCCTCTGTTTAACGTCGATATAAATCACCATCACGAATCGCATTAAAATAATTATCATTAAAATACCTTTCACCTTGTACAATATTTTATTTAATTTTGTATTCTATGAGAATATTTTCCCACTGCACTTAGTTGCTAAATATTGTTGATGGATAGTATATGAAGATGCAGAAAAAGGAACGTTTGTAGGATCATTTTGCACTTCACGTATTTTAATTAGCCAATTAGAAACTTGGTACAGTGGTATTAATTATAATAACTTATTACATAATGATACTTTCACCAGTATAATTTACAATAATTATTTTTTAAAGACTAGGTTGTCTACGAGTGGAGTATCGGAGAACAATTTCAAATATATTAGGAGGAGATTCTTACAGCTACATGGGACCAACACTCAGGGTTATCAAGACACTGTTTACATAAGTCATGTTGAGTATTCCAATATGACGGACGTCTTATTTATATGTGAGTTAAGGTAATTACAACACGAAACACAATACAAAGCAATGTTTGCCATCGGTTGTGCACCCATGGAATGTTTGTGTAAAAAGCGGAATCGTTAAGTTTAGGAATGTTGCTAAAATCTGGTCAAACCTTAATAATTATTTTGTCACTATCGATAATCGAATCGATATTAGCTTTCGAATAAACATAACAAAATGTATTTAAAATTCCGTTATGTAGCAAATAGTTATTTTTTTATCTATGCGTCATCGAGTACTTATTTATTTGTATTGGTCGTACTGAGACTGCAATAAATTATTCGAGATTCTTTCAGTTCACGGATTTAATCAATTGAATAATCGATATTTACCGGAATTATAACATTATTTTAACAGTACCCTAATTAAATACTTGATGTAAGCTTGACATCTCCAAATGTACACTAAAATAAGATTCAAAATATTCCCCTTTTAATTTTAAACCTCGTTTGTATCTTAGTTCTGAAATTGAAATAGGTACTAGTCGTTCGTCTAAATCGTAATATTTTTCGAAATCGATTTGAATTAAAACGTATTTTCTTGTTGCTCCAAAGTTTTGTTTATATTACTTTTAATATGAAAAGCTGTACAACTTATTATAACACATTATAAGTGATAAATATAAGTGACTAAATATTGACTAATGTGTTAATCGGTAATAATTCATATGTTTACGGCATTTAGCGGCATTTTAAGATAAAAAAATAGTGTGTAAACGTTGTGTTTATATGTATGCGAGGAGACTCGCTAGTAGTGTGTAGATTTACAAACTTGTTACAGGGATGGTATTCATTCAATGATAGATATGTTACACTAAAAGCGCAATCAAAAACAAGAATCAAGAGACGAAATAGCATTAGAATAAAAAAAATCAAATCAGTGATTTGTGCTAATTTCCTAATCTGGCACATATAACATGATCATCATCAGCTCCATACCCTGTTCCCAATTATTTAGGGTCGGCGCAATGCGAATTTTGCTTCCATTCATCTCTACTACTTGTCGCCATATAACGTCATGATCATTGTTTCAAATTGCGACTATAATGTAACATAATATACACCTCATTCAACTAAACTTTCGACGAAAAGTAAACAGAAATCTACCCTCAAACCAAATAACTCAATTAATATCGACTCAAATGGCCAAAATTTAGCAGTCAGTACGAATCTTAAGCTCTGAATTTCAGAATTATGAAAGTGCACACTTATTTTACACAGCGATTTTTCTATCGCGCGAAGCGTTATAACTGTTATTTACTTCTGTTGCACTTTGTGTTAAATATGGTACATATTGTTTATCTGCGAGAAGTCGCCGACAGCTCAAAATAAGTGCCGGTATCTGTAAAGTGTGGGTAGATTGTGTTTAGATTCCGTCGGTATGTAGTATAGGTCAGTAGTAGGCGGCATGCGGGCGCGGGTCGGGCGCGGGCAGGTAACTCACGGCGGGCACGGGCGGGCGCTCCAGCCGCGACTCCAGCGCCGCCAGCTGCTCGTCCAGCCGCAGCGACGTGCTGTCGAAGCCGCAGCCTGCACACACGACAATAAAGAACACGAAATATTAGTTCAACTTTATAATTATTCTTAATTTTCTTATGCTTTAAGAAATTTTCACACAGTACTTCACAGGTAAACGGTTTGTGTAGTTACTTGATTGTTACTATGCAGCTTTTCCGCTCTACTTAATCTTAAATCAATTTGAACACTTAAGTTGATCGTACACTTAACCGTACTTTTTTCGCCGAACCTAATTCGTCATAACGTCATCAGCATTCTTTTAAAATTCTCTCTAATCAAACCTATAATCTAATCTAAATTCCAATCCTATTCACTTTGACGGAGTTTATTTAATGTGTATTTAAAGAAACTACCGAATTTAAAAAAAATCGGCGTCTTCGGTGGATACAGACGCCAGCTGGACTTTTTAAACAAAATTTTCTAAAATGAAGCGCGCACGGCGCAAGCGGCAATGCATCGTGGACAAATGTGCGATATGTCTAGTCGGCGGAGTTAAATGCTACATAATCCAGATTGAAACTAAAGTTTCTAAAGTTTGTATAAATTAACAAAACTGATAATATACTACATAATATATACTAATATACTTATATAAATGTTAAATACTTTTGATAATTGTTAAACAAATGTTTTTTTTTTTCTTTTGTTTTAACACGAAAAACATATGTTTTATAAAAAATTATGCCATGAGATTTGAGCCCATCAGAGACAAAAATCTTCTCTACAACAAAAATGGACTAACCACTAGAGTTGTCGTTATGTGGGGAGTAGTTTCTGCGCGCGAGGTGCCGGAAGCGGCCCGACACGCTGCCCGTGCCCACGCCCTCCGCGCTCGAGAACGACGCGCCCGACGACAGACCCACTGGAATACAACGATATTCATTAAGTTAAATATTGTTTCCAAAGTTATATCATGCAAGTCATTGGCCGCGATATACAAAACGGTTTTTTTTTTATTGTTGTTTCAGTTGTATTTATTTTTTTACTGTTCATCGTGCGTCGAACTCATTTACTGACATTTAACGACCTACTTGGTTAGTGCATAATTTAAAAATCTTGTGTTCCAAGTTATATATATATGTATGTATACAAAAGGAAGAAAGATATTGAATGTCGAATTACCAAGTTCCTCGCGACTGGAGTTATTCCGCAAAGAGGTGCCACTGTCGTACGCCGCACTTGTGTGCTTCTGCAGAACTTTGATCATTGCGTCGCGTTCCGCTACTTTTGACTCCAGCTCCTTTACTCTGAAAACAAATAGTTTCAAAGAATATTTTAGTGCATAAGATCTATATTTTTATCTGTTTAGAACTGTTGTTTAAATTTTGGTAGAACTTTTAGATTTCAAATGTTTATTTTCGATGCTGTTTTAATTATTAGCTACTAGCTGCGCCTGCAGTTTATCCGTGCCGTTTCCGTTGCAGTGAACTTATAAAATAAAGCAATATCCTAATAAGCAAACAGTTGTCTAAATCCGTTTAATTTGCGCGTTTATAATGTTAATAAGATATCAACCTGCTTTCTAAATCGGCAACTTTCTTCTGAGCGGAGTGCAGCTCGTCCATGTGGCGTATCTTCTCGCTGCGGGCCTCGGCCATGAGCCGCTCAGACTCGGCCGACGTCTTCTCCAACGCCGCTATCTTAGCATCCCTGAAAACGGAACTGTTTTAAGTTGAAATGGAACTTCTGGAACTAACCAGTTCTATGTTCACGGTAACGGTTACACGTTTGTATTGTACGAGAGTTTAAGAGACGGCCACAAAATAAAAATGTTGGGATTATAATTATTCACACTTGGCGCACTCGCCCTCCAGCGCCAGCAGCCGCCCTCGTGTATATGTGTGTGTTTGTGTAGCGACTGACTTGGGTATGGAGGCGGCGGACACGGCGGCCTGCCTCAGAGCCGCCTCCTCCAGGTACCGCTGCTCCCACTTGGCGCACTCGCCCTCCAGCGCCAGCAGCCGCCCTCGTGTATATGTGTGTGTTTGTGTAGCGACTGACTTGGGTATGGAGGCGGCGGACACGGCGGCCTGCCTCAGAGCCGCCTCCTCCAGGTACCGCTGCTCCCACTTGGCGCACTCGCCCTCCAGCGCCAGCAGCCGCCCTCGTGTATATGTGTGTGTTTGTGTAGCGACTGACTTGGGTATGGAGGCGGCGGACACGGCGGCCTGCCTCAGAGCCGCCTCCTCCAGGTACCGCTGCTCCCACTTGGCGCACTCGCCCTCCAGCGCCAGCAGCCGCCCTCGTGTATATGTGTGTGTTTGTGTAGCGACTGACTTGGGTATGGAGGCGGCGGACACGGCGGCCTGCCTCAGAGCCGCCTCCTCCAGGTACCGCTGCTCCCACTTGGCGCACTCGCCCTCCAGCGCCAGCAGCCGCCCTCGTGTATATGTGTGTGTTTGTGTAGCGACTGACTTGGGTATGGAGGCGGCGGACACGGCGGCCTGCCTCAGAGCCGCCTCCTCCAGGTACCGCTGCTCCCACTTGGCGCACTCGCCCTCCAGCGCCAGCAGCCGCCCTCGTGTATATGTGTGTGTTTGTGTAGCGACTGACTTGGGTATGGAGGCGGCGGACACGGCGGCCTGCCTCAGAGCCGCCTCCTCCAGGTACCGCTGCTCCCACTTGGCGCACTCGCCCTCCAGCGCCAGCAGCCGCCCTCGTGTATATGTGTGTGTTTGTGTAGCGACTGACTTGGGTATGGAGGCGGCGGACACGGCGGCCTGCCTCAGAGCCGCCTCCTCCAGGTACCGCTGCTCCCACTTGGCGCACTCGCCCTCCAGCGCCAGCAGCCGCCCTCGTGTATATGTGTGTGTTTGTGTAGCGACTGACTTGGGTATGGAGGCGGCGGACACGGCGGCCTGCCTCAGAGCCGCCTCCTCCAGGTACCGCTGCTCCCACTTGGCGCACTCGCCCTCCAGCGCCAGCAGCCGCCCTCGTGTATATGTGTGTGTTTGTGTAGCGACTGACTTGGGTATGGAGGCGGCGGACACGGCGGCCTGCCTCAGAGCCGCCTCCTCCAGGTACCGCTGCTCCCACTTGGCGCACTCGCCCTCCAGCGCCAGCAGCCGCCCTCGTGTATATGTGTGTGTTTGTGTAGCGACTGACTTGGGTATGGAGGCGGCGGACACGGCGGCCTGCCTCAGAGCCGCCTCCTCCAGGTACCGCTGCTCCCACTTGGCGCACTCGCCCTCCAGCGCCAGCAGCCGCCCTCGTGTATATGTGTGTGTTTGTGTAGCGACTGACTTGGGTATGGAGGCGGCGGACACGGCGGCCTGCCTCAGAGCCGCCTCCTCCAGGTACCGCTGCTCCCACTTGGCGCACTCGCCCTCCAGCGCCAGCAGCCGCCCTCGTGTATATGTGTGTGTTTGTGTAGCGACTGACTTGGGTATGGAGGCGGCGGACACGGCGGCCTGCCTCAGAGCCGCCTCCTCCAGGTACCGCTGCTCCCACTTGGCGCACTCGCCCTCCAGCGCCAGCAGCCGCCCTCGTGTATATGTGTGTGTTTGTGTAGCGACTGACTTGGGTATGGAGGCGGCCGACACGGCGGCCTGCCTCAGAGCCGCCTCCTCCAGGTACCGCTGCTCCCACTTGGCGCACTCGCCCTCCAGCGCCAGCAGCCGCCCTCGTGTATATGTGTGTGTTTGTGTAGCGACTGACTTGGGTATGGAGGCGGCGGACACGGCGGCCTGCCTCAGAGCCGCCTCCTCCAGGTACCGCTGCTCCCACTTGGCGCACTCGCCCTCCAGCGCCAGCAGCCGCCCTCGTGTATATGTGTGTGTTTGTGTAGCGACTGACTTGGGTATGGAGGCGGCGGACACGGCGGCCTGCCTCAGAGCCGCCTCCTCCAGGTACCGCTGCTCCCACTTGGCGCACTCGCCCTCCAGCGCCAGCAGCCGCCCTCGTGTATATGTGTGTGTTTGTGTAGCGACTGACTTGGGTATGGAGGCGGCGGACACGGCGGCCTGCCTCAGAGCCGCCTCCTCCAGGTACCGCTGCTCCCACTTGGCGCACTCGCCCTCCAGCGCCAGCAGCCGCCCTCGTGTATATGTGTGTGTTTGTGTAGCGACTGACTTGGGTATGGAGGCGGCGGACACGGCGGCCTGCCTCAGAGCCGCCTCCTCCAGGTACCGCTGCTCCCACTTGGCGCACTCGCCCTCCAGCGCCAGCAGCCGCCCTCGTGTATATGTGTGTGTTTGTGTAGCGACTGACTTGGGTATGGAGGCGGCGGACACGGCGGCCTGCCTCAGAGCCGCCTCCTCCAGGTACCGCTGCTCCCACTTGGCGCACTCGCCCTCCAGCGCCAGCAGCCGCCCTCGTGTATATGTGTGTGTTTGTGTAGCGACTGACTTGGGTATGGAGGCGGCGGACACGGCGGCCTGCCTCAGAGCCGCCTCCTCCAGGTACCGCTGCTCCCACTTGGCGCACTCGCCCTCCAGCGCCAGCAGCCGCCCTCGTGTTTATGTGTGTGTTTGTGTAGCGACTGACTTGGGTATGGAGGCGGCGGACACGGCGGCCTGCCTCAGAGCCGCCTCCTCCAGGTACCGCTGCTCCCACTTGGCGCACTCGCCCTCCAGCGCCAGCAGCCGCCCTCGTGTATATGTGTGTGTTTGTGTAGCGACTGACTTGGGTATGGAGGCGGCGGACACGGCGGCCTGCCTCAGAGCCGCCTCCTCCAGGTACCGCTGCTCCCACTTGGCGCACTCGCCCTCCAGCGCCAGCAGCCGCCCTCGTGTATATGTGTGTGTTTGTGTAGCGACTGACTTGGGTATGGAGGCGGCGGACACGGCGGCCTGCCTCAGAGCCGCCTCCTCCAGGTACCGCTGCTCCCACTTGGCGCACTCGCCCTCCAGCGCCAGCAGCCGCCCTCGTGTATATGTGTGTGTTTGTGTAGCGACTGACTTGGGTATGGAGGCGGCGGACACGGCGGCCTGCCTCAGAGCCGCCTCCTCCAGGTACCGCTGCTCCCACTTGGCGCACTCGCCCTCCAGCGCCAGCAGCCGCCCTCGTGTATATGTGTGTGTTTGTGTAGCGACTGACTTGGGTATGGAGGCGGCGGACACGGCGGCCTGCCTCAGAGCCGCCTCCTCCAGGTACCGCTGCTCCCACTTGGCGCACTCGCCCTCCAGCGCCAGCAGCCGCCCTCGTGTATATGTGTGTGTTTGTGTAGCGACTGACTTGGGTATGGAGGCGGCGGACACGGCGGCCTGCCTCAGAGCCGCCTCCTCCAGGTACCGCTGCTCCCACTTGGCGCACTCGCCCTCCAGCGCCAGCAGCCGCCCTCGTGTATATGTGTGTGTTTGTGTAGCGACTGACTTGGGTATGGAGGCGGCGGACACGGCGGCCTGCCTCAGAGCCGCCTCCTCCAGGTACCGCTGCTCCCACTTGGCGCACTCGCCCTCCAGCGCCAGCAGCCGCCCTCGTGTATATGTGTGTGTTTGTGTAGCGACTGACTTGGGTATAGAGGCGGCGGACACGGCGGCCTGCCTCAGAGCCGCCTCCTCCAGGTACCGCTGCTCCCACTTGGCGCACTCGCCCTCCAGCGCCAGCAGCCGCCCTCGTGTATATGTGTGTGTTTGTGTAGCGACTGACTTGGGTATGGAGGCGGCGGACACGGCGGCCTGCCTCAGAGCCGCCTCCTCCAGGTACCGCTGCTCCCACTTGGCGCACTCGCCCTCCAGCGCCAGCAGCCGCCCTCGTGTATATGTGTGTGTTTGTGTAGCGACTGACTTGGGTATGGAGGCGGCGGACACGGCGGCCTGCCTCAGAGCCGCCTCCTCCAGGTACCGCTGCTCCCACTTGGCGCACTCGCCCTCCAGCGCCAGCAGCCGCCCTCGTGTATATGTGTGTGTTTGTGTAGCGACTGACTTGGGTATGGAGGCGGCGGACACGGCGGCCTGCCTCAGAGCCGCCTCCTCCAGGTACCGCTGCTCCCACTTGGCGCACTCGCCCTCCAGCGCCAGCAGCCGCCCTCGTGTATATGTGTGTGTTTGTGTAGCGACTGACTTGGGTATGGAGGCGGCGGACACGGCGGCCTGCCTCAGAGCCGCCTCCTCCAGGTACCGCTGCTCCCACTTGGCGCACTCGCCCTCCAGCGCCAGCAGCCGCCCTCGTGTATATGTGTCTGTTTGTGTAGCGACTGACTTGGGTATGGAGGCGGCGGACACGGCGGCCTGCCTCAGAGCCGCCTCCTCCAGGTACCGCTGCTCCCACTTGGCGCACTCGCCCTCCAGCGCCAGCAGCCGCCCTCGTGTATATGTGTGTGTTTGTGTAGCGACTGACTTGGGTATGGAGGCGGCGGACACGGCGGCCTGCCTCAGAGCCGCCTCCTCCAGGTACCGCTGCTCCCACTTGGCGCACTCGCCCTCCAGCGCCAGCAGCCGCCCTCGTGTATATGTGTGTGTTTGTGTAGCGACTGACTTGGGTATGGAGGCGGCGGACACGGCGGCCTGCCTCAGAGCCGCCTCCTCCAGGTACCGCTGCTCCCACTTGGCGCACTCGCCCTCCAGCGCCAGCAGCCGCCCTCGTGTATATGTGTGTGTTTGTGTAGCGACTGACTTGGGTATGGAGGCGGCGGACACGGCGGCCTGCCTCAGAGCCGCCTCCTCCAGGTACCGCTGCTCCCACTTGGCGCACTCGCCCTCCAGCGCCAGCAGCCGCCCTCGTGTATATGTGTGTGTTTGTGTAGCGACTGACTTGGGTATAGAGGCGGCGGACACGGCGGCCTGCCTCAGAGCCGCCTCCTCCAGGTACCGCTGCTCCCACTTGGCGCACTCGCCCTCCAGCGCCAGCAGCCGCCCTCGTGTATATGTGTGTGTTTGTGTAGCGACTGACTTGGGTATGGAGGCGGCGGACACGGCGGCCTGCCTCAGAGCCGCCTCCTCCAGGTACCGCTGCTCCCACTTGGCGCACTCGCCCTCCAGCGCCAGCAGCCGCCCTCGTGTATATGTGTGTGTTTGTGTAGCGACTGACTTGGGTATGGAGGCGGCGGACACGGCGGCCTGCCTCAGAGCCGCCTCCTCCAGGTACCGCTGCTCCCACTTGGCGCACTCGCCCTCCAGCGCCAGCAGCCGCCCTCGTGTATATGTGTGTGTTTGTGTAGCGACTGACTTGGGTATGGAGGCGGCGGACACGGCGGCCTGCCTCAGAGCCGCCTCCTCCAGGTACCGCTGCTCCCACTTGGCGCACTCGCCCTCCAGCGCCAGCAGCCGCCCTCGTGTATATGTGTGTGTTTGTGTAGCGACTGACTTGGGTATGGAGGCGGCGGACACGGCGGCCTGCCTCAGAGCCGCCTCCTCCAGGTACCGCTGCTCCCACTTGGCGCACTCGCCCTCCAGCGCCAGCAGCCGCCCTCGTGTATATGTGTCTGTTTGTGTAGCGACTGACTTGGGTATGGAGGCGGCGGACACGGCGGCCTGCCTCAGAGCCGCCTCCTCCAGGTACCGCTGCTCCCACTTGGCGCACTCGCCCTCCAGCGCCAGCAGCCGCCCTCGTGTATATGTGTGTGTTTGTGTAGCGACTGACTTGGGTATGGAGGCGGCGGACACGGCGGCCTGCCTCAGAGCCGCCTCCTCCAGGTACCGCTGCTCCCACTTGGCGCACTCGCCCTCCAGCGCCAGCAGCCGCCCTCGTGTATATGTGTGTGTTTGTGTAGCGACTGACTTGGGTATGGAGGCGGCGGACACGGCGGCCTGCCTCAGAGCCGCCTCCTCCAGGTACCGCTGCTCCCACTTGGCGCACTCGCCCTCCAGCGCCAGCAGCCGCCCTCGTGTATATGTGTGTGTTTGTGTAGCGACTGACTTGGGTATGGAGGCGGCGGACACGGCGGCCTGCCTCAGAGCCGCCTCCTCCAGGTACCGCTGCTCCCACTTGGCGCACTCGCCCTCCAGCGCCAGCAGCCGCCCTCGTGTATATGTGTGTGTTTGTGTAGCGACTGACTTGGGTATGGAGGCGGCGGACACGGCGGCCTGCCTCAGAGCCGCCTCCTCCAGGTACCGCTGCTCCCACTTGGCGCACTCGCCCTCCAGCGCCAGCAGCCGCCCTCGTGTATATGTGTGTGTTTGTGTAGCGACTGACTTGGGTATGGAGGCGGCGGACACGGCGGCCTGCCTCAGAGCCGCCTCCTCCAGGTACCGCTGCTCCCACTTGGCGCACTCGCCCTCCAGCGCCAGCAGCCGCCCTCGTGTATATGTGTGTGTTTGTGTAGCGACTGACTTGGGTATGGAGGCGGCGGACACGGCGGCCTGCCTCAGAGCCGCCTCCTCCAGGTACCGCTGCTCCCACTTGGCGCACTCGCCCTCCAGCGCCAGCAGCCGCCCTCGTGTATATGTGTGTGTTTGTGTAGCGACTGACTTGGGTATGGAGGCGGCGGACACGGCGGCCTGCCTCAGAGCCGCCTCCTCCAGGTACCGCTGCTCCCACTTGGCGCACTCGCCCTCCAGCGCCAGCAGCCGCCCTCGTGTATATGTGTGTGTTTGTGTAGCGACTGACTTGGGTATGGAGGCGGCGGACACGGCGGCCTGCCTCAGAGCCGCCTCCTCCAGGTACCGCTGCTCCCACTTGGCGCACTCGCCCTCCAGCGCCAGCAGCCGCCCTCGTGTATATGTGTGTGTTTGTGTAGCGACTGACTTGGGTATGGAGGCGGCGGACACGGCGGCCTGCCTCAGAGCCGCCTCCTCCAGGTACCGCTGCTCCCACTTGGCGCACTCGCCCTCCAGCGCCAGCAGCCGCCCTCGTGTATATGTGTGTGTTTGTGTAGCGACTGACTTGGGTATGGAGGCGGCGGACACGGCGGCCTGCCTCAGAGCCGCCTCCTCCAGGTACCGCTGCTCCCACTTGGCGCACTCGCCCTCCAGCGCCAGCAGCCGCCCTCGTGTATATGTGTGTGTTTGTGTAGCGACTGACTTGGGTATGGAGGCGGCGGACACGGCGGCCTGCCTCAGAGCCGCCTCCTCCAGGTACCGCTGCTCCCACTTGGCGCACTCGCCCTCCAGCGCCAGCAGCCGCTCGTCGCGCTCGCGCAGCTGCCGCCGCAGCTCCGCCTCGCCGCCGCCCGCGCCACCAGCGCTGATGCCACAGTTGCACTCACGCTTCCTATAACACACATACAATATCCATTTTTCTCACTACATTTACAGAAACGAGACTTAGTGTTAATATTTATCAACTGGTCCACCAGTACCTAAAAAGATGTTCTCTTTTGTCAAATCATTATCTTGAATGGTCAAGATTTGAATACATAATGTTATTTTTTATTTTCGACAGCCTCCGTGTTCGAGTGGCGTAAACACCGGATTTCAAGGTACCGAACGGGTCGATGTAGAAAAACACTTTTGTACATTATCTCGGGTCTGGGTGTTTGTGGTACCTTCGTTGTCTCTGAATCCATAACACAAGTGCTTTAGTTACTTACTTAGGTTTCAGAGCTATGTACCTATTTGATGTTGTCCATATTTTTTATATTTATTTATTAATTCTTTATTTTGATCGAAAAAAAATGTTATTTGGTGTTATAGACGCCACGTATTAAAATGTACCTATCTAAATATATAACTCAAAGGTGACTGACTGACTGACATAGTGATCCACCAACGCACAGCCCAAACCACTGGACGGAACGGGATGAAATTTGGCGTGCAAGTAGATGTTATGACGTAGGCATCCGCTAAGAAAGGATTTTGATCAATTCTACCTCCAAGGGGATGAAATAGGGGATGAAAGTTTGTATGAAACTTTGTCAATTTTAAACCAATCGGGCTGAGACTTTGCATGCATAAAGCTACTATGACGCAGGCATCCCCTAAGAAAGGATTTTGATAAATTCCACCCCTAAGGGGATAAAATAGGGGATGAAAGTTTGTATAAATCTTCTTAGATTTTCGACTGATTGAACTGAAATTAATGATTGGAGCTACTATGATAAAGACGTCTGCTTAAATAGGATTTTGATAAATTCAACCCCCATGGGGATAAAATAAGGGATGATGGAGGATGTAAATGTATTAGTTTGAACCTATCAGTACCAAATGGAACGAATAAATTAAGACGAACATAAGCTTATTTTGCGTGTGGGCGCTCCAATTATGTTGTTATGAAATTTAAAACCACCAAAACTTTGTAACGGTACGAAACTGCAAGTGCAAGCGTTACATCGCAATATAGTGGAAGCCACTATATTAACTGGGTGTGCGAAAGGGGTAACTGTATTTATACCACGAATCCCATTAATTCCTAATGATATCCCGTTCGAATTTAAACGATTACAGTTTCTCCTAAAAGTCTGCTTTACCATGACAATAAACAAGTCTCAGGGGCAAACTTACAAATTTGCGGGTATTGACTTGAGAGAATATTGCTTCTCTCATGGTCAGTTTTATGTTGCTTGCTCACGAGTAAGTTCACCCAATAGCTTGATAGTTTTAGCGCCTAATGACAGATTAGTTAAGAATATTGTGTACAAAGAAGTTCTATAGGGCCTAATTTTTTACACACGCTAAACAAAAGTAAAGCAAGAACTATACCTAATTAATAATAATACTTCTTAACGCGAGCGAAGCCGCGGGCAAAAGCTAGTTTACACATAATTAGAAAAGCATGAAAGCGATTTTGCCAATGCCACACAATGAAACGTTTCTCTAATGCAATTTTATGTTACCTAAGAGTCTGTAACTCCTTCTCCAGCTGAGCACGTAGTTTCCTCTCTGTATGTTCTCGCCGATCTGAAGCTTGTTGCAGCGACGCAAGTGCCCGTTGCAAGCCCATCACACGCTCAACGTAACCTCCCGCATGACGACACTGGAAATTAATATGTTATTAATATTCTGTATTACGTTTTAAAAAGGGTATTGCAGTGTTGTGTTTAGTCCAAAAAAGTTTCTTTCAGACATATAAAAGTTGCATCCATTTAAAAAAAATCTAAATCCGGCGCCAAGTGCAAGTTAGACTAGCTCAAGCATTTAAAATATAAAATATACCTTCATTTTCAACTTTTTTTTCAACTTTTCGGACAGACAGACGGACAAGAGAGTGATCTTATAAGGGTTCTTTTGTTAACCTTTCGAGGTATGAAACCCTTTAAAAGAGCTATATCACTAACATTATTTCAGTTCCTTAGAAATGTATGATTTCATTTAATTCATCTATATATATTATCATTATATGTTTTTAAAGAGGTAGAAACTCAAAATAAGCAGCCCTGACATCTGGTTTCATTTCTAGTTGATGAACTTTTTAAAGTTGTGTGTGGGATTTATTTTTATGACTTGGCAAGCAAACAGGCTAATCGCTGTAAGTGTTAGGCATATAGGACAATATAATATGATTGTAAATTATGTTATTTATTATTTATTTATTTATCCAAACATCATTTTACAAAAAAATCAAAAAATCGCCAAACTATAACACAGATTGTTGGCGAAAATAGCGCTCTTTTATCTACATAATTTTAACAAATTTAATACCTAAATTAATAATATTTCTTTTAGTTTTTTCTTTTTACCTCTTCTTCGAGTCGCACGACATTGGCCTGCGCGTTGGTGAGCGCGGTGTCGAGGATGTCGATGTGCGTGCGTTGTTCCTGCAGCGTGGCGCGCTGGGCCGCCATCTCAATCTCCTGACGCTCCTTAGCGCATGCCAACTCCTTGTCTGTACATACAAATATATCAGTTAACGCCCATAAATTGATAATTTGTATGGTTCTACCGGATAAGTGGACTAGGGTAACAATGTTTTGAAGCAAATTTTTTAATATAGTCTGGGAAAATATGATCAGACGTATCTAGGCACTTATGGATGTGACAAAAACCCCCAATAATAATGTAGGGTTTGATTCAGTATGAGTAACATTTACTATAGAGCCAAACGTAAACTGCAAACATTTTGACTTTTTCATACAAAAAACAAGTAATCAGCTGATCATTCAGTTTGTATGCAAGTTTGAAGTCAGACCCATAATAAAATAATAATAATCCCCTAATAATATCTTATTGGGGATTCATATTTCATCGTGTAGAGTTGGGATTAATATCATACTCTGTGTAATGAGTTGCGCGATGAGCATCTCTCTGTTCTGCAGTTCTTTCCTCAATGCTTCAGAGTTGCCTTCGCTTTCTGTCCGGACACCTTGCGACAATAGCTCCACCTGATAATAAATAAATTAAATTAACTGTTACATTCTTTACACAAAACAGGATTTTTCTAGAATATAAAGTACCTACCTAATAAATATAAAAGAATGGCAGAAAATAACCCGAAAATTAAAGAAATATGTCCCGTATGTATGTTGTGGACTGGTATAATAATCAATTGTTTGGTAAATAAAACATAATGGAATAGGAATATTACCTGTTGCTTAAGTGCTCTGTTAAGGTCATGCAGACGGCGGCAGTCGGCCTGCAGGCGCACGCGCGCGGCGCGCTCGAGCCGCTCGCGTCGCTCGCACGATCCCACCAACTCTTCATGAGCAGTGCGGACCTTCTCGACTTCTTCTTCCAGCTGTATATTACGTGGATTTAGTTTAATATTATATATTGCTTTCTGAGGTTTACGCGAATATTAGACATTGAAATAAAACTAGTTTGAACAGATTCTATCGAATCTGTTCGTTTTATTTCAATGTTTAATATTATAGTTTAGTTTTACATATATCTTAGTTTTTATATATAAAAAAATGTTTTTAATTTATTTATATAAATACTAATATATAGTTGAAACCAATCAGGTCAAAGTTTGCATTCCGATTTCAGTAATATTGACAAGTAGACATTATAATAAAAAGTAATTTACTTGCGAGGTGACCTTATTGGTTTTGGCGACGCGTTCGCAGGCATCAGCCAGCTGCCTCTTGAGCTGGTGGTTCTCTGCAGCAAGAGCGTCGAGCACGGCGGTGAAAGCATCGTCGGGTTCCTCTAGCTCGCCCTCGCCGCCGCTGCACCACCCGCTGGACTCCGACCCGCCCGGGACAGCTCGTACCCCCACACTGGCACACATAGCAATAATATATTTATATATTTAATAAAACAAAATAGTAAAACATAACATAATAAAACAAATGTACAACGATAAATAAATGAAGGTACTGTATGAAATTACAATTTTTTTTTCCTGTTTCTAGACTTTCTCGATTCAAAAACAATCAAAGGCATGCACAAAGGAGAACCCGACATAAAACATATATTTGTAGATCTCATACGCGTGTAGTAAAATTTGCAGTTTTTTTCAGTTAAGAATACAAAATTGACTCACCACTTCGTTGAATGAGCAATTCATATAATTTTATTTACTAGCATCAGATAGTCAGATACACGATCACAAAAATAGCTATGACGTATGTACAGTAAAAACATATACAAGATGCTGACCTTCAAAATTGAAGAGGCAATTAAAGAGGATGTAATACACAATATTTTAAATTACGTATTTTTCGGGAATCGAACAATTCTCTAAAAATTGTATGATTATGAATGCATACTTACTAAATTATAGTTTGAAAGTAACTGTCTGCCTGTCTAATGTGCTTTCATGGCCATGCACACGACTAATTTTGATAAAATTTGACATAGAATTACCTTGAACTCCCAGAAAGGACATATTTTACAAATACCGACATAACGCGGGCGAAAGCTAGAAGCTTTTTTGAAAAATATATGACTAGCTGTCCCAGCAACGTTGTTTTGCCATACATATAGATAAAAAACTGGAGAGTGCCACCCTTATGACTTAGGCGTATAAAAAATAGATGTTGTCCGATCCGCAGACCTAACCGATATGCGCACAAAATTTCATGACAATCGGTCGAGCCATTTCGGAGAAGTTTAATTACCAACACCGTGACACGAGAATTTTATATATTAGATTAAGCTGAGGAGTTTGTTTATTTGGTTAAACGCGCTAAACGCGCTGGTTCGAATTGAAAACATCTTTTCGTGTTAGATATCCATTTATCGAGGAAGGCATAACATCCCGCTACAGCTAATAGGAGCGGAGCATCAATGACAAATGTTGCAAAAAACGAGAAAACTTATTCCCTGTGGGAGCTTCCGTTGCGTGCACAGCGTAAACGATGAAACAATTGTTATATATTAATACGACACAATTGTTCCTCTTCAGAAGATGTAAAAAAAAGTTCGCGACAGCATGTCTATCTTTTAAGGTTGACTCACTATAATATAACTTTTTCTATGGTAATCAAATTTGTTCAATTAATATTTACCCTAATAAATAGGTTATTCATAACAAGTATTTAATTTTTAACAAGATTGTTCTTCTCCTAATTTGTTTTTAATGAACATCTTAGGAGATAATTATGGAGGAGGTTATATTTTACATACCTAGTACTTATATTTTAGATAAATAATAAGGATTCTGCGCAAAAGGGTTAGGGATCGCGGGGGAATGCTAGTGATTCTTAATCACCAACCTAGTGAGATCGGGCTGTGACCTGGATAGATTAAGCTTCTCCTTGCTCAGCTTTGCCTTAGAGCACTTGCTCTTAGCTTTCCTCGAGTCATCGCGGGGAGGCGCGGGCGCGCGGGGCGACGACGGTGGTGTGGGCCCGCGGGGTGTCGGCGACTGAGCCACTTCCTTAGCCAAGTGCTTCAAAACTGATGACTGGTTGAGAAAGTCGTCAGGGATTTCTGTTATTTCCTGGGTATCACAAAAGAAAACATAAATTTAACATTATGCATTATTGATTTAAGTTAGCTTAGACAACATTAAGAGCAGGCGTAAAATCATTCATCACAACAAACAGAAAAATAAGAAACACATTTCCTTGTTTTATATGAAACTAGCAACAGCTAGTTAGCCAGCTTGTATTTTTCTGCAATTGTAACTAAGTAATAAAAGAAATCATTGGCACTTTGACACTTACTGTATATTCTCACAACAACCTCTTGTTTCTGCAAGGCTGATCAACACAAAAATTAGTTAATCACCTGTCAAACTTCATGTTAAGTGCTGTGATTAGTTGTTAGTCTTTTGTTCAACAAATCATGTTCGTGATCAGTTGATTTTAAGTTGATCATCCTTCCAGAAACCGGCGGTAAGTGTCAATGATTGCACTATCAGTTGGACGAACTGCGGTGTTAAAAAAAAAATGATAATCATACCTGAACACCATGGTCAGGGGGACTAGTATAAATCCTCTGGCCTTCAATATCAATGTAGTTAGCAGTAGTTGTCACATTTTGTTCCTTATGCTTAGGCACCGGTATTCCACTAGGTTTCTTCACACCTTCATTCTTTTTCAGAGTATGGTAAGGAGATGACTGTGACGCAGGGTGTTTTACTTCACTGCTTGTTCGCTCATGTTCTCTGATAAAATATAATGTTGGTCTTTGATATAAATGTTCATATGTTTTAAACAAAGAAGAATGATATTGCTAATCCTTAATAGATTAAATTCATGATTATTAAAATAATTCTGTCCACAGTGGCATCATTCATCAGGATTAGAGAAAAATGTAGCATTATTTTAATTAAACAAAGAGTTGATTGATTGATTGTTGGATTGGGTATATCATGCTTTAAGTTATAAAAAATCTTTAAAAACATGATCACAAAAATTTTGTAACTAGTGTTTTAATAAAATATCAACAGTTGGCTTACCGTATGGGTGTAGGTCTTGGAGGCCAAGAGTCATCTTGATTGTGGATGATGAGGGTGTTGTAGGATGATGATGAGACATCCAGAGAGCTTCTATTGCTGTTCCCACCACCTACTGAGTCTTTGAGAGAGTTTCGGTTGCTGCCTGTTACACTTTCCTAGGTGTATAAATAATATATTATATTTTTAAAACCTTTTTTAAAGTAGTTGATTGTGCTATTGCCTAAATCTGTGTATTTTGTTTGAGAAAAGTAAGCCTCATAATTAGTTTTCCCTAAATTAATTTTACTAAAAGTAAATGCATTTCTCTTAAATCAATTTATCATTTTAACATTATTTTAGTTTTTAAATTAATTAATAATCCTAAGAATTTAAAATTGTTGTCAACGGAGATGTGTAGAAAGAGGAAAGGGGTCTTTGCCCTGCAGTGGGACAGTACAGGTTAAAATAAATATATTTAAAGTAAATGCACAATCACTTTATAAAAAGTTTATTAAGTCATATGAACAAAATTGTTTAGTTTAACATAATTATTAAAATAATCTTGTAGATTTCTCTATACTTACACTAGTAGTCTACTATTAGCAAGTTGAACAAATAAGGCAATTAAATATATGTTACCTTCAGTGAATTCCGGTTGTTATTGTTTGACTGACTCTGGTTTTCTTGACCCTGTGGCTCCACTCTGGCTGTATGGCGCACAACATAGCGCTCTTCTCTTGATAGATTTTCATTTGATGTTGATACATCAGTCTCACTGCCAGAAAGACTTTGTGGGAAACCACTTGGAACTACAAAAATAAAATTATTAATATTTACATTTAGATATTTCATTAAAATGAGATAAATTTTTACCTAAACATGAAGAATATTTAAACACATATTCGTGATATTAAAAACAGCACACTACTCAATCTAAAAAGGAGATTTATAATCTGTGTCCATCAATATTATTGTATGATATATTTCGAAATACTCTGTAATAGCATTCGCAAAAATAAACAAGGCCATAAGCTATGATTCATAACATTGGTATGTGATTAAGTTATTGACAAACTATACGCCATTCAAATCTTACCAGCTTGCTTCTGGGTCCTCTGGATGTTATTCGTGAATGATAGAAATCTTCCCGTCGGTCGCATGGACCCCATATTTGCTAACGTAATGACCAGATTTCAACACGAAACCATTTCACAGTAAACAATAACTATCATAGACTCCCTTGTTTTATGCATACAGCATCTGTAATTAAGATAAGTTACTCATGTTTAATGTTACGCTGTCTTGCATAGAAATAGAATAGGTACAATAAAAATCACAAGGCACTAAGGATCAATTTAGTTTTGATAAGTTAATTGGCCCTATATTGTATAAATATTGTACCACGGGAACAAAAATAACAATTTTATACACCAAAACACTCACAATTTGTAGGGAGTTACTATTATTCACAAAAACTCGAAAAATATTTGCACTGTGCACATAAGCTTGAAAGCTTTTGATGGATGGGGTCAGCTGTCAAAATTGAGAATACGATACGAATTCTAGCTACTCTGTGTCGTGAGCACAGAGTACAATATGCACAGAATACATTATTATAAATGAGAAATGAGTGAGATGTATAGAAATAAGAATGTACCTTTGATTCACAAATATCTATGAAATCGATATTAAAATGTATTATTGTACTCTGTCTCTTGTTAACTTATATATAATGTCGTTTAATAAAAGAGACGGCATGCTATTTGCAAATTATCTGCCAAGAAACATTTTAATGGTTACGTCACAATAATTACTTCCGCAGCCAGGGATTTGAAACTAACTTTTTGAGTACGTGTAGTAAACTGTAAACACTAAACAGTGAGCTCCGAAATAGTGATGCCTAATTACTACAATCTTATCTACATAAACCAACCAGCTGTTTCCCGCGGCTCCGCCCGCGTGGATGTCGGTTATCGCGGCAAAAAGTAGCCTCAGTCCTTTCTCAGGCTCTTTCCTATCTGTGTACCGAATTTCATTAAAATCGGTTAAGTAGTTTTAGTAAGGAGAAATAAATTACTCTTATGTTTTATAACTAGTACCTATTATGTAATGCTCATTAAATATATTGCATGCCGATTGGTAAAATATGGCTGATCTATCGACATTTATGTAACTAAACAACTTTATTGTACCCATATTTGCAAAATAAATTGTCTTTGTCTTTGTCTTTAGTTTTGGGGTGTAAGCGCGATAGACAGACAAACAAAAAGAGTTAGTTTATATTTTTTATATATCATTATACCTATATCATTTATAATATTAGTAAGGATGATTTGTAATTAAATTTAATATTATATTTAACGAAACAGTCAAATCGATTTACGGTTTGTAGGGATATGTATTACCTCTACGATTGTTTTTATTGTACAAAAAATACATAACACCTGCAATCTATCGATTCTATACATACTTTAGAGTATTTTTTTTACTGGGCTTGTCACAGTGACAGGCCTTGTCTGTCATATAAATTAAATCGACTTCGGGACTTCCGGTTTGTGTATTGTGGCTGACACATGTGGATGTTTTTCTTTTAAAGAATTTGTTTTTTTCTGGCGTATTTTGGGTGTCCTGTGTTGTTTGTGCGTGTCTGTTTGTTTTGTGTTTGTGTGAGTGTGACCTATAAGGTAAGTCCGTCGTCCCTGCACTCTTTTATGCGGTGGTCACTGGCCGACCATGGAAGTGGATGACCGGCCTCCGGGCCGACCGCCAGACCCCGATGATCCTCCCCAACCTGACCCTAACTCCCAATCCGAAGAATTATTTACCCATTCCCCCGGAATAACCGTACCATTGTCCTCTTTTGAGGCTATTGAATCCCAGCAGTCCCAGCATCTTGTAAAACGCAAACGGGGCATAGATAATGTAATTACAGAAGAAAATTCCGTAGATGAAGGGTCTTCATCTGGCAAACGTGACAGGACATCAGCCCCGTCGCTTGTTGCAAGATCGAAGTACTCTAATACTGATGTTGCTCCCTTTATTGTCTTTGCATCGTTGGTAGAGGTGGACCCTAAGGCAGGTACATCAATTCATCCTGTGAGGTTTGGCCAGTTAATGATGAAACTTAATATTAAAAACATAAAGCAGGATGGTATTAAAAAAATTGGTAGGAACCGAATTTCAGTTGAGTTCAAGGGTCCTCAGGATGCCAATGCTTTCTTGAATAATTCCATCATAAAGGAAAAAGGTTATAATACAGTTATTCCAACATTTAATATAACCCGAATGGGTGTTGTCAAGGGGGTTCCAGCTGACTGGTCTGACTTAGAGTGCTCAGACAATTTGTGTTCACCTTCTGGTTTTGGGAAAATTCTCAAAATAAGAAGAATGAACAGAAAAGTCACGAATGAGGGAAAAACAGAATGGCTTCCTACTTCTACTGTTGTGCTAACATTCGATGGTCGTACTCTTCCTGAGCGAGTATTTTGTTGCTTCAATTCCCTTCCTGTAGAGCTTTACCACTTCCCTACTGTACAGTGTTATGGATGTTGCAAATATGGACATACCAAAACCCAATGCCGGTCCAAACCACGGTGTTATCGCTGTGGTGAAGATCACTTTGGGGATGGTTGTACTGCTGAAGAACCAAGATGTTTGTATTGTGACGGTCGTCACAATGCCAACAGTCAACAGTGTCCAGAATTCACTAGACAGAGGAACATCAAAGTTTGTATGTCGGAGAAAAACATCTCATACTCTGAAGCCGCAAAACAATTTCCACCTGCCAAAAAATCTTTCGCTGATGTTGTAGCATCAGTTCCATTCTCATCATCATCTTTATCCCATTCACTGCACCCATCTCAACCTCCTCGCATGCACCCCCACCAGGCGTCCACTTCCACATCTTATAAAAAAACTGTGTTCCTCCGTCCTAAGACTCATGCCCCTCTCGCCCCTGGCTATGACCAAAGAGCTCACCAAGACATCGTCAATAGCTATTCCTTCCCTTCATCTCCCAATGGTTGTGCCCTTAACAACAATCCTCCTCCCCCAAGTGATAACACATCCACAATCGAACAGATTGTGATACTCCTTACTTCCCTCTTATCCAAATATACCTTACCGGACCACGTTGCCAGCAATTTACTTAACACCTTGCAAACAAATAAAATTCCATCTCCTCCAGTGGAACGCCAGGAGTGCTCTTCCCAAAAAACATGACATCATCCACCTCATTAACTTATATAATCCAGCAATTTTCGCTATTGCAGAGACGTGGTTAACTCCACGCCTCCACTTTAGTATTCCCGGATATAGCATGTTCCGTGATGACCGTCCCGACGGTTATGGCGGGGCTGCTATACTTGTAAATAGTTCCCTTTCATCTTCCCTCCTTACCCTTCCCCCCCATGGAGATGAGATCAATGCTGTAGGTATTAACCTTCTTGGCATTGACTTTATCTCTATTTATATTCCTTCCCCTAATCCCTTATGCCTACAATTTATTAGAAATTTATGTGCTGTCCATAAACCTATTATAATTTTGGGTGATTTTAACTGCCATCATGCTCTTTGGGGATCTGACCATTGTGATAGCCCAGGATTAGATTTAGTTGATGTAATGGACGAAGTAGGACTATGTGTCCTTAATAACGGACAGGAAACTCGCCTTCCCAGACCGGGCCAATGTAAAAGCTGCGTCGATCTTACCCTTTGCTCTGCTAGTTTAATGGGCCAACTGGAGTGGAAACGTTTGGCCCTAACATTTGGTAGTGACCATTACCCAATCTGTTCCACTCTAAGCAATAGAACGATTCCGCAAAGGGACAAACCTCCGCTTTTAAAATACAGGATCTCAGATGCAAACTGGGACTTGTATTCACAAACTCTGGATAACATAGTTTCTGCTTTGCCTATTATATCCCCTGACAATCTAGACGCCTGTATGGAGCAGTTTCTCGGTGCTATATTATCGGCAGCTGATAGCTCTATCCCACTTAAGAATTCGGCCTCGGGGAAGATCTCATCTCCGCCCTGGTGGGACCGTGAGTGTTCTGCCATGATCAAATCCCGGAAAGAGGCTGAACTGAGGTATGTTAGGGTTATGTCTGTGGCGAACCTGATGGAATATAACCGAATTCTTGCTAAATCTAGGCGTCTTTTCCGGAAAAAGAAATATGAAGGTTGGAAGAAGTTCTGTTCTTCCCTCTCTCCTACAACACCATCCTCCCTAATCTGGAAGAAATTTAAAGGATATAGTCGCGGCTGCTCAGACCAAAATTCACCCTCAATCCCATATGACCTAGCTTCATCATTCCTTAATAAAATAGCCCCTCCCTTCGTTCCCCTCAGTGGGGAATGTCCTACATCTATTGCCCCAGTATCCTCCAATGATCCTCTAGACACGCCATTTACAATCCGTGAATTAGATGCAGTGCTCAATCACGTCCAGGACTCTGCCCCTGGAGTAGATGGCGTTCCTTATTCCTTTTTCAAAAAGTCAAGTGAGCATAGTCGACGATATCTTTTATCCCTTATTAACCATTGCTTTTCCCTCTCCTATATCCCTGATAGCTGGAAAACTCAGCTTATCATTCCTATCCTAAAACCAGGTAAATCTCCTAATAGTACTGACCACTTCCGTCCAATCGCACTGTCTCCTGTCATTGGTAAAGTTTTAGAGCACCTAATAAAAAACCGGTTAGTGTGGTTCTTAGAAAGTCACGACCTCTTAGCTGGGACCCAGTTTGGTTTTCGCAGAGGAGCCAGTACTGCGGATAGCATTGGCATCCTGGTCACAGATATTCGGATCGCACTCTCAAAAAACGAGTTTGTACTGGCGGTGTTTTTAGACATTTCTGCTGCTTATGACAATGTCCTTCTTCCGTGCTCAGAAGTAAATTACGACAGCTGAGCATACCGTCTAAGATGTGTCAATGTATAAGTAACCTACTGTCTGGACGTAGTGTCAAGCTCCATATCCCTGGTAAAAAATTTGATGCCCGTACGGTATGGCGTGGTCTTCCCCAAGGTTCCGTTCTTAGCCCTATTCTGTATAACATATACACTTCTGACCTACATAAATCTCTCAACGTTGACTGTCAGATCTTGCAGTATGCCGATGACCTGTGCTTATATTTGTCCAGTTCATCCATTGTACAGGCTGCGGAGTCCATGCAGGTATCCCTTAATTCACTAAATCACTGGCTAATCTCCCATGGTCTTAGTTTATCAGCCCCTAAAAGCTCCAGCGTAGTCTTTACTCGTAAACGAGTTATCCCAGATGTACACCTGGAAATCGAGGGATCTCCTATCAAGGTTGAAGATCGGGTTAAGTTTCTCGGTGTCATCTTGGACTCTAAATTATCTGGAACTTTTCATATAAATTATATCTCCAATAAATGTGAGAAGAAGCTGAACTTGTTGCGGGCTCTTGCGGGCGTTTGGTGGGGTGCTCACCCATTTACTCTAAAACTCATATACAATGCCACTATAAGGAGTTTATTAGATTATGGTACCTACTGGTTGGAACCATGCAGCAAAGCTGCAATGGCTAAGTTGGATACCATTCAATCAAAGTCTCTCCGCGTTGTATTGGGTTGCATGAGGTCTACCCCGACTAACGCTCTGCAGGTCGAGAGTGGCGACCCTCCCCTTCTCCTCCGTAGACAATATCTTGCGGATAAATTTATCTATAAGACCTATTTTCTGTCAAACCACAAGATATTGCCAAAACTTTCTACTTTGGAGCATCTATGCAGACAAAGTGTTTATTGGAGACATAAAGTCACCCCTCCCTTTATAAAATCATATAGAAAAATAGGTTTGGTTGAGGAAAAGGCCCCTATTCACCAGTGCACTAAATTGCCAGTATATTCTTCCCCATACAATGTTTTAAATTTTATTCCTGAAGTCATTCATTACATTGGATTGGATAAGGAATCGGTACAGACTAGCGATAGGTTTTTGCAAATAATTAATGATAAATGGCCTAATCATGTTAAGTTCTATACCGATGCTTCTAAACTATCCCTAGACGGCAATACCGGTATTGCCGTCTATATTTCCAACTTCAAAATCTTTTTGCAGTTCCAGTGCCCTCCTGAGACATCTGTTTTCACCGGAGAGTGCATTGGCATTTTCGAAGCATGTTTATATATTTTATCTCACCGCAATATTTCGAAAGCGGTCATTTTCTCCGACTCCAGTAGTGCCTTGAAGGCTATTGTGAAAAATTCCTTGAAGGATAATCTACGTAGTCCAATTATTTTAGCTACTAAAGACCTTTTGCATTCTTGCTCCAGTAAGGGCATAGAGGTTATACTTGTATGGATTCCGGGTCATAGGGGCATTACCGGTAACGAATGTGCGGATCTGGCGGCTAAAGCTGCTAGTTCTAGCGGCTTTGCAGATCGCAAACACTTCTCAATTGAAGTTTATGACTTGATTCATAGTGCGAAAATTGATCTTTTCAAGTCCTGGCAGTCTTATTGGTCAGAGACCAGTAAGACTAAAGGCGGAGCTTATGCAGCAATACAACCCTCTATTCCTTCTAAACCTTGGTTTTATAAATTCAAAAAGGTCCCAAAGACGGTTACGTCAGTTATATGTCGTATCCGTATTGGTCATTGCTGTACTCCAGTTTTCCTCCATAAAATTAAAGTAAGGGATAATTCACTTTGCGAGTGTGGTCTGGACGAAGGGTCCATTGACCATATTTTTTTAAACTGCCCCCTACGCAACACCTCCACTTTGAATCAAGTCATGGATAAGTTGGAAATTAATAAACCCGTGAATGTTCGCCACCTTCTCTCCTTTTTTCCCAATCCCCAAATTATATGTGCGTTTATTAAATTTATAAAAAATAATAATATTAAACTATAAATTAAGTATGTATTTTATTAATGTTTGTAAATAATGTATATAATCTGTTTTAAAACTACTAACATTTATATTTGTGTTGTTCCAGACGGATAATTTCCGCCGAAAACTAATTTAATAAGTGCCCATGTGTGGTCACGTCACGACCTCGGCAGTAAACACGACACTGGCAGAAATTGCTGAAGATACCAGCAGATTGCCATAATTTGTTAAAAAAAAAAAAAAAAAAAAAAATCGACTTCGAGTGTCAGATTCTTAAGTACTCAGATAAAACAGAAAAAAAATCAAGTTATAAATTCCAAACTTGCCTTTTATATTTTCTAGGAATTGCCTTTTTTTGTATAACAGTAGTATATATTTAAATGTTATGTGTCTAATAATGTTATCACGGCTTAACATTCGGCGGATAATTCCGACTTCATTTCACGTCGTAAAATCAGCTGTAAAAACAAATATTAAACTATGTTTCAAGTATCATGTATCCCGTAAGTACAAATTAGTTAACATTAAGGTTTTATACTCTTAGCTATTTGTGTTATATATTTATTTATTCTTGAATTCTTATAAGGTACGGCTCATGGCACGCCATCTCGCATTCCCAAGATGGAAATACGGCGGTTGTACTCCGCGCAGACACACCCAGAAGAAGTCAAAACAGTAGATTATGAATATGTAAAGCAAGTACTGTCCAATGTCAGTACTCTAATTATTGATGTGAGAGAACCTGATGAAGTCAAAGAGCATGGCAAAATTCCAAACAGTGTTAACATTCCACGTGAGTAATCTTGCTTCTAGACTCGAATATATATCTTGTTTACCGTAGCCTTTTTGGCTGTTCTACTTATATATACCTAAATAAAAATTGTAACTAGTCTGATAGCTAAAGCTATGTGTAGGTATTTAAATTATTTATTTAAAGAGAAAGTACTGTATTAGCAATCATATTTCATAAATTTATATTAATAAATATAATGGAATTTTCAGTGGGCAGTGTGTCACCCGCTCTTGGTTTGATGACTGAGAAAGAATTCCAAGATGCCTACAATATCCCCAAACCTGCAGAAGACACTGAATTAATATTTTATTGCATGATAGGCAAAAGATCTGGAAAGGCTCAACAAAATGCTCTCAACTTAGGATACAGAAAGTAAGTACTATTTCTTTAAATATTTTTGTTTATTCAAACAATAGATATCACTTATATTTTGTTTTCTTTTTTTTTGCAGTGCAAAAAACTATCTTGGCAGTTGGAATGACTGGGCAAGCAAAAGCAAATGAAAAACATTGTTATAACTGTACTGTGTACTTACACTACATAACTCAATTGTTAGTGACTTGTAGAATATATAAATTTTATTGATGTTATTTATGACATGTCATGAACAATATACTTGTTAATTTTATTTTGACTGTTAATTTAAATAGATGACCATCCATCAACTACATTTGCTGTAAACTATAAATGAAAGGGCACTATTTAATCAGTTTACTGTTTCAAAACATTTTGCATTTCATTTGTAAATAAAAGAAGTACCTAAGTATCAATTTTACTAAATATTTATTACCCACAACACTCTTGATAGTGGGTTATCACAAGGAAAATAAACTGAGATAAAGGTACACATTAAATTAATCAATTAAAAGACAAATATAAAACAACACAATTTTATTGCACAAAGACATCACAGGAATGTATTATACCATCATCTGATACTTTACCTCTGTCTGCTTGACCAATCAGACCAGCTTCCTAAATAAGTTTTGGACCTGAAAAACAAATTAGCAAAGGTTAAAACAATATATTATTATCTACAAAATGAGTTTTAGAACATAATTATTTTCAAGGAGACAGCTTGTTGTTGCATATTGCCAACTTCAAATTTTCGAATCTTTGAATAAAAAGGCATGTAAAGGTTCTTATTAATTTAAGAAACAAAGCATAAATTGCTGTTTAAGGTGATTTGCATTTTGCCAACTTTATTATCTCATTAATGACAATTACTCGCAAGTGTAAATGATTAAGAGAGTTAATTTTATTTATGAGAAACGTCTTTTTGACTCTGATTTTATACACAGATGATAAACATCCAGACATAACATTCTTGAGCAGACAAAAGTTATTGTAACTTGATCTTTATGTTTTTAAACTATCAGGTTAATTTAGACGGCGTTCCTGCTGTGTGCTCGTGTTTATGCTATGTAATGTCTGAAGTGACTATGCCTGTTTATAAATTTTATATTACAAAATATTTATATTAGTTTATAACTTTTATTTGTGTATTATATTTCTATGGGCCCAAGTTACCTGAAATTATAAATAATTATTATTATATTATGTATAGGGAAGTTTTAATATATTTTAGTTTTTGTTTAAAAGGGCGAAAGTGTTGCTATAGAAAATACTAATAGTGCTACTAAGTTATAAGTCTTGGTATGACGAAATTTTATATTTCACTAGCTGTTGCCCGCAGCTCCGCCCGCGTGGAAGTCACCTAGGGGGATGAAAAATAAATGTTGGCCGATTCTCATAGATACCGGATAAGCACAAAAAATTTCATCAAAATCGGTCAAGCCGTTTCGGAGGAGTATGGCAACGGAAACCGTGACACGAGAATTTTATATATTAGATTTAGCCACTGTGCCAATTAGGTTGCTAAGGAGTTAATACTATTACAGTTAAACATTGCTTACTTATTGTAGCCCAACTTCAAGGCTTTATCCAAAGCCTCGCTAGATCGCCTGCCAGACTGACAATAGAATATAAGCTCGTCCGACGATGACGGCTTCTCACGCTGGTAGTGCTTCCTAAACTCTTCATGCGACATTGACACCAGTGCCTCATGAACATTATCCACTATAAAAAAATTACATTATTATTTTTTTATTTAAAATTTCATGTACAAAATTGGTGCACAAAGTTAATGCCACTAGGCCCTTTAGGTAAAAAAAACATGGAAGATGATAAAAGCAGCTAAAATTAGAACAAGGCAAAAAAGAACCAGTAGAGAATCACGCTGTTCTTTTACGCGCCAATTACAGCAGTGCAACCAACTTTCTTGCTTGATAGATAAATTAAATACTAATGTTGTGGACCACTGGTCATATTATCATTAAGTTCAATTTAGCACAAACCACAAAAAGTTTAACTTGTGCTGCAAAATTAACACAACCAAAAATTAAAGAACACCATTCTGCATTGATATTAACCATACCACATTAAAATAATAAGGCATGTTCCTAAACCTAAGATAGCATTTTTTTATCTTATAGGTATATGAGAGACTAAAAATAGATTTCTAAAAATTATTCAATAACTTATATTATTTAATAGTAATAAGAGGAAGTTACATGGTATATTAATGCTCGAAGGAATCTTGCCAGTTGTGTTCACTTCTTCCGGGTTCCGAACATCAATGATCACCTTTTCTGGCTGATGGATGACCTTCAGCATATCATCATAGCTTAAAACCCTATTCGGATCCACCATTCTATTTTCTTTAAAAATTGGTTTTGTGATAGTAATTGTTCTAGATGGTAAAATTCGAGTAATTTGAGATTCTGTAATAAACAGTTAAATTATTAATTACATAGGTACTATAATACAATACTTTTTATTAAAGAGCATAGTGCATATTAAGTAGTTCACATGGAACATTTAAGCAATAAAAATTGTATATATACATCTTACAAGAGTGTACTTCAAATTCATAAGCAAAAATTATTATGATAAAATAAAGTATGTTGATTTATAAAATGATTAATATGGAAAGCATAATACACAAATTTTTAGTTTATGGAAATCTTTATATTTTTGTCTAGTACAGCATTGAAATTATAAGATACAATAATTAATATTTAACGATTAATAATATAAAAAAAGCATTATTAATTTCCTATACTTTACTTACATACAAATAAAAAGCAACAACACACAAACATTCACTTAAATACTCAGATGAAAACTAAACTTGTAATGTTGCGTTGAACAAATATATTAATGTTCTGTTGACATAAAATACAATCACACAAAAGCAATAAAAACGACATACATGTTGAAGTACAATAAATTAAAGATATAAGTAGTTATGTCTGATTCTTAATGCTGTTCTGAAGTAAATGAGGCATTGTTCAATACGACAGATACATACTTAATAATATAACGAATAACAAAGGACATTCAATGCATTACGAGAGTGAAGAATTGTTATTGTCAAGTATAGACAGTCAGAACACAATATTTGAATAGCCTTTGGTCATGTCCCAAGTACGTACGTAAATTCGCCTTAACAACTGCATTTCGAGTAGATACTATTACTGTAGGAAACAAAAACATCATGCAGGATTTACGAAATGAAAAATCACCCACAACCAAATATGAATAAACAAAAATTCCAATAGAATATTAATAATTTTGTACCAGAACGCCAGGAATGTTAATAATTTTGAATATGTACAAAATTGTGTCCACTGTATGTAATAGAAGGGAATACTTATTAAATAAAGATCGAGAACTTTTAGATTTTTTCTATGTTGTGACAGTAAAGATGACATTCAGACATTTTGTTGACAGGTAATTCTATCAGGAAAACCTTAGAGCAATTAGTTATTGCTCTGAGAGGAAAACAAGCACTCGTTCATGTGCCATGTGCCAGGAAAATATAAGTTAGACATTGGTAGAAAAATTATTTAATACTCTCTACCGAAAGTTAATAGACTTGGTGGGTATTAATAAAAAATAATAACTATTCACCTATTCACATTTTCAGTCAACAGCTATGTGAATGAATTTTTTGGCGCATTTTTTTAGGGTTTGTAAGAGTTTAGTTTGTGTAGTTAAATTTCGATTTTTAAATAATTTAAATATTTACAAACTTAACTACACGAACTTAACTCCTAATAAAAACTGAAGGTTCGTTTAAAGAGGTCTAAAGGGAATTAAATAACATTACCATAAAAAAAAACATACCTATTTTTATAATTATTACTAAACTTACGTTCGTCTGCGTGGTTTCAAGGGTTTTCAATTAATTCGGCACAGTTTAAGACTAATAAAGTAGATGTAATACTATATAATACAAAATCGGTCTGGTAGTCCCCGAGATTAGTGCGTTTATATGTGGTACTTGATCATTATTTTGTTGCGGAGTTATTTTAAAACTACGATATATCTCCTAAGATATTCACTGAAATTAAATTATATACATCGCAATTTCGTTCAAAATGATATACTAGTTATGAATAACGTAATTATTTGGATAGGGATTAATATCATGTTTATAAAAACACCTTTGAAAATATTGTATAATTTTAGAACCAATTAGCTACCGATATGAGAAAACGGCCAGAACGGGGAAAAATAATGCATTGATTTATCGGAAAAAATCAAGCCGACTGGGATCTTTCAAGAAAAAGTCTCGGCGGTATTGTTCCTCTTATAAAGGTCTACAGAAAAGTTCGCGATGGCTATGTATATATTTTATTGATAACTTAAAATAACCATGTTAATGTAGAAATATTGTTAAATTGTGGTCATTTGGACGCTCTTTGTTCATATATCTGTGAAAGCACTTTAGACGGATACCTACGTTAAGAATTCTTATCATATTACATACGTTGCTTATCGTGAACATTTCATGCAATTGAAAACTAATACTTACTAATATAAATTAAAGTAGGGCCATGCCGGAACATTCGCGAAATTTCAACACAACAAGCTAATAAAGTGGGTCCTATTCAATTTATTCTTCTGGGACGATACTTATTATTTTCTGTAGTAGTGTTATATATAGTGCCTACTACAGAAAGTATCTAATGTAGCGTTATCCGTGCGAAGCAGGGCGGGTCGCTAGTATAAATGCAAAAGGAACTTTGTCTGTTTCCTAAAAAAGTCAGATCCAGCCCTCCCTTGCTATTTTGCCTTATTAAGATTGTTAGCAACGCACTAAGTCGATCTCCGAACCCCACAGTGGGTGCCCTTAGTTAACGTTGCTGACGTAGGTAGTTAGTTTTTATTATTGCTCTGGTTCTGGTTCAGGCTAACTGCAGTAGACCTCTACCAAAAAAAGGTTGCTTCTCAATTAAGTCCGGTGAAGAAGTCAAAGCCTGCGCTCAGGCTCACGGCAGTATAAGTCTGTTACGCTTTCACGGTTAAACTGCTAAACCGATTTTGATGAAACAAGGTATGCAGTAAGCATGAATCCCAAGAAAGAATATTGGCTACTTTTTGCCGCGATCACCGACATCCACGTAGGCGAAGCTGCGGGCACATGTTATTTAAATAGGTAATCTCTGTTTGTTACGCTTTCACGGCAAATCCGTTGAAATGATTTTGGTGAAACTTGGTATAGCGTAAGAATTGAAATCCAAAAGAGAGGACATGTGCTTCATCTTGCCGCGATAACAGACATCCACGGAACCCTAGTATTTATTAATGTGAAGAATTTTGTATCACGAAATTAATTCATTCATTCTCACGTTTGACTTACGGCTGGTATACGCAATATTGTAAGATGCTAAAACGCTTCGAATTATACCTATTTATGGACAGGTCAAATTGTTACGGTGCGTACGTTTAGAATCACGGTCTATCATGCCACCTTCGTGACATTAATATTATTGCTCCATTTTTCTGTTTAATCAGAAAGTACTTCTATATGAAAAGTTTCGTTTCAGTCAGTCATTGAAGTACCGTAATTAAAAGCTGATTGACACGAGTTACTCAGTGTTACATACCCATTTACGCGCGCCGTGCCCAAACGAGGACGCCTTTTAAAATAGGTACCTACATCTAGATCATAATGATACTTTTTTATTTGAATTATATTAACAGTTTTTATATCAAGTTCAATCGTTATTTTAAGATGTCCTCGTTTGTTAAATTCAATACCAGCAGCAGGTTTACTACTGAAACTGGTATGGTTCTATTTTTGATTTTGATTCGAACTCGATTTGATCCTGAATTAGTAGGTACTCCATCTATCCATCTCCACTAATCCAGTTGTAATCGAGTTTTGTCAGCGTCATTAGTAGTATACATGTGACTTCGTCATCATAAAGTTCTAAAAGTCTTTAGTTTATTCAGTTTTACCAACCAGTTGATAGAAACAAGTTTTAAAAGATTTGAAAGTATTTATTTTACGTTTCAAACTTTCCTTCGCGACCCACCCGTCAACGCTCCGCTGTATGCAATTTGCGACGCGGCGACTTGTCTAGCCCCAAATTCGAACATACTTGCATAGGAATTTGAAGGATGTTTTCCATGAGGAAAGGTTGGGTTCCAATTTGTCCTGTGATAAATAAGGGGCAAAATCCTATAAATATTTTCACTTCAAAAATACTTGACTTTTAAAGTATATTTTTTTTACAAATACGATTGTTTCTTATTCTTATTAAGATACGGATCATTTTCCTATGCAAGTATTTTCACGCGTAAGGTTTAAAGTTATTCCAGATTATCACATACTTGCAAGTATTTTCGATCGTACCAGGGCGCTGTACCTTCTTCGAAGTGAACTACTTTTGGTTAGGTTACGAGCGGACATAGATACAGGCCAAACACATAACCCTCGTTTTTTGGCCTCGCCTCAGTCGGGTAATAATGATCTGTATATATATAACTTATACATGCGAAAGGAACTCTTGCCTTTATTACACTGTCATGGCTAAACCACATAAAAATTGTATGGTTTTACTTTTAAAATTAAATAATGGATATAACATAAATATAGTATGATATTACACAGGGTTTAACAATAAATAAAAACGAAATAAATTAATAAAATTTAATAGAAAGTTCTCTCGATTTGTCTTAAAAAAATAACACATTTTTTGTCATTATTTGCACAAGGAATGCCTACAATATAATGTACATAATAATATGATGCATTAATAAGTTCAGTCTTGTATTAGTGATGTATTTGTAAAATATTATTGATTTCTAAATAAAAATCCTTATAAAAAAATGCAATAAATGGTACTTTGCAGCTTGGCAAGACTACTAAAAAATATATAAATATTATTTGCACACCTGAATAACTTTAATAAAAAATTACAGTATTTTTAAGGGTTATTGCTGAGTATTATTTCTTTTACCACAACATAATGAAATAGGTAAATATTCTATATTGTAATTTAAATATATAATTATGTACATGTGTTTTATATTAATAGTACTTTATCTTAATACTAGTACTTCTTCTTTCCTGCCCGACCTGTACTCTCCAGGCTGTGATGGAGGACAATGACCGCGCCGTTCAGGTGGCAACTGAATCGGTAATTTGACAGAGAAGATTGTTTACCCTTGAATATTATGTAGGCATAAGACAAAATTAGTATTGTGTATGTATTTTTATCTATAAGTTCCTGTTTTATATCATAATAATAGGTATGATGTATATCTTTCTGACAACTTCGCTTTCAAAGTGTTATCTTTAATTTTGATACTTTTTGACTAGTTAATTTTGAATGCATGCATGTATAATACATATATTATTGACAACATATTAAGATAATGTTATAAGTACAATTTTGTTACCTTTTTTCATATACACAGTTGTACTTAAATGTGTTTCACATTATTACTAATAATAATTAAGTAGGTTTTTAAATCTTTAAAAATACCTATGTTATTGTAATATTTTGTTAGACACTTAAAAAATATGGTAAATACCTATCCCCAAAAAATAAAACATCTTAAAAAACATGTTTTAAGTACCTTTAGCTAAAAATTCTTAGATTAATTTTTTGCAACTTTTTCAAAGTACTTCTTCTTTTCATCAGGGTTTGGTATAATCTGAAAATAATAATTAGAAAATATTAGCAAACATTTTAAATATGTTGTCAAAAGATAAAGAAAAATTTATTGAAATTTTATCTAAAGTTATCAAATATTTATCAATTAGGTTTATAGATACTTACTGTATCTTGACCTGGTTTCCAGCCAGCTGGACACACTTCACCATGCTTATCAGTGTACTGGAATGCCTGCACTAGCCTTAAGGTTTCATCAACTGATCTTCCAACAGGTAAATCATTCATAGTTATCTGTCTTAATACACCTTTGTCATCAATAATAAATAATCCTCTTAAAGTATGGCCTACATCTTCTAGATAAACTCCATAGTCTTTTGCAATTGAATGAGTCAAATCACTTAAAAGAGGAATGTTTATTTTTCCCAGACCTCCTTCCCTCCTTGGAGTATTTATCCAGGCTAGATGCGTAAAGTGAGAATCAACAGAGCATGCTACTACTTCAGTGTTGACTTTTCTGAATTCTTCAATTCTCTCAGAAAAGGCTAGAATTTCTGTAGGGCATACAAATGTGCTGAAAAGAGTTGATAATATTTTTAATCACACATTTTCTTACAACATGGGCATTGATTAAGTTGATCTCATAAAACGTTGTACCTACCTGCTATTGGAAGTAACTGTGTAAGTTAAATTAGGCATTAATGTGTACAATATCTATATAGACTGTTGCAGCCAGTGCCTCTACAAGCAGTTTGTATAAAGTAGGTTACAATTTATATTTTCTTTTATTGCATAAAGGCTTAGAAATACCCATTAATGATAACGTAATTGAGAGCCGAATAATTAATCGATCGTTATCACAAGTCGACAGGAAAAGATTACGTGTTTAAATTACGTAAATACTTACAAATCCAAGGGGTAGAAGAAGAATACTAAATATTTTCCTTTGAAACTGGATAATGACAGTTGGGTAAATTCACCATCAACAACTGCGGTAGCCTCCCACTCCGGAGCCGGCTTTGAGACTAAAATCATAGCCAAACAAATTTATAATACCTAATCTTTTTAGCTTTTGTGGAAAATAGTATACGTTTGTTGATATGCTATTAAAGTTCTTACTCATTGCCTTAGTAAATTGTAATTTGTGATCAATTTTTCGTGCACCGCCGGGAAAAACATTGCCGCTTCCAAATGAGTAACAAGAGTCACTCTCGAAAAGTGAAGATTCACACGAAATGCCTAATGTTATCACTAGTATAATTGAGAGCAAGTTATATTTCATGGTTTCTTCTATTTATTACTGTTACAAGATATCTCAATAAATTTACAATAAAAATAATCCGACTGATAAAGTAAACTAAACTGACACGTTTCGCAAACTTCTTTATTCCCCACCAACCACTTGACTTTCCCAATCAGCGTTGCCAATGCTACAATCTTGAATTACCCACAAAAGTATGTCAAAATACCCAAATTTGAGGAATTTTGCACACACTTTAGTCAAAAACAAACAATTAATTTACACAAATTAGACCTATTTTACCAAAATAATTATTGTTTTTAAACTAAGCTAAACTATTATAACTATGTAATAATGATGTTATGGTAAATTATGTATCTTTATCATTCCTAAATTGATGGATTAGGATTGAGTTTGAAGATTTAAATTTTAATTAAATACAAATGGAGAAAATTGGAGAAATTTTAACTTTTAGTCAGTGACCACGGTAGCTTAGTTAGTAAAGTGACTGGCGCGTTAAGCCAGTGGTTTCAAGATCAAGTCAACTATTTGTATTTATTAGATATAATTTCAGCATCCCTACATATCATACCGGCCTGTAAACGTCCCATTGCTGGGCACAGGCCAATTCTCACGTAGAGAAGGCACGAGCATTGATCACCACGCTTGCTCATTGCGGGTTGGCGATTTCAGATTCTAAGTTTTTGAATCCAGGTTTCCTTACGATGTATCCTTCACCGTTTGTAATGGTATCTTAGAATAATTAAGAAAGTACATATAACTTTGAAAAAGTTATATTGGTACTTCCCCATAGTGGTTTCGAACCTGCAACCTTCTGCATAAAAAACCGTTCGATGAACCGCTAGGCCTACACGACATTTTTGCATCCCTACATATTGCCCACAAAACTGATCCCCTACGGATTATCCACAAGGATATGACAATCCCCGCAGTTTGGGGAATTCCCTACACATTGGCAACACTGCTTCCTTTTAAATCCAATAAAATTTAACTACGCTCTGTGCTAGTGTTGCGATAGCGATAGTCCGATAGTCACGATAGTATCGTGATACTACACTGACAATTTATATTGAACGTGATATTATCGTGGTCTTGAAATTCTGTATTATAAACTACTGACAGTCTTATTGATACTATGGACTTCTAGGGTCGATCATCTAACACATCATTCATAATATTTTACATTTTAATTCCCAGTCGATAGTATCGAAAATACATCGATATGTACTAAAACCAAACTATCACCTATTTATCGCTAGAGGTACTATCGATAGTTTTACAGCGTTTCAATATATTCGATAGGACTATTCGCGCTATTTTGTTTTTCAAGGTCAACTATGGAAAGCAAAACTGGTCAGGGTGACATAAAACTTTTTGACATTGAGTCACGTCACCAAAGCGGAGTGCACGTCTTACTGTGTTGTTAACTAACTTCATGGAGTGCACGAACGAAGGCTGAGAGTGACAAACCTTATTTTGAAATTGAAGCGTCATTTGTTGATACCTATATCAGCCCATAGCGAAGAGAATAAGGGGTACCGTTTGCGATGTTCAGCCAGACGTGCATGTCGCACTTGAGGTCCGAAATGGCAAATCCACAGTTTGTTGGGTTAGTTGGATTTGACAGCTGACCCACCAATGACGCTAAGTGGAGTGGCGCCAAATGGTGACCGGAATAACGGTAGCCTTCTGAGTATAAATTATAAATTAAACGATAAAATTAAAATTGATTTTGTCATTTACTCATCAAGTTATAAAAAAAAAAACTTAAAAAAATACATTGTCTTTTAAAAAAATATGGAGTATCTTTAATCACTGTAAAAACGTTGTATAATTACTTTTTTATCCAAACTACTGTAATTTTAAATACAAGACCCTGTATATTTATCAATCTGACCTGGCTGCGCTGGGTGGACGAAAGCACCGGTGCGGCGCGAGAGTGTTAATTTTGTACATCGCCGCCTTACATAGGTACTTTATCTAAGATCGCCGCGGACAAAAGTGTCACCACGTTGTCATGTCTTAACATGCGCAAATAAATATCCACGGACTTGTGACGAAACAGTCACAAAAACAAAGGTTATTCACTTATGCATTTAATTAAAATTAAAATTTTATCTTTGAACTTTCCTTTTTAGTCTAATAATATCATTTTTTAAGTGTTATGTTAGTATCATAGACCACTTCGTTACGTTTTATTTAGTATCATCAGAAGCAAAAAAAAAGTAAATATATACTTGACTACAGTACTTTAGTCTATGATCAGAAGTTGCACATCACTAACGTGCGCTTCGTTTCGTTCGCGTTTCAGCGTACAATTTTTCTGTTTTTGTGTTTTCAATGTAATTCCAAATAATTAAAATGATTTTATTACCAGTGATAAGGTTTATTTTCTAAATTTGACAAGTTTTAAGTCCATCGCATCGTATTGCGGTAAGTTAAAAAGTTTACTTTGGAATACACTTGTCGTTCATTATGGCGGTCTCGTTACTTCGATCACTGTATGCTAGTTGAGTTGTGAATAATTTCGTCATAACCACAAACAAAATGGTACTACAGTGTATTATGCTCGTTACTTAGTATTTCAACTTTATAGATGGACGTACAGGACGAGAGTGTCTTGGACGTTGATTTGCTAGCTGACGATGGTTCTGAAGAAGAAGGCGAAGCCCCGCCGTCGTCAGGTAAGAACAAATTTAACATTACATTATTATAAGTTCATAAACAAGGCATAAGTCTTTTAAAGAGCTATGTAGTTTTTTTTTCTAATGTAATAAATACTAAAATATGACAACTTTGTATTCATATTGAACCCAGGGTTAAGGTCCTGTATTAAAAAAATGTATTTTTGTTGTACATTGTTGTTCTTACTCCATCTATTTGTATAATCTTATACTATATTTCAATTAGAACATTTATTTTTTTAAATTATAAATCCACTTTAGCTGATGCATTACAACAACATACAATGCAATGCCCACATTGTAAAAAAAGACATACCTAGGTATTTAGAATTACTAAAAATGAAATAGGTTTGTTGGTAAGCTGGTCAAGAATGAATGCAATGTTTGTTTTTGTTTTTTGAATGCCCTTATTCCAGTAAAATAAAAGAGATAACTTACTCTGTATCAAATTCAAGAAATACTATTAAAAACAACCATTTAATAATCATAAAATGGTCTTTGTACTTTTGGTTTCATGTAATAAAAAAAAGATTATTTTTAGAATTCTATACAGGGCCTGGTTCAACACCAACATCTTGTGCGTCCTCACCACGGGGCGAGGAGCCTGCTTCTCCCCATGGCGGCATTTCACAGCCCACATTCTTCCATCATCAGACCTATGCCCGACCATTCTTCACATCTGGTCGGAGAGGTCCGGGCCGACCTAGGAAAGAAGGACCTAAATTGGTTAGAGAAGGAAAGATTGTCAGGAGGTAAATTTAATTAATGCAAATATTTTAAAACCTAATTATTTTATGAAATTCATGTTCAATAAACATAGAAAACAGAAGAATTTTCATACCCAAGGCTTTTGTTTAGCACTGGACTGTGATAAACTGGGTTGACTCATATCGTTTACAATTTTCTCATGTTTAATTTATTTTTAGGTACAGGGGGGGAAATGCAGGTTCTCTTAGAGGGGCTAAAAGACACCGTAGTAGCAGAGATGATTCACTTGAAGATATGATGGATGATGATGATTTCTCAATACCACCCTTACCTGAAGAACCACCTTATATGCCAGAAAAATGGTATTTAATTATTTAATTAATGGAAAAATAATACATACTAAGTTTTTTTTTTTTTATATAAAATTTTGTTATTCGTCTATTAAATTATAACTATTCTTTGTAATATTAGGCCAGGTAAAGTCTGTGCACTGTGCAACCTAAGTGAGCGCAGTCAGCTTGGCCAGGGCGAGATGAAGCAGGTGATGTGCAAGCTCGGTGAAGGCGATGGCAGCAGTACACCAGCGGTAACCAACTCTGGCGGCGCGACGCCAACTAACGCAGCGACGCCGACCAGCACGCCGAGTACACCTGTCACGCCGGGCCTGGTGTCGCCGCCGCCTGAATTAGTTGATCCTAATCAACATCCACTTGCGTTACCATTGAGTAGACGGCAGAAGGCATTTAACAAGTGCAAGTAAGTATTACACTTAGCACAAGTTTTAAAATTATTTCGTAGCTGACTTATTTTTATGTCACACTTACACTATAAAGTTAAATCCACAAACTAGGCCGCCGGCTTCGCTTGCTACTTTGACATTAAGTGGTATTTTGCGGTTAGTTTTATGAATAAAATACGACCCGCCTTCGCAGGGGTAGCACAGCAATATAGCCTATGTTATAGATATATACATAACAAGAAGAAGAATAACATGTGGATTTGAAAACAATATAATTTTAGTAGAAGTAAAGAAATATTGGTAATAAATTATTTTATAATAACTTTCGTGAGGAGTGTTCATAATTATTTAAAACAAAACGGTTTACTCACGTATATTCTCGGGATCGCCCGACTAGTTTCAGACTCAATAGGAGCCCCTAATCATGAGCTGACGCGGCGAACTGAGTTCGACTCGCGACACCACCGCCGCCGCGTCAGCTCATGATTAGGGACTCCTATTGAGTCTGAAACTAGTCGGGCGATATACGTGAGTAAACCGTTATGTTTTAAATAATAAATTATTTTATGTACTATACTTCATAAAATATAGCTTGATACCTGTGACGTTTGTCAGAATGACATTACTAGGGATGGGAGCGTCTTTCGTATTTTATCGATATCTATGTCGTAATGAGTTTTATAAAAAATGACATTGTAACGACATTGAAAGAAAGAATGAAGAAAGAATAAAATTAAAGATGTACCTAAGTTTAAATCATAATAAGGTGAAAATATATGTTTTCTTTAGAAAACTCCCCACTATCGGTTTATTTTGCCATTCATTATTATTTCAAAAAAAGAGCAAAAGTAACCAAAATATTATTTAATAGTTAATTCGTCGCGTCGGCACTCGTACTGACTCAAAAAAGATGGCGCCCGCTTGTTTCCTGCACGCGAAACCATTATTGCCAGACTAAAAAAATACGAATCTATAGTAAAAACATTATTTTATTTAATAATTTTATTCATTTAATACTAGTGAAATTTTCATATACTATTATTTTATCGATATTCGTCTGTCAGTCAGTTACACGTCCCTACCTGTCTTCAAAACGCGTTTATAAAATAAGCTAACAAACAAAAAAATATTTAAGAAAAATTAGAAATTATTTAAATTACCCTTGTTTTTACTGGTATCTTTATAATAACATGATTGTTTTTAAAAATGTGTTCTATTTTTATACACAAATGTCGTATTCATATTTAAAAACTTAAACTTTTTCAGAAATAAATTTAGTATAGCTGTATAACAGAGTCGCTAACGTCGCAGGTATCAAGCTATATTTTATGAAGTATAATATATTATTTTATAACAACGATAAAATTACTAAATGTAGTCTAGTAATCCTCATCTCTTAAAACTGTGTAATTTATTGGTTCCTGTAATATTTCTCTTAGGACTCCCCTGTACAACATGGAACACACAGATGAATTATCTATAATTGGCTACACTGAAGTTATGGAATTATCTGGAGTTGTGTCATCTGGAGCTCTGTATGTTCACCGTGGTTGCCTTGATTTCACTCCCCCCTTCCAAGAGCAAGTAGCAGCGGCTTCTAACTCAGATGAAGAGAAAGATCAGTTAGAAGATGCAAGAGTTAAAGGAATAGTGTCTACAGCTCTGTCACGAAAATGTGCCTTTTGTACTAGGCATGGTGCCAGTATACCTTGTAAAGTAAGTTAGAGAATCATTCAGAACAACATGCATGATTTGGATAACTAAAATGGATTAGGAATAAATTAATTAATTTGTTACTCATACTGCAGCACTCAAAGACATTGTTGGTCGCTAAAGAGATTTCTTATTATCAATTTAAGTAACCATACTTTCAGACTTCTGAGAGTTGGTTTACTTAAATCGATACTTATCAATCCCTTAAATCGATTTAATTAAATCAACTCTCAGACTTCTGAAACTTGGCTTACTTAAATCTATAATACTAAATTCCTAAAGTAACCTTACCAAAGTTTTTTTTGTGAGCTTTCGAAAATATATACATAACAAAAATATTGTTTGTTACAGATGAGTTGCAGCAAATACTTTCATTTGCCTTGCATACTTGCCTCTGGGGGCTTCATTGATTTCCACACCAAGTCTTCCTTTTGCAAGGACCACCTATATCAAGTGCCTCTTATTTGTAAGTATCTCTTTTATAGTACATTATACAATTAACAGTGTAAATATAATGAAACTTGTTAAATGAAAAGTTCCATCAAAACTGCTTATTTCTTATGTCTTTATTTTCATATTTTTATCTTTCCAACGTGTTTGATACAGGTACTGCGGACATAGACTGTAGGACGTGTCGAACTATCGGCGATATAGCAAACTTAATGACATGTGTGACTTGCGGCGCACATTACCACGGCACGTGTGTCGGCCTCGCACAGCTACCAGGTAAGCAGTACTTTGATTTCCAAATCACTTAAATTCTTATTATCCTATTTCTAAAATTAAATCTATCCTTCTGTGTAAATACTTTGTAAGTCGTCTTGTATTTTTACTGTTGCAGTGAAAATGACTTATTAAATCATTTCATCAGTCATCGTATCACTTCACCAGTTATGTTAAAAAATACATCTATGCAGTAGTTTTTTTATTCAATCAATCAATAAACTCAGCCTATCGCGGTTCACTGCTGGATATAGGCTCTCCGAAGTTGCGCCACAACACTCGGTCCTCCACCTTCCGCATCCAATCAGACACCGTATTCTTCTGATTATAATATTACTATTATTCTTTGTTGTACACTTGCCGTTGGATGTCCATTTTTGTGGTTGCATTAAGTTTGTACGATTGTTCAGGCGTGCGATCCGGCTGGTCGTGTCGGTCGTGCCGCGTGTGCCAGGTGTGTCGCGGCGAGGCGGGCGCGGCCGGCGTCACGCCCGCCGGCAACGAGGCGCGAGCTGTCACCTGCGAGCACTGCGACAAAGTCTACCACGCCACCTGCCTTAGGCCCGTTATGGCTACCGTACCGAAATATGGCTGGAAATGTAAAGTAAGTCAAATAATGTAAAATGTTAAATATCTATAAAAGATAAATAAATGATGAAATTCGTAACAACGGCTTACTCACACGCATTATTCTGGATGGATTTGGTGCTAACCCGAGTCGAAATAGAAGTGACTGGTCGACGGTTCAACCGCGTTAGATCATGATTAAGGACTCTTTAAGAGATAGTCGCGTTCAGAAGAATGGGTGTAAGTAAATTGTTGAATTAGTGATGGCAGTAAAACGTGATCCGCTTGTAGTGCTGCCGCGTGTGCTCGGACTGCGGCTCGCGGTCGCCGGGCGCGGGCCCGTCGTCGCGCTGGCACGCGCACTACACGGTGTGCGACTCGTGCTACCAGCAGCGCAACAAGGGCTCGTGCTGCCCGCTGTGCCGCCGCGCCTACCGCGCCGCCGCCTACCGCGACATGATACGCTGCACGCTCTGCAAGAGGTAACACACGCATTATTGATACCACATAATTATGCCCAATCAATTAAACCGTGGGTTATCCTCGTCCACAGTAGTAAAAGAAAATTTCATTAATTACTTCAATAAAAATTTCAGAAAACCCGACATCCATCATTACAATAAAAGTTTCAAAATGCTGAAAAGATCAGAAACGCCATTATTAAATTATAGATAAGAACCATCTTGATCACGACAGCTATCAAATGAAAAAAATACTAGACCGATTTTGTTTTTTTTTTTTTGCGTATTTGCCAGCAAGTGGCAGCAGTGGCAGCAGTGGTGTTGCCCGTACGAATTCTTACTTTTAAACTTCTATAATCGAATCCTAACTTTTTAACTTAATTCGGCTTTTCTCTCTTTTTACTTTTATAATTTCGTCTCTCAATGCTGTCTCCGAAGATTCAATTCCATTCCAAGATTCCAGATTTGTGTTTTTATTCTTAGCCAGTTTTCTAAAGACCGTTTTCTTAATTTTGCATTGTAAACTATAACATTTATAATAACATGCATATAAATCCATGTTCAGATACGTACACGGAATGTGCGATCCCGATGCGGAACCTCAACAATACAGACAGAAAAAGGACCAAAATCCATCTTATGAATACAACTGTCCAATATGTAAGACTCAAATGCAGATGACTGGATCCAAGTCTGGATGTAAGTACATACATATAAAGTTAAGTATTGTCACTTTAGAGCAAATAACTAATATTGTGTTAATTTTAACAGCCTTTGACGACGATAATGTGGCGTCGACATCCCAAGACTCATCGTTCGGTGATGAAAATTCTCAGCAAGAGCAGGATCCTCTCGCAATAGAACCAAAGGTAAATCAAAATTTACATAGGAAGGTTAATTTAGGCCTGTCTTAAACAAAAAGCGATTTTTTAACATCTCCATTAACTAATAAGAATTTCCTTACAGCTGGATGTCGGTCTTGGCAAGGGCAAACCTTATACCGTTACATCAAAAGTAGCGAAGAAGAAAATAGGTGGTTACAAGCTGAAGGGCGGGTTCCCTCCGGCGGGAAAACTTGGTTTCCAGAAGCGCCAAAGATCTGTCCTAGACTTTGGACGGAAGAGGGGTACTAAACCAAAGATGAGGGGAATGTTTGGTGTGCCAGGATTAGGTCTGCAGAGACCTCAGGCTCCTGATAATAAAACAACGGAAGACGATCCAGGTAGCGTAATTATAATATGTTAACAGCTTGTTTTTGTTCAATATTATGTTTGTGGATAAAACTGTAAATGTTACAGGTAAGTTTTTAATAATGTTATTTTTTTCAGGAGTCGAGAATAAATTAGTGCTGTGCTCAAGTAAAGACAAGTTCGTTTTAACACAAGACCTTTGCGTGATGTGCGGCGCTGTTGGAACTGATTCAGAAGGGTGCCTTATTGCTTGTGCGCAATGCGGACAAACCTACCATCCTTATTGTGTTAATGTGAAGGTAGAGTAAAAACTTACTACATTTAATTTCAGCATTGACACATTGTTTGCTTGTTTTGAAATTTTATGAGAATTTAATTACTTTTTTTTGGAATTGTCAACCATATTTTATTTTCGTGTATCTATTAGTATGAACATCCAGCATTAACATGCATACAGCAGGATCTGAGGTCAATTAATATGTAAATATAGTGAGAGCCAGCCAGGCCAAGACTTTCTCTGTGTATAGTCCAAATATAGGTATGATCAATCACCTAATATGAAGTTTGGATCCTATTGGCTTTGGTAGTTATGAGGCAACAAATGTGCATAAAATTGGTCCCTTATTATCGTCGTAGTCTTTAAGGTCAATTTTGATTTATTTTATTTGGAAATATTTGGAACTAGCTGTCCCCCGCGACTTTATCCGCGTGCATAAGTTTCAACGGTTTTTCATGTTTGATGATGATGGCAAAAATATATCTAACCAAAACGTCTTATGGTTTAGGGCGTCTGCCAGGGCGTAGAAAACGGACTAAGCGTATAGCAAACGGACGATGAGACCTCTAGTATTATTTTAAATAAAATATATATCAAAAATGACCTTAATACTATGATGAAAATGAGGTCCAATTTAATGCACATTGGTTGACTCATAACTGCCAAAGTGACCATGATTCAAACTTCATATTAGGTGATTGTTCTTACCTATACCTTACTCCTGGGCAATTATAAATGATAAGTGGTTATTAGGTGTCTCAAGTGATAGTAACAATGGGCTGGCGCTGCCTGGACTGCACGGTGTGCGAGGGCTGCGGCTCGCGCGGCGACGAGACGCTGCTGCTGCTGTGCGACGACTGCGACACCACGTGGCACACGTACTGCGCGCGCCCGCCGCTGGCCGACGTGCCGCGCGGCCCGTGGCGCTGCGAGCGCTGTCGCCGCTGTCTGGTCTGCGGCACGCGCCACACGCTCGCCTGGTGCGACAACTACACAGGTGAGACACCACGTGGCACACGTACTGCGCGCGCCCGCCGCTGGCCGACGTGCCGCGCGGCCCGTGGCGCTGCGAGCGCTGTCGCCGCTGTCTGGTCTGCGGCACGCGCCACACGCTCGCCTGGTGCGACAACTACACAGGTGAGACACCACGTGGCACACGTACTGCGCGCGCCCGCCGCTGGCCGACGTGCCGCGCGGCCCGTGGCGCTGCGAGCGCTGTCGCCGCTGTCTGGTCTGCGGCACGCGCCACACGCTCGCCTGGTGCGACAACTACACAGGTGAGACACCACGTGGCACACGTACTGCGCGCGCCCGCCGCTGGCCGACGTGCCGCGCGGCCCGTGGCGCTGCGAGCGCTGTCGCCGCTGTCTGGTCTGCGGCACGCGCCACACGCTCGCCTGGTGCGACAACTACACAGGTGAGACACCACGTGGCACACGTACTGCGCGCGCCCGCCGCTGGCCGACGTGCCGCGCGGCCCGTGGCGCTGCGAGCGCTGTCGCCGCTGTCTGGTCTGCGGCACGCGCCACACGCTCGCCTGGTGCGACAACTACACAGGTGAGACACCACGTGGCACACGTACTGCGCGCGCCCGCCGCTGGCCGACGTGCCGCGCGGCCCGTGGCGCTGCGAGCGCTGTCGCCGCTGTCTGGTCTGCGGCACGCGCCACACGCTCGCCTGGTGCGACAACTACACAGGTGAGACACCACGTGGCACACGTACTGCGCGCGCCCGCCGCTGGCCGACGTGCCGCGCGGCCCGTGGCGCTGCGAGCGCTGTCGCCGCTGTCTGGTCTGCGGCACGCGCCACACGCTCGCCTGGTGCGACAACTACACAGGTGAGACACCACGTGGCACACGTACTGCGCGCGCCCGCCGCTGGCCGACGTGCCGCGCGGCCCGTGGCGCTGCGAGCGCTGTCGCCGCTGTCTGGTCTGCGGCACGCGCCACACGCTCGCCTGGTGCGACAACTACACAGGTGAGACACCACGTGGCACACGTACTGCGCGCGCCCGCCGCTGGCCGACGTGCCGCGCGGCCCGTGGCGCTGCGAGCGCTGTCGCCGCTGTCTGGTCTGCGGCACGCGCCACACGCTCGCCTGGTGCGACAACTACACAGGTGAGACACCACGTGGCACACGTACTGCGCGCGCCCGCCGCTGGCCGACGTGCCGCGCGGCCCGTGGCGCTGCGAGCGCTGTCGCCGCTGTCTGGTCTGCGGCACGCGCCACACGCTCGCCTGGTGCGACAACTACACAGGTGAGACACCACGTGGCACACGTACTGCGCGCGCCCGCCGCTGGCCGACGTGCCGCGCGGCCCGTGGCGCTGCGAGCGCTGTCGCCGCTGTCTGGTCTGCGGCACGCGCCACACGCTCGCCTGGTGCGACAACTACACAGGTGAGACACCACGTGGCACACGTACTGCGCGCGCCCGCCGCTGGCCGACGTGCCGCGCGGCCCGTGGCGCTGCGAGCGCTGTCGCCGCTGTCTGGTCTGCGGCACGCGCCACACGCTCGCCTGGTGCGACAACTACACAGGTGAGACACCACGTGGCACACGTACTGCGCGCGCCCGCCGCTGGCCGACGTGCCGCGCGGCCCGTGGCGCTGCGAGCGCTGTCGCCGCTGTCTGGTCTGCGGCACGCGCCACACGCTCGCCTGGTGCGACAACTACACAGGTGAGACACCACGTGGCACACGTACTGCGCGCGCCCGCCGCTGGCCGACGTGCGGCGCGGCCCGTGGCGCTGCGAGCGCTGTCGCCGCTGTCTGGTCTGCGGCACGCGCCACACGTTAGCCTGGTGCGACAACATGAACATACGTGTACGTAACAAACGGCGAGGAAGATACAGTGAATGGAAATGTCGCGTAACCTCACCTGTGGCTACATTTTTTACCCACAAATGACGTCACAAGCACCCCAATCCAGAACTTTGAAGCGCTTTAACTTCGTAATTTTACATCGATTTGATAAAAGAAAAATACGAGCTTTTTTTCTTTTTTTTCTCTCTGATGGACTAAACAGATATTTCCTTTTCATACCCAGTCCAACCCCTTATTCAATTCTGATTGTGTACGAATATTAGAAAGCTTGCATTGAGAAACAGAAAACCAATCGGAAACAACAGTAAAGCCTTTATTAAAGTTTGTTAGATCTATCACTTGTTTATTAATTTTAAAAATAATGACTTACCATATGGGAATAATATTATATTAGTTAAATTAGCCATCAGATAGGGATGGCACTTGTGAATTTTCTCAGAGCGAAAGCTATTCTCCACTAAGTCATATTTGCAACCACATTAAACTATTTTTTTTTCTTTTTACTTATAGAATGCGCTCCATGTGCTTCTCTGGTGATGTGTTGTGTATGCTCGGAGCCGTACTCAGACGGCGAGCTTATAATACAGTGTGAAGGTTGTCGGCGCTGGTTACATGCGTCGTGTGATTCAATACGCAGTGAAAATGATGCCGAAGTGTGCTGTCGCGCCGGGTAAGTTTCCACGTCAATTAAAGTCTAATTTTACTTCGTCTTTCCCATAATAAGTATGTTAGGTTCCTACAGAACCGACTTCGGATCCAGGTTGATTGAAGCAGGGGATTTTTTATGTAGGTGGAGAATTATAAAAGCTGATTTCTTCCAGATACTGTAAGTGAAAGGAACTAACTGAAGTCTGGAATTTAAACATTGACAGTTTTTTTTTCTAGTGTATGTTTTTTGTGCCTGATAAATATATAATTATTTTGCATTGAAAATGTATTAGAATTGAAATTCATTCAAGAGTAACCCTCTGGACGGAAACATTTAAAATTGTCATCGATATGGCGAGCAGAAGAAGTTTGATAGAGAAATAGGATGAACAACATCTGAATGTGGGTCGTGGTGTTCAGGTACAAGTGCGTGCTGTGCCGCGGGCGAGAGCTGCCGCCGCCGCACCAGGCGCGCGGCGAGGCGGCGGCCGCGGCCGCGCCCGCGCCGCGCACGCTGCCGCGGCCCACGCCGCAGTCGCTGGGGCTGGCGGGCGAGTACTACGTGGACGACGTGTGCCTGTCGCAGCGCGGCGCGCACCACATGAAGCAGCTGGAGGCCGAGATGGGCATCACGCACACGCGCCGCAAGAGGCGCTTCAAGAATGACAACACCGAAAAAGACGCAGGTGAATACTAAACGAATATGCTTCGCTTCTGAGTGTCGTGCCTGCTTTGCATGTCTTATACTACTAACTATTATTTCAAGTTTTATGTATACATTTCCTATGCTAATTACATGTAATTATATTTCCTTACTATTATTCCATAAATCATTCAATCACTTGTGCATCTCTTAAATCTTCGTTTTACCACTGATTATTTCCACATATTACCATTATCCTATACTTCATTCCTAACATTCCACTATACATATATCTGACCATATTAAATACCTTACCATTGCTATAATATGTATATTTTCCCGAATATATTATTTAGTATTTAATTAGTATGTGTATCTAACTTGAGTTTTTGTATGTTCGACGCTGGCATTGTGGATTAGAAATAATGGCATCTATTGAAACAGTGGTTCAGAATGCAGACGTCGAGATGGGAGACGACTCCAAGCCAGACAGCACAGCTGAAGTTAAAGATGAACCCGGTAAGTTACGATTCCTGTAGAAGCAACAACCAATGGATAAGCATTTGTATCAACTTTAAATCATTTAGTATCCTTAAACCACACAATAAAAAAGTATACCTAATTCGAATCATTCAGGCATATATGATATCATGTATGTTCGAATGATACATACAATATTATAAAAATATTTGGTCATGCAGGTACAAACAACACGAATTTCAAAGAAGGTATATTATGGAATGTAGCAAACGATGGTCCGCCTCCCGAGGGTTTCACGATATACACCACTGATTCGGGTCTCACAGTACTGCGCCGGAAAAGGCAAAGGAACTTAAATAAGCTGGGGATCGGAGGGTTCGTTGTTAGACAAAGACAGACGACTGCTAAAGCGCAAGCTGATGATGAGAAAGACGGCGATGGAACACAGGCATCTGGTGGTAAGTGATTCTAATCAATATAATACATACATAAAGCGTTACACTCCTTGCTGGTTCAAAAGAAGTTGTACCACAGTATTTTGAATCTTATACAAGATGAAATATTTATATTAGTGATTTTTAGGTATTTATGCAATAACTTGTAGACGATCTAGCTATCGTCCAATAAAATATATATTGTAGTTGTAAATAGGTGTAATCATGATATGAAACATTTTCTTTTCTACAGAATCGCCGAGCAATAAGCGAAAGCCGCGTCGGAAACCACGCTCTAAGCTGATGGAGCAGTTTCCTTCGTACATGCAAGAAGCGTTCTTCGGCAAAGACCTACTGGAACCTACTAAGGCAGCTGTCAGTTCTACTGGTAAGTTATTTTAATCAGGCATGGTATAAAGCTAGGCTGTAAGGAAATACAGTAAATAGTATATCTGGTTGTTTAGGTACTATTATGTTTGTATAACTTTTGTTGTATCTTTTGGATTTTTAAAATGTATTTTATTTTATAAATGCGAAAGTTTGGTTTGGACGTTGAACGGATTTGGACGAAATAGTACATACACTTTACTACGAATAGCGCATAGGCTACTTTTTATTCAGAAAAAAATGTATGATTCCCGAAATGGACTATCAAAATATTTAAAAATTGGCAAAATATTTAAACGTAAACAAAAGTGTAACCATGGCAAGGGTTTTTGTGCTAGAATTAACAAAAGAGGTTGATTGTGAACAGTATCATTGGAATGATGATTATAGGAAATTTTTAGCTTTAAGTTTGAATCCTAGAAGGGTATATGTTAATTTATTTTATGAGGTGGAAAACTAAATACGTATTTTGGGTGCATTCAATAATTCGTTAATTGTAAACAATTTATTCTTTACAAAAAAAGGAATAGTGTCACTCTGGATACAATTTTAAAGTAATCGTGGATAAGTCGGGGGACAAAACTCATCTCATTGGGAGTGACTGTTCTCACTCCTTATGTGCAACATTCATCTCGGTTCTGTGCCAATATAAACCACGTCCGTCGTTACTCTTTGCTATGTCATAGAATAAACTTGGTCTTCGATTAGTGTACTATAATATGTGTATGGTACAGCGAACCCAGCGGAGAGTCCAGGCGGCACGCTGCGGGCAACTACACCCGAGGGGTACCGCGAGCTGCGCGACTCCAAGTGGGACCTCGACAACTCCGACAGCGACGGCGACGATATGCTCGCGGCGCTCACCACCTTCAACGACCACGATAATACCATCCTCATCACACTCAATACCGTGAGTCTTGATTACATAAAAAAACATATTTTACGCTCATTTGATGCCTTTATAATTGAATTTTTTGTAAACCAAACCACCATAGTATTTTATTTTTGTTGTTATACAATTTATTGCGACAATATTATAATATGTTTTTACGTATTTTATATAATCTGATAAAATATTTTTTTTAGAGAACAGCATTACCTTTTTATTCTGTTGTCTCTTTGTTGCCGCTAATCACCGCTAATCATAACGCTAGTCTGTAAGTTAATTGTAATTGAAATTTTCGTCTCAAAAATCCATCGTCTTTCTAATATACAGGAGGAAATTGAAATAATGAATTCATTAAAACCAAAAGAAGAGAAAGATGAATCATCGAACGTTAACTCGGATGGTACTGTGAAAATAAAGACTGAGTTAGATGACGGGCAACTGAAGCATACAGAAGATTCTACAGCGCTAAAGAACGCGATACTCGGCCCGCAGACAGCTGAGCCTGAACAGCCGCCGACCGTCGCTACTGAGAGCATTCCCACCGTACATAGTACCAAGACTGAGGCTATAAATAGTGGTAAGTCGTTGATGCAGGGTACCATCACGTATGATAATCAACCTAAAACGCTGTTGTCTACTTCTACTGTGTTAGATATTATTCTTATCTTGTCATGTACATTTACAGAAACCGGAGGCTCGTCACAAGCATCAACTATATCGTCTAAGGATGATTTGTCGCTTTTGGGCGTAAACCTAGACGCGATGGTGCGAGACGGACTACGTGACGGACTGCCAGATATGGATAGCAACGATGTAGACGAAATATTCAAAGGAGTCCTAACTGATGACTCGCAGGTTTGTTTGAAAATTATATATTTATTTTCTATTTAATTCTTGAGTAATACTTATATCCAATATTAAAATCATTTTAGGAGTCGCAAGAGTCGTCCGTGTCGTACGTGAACTCGATGACGGGAACACCTTACTCGCAGCAACGGCAACAGTTACAGAGCCCCATGGAATACACCTCACCATACCCAGAGTTTGGTGGTAGTAGGTTAGTTAGAATATCAATTTACTTAATTTTAGTTCTTGTACGCGTGTATTGGGACTTTTACTGACACACGCAAAGGATTTGGCTTGGTATGCGTCAGTGAGCGTGTTGTGGTGTGTTGCAGCAGCAACAGCGCGATGAGCCCGCTGTTCTCGGAGAGCGGCGCGGCGTGGCCCGACCCGGCGCAGGCGCCGCCGCCCTCCTACAACCAGCGCAGTGCCGACAAGATGCGCGCCGACGAGAGTACGTATAATAATCACTTTCTTTACCTGTTTGTGTTCTATCATATGAAGTGTTTAATATGTATTGTACTCTATAGGTTTAGGTTCAGCAGCCACAATTTCAGCTGTCTTATACGCTAACACCAACCACCCAGAATGGAAGACGGAATTCCCCAACTGGGTGGACCGTTGCAAGCAAATACTAAAGAAATGGCGCGCATTACCATCCGATCAAAAAGCGCCTTACTTACAACGTGCTAGAGACAACAGAAGCGCCATTCGTATGAAGAAGGCACAACAGGTATGTACTTATGTGTTTACTAGATGTGGTGTGTGCTAACCCAACTCACTGACCACCGTGTTTATTGTGTGTCATTCACACCAGGGTCACAAACATACTGGTCATATTAATCGAACTTACTGCTCGTTTAGTATGGTCCACTTGAATCGACTATTTCACTGCGTTGAAAGCGCGCGTATTATTTTAGTTACAAGGGTTCTAGAATCATCTACCATGGTTTGTTTCTCTCACATTTATTATAGAATATATGTTTTTCTGTGTGTATACTACGATTGCTGTAGATTCTATCGCCTGTGTCAATGCTAGCACAAATGTAAATAACGTGGCTGTAGGATACACGTAGTACACTATTTTTGTTTTGTATAATGTATAAATATAAAATTTTGCGACAACTTTAGCAGCTGAACTATGCAGTGAGAGGATCTACAGTATGTGGTTTAGCCACTATTTGTTCATCATAATTTATTAACGATATTGGGGTAGTTATTATCTTGGGCTCAATATTTTTAAAAATATTATTAATAATGATTTGTATCCAAGAGTATATTTTGTATTCTGACATATCAAATAAGGATTTGTTTAGCACTGTTTTGATTATACACATCTTTGTATGTGTTCCGCACTGTTATTTCGATAAAAGATAACTATTCTCTTGAGTCACGACGATCATTATTACCGTTGCTAGAACACCATCCGATATACCATTATCATTTCACGCACGAGGGAAAAGGGTCACGCACGCACCGCGTAGACGGAGGCAAGCCGAACGTCATCAATTAATTTAACAGCGACCCCATCGATCTGTTGGAACGCTAATGTATATTATGAAGCGTCTATGGACGACGCCCGGGAGCGACTCGCCGGAAGCGTGCGACCTCGAGATCTCGCCCGGGACGGTAGAACTGTTACTAAGAAGTGGTTGCGGCGGAACAGAGCTCGAGCAGCGGGACGAGCGAGGCGGACAGCGGCAGCGCGGCGGGGGGCGCGCCCAGCCCCGCGCCCGCCACGCCGGCGCCCAGCGCGCCCGCGCCCGCGCCCAGCGTCGCCAGCGCGCCCAGCGCTCCCAGCGCGCCCGTCGTAGCCGGCGTGCCCACAGCTGCGGGCGGGGTGCGCGCGCCCAACGTGACGGTGACGGCGGGCGGGCTCCTGGAGGCCGACGCGCACATCCGCGTGCTCACCCCCTCCGAGATCATGCGCACGCTGCCGCGCCTCGCGCACACCCACCCGCGACACACGGTACCGCGACACGCGACTCGCGCGACCCTCGCATATACACCGCACACCACACTACACATTCCACATACCACGAACCGTTTACACAATACACATCACTTGCACTACCCCGATATACACTACAGCTTTGAAACGAACTTAACAGTTCATTATTTTAATGTGCTTTTTGCGTTAGTACTAGTTTATTTCACAGGACAAAGAATACTAATACATACTCTTACAAACAACACAAATCTACTACTAACGGTTTCATAATATTTGTGTGTATGTATATGCGAGATACGTTTCGATTTGTTGGGTGATCGCGCGACTTCACACTACGCGATCCTGAGCACATCCTTCGAGTTTTAAATCTAAATTCTAGTTATCACCCAACAATATTTTGGCTGTTCAATGGCGTTGTACGCTGTGTGATTATTTTTTTAATTTTCTTTTAGCTTTTTTTTATTCGAGACCGTTACCTTCCCAACGATTCCCAAAAAGCCTCCCGGACTCGTATCCCCTGTTTCCGTAATGTTGATTTTATTATTTTCGCTTTGCCTTGGTAGTGTTGGCATTAACATTGGACGCTGTTGGTGGCTGGTTATGGTGTGCTAACAATTCTAACACAGTTCGATGTAGTTCACAGTTTATTTGCGTCATTTCGCTATTGTAAAAAGCTTTGTGATGTAGTTGTAAGTTCACAGGTATAGAAACTTAATATAACTATTTACTAAGCAACAGTGTTTATGAGGATTTGGTTTAACTTACAGATAACCTAATCAAAACTATCTGTATGAGTTGTAGGAATTACTTTATTATTGGTCATCTGTTCAGTTAAAAGATTAACAAGAGGCAACTAAGATATGAGATCATAAGTTATTGTACATTAAGTTTTTTGGCTTATATTTCAATAATTAATAATAGTTATTTATGTAATTTTCAACTAAAACTTAATGAATATTAACTATGTATCTCATAGTTATATTTATTAACATGAGCATGGAAATTATTGAATTAATTATTTAAAGCTACGCACTAATGGTAACTGTCGTACAGTAATAGTTGAGTCAACTTTAAAATAATACAATGTAAGTCAATGAATATTTTGATTCAAAGTTAAAGACTTGTTGAAGTCGTTAAATAACTGTACATAAATTGATAACAGTGTTCACAAACAATTTATAAAATAAGTCCCAGACATGTACACAGCAATATTTTCAATAATGCAAAAGTTTAAGTTGGTTATAAGTTTGATCTTTGAATATCAGATAAAATGATCTTTTACACTAACTGCCTGTAAAGCTCGATATTTCACTCTATTTTACAATCATAAGACGTAATAACATCATAAAAGTCTCAGTAATATTGTCTTAGATGTTTGTACCATTGTACTTAAGATTATATTAGTATAGTTTTAATGGTGGTTCTTTGCGTAACAATTGTAAACATCAATGTTTTTTAAGTTCAGTTTTCAAAAACAGAACAAAGTAAGACAGGTGGTTTTAATTCTTTGTATTCTAGAAAAACAAATTATATTGTTTATGCACTTGTCTGGGAACCAATATATAAGATCTGAGGTTTTTTTGTTATATGTATAATAGATAAAATAGGTAATGTAAATAGTATCTAGGACTATCGCGTCTGTATAGATGTAAAATATTATTAGACAAGATTATAATACATTGCCTGCGTAGTTAAAGCATGTTATATATTAATTGACATCAAGTACATGGAACTGATTGTCATTGTATAGGGCGACTTGCAATCTAATATTAGTTTTATGGTGGAAAATTAATATTAAGTGTTATCTCTTAGGAGCTTCACACACCGAGCGCAGTTTGGCGCGACGGTGCCATGCAGAAGGAATTGGATGATGCGTTTCATATGGAATTGGACTGCGTGCGTTAATTTCAAATATATAATAAACTTATCGCACTGAATGGCGCTCAATTTGTACATTACACAACACATCTATGATATGATTTTAGAAATAAATCGTACATCAATAAAAATATATGGATTGTTATAGTTTAGAAATTTCATAGAAGATATTTTGTCCTTATACAATGACAAAGTCAAGTGAAGTGTATTGACGTTTACGTTGCTTTGTGCTAATGTTATGACGTGTGATGTAGGAACAAGAGCGAGCGTGCAACCAGCAGCGGAGCGCGCGCGAGGCGGAACAAGAGAGGCAGTGGAAACATCTGCAGCAACAGCGCCAGCAGCAGACGCAGCAGCAACAGCAGATTATACACGATCAAAGGATGCAAGGTACCTTTATGACAGTGAAGTGAGAAGTTCAATTTAAGGATGTTTAATAAAGGTTTGATCAAGAAGGGTTGATGATAAAATCCATTTAACAAGTTTTTTTTTATCATAATAGTGTAGTAGTATTAGAGAATACCATACCGGCCAAAATTGTTTTTGTTGTGGCCGGTTTTCGGTAAACCCGGTGTGAAAATGAGATTTTCTTATTCATAGTTTTAAATTTTTTTTAACTTGCTTGTAAAACCTGTTCCTCGGGTCAAACAATATTGAAATACAAAAAAAAATCGGTCTGAGAGAAAATAGGTATAGCGACCTCAACATTTTAAATGTTCAAACAAAATGTACTAAAAGCATATCTTCATACGATTGATTTTAGTATGTTTGTAATCTCTGCAAAGTTACTTGCTAACAAATATTATGTAATGACGAAGATATTTTTTTCATTTTGGGCTACACTTACACATAACGAAACGGTGCAGTGGTGTTGCCGTTTAAAAATAATAAAACCGGAAACGTGAAATAAAACGTCGGTTTACGATTGGGCACTAACCGACACATACGTCTGACCCGAAAGCAGCGATGCAGCGCCTACGCGCGCCGGACGGCAGCTCGCCGCCCGCCGCCGGCCAGCCGCCCGCGCCCGCGCCCGCGCCCCCGCCCGCGCCCGCCGAGGCCCCGCGCAGCGCCTTCCCCGCGCAGTGCTTCCCGCTGCACTACGGCAGCAGCGACGACATCAACCGCCAGCTGCGCGACCTGCTGCAGCGACACCCCGAGAAGATGTGGCCGCCGCGTGAGTCTACTTACCTCCTCTCGATTCCATCTTTTAAGACTTGATAATGTATATTGTGTAATTTATCCAAATCAATTAATCCTTAATTGAACTTGAGATACGAGAAATATAAGTTTTTAAAATAAAATGTTTGTCCCAAAAGAAGATGGATCACAAGTGGCGAGCAATGTTGGTGAAGGCCAACCGTTCCGCCAGCCGCTGCCCGTGACGCTGCGAGCGCGCGCGCCGCTTATGCACACCAACCGACCTGAACATCATCGTGAGTTGATCTATTTCTCTCTATTGTATTGTGTAGAATAGCTAAACAACTTACATGATAATTAACAAAAGCTACGACGCTTTTTAAATTATTTTTACCAAATTCGAAAAAGGAGGTTAGTTTAATGAAAAAATAAGCGGAGTTTGGAGTAATGCAACACGTTTTATTTTACTTTTTAGTTCGCTTTTTGGCTATCGGGGTTTCAAATTTTTTTTAATAATAATTATATTTTGTAATAGATATACGTTTAACTAATTAGACTAAACTTGTAAAGCACAAATACAATGTTTATTTAACAGTGATTATGCAACAACGCATTGTGACTCCAGACAACAGTCAACTGCAGCAGAATATCAATAATTCGGCTCCCCAACAAATGGTCGACCAGAAGCCAAACATCGCTCAAAATAATGGTAAATATTCTTGCCTGTTATATGCGTTACGAAAAATAGAGATCTCCATTTACGTTCTGTAAGTTGACTTAAGACATTATCAACTTATTTTTAAAATGGAGTATAGTACTGGATATTCGTCGTAATTTAAATCGGTGTAGGAAGCGTCTAGCATCGAATTTTACACACGGAAATCCTACATTTATATGCCGCCTTAAAAGTTGAATTCTCCTTTTTTAATTGATATTATATTTAGTATTGTTGTTTTTAGCCTCAAACAATGATAACAAGCATGATTCCGGTCATGATCAAGGTACGGACGAAATGGATATGGGAGACATGGATAAGCTCGAACAAGACGGCGGTAATATTGGAGAGGTAAGAAAGTACTTACCTTTATTATTGTGTTTCATTAATTGTATCATCGACCTGGTTTAAAATAGTCATTATAATTGTAAGGAAGGGTTCATTCCCTATGTATGTCTCTCAGTGGTAAGTGGCCTTTGACAACGCTTCTCCAAGAAGCATTCGAGTTAGCTAGCAGTAGCAATACAAAACACAACCGCCGCATATTACGTCCTCGCCGGCGAGGCCCGTCGCGTATAAATAATTGTAACGTAAATTTTACCCCCGTCCCTAGATTAAGCTGGCCCGAGCCGGCCAAACTATCAATAAAAATATGTCCTTAAATAATAAAAACTTAGATCCAGCCCTCCCTTGCTGTTTTTGCCTTATTAAGATTGTTAGCAACGCACTAAGTCGAGGTCCGAACCCCACAGGGGGTGCCCTTGGTGAACGTTGCTGACGTAGTTAGTTTTTCTATTGCTCTGGTCGGAGGCCCTTAAGGTTCTCGCCAAAAGTCCGGTGAAGCAGTCAAAGCCTGCGCTCAGGCTAAATGCGTAAATCTCTTTCTAAAAAAAAAAGTGGCCTTTGACTAGCAGTTGGACAATGCAGACCGGTATCAATTTTAAAGATCATGAGTATGTTAATAGGCTCAAATCTCCAAATTTTTTTCTTCTTCAAATACAAATTTCAATTGATATTTTTATTTTATTCATTTATTTATTTATTAATTTATGTACACACACAAAGTCATAAGAAACAACATATTACAACAGATGTACTGCTTATTTCTAAAGAAATCTCTACCAGCAGACCCGCGAAAGGAGAAGTGGTAGATAATGATAGCCAACAGTGAGCAACTTATTTAAAAGAAAAGCAAAAACATTATGTATAATTAAAATTTATGTTTATTGCTTTACCATTGATTGATTTTCTATTAAAAGGTTGGTGATATCCTTACTGGTCTTGGTGGTGAAGATGACGAGGAATTATTTGAGACGTTGACGGCGGAAATTGGCGAGCAGTTCAATATCCTAGAGTACGTTGACCCGGAGCTCGCGACGTTAAACCACGCGGAGCATATATTAGACGGGCTGGAACTGGCTGACGACGGTATGCCCGAGAGACACGCGAAAAGGGAACCAGAGTAAGTCTACACTTCATTTTATTTAGTCGCGCTTTAATAGGATTAATTTCTTAGTTAATATTAGAGCGAAACATATTTAATATGTTGGATTAATTGATGAGAAATACCTCATCACTTGCAAATTACCTATTACTCAGTTTAAACCTCAATGCATTCATGTGTAATCTTAGGAGATACGAAGTTAATCAGTTATATAGATAGAAAAACAGATGCAATAATACGATAAGAAATACATACAATGAACTGTGTATTTATTTGTCTTTTTCATGAACGTAATATAACTAATCTTACCTTTTAAGGGACGACGCTGATCATGCTCAAGATAACAAAATGTATAACGACTTACAAAAGTCTGTGAAGAATATAGAGTCGAGTAAACCTGAAGTGAAATCTGAGCTAGAGGATATCAAGCCGGAAGTTAAGATTGAGGCTCCCGCGACGCCCGCCCCGCAGCAGATGTTCAACGATATGCAGAGGGGTATCACACCGACACAACAGATGGCGTTAAAAGTTAGTATTTAATACAAAATGTTCAATGTGTCGCGCGGGTGTCGGTTATCGCGGCAAAAACGGCTACGGACTATTTGAGAGACTTTTTTTAATATAAATTATTTTGTTTATTTATAAATTCCTTTTTTTTTTAACAGACGGCAATGCAAGCTATTAAGTCAGAAGTTAAACTGGAATCTGAAGACAAGCCACAGAGACCGGTTTTTACGCAAATGTTTACTAACATGCCACAACGCCTGCAAATACACCATCAGGTATACAAACTAATATTAAAATTCCTTATTTACTTATATTTACTAGTTTGTTTGGTTTAAGCCATACATCCAACTTCGCATTCCTCGGTTCGATTAAAGATGATATTTTAATATAAATGAAAAAAATCCTTATAGCAACAGCGTCCTCAGCAGTTCGGTCAACCTGGTCAACCGCAAGTGATGAGTCAGCAAATTGTGCAGCGACCACAAGTACAGTTTGCTACAGCGCAACATATGCACTTTGCTCAGGTATGAAGACAAACATATTACATTATGTTTTCAGCATAAAAATTATAATAGTAGTATTTTTGTTAAAATATAATCATTGACAGTATTATATTGAGCTTTGGCTGTAATGTTTCCTACCATCTTAGAGGAATAAATAAGTAAACTATAGAGTGCGTATATCGAGTATGAACTGTTGGCAATAGTATGAACATGTAAAATCGGTAAATTAGTGTCAAAACGGAGCGCACCGTTTTATTAAAACTATCTTAAAACCTAATGTTATTACTCTAATAATATCGGAACCGTTGATATTTTCACATAAACGTCTATCGTCGCACGGAGATACATAAGTCAGCAAACGTGTGCTTGTGCTTGACTATGGGGCTACTAGCGATACGCACGCTCTATGTTTACTTTGTGTGGTACATTCACCCCTGTTGCCGAGGGAAAACAAGAAAGATGAATGATGAGGCTTTGTTGTGGTGCAGACGGGAGCGCCTCAGCAGAGCGCGGGCGCGGCGGGCGCGCTGCCGGCCGGCGCCGCCAGCATCGTGAGCGCCATGACGGCGCAGGTCAACGCCGCGCTGGCCGCCGGCCGCGTCATCGCCGCCGGCACGCGCTACGTGGCCGCCGACGGCACGGTCGGCGTCGTGCGCGCCGACCGCACTGTGGCGCTCGCGCATCTGCCCTACGCCGGTTAGTGCACACCTTCAACACTTACTTTTCCCCATTAAAATAGCAATTAGGGCTCTGATGATTTCGATTGTACTTAGCAACTTTAAAAGATATGGACTTTGCATTTGGGTTCCTACATAGCGGGGGATATAATAAAAATATATGGTGATTGATCAAAGAAACTTGCCTTGATACTTTAATCTTTTGTAATTAGCTCTTATAAAACTTTTGCTCCATTCACCAAACTATTTAACATAATGATATTTTTTTTCACATTATTTCAGGCATATTCATAGTATCTAAATAAGAAACCGAAGTACATTCTTATTCTTTTTTTTTATTTAGACACCCTTTAACACAACTGTATCTTTTTTACGGATTATGAAATCATAAGGAATGTTAAGATGTCATCGTTTAAAACAAGAAGGCTTAGGTAAATACGAGCAACGCGACTAGCGTGTGAACCGAATGACAAACTTTTGCCATAAGTCTCCCCGGAAGGCGCCCCGTAGGTCGAACTTACCTAAACTGCGGGGTGAAATTAAACTATTTTCAAGAAAAACGAAAAAAAAAATAGTAAACAAAAATGACTTAAAACCAACAACAAACAAAAAGCTACGTTAAAAAAGTTGTTCGCGCAATTATGCCATCATGATGATTATGACGTGTATATAATGCGATGGTCTAGCAGCATGTAGTAAAGGCCAGGTGTCCCACAGCGAGCGGCGCGGGCGTGGCGAGCGCGGCGGGCGGGGCGCGCGCGCCGCCGCCGCCGCCGTACCCGGGCACGCTGCGCCAGCCGCAGCCGCCGCCGCCGCCCTACCCGCAGGTATGTCTCCACCCCGGGACCTCGCCCTGGCTCACACACTACACTTTTGTCTTGGAACTTTTGACGTCTCACTCGTAACTACATAAAAAAATATCTTATTTACGCTTGACTGCCTGGTAAAGGTTTAAAATATGTATTTATACAAAGTGCTTTGGTGTCACGTCAAAAGTTATCTTTAAAGTATGTAGTACAATGACCATAATATACAACTGAAATACGTTTAATAATGACGAAATTGAATGAAAACTTACCAATAAGTAATTTTACTAATATTTAAGTAATTTGATAGTCTTGGAGGATTTTTGGATACATTATCGTGCATGCAGTAATATTTTTTATCTACGTGTTTTTATTTGTATGAGTTTTTTTCGACACGAGTACCGTGTCGGAAGGAACTCTTCAGCTTTAAATGTATGCAGTAAGCTTGGGTTCACATTTTTGAGTCACCGTCGATTTGTCACTGGATAGTCTCACAATAACCGCAATCTAAATGTGAACCATTTACAGCGTTCTTCATCCGCTTCGGTACCTGATAGCATTGCAGACAATGTGAAGCGTAATAATATCCATAGCAATATTACTTTGTCTAGGTGGCGGGGTCATTCGACTGTAAATAGACATAAATATAAAAAAAAACCCGTCATTTTTCATTCGTTTCAAGCTTAGATAACTAATATTGCATGGGTATATTTCTAATCGCTTGCAATTCATACGACTTGTAGATCGTGGAGAACTATTCAATGCCTAATTTATTATAAATCGGGTTTGTTACCGAAAAATATCTATGTTCGCTTATTGTTGAAGTACAAATCAAAATAGACATTGGTAGGAGGCATGCTGACAGCTACGGTTTTTATATCAAATTTAATGCGGTTACGTAAGTAGGGTTTAGGGCAGTTCGTAGGCAGGGATCAAACCTGTATGGAGTGGTCATGGTAAGCACTCAGGTCGTATGAGTTGTGCGATAGCGCGTCGCGTAGGTTGAATGTGGACGGCAGAGTACAGGCGGTGTTGTTTGCATGTCGGTGGTTGATGGTTGTTGGCGCGGGCAGGCGCCCTATGAGGCGGCGGACTGGGGCGACTGGCTGCACCGTCGCCCGCTGCTGCTGCAGGTCAGACCCCTCCCCCCACCGCACGTAGTTTGCACTCTCCTACCTTTTACTGCGAACCTGAACATCCTTTACTCACCTCTCCTCGATATTTCGTTGTCTATTAACTATTACTTGTCTTTATGAAATATTACGAAACACCAATATACTCTGATATGTCGTGGTCGACTGGAAGCCGACCCTAACATAACTTGGAAAAAAGCCAGATAAAAGAGAATACTAACAATCAAAATCCAATGATAATTTGGGTCTACCTTTGATAAAATAACCTGCGATTCGGAATAATCGCTAATCCTTGGAGATATGCTGTCCCCTTCCTACAACAAATCAAACCAGATTCTTGATAAGTATGTTAAAAATCATTTAAATAATATTTTATAGTCCAGTAAGTGTTCCAAAGTCTATAACATTTTATGTTATTAACACCCTATGTCTATCCTTTACATCCTGTCTTCAATTTCCTTTTCCAAGTCTGTAGATGGTCCCACAACTCGGACGATAGAGGGAGGGAGAGAATGTCATCGCTAACCACCTTGTTCGTGTCTGTTTTAACGCTTTTTACTTTGCTTGCTCGTCGCACGCATGCGTACTGACTACTAACCTTTGTACCTTTCAGCATTCTTCTTAACACAGAAACACTAACGTTTAAACAACTAGCACTTATAAAATATACAAATAAATTAAATGTAATCTTGAAAACATATTTGTAATCAAGTTCAATGGCAAGGATTCGATTATCAGTCTCATCTTGTACCATTAATGGTGGTGGAAATACATTTTTTAGTGGTGTGGGCTCTAAATATTAAGTTAGGTAGCTGCTAGCTTAAATTATGCTGATTTATATTTCATCTTTAAATATAATCATAATATAAAACATACAAAAGTAATGTGTGTTTCAAATTCTAAAATGTTGTCTAATAAAATGATAATTGTATCCACCTTGATATAAAATAAGTGCACTTTCACTCAATTTCAAACGTACTAAAACATGTTTAGATTTTGCCTTTACCAGATAAGATTTAGAAATACTTGTATGCTATTGTAACAAAGTATAATAAGTAAACAACATTTCAATTACTTCTATGATTTATTCACCATGAATACAATATTGTAAACTTGCCTAGTCAAACAACTATCTTATTCAAAAACGTTTAAAACGCAAGGCGCTATAAGTTTATTTACAAGACAATGGAAAACTTACATGTGATTCACACATACACAAAGTTTCATGTAGATAACTCTTAGTTTTAATAGTATACTACTGTTTCTTAGATTGTTATTATGTTGCTATACAAGGTACAATTTATATATGTACTTAGATAATATAGCACTGCATTGTAATCTCACCATATTTATTTATGAACAGTCTTAATAATAAGCGCACTGAACTATTAGCAGATTTCTTAAGTCGTCACTACTAGTTATAGTTAATTGCTAAATTACTAGACGAACAAACTTACGGTTATTTCACAAATGCAGTAGTACGTTATAATAAAAAAAAAATGTAAAGTACTTATAGAGCCAATTGAAAATTATGTTCATTGAAACATAATAATATTCGTAGACTTGTCGTAAATATAGGTAAAATAAGCAACAATAAATTTCAATCGGCTCGATATTACAAGATGAGACGGGTAAAACGGGGACCTTTTATGCCGGCCATTTGTTATTAAATAAATGTATTGCAATAAACATATTGTATACATATTGTGTCGCATCGCACTCACCGAGCTCGAGTCACTAAACGTGGAGCTAGGGGTCAAAACTAGGTACACTAGATACTAGCATCGCGACCGGTGACGAGGCTAACGGTGGCGGGCGACGACGCTAGCCGGGCGTCGTCAACAGGCTTACTTTAACCGTCAGAACGTAAACCAGGAGCAACCGTTGCTTCTCGAGGAGCTTCTGGAGCAGGAGAAGCGCGAGCAGGAGAGAGAGGGAGGCGAGTGGGTGGGGCCGGGCTCAGCGCCGGCGCCCGCGCCCCCGCCGCCCGCGCCCGCGCCCGCCATCCCGCTGTACGGCGGCGTGGCGCCGCCGCAGCCGCCCGCGCCGCTCGACCGCCCCGCGTCCGAAGCCGACCACCACGCGCGCCTGCTGTACGAGCAGTGGCTCAAGCAGTACAACGCCTTCGCCGCCGACCAGCAGCGCTACTACGAGGTCGAGGTTCAGAAGCTTCGGAAGATCCGCAAGGTGAGCTGCAGTAGTGCGCTTTTGTGTTCGTGAGCTTAGTAGTGGCGCGTGCCGTCCTCCCGGCCGCCTCGTAGATAATTTTCAGGTGACGTCGACGGCAGTTACACTGTCGGTGTCGTGATAACCGAATGAACCTGTGACTAACTCGGGGGAAACTCACACTCGGCCAGGGTCGTGCCGATTTTACACTTTTGGCTTTTTGAATTCACAGTCGCTGAACAGTAAGCAGCGTCAGCTTCGGAAATCGGGCAACGAGCTACTGCCGAATGATGCGGCTGAGTTGCAGAGAGTTGCTACAGAACAGCAAGCATTGCAGAAACATCTCGAGGCAGCACGAAAACAGGCGCGACAGCACAGCATGCTTATTCAGGTCCGTTAAATAGGCTGATGACTTATGAATAACAAAAAACTAATATGATTACTAAAAAACTTTGTTAATTTTTTTTTATTGCCTTAGGAATACGAGACTAAACAGCGACAACAAAATCCGCAGTTGGCCCAACAGACTGTTATAAACCAACAACAGATTTCAACAAATCAAACAGTGTTCGCTCAAAATCAAAACATTACCCAAAATCAGCAAGTGCAACAGCAGACGACTATCAATCGACCGATGCAATTAGGTTTACAGGGCGCCACGATACAGCAACAACAAACGTTAATACGTACCCAACAGACAGTTATAGGTGCCGATGGGCAACCAATATCTCAACAAAGAATTGGTCTGGTGACATCACCTTTGAACGCTCAGGGAAGACTACTGCAGGGAGGTCGAACACTTGTAATTGAACAGGCAGGTGCACCACAGCAACAACTAGTAAGACAGCTGTCAGGTGTACAAGAGAGACCGCAATCGGTGGGCGGTATGGTGCAGTTTGGGCAGCAGCAATTAGGTGGAGTGAGAAGCACAATGCAACCAGGATCTCAAACACCACGTCCTACTGGGGCGCGGCCAGCAATGTCACCTTTACACGTGCAGTCGCCGCATTCGCAGTCTCCGCTGCATTCCCTCGCTCCGCAGTCACCATTGCATCACCTGACTTCCCCGATGCAGTCACCATTGCATTCGCAACAGTCTCCACTCCATCATACGTCGCAGTCGCCTCTGCATCCGTCGACTCAGTCTCCTCACCACACTCAACAATCTCCCCTGCATTCGCAGCAATCGCCAATGCACGTGCAACAAACTAATCTGTCTCAGCAGTCGCCGATGCATCCTCAACAATCACCGATGCACCAACAGCAATCTCCGATGCATCCACAGCAATCCCCAATGCACCCGCAACAATCTCCGATGCATCCGCAGCAGTCACCGATGCATCAGCAATCCCCGATGCACCAGCAGTCGCCACTTCATCAGCAAACTCAAATGTCGCAGCATTCGGCGATGCCTCAGCAGTCGCCTATGCATTCACAACAGTCACCGATGCATCTGCAACAATCGCCAATGCATACGCAACAATCTTCCATGCAAACTTCTATGTCGCCGCAACATTTCCTGCAGCAATTACAAGCTCAGCGAACAAGTCCTCAATTGCCAACACCTAGCCGTAGTCCTCAGGTATTTATTACCATAGGCCACTAAAGGTTTGCGTATTATGTTTATTCATAAAAATATTCCTTTACAAATATGTGCATACTTTTTTTACAGATATATCAACAATCGCAAATTCAAAGTCCAGTGGCGTCACATTCTCCGCAATTACAAAATGTATGGAAATTATACTAATTTTGTTACTGTTATTATATATTATTCGATTGATTACTTATAAAGTGAAATGTTTAAGGACTATGCAACAGGCAGATTCTCTCGCCCCGCACCTGGTTGTTCTCCATTGCCAACAAGATTTGCCAGACCGCCGCATCATCAACAAGGTTTATATTAAAATTTACTTTAAAACATTCAATCGCCAATTTTTTTAATGCTCAAATGTAATCATCATTATTTTCTTAAGGAATAAGAGTCGGAGGTCCATTCGGAGGGCGCCAGCAAACATCCCCACTTGGCAGCCCACAGCCGCTGCCATCCCCCGGAAACCAAGCCAACGAGATGGCCGTATGTAATTTTTTACTTTTGTGGATATCTCAGCCCAGGGGAGTTTTGTGTTTAATGTAAATTTATATCTTCAGCGCCAGCAAATGCTGCAGCGCCAGCAGTACAGCCCGATGGGCGGAGCGCCGTCGTCCCCGTCGGTGGCGCGCTCGCCGCACGTGGCGCGCACGCCCACGCCGTCCGCCTCGCCCGCCGCGTCGCCCGCGCCCGGCGGCCTGCACGAGCACGGCGGCGGGCTGCACGGGCCGCACGCGCCCGCGCCGCTGCCGCCCGGCTACCGCTACTTCAAGCCCGGCCTGCGCGGCGGCGCGCCTGGCTGGCCGCCACGCGACGACGACCGTCGCCGCCCCGCACATCTCACTAAAGTCTCCATCCTGAAACGTCGAACACCGCCCCGACCTCGCATGCTGGGGAACGCCCAGCAGCCTACACATGAACTCCGAGACGATACTTTGGATACTGCTGCGGCTTCAATATCTACTACTGAACAGCGCGGTTACGTGGTATACGCACCCGAAACCATAGACTACGGGGCACGCGGATCGCGTTCAGAAGATCCGCGTGCTACAATGGTGCGCTCTGACGACGACGATGATGATGTCGAAGAGTTAGTTGAACACTTAGATGACGATGACATCGTGCTTGTAGAGCCCGACGTAATCTCACCTGAGGAGCGCATCGCTACTGAAGAAGACTTTGAGGAACTTATTGATAGTGGCAAACCTGAAGACGAACCCGAAGAGGACGCTCAACCCGAGCGCGTTCCTACGCGCACCGAAACGACAACTAAGACCGTGGCCGTCATCAGTCTCTCCACGGGTAAACAACCGTCTAACGTGCAACAGTACAAGATTGTCAACCCTGGTGCTGGCGGACCGTTAGGCCGACTACCTGTACTAAGTGCCACCATGTTGTCGCCCCACACCAATCCCAAAATTCTGGACGAAGTGTCGCAGGCTACTGTTGCTTCAGTATCAATAGCTAACCAGACAATATCCGTGCCGGTGCTCAAAAACCTATCAGTGCCCATAGCCAGCGTGGCAAATCATGTGGGAGCGATGGGCAAGTCGCAGATTAAGAAGATGCCGCTTAACTTAGCCAATCCGCCTTTGACAATCAACATGTCCACAACGGCGCTCTCTAAGCCAATTAGCTCAGTCATAAGTGTCATATCATCGAATGTTCCAAAAGTGACCAATATAAACCCTCCCCGAGTGCCCGTCTCTATTTTGACGCAGCATCAAGTCAAGCAAAAGATTGTAAAAACTATAGAGAAACCGATGATGCTGGCACTGTCTAACTCGAAACTGTCCAGTTTGTCTGTGACACATGATGCGACACTGCCGGCAAAGATATTCCAAGATGATGCCGCTTCACCTGACAGTACTGTTGCATCCGATCATCATTCTGATAAGGATCAAAACCTGATGAGTTCCGCTCAACATTTGTCAGCGATGACTTCGCAGGGATCCTCGAAAATGGATCAGAGACCAGGATCCATTATTTTCAAGGAACCAAATAAAGATATTGATATTGAAAACGAAATAAGTCAGCAAACAGAACTTCCCCAGACACTATGTCTTTCGGATCGCACACCTTTACTATTAGGCAAAGCTGAGATCAAAAGTCCGGATCCAATCCCAGAGAAAATACCTGACAATATCATGGAGGGCGATGACGAGGACAAGCCTGAAGATAATATGCAGAGTAACTTGCTATTGTCTTATAATAAAAGTATAGTTGAACCGCCTCCTCCAAATCCACCTTTATCTGAAAACAAATCTGAAGAAAATGTTATGAAAACAATAAAAGCTATCGCTAATCAAACTAAAGAAATGGTTATAGACTCAAACATGCAGATAACTTCGGATATGGCGCAAGAATCAGTTCAAATATCAATACCATCTCCGACGCCTTCTCAAGAGCGGTACCTAAACGATATAACTATGCAAGAACATCACGAGGCTACAGAGAACACAAAGCATGTAGAAAGTTTTGAGGATATGCTTTGTATACTCGAAAACATTGGTGATGATAATAAATCATTTGGTGTGAAACAGCCAAATCAAAAACCACCAAACACAAATTCTCAGAATCAAAATATCAATATTCCAAAAACAGAATTGGAGCGGAAAGAAAGTCAAGAGCAATCTACATTTGTTAAACGGGAACCTGAGAGACTTGCATTGCAGTCAGCAACTGTTCCGCAACTTTCACCTTTATCACAGCCTGCTGAACTCACATCCAATATGGCAAATGTATCCCAACAATTACGTACTATTATGTCGTCATTAAACACTAACACGTCGAAAGTAGATAGCCAAACTGTAATGAGAAAAAATAGTGACGCAACTACACCTACGCAAGTAAATTTCGAAAATTTATTGCCGTCCTCTAAAGTGGAAGTTGCAGCGTCAAGACCGTCTCCTATACAGAGAATCGAGAAACCTACCACGTCTATACCAAGCTCAGAGAACATGCCAATGAGTGCCGCCCAGGCGATAGGCTCTCGAGTCAATACCTTACAGTCAATGGGACAGATGCGAAAATCTCCTAATGTTTCTCCCATTAATTCGCCTGTTAGCCTACAAAATTCTTTAATGAAATCACCCGCTCCATTAATTTCGAATCAATCATATTCTTCTATGGATGAAACAGGCTCATCATCGTCACAAATAATCCAAATGCCGGCTCTTTCAAAAATTCATAATTCCACAGCTACTATGATGCACACAAGTAACACGATGACTACAAGTATGAGCGGATTCCAGAAAAATCAGCAGCTTCCCACTAGTATTCTAGGTCATACGCTGTTACAACCTTCAAGACAGATAAATACTAGTAACTTACAATTTAATCAACAAAGTATAAGTTCTAGTCAGCCGCCGGCTCTTGTCATGACTTCTAGACCGCTAATTGGTAACAAAGAAACACCGCCAAATGTAACTGTACGTACACATAGCATTGTAAGTTCAGGACACAACCCGATGCAAGCTAAACCAGCACCTGGCTCTATTAATTTCATCACATCATCTAAACTTCTGCACACGCAGTTGACTTCACCTTTAAAAAGATCGAAATCTACTGACGAACCCAAGAGTGAAGTCATCGTTGGACACATACAACCCACAAAGCGTCACAGTGTCGAAGCGGTAGTAGTAAAATCAGAACCTATGGAAACTGATGATCCAACCACATCTATCACCACCACTGAATCATCAGGAAATAAACAAATGCAGCAGACAACAGCAAACCAAAAAAACGATGAATCTCAAAATGTATTGTTAAAACAACTGTTACAAACTACGACAACGGCCGCTACGGTAGTTCCTCAACGCACTATGACCATCCAGAGGACTGCGCCGGCCTTAGGTTCAATACCATCCTTGGAGGCTCAACTAGCTAGACCTTCAATACCACCACCGACGTTATCTTTGTCTCAAGAAGTAGAACTGCCGAAGAATTCGCCTCGTCACATAGCTTGTACTGGAGTGAATTCTCCGTTTACTACCCGGCCACTTCAAACATCCATACCCACATCCACGATATCAGCGTTAACGCATACTTCAACGCAGTCTTTAATGGATGTCCGTAAGCCGCCTATCAAAATGTTAACCAAGGAGGAGACAACTCCTATTCCAGAAAGTTCTCCTACTATAAAATCTATGCAGATGTATCCTATGAATATAGAAAATCAACAGTTACACCAAGTTATAAAGAAAGAAATCGCTCCTCCACAACAAAGCCCTATACCAAGACCGTTTACACCAATGGATGTTAAGAAAGAGTTACTGGATGAGAGCTCACAACAGTCGGCTACGTCAGGAGTATCAACTGCTTCTGACCAGGGCAAACTTGATCAACCAATAAAAGAAGAATTCCCAGAAAGCGTGAACATGGACCATTCATCGGAAGCCAATGCTCCGGAAACACCATCGGAGGCTAAGAAACGGAAAAGACGAGAATATCAGCAAAAGAAACGTAAGCAGTTACAAATGAATATGAAAGCAGCTGCTGAAAACAACTTGAATGCTACGAACGCTAAAAAGAGACCACGCAAGGGCTCCAGGTATGAGGAGGATTACGATACCTTTATCGACAACTTGATGGCTCAGTTACGATTACTTCCATCTATGCAAATTCAAGAACCTGCCCTAACTACAAATTTTGCTGTTTGTCCTCTGTTTGGATCCGGAGATTTAACAAAATTAAAAAGTAAAGACTACGATTTATTGAAAGGCGATTTGGTTGGTGAATTTGGAAATGCAAAAATACCTAATGTTGGGGATTACTACAATACAAAACCATTCGGAGATGAAGAACCGTTGCCTGAAAAGCCACAAGCATCGACACAGAGAGGGTTCTATGACCAAGAGTTTCAACCAATTGTTTTTGAAGATGACCCAGAAGATAAAAAGCTTGACTTCATTTGTAAAGAGCGAGATACAGACACTCCTGATAGTATTGTTAGCTGCTCTAGTCCTGAGTGCATCGAAACTGAACCTCCTAACAGATTCCCAGGACTCAAACTTATCGATGACGAAGAGGAGGACGAGGATAGTGACTCTGCGTCTGGTCGAATATCACCAATTATACCTATCATTGCGCCTGTGCCTATAAGAGTGAAACCTGTATCGCTATACCAATTGAAAGATGAGGACGAGAATCAGAAGGCGCTTAAATCTCTGGATACGGACGCTGCCAAAGCTAAAGGTGTTGACTCGCCTGGTAGCACTGAGACTAACGAAAATGTCACTGTTACCCTTACTTTAACATCTGGTGCGGCTGAAGATATTCTAGGTGTTCTTAAAGAGCTTGCTGGCATTTTACATATACCACCGCCGACATCGTATCAAATTATAGAAAGAACTGCAACTCCTCCGTCGCATAAGCTCGGGCTATACAGATCCAAGGGTAAAGACGGTAAAGAAGGAACACCTATTGATATTCAAAGTATATTAAACGGCGCTGCAAAATTTTGCCGTCATTGCGATGTCGTGATATTAGATTCAGTGGTCAGGGCAAAAGCGTCCGAGTTTCCTCTATTATCAGCCAATAAAGGTAAAGCTGGGGAGATTCTCTGTGACAGTGATTCAGAACTATATTTTTGTAGTACTCAATGTTATGAGAGTTTTGCTTGGCGTCCTACGAATATTATTTTGGACGGAAAATCAAAAGCTGCTGTTAAAGAAGATAATAAACCCGATACTGAAACGAACTCGTCAAAAGACCGCGACGATTTTGATACAGCATCCACTGAGAGCATGGAAACCGACGATTTGGATATCAAACCTGATATAAAAGACGAAAAAATGGATCTGTCGTTTATGGATTCCCTGGATAATGATGAATTAATGAAAGAGGTTGGTGACGACGTTAGCGCTTTGGATGAAGACTTAAAAAGTGAACAAGACGAGAAGAGTAATCAAAGCACAGAGAGGGAGAAGTTTAGAGGTATTCGTTACAAAGCGTGGTCACCTGGATGTATCGGGCCACCTGTAAAATATAAACGACCAACGGACAGGGAGCTTACTGAACTAGTATTCCGTACTGGTGTTGCTATAATGCCTGTAACAAATGAAGACTCACGGCGATGCGAACTGTGTGGTATTCAAGGTGACGGGGTTGCCGATGGAGTATCTCGGCTCTTGAATTGTGATGTGAACCGTTGGGTGCATTTGAACTGTGCTCTATGGTCCATAGGGGTTTACGAGACTGTTAGCGGAGCTCTGATGAATGTAGAAACAGCACTAGCTGCTGGGTCCAACGCGACTTGCGCTGTATGCAGGCGGCTGGGAGCCACTGTGAGGTGCTTCAAAGTTCGCTGTGGCAGTGTGTACCATCTCGGATGCGCTGTGAAAGACAACTGCGTATTTTATAAAAACAAGACTGCCTTCTGCGCATCTCACGCTCCTAAAGTAAGTACATTATAGATTGGTAACTTTGAGTTTTATTAAAAAAAAATACGTCTATTTAAATATCTGTCTATATATAAATAAAAATCAATTGCCACATGTATCAGACATCGAACATCACTTAAGAACGACTTGACCGATATAGCTGTTGCTTTTTTGTTTGTGAATGTCCAGAAATGGTTTGTAAAAACCAAAATTTGCAAAAAATCCGCAGGAAATGTCGAAAATTGATAGGACACGACTATCTATTATGTCAACAATTTTAATCAATTGTGTCTTCACTTAAAACAGAATGAAAAAGACAACGAGTTAACGACGCTTAGCGTTCAGCGTCGCGTCTTCATCTCCCGCGACGAGCAGCGTCAAGTCGCGTCCGTGATGCTGCATTCTGATACCAACCACCTCATCCGGGTTGGCGGACTTATATTTCTGAGTCCGGGCCATCTATTACCTCATCAACTGGCCGCATTCCATACGCCGAATTACATTTACCCTATTGGTTACAAAATTGTGAGTATTTTTGTACTAGTGTATAAATATTTATTGCACCTCAGTATATACTTATTAAGTATTTATTTCTCAATCCTATATATTATTTTTGCGTTTTAATAGGTTCGATTCTACTGGTCAATGACGCGAGCAAACTGTCGTTGTCGTTACCTGTGTTGGATCTCGGAGGAGGCGGGACGGCCGCGGTTCCACGTGCGAGCGCAGGACGAGCCGCGTGATGAACTCGCCGCGCCTACCCCGCGAGCTGCGTGGGCTAATGTAAGTAACCTATAAGTTAGTCTCTAGGATCTATTTATACAGATATAGTCTGGTCCGCCAATCACGCCTTGTTAAAATTATGAAACATTATCTTTTTTGAACAGGTTCTCGACGCTGTTGCGGCATTACGTGAGGGACGAGGTGAAGAAGGAGTGCTCAAGTTGTGGCCAAACTACGTGACGGGAGAAGATTTATTCGGTCTGACGGAACCTGCCGTTGTAAGGGTGCTGGAGAGTTTACCTGGTAAGTTCATTGACAGGTGTAATTTTTACAAGGCGGTCGAGCTGTGGAACTCAATAATGATTGGAGGTGTATTGAATCTGGATGTGAATTGGTGACGCAGGCATCGAGACGCTGACGGACTACCGCTTCAAGTTCGGGCGCTCGGCGCTGCTGGAGGGCGGGCTGGCGGTGAACCCGTCGGGCTGCGCGCGCTCCGAGGCGCGCGCGCGCACGGCCTGGCGCCGCGCCACGCGCTCGCTGCTGCCCGCCGCGCCCGCGCCGCCGCCCGCCGCCGACCACCCCGCCTGCCCCTACTCCAAGCAGTTCGTGCACACCAAGAGCTCGCAGTACAAGAAGATGAAGAGCGAGTGGCGCAACAACGTCTACCTCGCCAGGTACCATCGCACTCGGCTTAGCCCAGAACAAACGCCACACACCTCCGGTTACTGAACGGTTGTGCAATCCAATATCGATAATTATCAGGAGACAAATGATTATCAGGTTATTATAGATGGTTATTTTAGCTGGGCTGTTCCCGCACTTAGCCTTTTGATTGGGCCATTGTTAGATCATCCCAGAAGGTTAGCAGCCTTTTTATCGTCTGGTAGTGATGCTGAAGACTGGAGAATCTGTACCCGTTAATCGGCCACGCTCCTGCATTACAGCAGGACGTGCTGTGGCGTTTCTTCCGCCTCCAAGCAGCATCTGCACAGAGGGCTGACCGTAACACCTATGGTAAATAGGTGTTTGTTTAGGAGACAGAGGCCGGTTATGCCATGACTTTCCGAACTTATACCTATTTAATCTGTTAAGGGTGTGGGCAAACTTTTTTTACGCCTCCGGGATTGCCGTCTTTATTTGCCTGCATCCTACACTGTTTTCTCCACTCTATTCCGTTATATGGGTTTCTTCCGCTTTACAGCGCAGCCTTAGTTTGATTTAGGCCATGAGTATGGGCAGTAGTGGTCCCGGTCTATATACTTACTCTGTCATATTTGTACCCCTTTTGGCCAGCTCGTCTGCTGCATCATCGCCAAGTAGTTTGCTTTGTCCTTTGATCCATTTCAGAGTAACATTGTTTGTGCTTGCAATGGACACGTGAATGAGGTTATTATAATATTTGTTTGATTTACAGATCAAAAATACAGGGATTGGGTCTGTACGCAGCACGCGATTTGGAAAAACACACCATGGTTATAGAATATATCGGAGAAATAATCCGTTCAGAACTCTCAGAGATACGAGAAAAACAATACGAGGCTAAGGTAAATAATGAAGAACGGCAATTTTTTTTGTAGTATTTTTATGTCCCCCAGCTTAATGTTCTAAACAGTAAAATTCCCTTAAAGCTTGTTTAAATTATACTTGTCTAACCCCTAGTTTCTGAAAGGCTTGATCAATTTAATGCTTAACATGAGATTTGTGTTGATCATCCTTTTACAAACCGGGGGTTAATTTTTCTTAACAAACTATAAATCAGTCATAATACGATGCTTCTATCACACTTCTTACAGTACAATATGGTACTGTTAAAAAAATTACGTACTACATCAACATCCAGTCTTCGTCATCCCACCGCTGGGTATGACCTTTACGTACAATATGGTATAGACCTTTCTTTTACGTACCTTTCTCTCCACTCCTGTGCCACTCTCATCCAAGTCCGGCTCGAAACCAAAACGTAAATGTTTAGTAGTAACGAAGTACAAATTGACAGAACCGCGGCATCTACATGTTCCGTCTGGACGAGCGACGCGTGGTAGACGCCACACTGTCTGGCGGACTGGCGCGCTACATCAACCACTCGTGCCAGCCCAACTGCGTCGCCGAGACCGTCGAGGTGGACCGACATCTCCGCATCATCATATTCGCTAAACGAAGGATAGCGCGCGGCGAGGAGGTAAACTTTCTTCTCGTCGACTAATAATAAAGTTTAATGAGAACATCGTCTAGTTTGGCAGTTGTTTCGCATCGTATGGCATCAATGCAAATATATATTTTTTTGTTTATAGTTGGCGTATGACTACAAATTCGACATCGAGGATGATGCCCATAAAATAATGTGTATGTGTGGCGCGCTGAACTGTCGCAAATGGATGAACTAAGACGTCTAATATCACGCCGTATGAGATGGAAACATTGATAACGTGAATCACATTAGATGATAAAGAATATTGTAGGAGGAACCCAGTGTGACATCAGCACTCTAGAAACCTAGGCGTTTATTGATATCTATAAATAATCAATTCAACCGGTAAAATTATTTATAGACATCAATAAACATTAAAATTATAAAGTTAGCATAGGAAAGGCTATGATACCTAGTTTTATGTACCAAAGTGATTGTTCTATATTTAAGTAATCAAATCATGCTAGACTTATTTAACGGATTTCACACACAGCTGACTTGTGATTATCTTAAAATGAGACAATATCGACAGAGTTTTACTGCTAATCTTCAAGTTTATATCCTATATAAACTTGATATTATAAATTATAACCTATATTTAGCACCCGCGAAAATCAATCATTTTTTTTTGTAAATAGTATTAAATCGATATAGAAGTTGTTATTGAATTTAAATGTTTTAGATGTGAACGTTTTATGATAGTCTGTAGAATAATATTATACTTTTATTATTTTTACGTATTTTATATATGTTTTGCGTCGCTGTTTTAAAAGACTTATTCTGTAACATATATTTCAGAACCTTCGCGTCTTAAGTTATTACAGTCAATCAATATTTTCGTATACAAAGAGTATACTTAAAAATCTCAGCAATGACTAAAATTTAGGTTAAGTTACCAAATAGACGAGTCTGCATTTAGTATGCATAGAGCACAATTTATTAAGCTATTTTAATATCCGTTTCTTTAGAAATTATAATACGCGTTCTTTGGAAGATGAAAGTGTCGTAATTTCTAAAAGAGCGACTCTAGACGCCACGATGTGCCTGACCCGTTGTTGTTTATCATCGTAGGTTAGATCTACATAATACCACATCGCGCCTTCTGACGGTGAACAGACATCACTGTACACTTGTTTGTATGTATGAGTGTTGACGTACTTTTATTCACATCATTTTAACATACTTTGTTTTTATAGACGAATAATAATTAGGATACATAAAATATTTGATATATATTTTTAATGGAACCGTGACATGTTGTGATAAAATTATTTTTATGAATATTTACTCAGAGTTGTATTACATATTGTTCCACTGTCTCAAATAAATGGTGTGAATAAAACAACGTGCATATAAAGTAGTTAGTGTAATTATTTATATAATAAGTAAAATAGTCCCAAATGTGATATTACCTCACATAATTTTGCGTAAAGTTCACTACGTAGTGGCCATTGTAATCTAATCGGTTAGCGTGTTGAAGTATTGCTACGCGTCGTGCGGCATCAACAGAATGCAAGAAAGTTGCAAGATCTGGTTATAGAGAAAATTATGATAGAAATGTATGTATGTAGCACAAGGAATTATAGTACCGCAGGTTGCCGTCTACCAATGTTATGAATTCTTGCAATGTAATTTTAAGTGTTAAATGTGCAATATCATATCTTGAGTACAGATTGTAAATATGTGACTGTAGCGCAGAGATGAACATTTTTTAGTATTTAATCATGGATTAGGCATTATTTGTAATTTAATCAGTTATACACCTCTCACAATTGAAAACTTCCATCGATTTTATTTAAAGCATTCCCACATACATTTTGCATTAAACTCAAATTATTATTTTCATGAGAGAACATATTAAAATTTGTAAAATTATGGACTTAGTAATATACATTAGTATTTTTATTGCATTATTTTCCTATAATTAAATTTTTAATTAGTATAAGCCTGATTTTTATTCAAATTTCCCCTTATAAATATTTCCTTTTTGTAAGCATTTACACATTAAACATTTACATCTAATGAGATGATTGACAAATCGAACGAGATATTTTTAGAGAAAATTACAAAGAAAATTACTTTTTTGTCTAATTTAGTCACGTGACCGAAAACGGCTGTGATTGGCCGATTAGTTGATGACGTCAACTACTTGTAAACCGTTGCGTCTCAACAGTACTCAACAACCAAAGTTTACAAGCAGCACGTCGATTCTGTAAAATTCGAACAACAACTCGAATCTCACTTCGCTATTCACTCTCACTTCGCATAAGGTTTAAAATGACCTTGATTTTTGCATTCTGTAAGCATCACCTAGTCACTTGCGAAGTGAAGTGAGCTTCGAATCGACCAATATTGTAGGATCGTGCGTATGACATTAGACAAACCGTTCCTTTACACTAATGAATAGTTTAGTAATCAAACTGATCGTAAATAATTTCGGAATAAAATACTAAATCATTGGTAACACAACTAAATTAAATCATTTTTAACAAAATTTTACTCATTTATGGTGTATATATTATGAAATAAGTTTAAAACGTTTTCAAGCGATGTTAATCTTTATGCATGTAACGTAATGTCATGGATTTTTTTAGAGATGGGAATTTACTGCTACGAAATTCTCGATAATCATATTTTACACTAATTTTTTTGTTATTACTAAAACTTATGTTAACTTTTTGTGTGTCAAACTAATTCCTATAGGTTAATTACTGTAAATAATGCATGTACAGTGTAATGTGTGTATACCTTTAGATTCATATTATTAACTGCATTATAATATAGGTTTATGGTTTATTATGAACATGCACAGAGTATTCATCATTTGTATTTTATATTATACTAGCTGACCCGTGCCCACTTCGTTGGGCATAATGTTAATAATCCTTTTTTAGTACATATGACCTAACGATTTAAATTATTTTATTAATATTTAAATTATCTATACTAATATTAAAAAAACTACTTTTTGTAACTTAAATATAAAAGTTAGACATATGCTGTCGTTGACTTTTTCAAGCTCCACTTCTTTTCTCTAGAACTCAAAAATATATCTTTCATAGTTAAGGCAGCGTTCGTAAGAAACGCTTTCATTCGACCGTTTTTTCTCCGATTCACTTTGCAAAACGGACTACCACGTAAAAGCCTTTTTATTTTTCGGTTTTTTATATAACCTATGACACTCAGCAATAATGTGGCTTTCTATTGGTGAAAGAATTTTTAAAATCGGTTCAGTAGGTCCCGAGATTACCCCTTACAATTTAACAAACACACAAACTTTACTTCTTTATAATATTATTATTATTATAGATTATAGATAAAAGGATAATTAAACAAGAGGTTAATAAGCGATCAATAAAAAATACATGATATTAAAAAAAGGTCGATGTAACTATTTTATTTTATTATTTTATCGATAGCACCGTTCGAATAGTGCCACTTCCCTAGTCGTCTCATACTGACAGCTGTCATACGCACGAAATAGGATTATTTTTTTAAGGAATTTGAAGTACCTAATACAAAAATGCTAATAAAAAAATAAAACAGAACTCTATAATATAATAATATAATATAATTTTAAATTCGTGCTATAAATATATTCCCTTATGAAAAAGAAAAACATGTCGTTTCGAAAATAATGATGAAGTAAGTTTCATATTTTGTGGTTGTAAAGTTTAAAAATTACATTAATTAAAATAGTATTTATTTTGTTTGCTTATCCAACATTATTGTTTCAGTCCAAATGAGATACGTCCCTTGCACCCATCGTCTTGTCTCATCTCGGCTCAGGTTTAACTCTAGCGGAGGGTTCCTTGAGAACTCAAAATGCCAGAGAGCGAAGTCGACGCCAGTTGGACGAACTACCGCCGTGCGTCTAAATAATATAGGTGGCACAATCACAAATTACAAACAGTGGACCAAGGTTAGCATCGCTTTTTATTACTACGTGTTAGTTAGAACCACATAGCATTCTGCAAAGCAAACCACTTAAACTGTACGACGAATCTTGGTTTAAAGAGGAGAGCCTTGGTTTGTACAAAATAAAACTTACTAATAAAATTTTATTTATCACACAAACAACGACGGAAAGCTGCTATTTTTTTTTTTTTATTTACGCATCATAGTAATCAGTGTTATTATTTCAGCATCATGTCATAACGAGCATAATCCTCCACCACTACTGAGAGATTTCTGAGGGTGGAAGAACAGCAGCTGGAGATACAACAACTAAATGCACGAATCCGGTAGTCCTTTTTGGAGAGAAGTGTGGAAAGGAAATGGGCATGGATAAAAGTAGTGCAGAGAGAGATAAGATCATAGCTGAAGCTGTGCCTGCAGTAGGAAAAGGGCGGCAAGCATTGGCAAAGGCTAAGAATAGAGATAGGGTGGAGTAATATGACGACCTCCGTGGTTGAGTGGCGTACACACCGGTTTTCAAGGTGTCTCGAGATTCCGGGTTTCGATCCCCAGACGGGGCAACTACTTACGTAGCTACTCACTTTGGGTTCAGAGCAATTTGTGATGTTGTCACATATTTAATATAAGTAATAAAGTCTAAAACTACCCACTAGTGCTGTAAGCGTTATTTCTGCACAATTATTGTAATTGCATTATTGTTATAATTTGTTTTTGCATCGTATCATATTGTACACAATGTTTGTGTATTGCTTGTATTATAAGGATAAACAGTGTAACAATTGTAGATAGGCTTATAATTAAATAAATAAATAATACAAGTTAATGTAATATATAATAAATAAAACACTTTTAAACGGATACTAGAGCGGTTTTATTGAAAGTCCATTGGTGATTAGTTTGGATTTGATTTTATACAATTCCTGACTAAAAATAAAAATCTATTGAATCTACCACCATTACACATATTAACCAATCACTCCGCTGAGGAATGTAACGCCTCACACCACAGAATATAAAATTGTATAACGACACCACCAATAAATTAATTATGATGTGAAGGCCTATTTATTAAGTTTCGCTTATGTAATTGCCCTAGCTACAGCTAAATCGGCGTTACATGGCAAACCCTTTGAACTTCAGCAATTGTTTAGAGCTCTTCTAGTATCTCTTCTTCTAAAATTGCACCTAAATCATCCTTTTAGAAGAACAATAATTGTCTGTGATAAATATGTCCTTCTACTTTATTATTTTCTGATAACTGCCATTAGCCAAGAATGACAAGGTGCATAATATATGTGAAACAATAAAACAATTAAGTAATCTAGATCTAGTCAAAACAAAATAGGAACCAATTTGGTTATTTTGTGCATAATAATAATACCTCTATTATAACTATAAATATGGGGTCCTTAGAATTACAGGACAACATAGGTAGCAGGGAAACAACCTAAAGGGAATACTTCTTATTATGAAGTGTTTTAATTTGTGTTTTAAGCGATAAATTATGTTTGTGTGCTTGGTTACACATCAATCAGGTATTATAAACTATGTAAATACTTACCAAAGTAACTATATACTTAGTAAGATGAAGCACTTACTCAAACGAGTTGAAAGTCCTCGACTTTTTGTGGGCTTTATCAGAGGCGTTAACTCAAGTTCCTTTGACTATCTATATACGCTAACATAGTCGTCATCTCGGATTAATAAAGATAAACTTCGAATTTGGTTAGATTGTTGACTCTTTTCTAGTTTATCCAAAGTATGAGCCTCTTCTAATAAAGATTTAAACTAAAACATTTCTGCCATCGTTATCGCTTAAGTATTCACTTTACACAAAAGCCCAAATATAAGACTTTAACCACAAATTATATAGTTATTGTACTAATTTTTAACAATGTGATATAAAAATATTATTTTAACATTATTTATAAAGGATTTCTTCCATTGTTATTCGTCAAATTGATGCTATTTATTTGACATTTTGAATCGGGTTCGAGTGCGAAGTGAGCGTTTTATTTATTACCTTACTGAATACCACTTCTTACGTCATCTCATACTTTATCAGTCAAAATCTCACGGTTAATTTAGTTCAACTCGCTGACACACTCGCAAGTGTAGCGCTAGTGTAAATTCGAATGTCAATCAAACAACTCACGGCGGTTTCAGATTCGAAGTCACGAACGAGTTCTTACAGAATCGCACCCCAGGTGACGTCACGATGACATTAGGTGACATATTGGCAAGAAATAGCTTTCGCGGGATATTTAAATATTTTTTTTTTGTAATTATTTAAAAAAAAAAACGGTTTACTCACGTATATTCTCGGGATCGCCCGACTAGTTTCAGACTCAATAAGAGTCCCTAATCATAAGCTGACGCGGCGGCGGTGGTGTCGCGAGTCGAACTCACGACAGTTCGACGTTTTGTTTTAAATAATTATGAATACTGCTCACGAAAGTTAGTATACAAACATTTTTTGTTCTCGTTTTTTCTTGCACAATATGTAATGGAACGTAAAATATAATTTTTTATAGTCTTTATGATGACATTATGACATCAGAAATTAACGTAGAACAGTTTTTAAAAACCTGTCAAACACTATTAAATTTAATAGTTAAAAAAAAGGTATTTATGGTTAAATTATATTTTTAGGAACTTGATGAATGAGGATAGTAGCAGACAAGGTCAAATAAAACATCGAGTTATTTCATATAAATTTTATTACAAACGTTTTTTTTACTTATACTGCAAATAATATACCAAAGAACATTGTCTAAGTAAAGCTGGAGGGCCAGCACACGTTGATCGCAACAAAGTAATGATTGGAAACGGCCTGTCTATCGAGGCGACCACCGACGCTCTTGTACAAGCGTGTTTCGTACTTTACGTGAATTGACTAATAAAACACATCCGAAAACCATCAAAACAATATATTTTTAATTGTGATGGTTACTAAACATATGATCTGAACAAAATATTTGTTGATGATGATCAAATTGATTGTGCTTGAAAACAAACTGAAGCTATTAAATACTGTTTTAGGTTCTGTTTTGCGGCACCGTCAATTCAATAAGTATAATGGAAGATAATTGTATACTATCACCTTATCTGAGTAAGTATTAAATTCATTGTAGGACTACTCTACCACTAATGTAGACTAGCCGTTTCTTTACAATGTCTCTTAAACATTCCGAAAATCCCAATGATTGAAATAATTTACAAAAAATATTTATAACACATTCGTCATATTAAACACATACAACACAATGAGCTTTATTTGATAAATACATAATCGAGTCATAATTATCACTCAAGTTGGAATGAGAATAATAAATAAACATTTAAATTAAAATTGTATTTCACGACACTCTGACTCGAAGTTGAGACGGAGACTACATCTGTAACACTATATAAGTAATCGTAGGACGTAAGAGGCAATAAAGCTGTGAAGAGAATATCGCGACTTGTAAAATAATTGTAGATATTTGGCAATAAACTGATACATAATACCAAAAATACCATGCTTTGCACCATTACCTTATTTAAAGACGCAAATTTATACGGTTTCACAAACCTAAAGAACGTTAAACAAACCCATTGTTATCATTTAGACTTACGAAAAAATTACATTTGTAGTTTCAGTATTTTACAGCCAAACAAAAATCACTGAACATTATAGCTAGCAGCTATGCGTAGACGAGATATTTAAGAACCGCATTACATAATACATCGCTAACTAGTAATGCTCGGCGGCCCACCGACTCGCCATTGACTTACATTTTGTACTTTATAACTAGTATTGGAAGTAACTAAGTACTTGTGTTATAGCAGCAGCAGTTACATAAACCTCGCCGCTCATTAAAATGGAGTGGACCTCAGTTCATGCTGCTGAATTAGTTACTTAACCTAGAAAAACGGGTAGAATAATTAAATTATTATTTAATTGATGCATTCGATCCTAATTATTAAAAGGATTCGTAATTATCTATTTCTCGATATCGAGACATTACAAATATTAGAGCATTACTAGTGAGCGAATGTTAGGCTGCTTTCATACCGGCGCGTTTCGAGCATATACATCTAAAACGTAGCCGCTTGTTGCACACTAATCTATTATTGTTTCTATTAAAATATAGCCCTCACTGCTGTGACACGTATGTTCTATATTGTTTGGAATTATAAACTTTACATATTATTTACTGAATCACCAAAATATTTACAGAATAAATTGTCAGTCCATTTCTGAAACATTAGTTTATTTTATGATCAAATCGAATATTTAACCATGAATGCAGTTGGGCAGCTACGTTTTGACATTTATATGAGAAGCATACGCGAGTATAAGCGAGCCGAGTGGCGGCGGCGTGCAAGTCACCGCGCTGTTCAGTCGATGTACTGGGCGAGCCAGCGGAATCCCTCGCCGTAGCCCTGGCGCTTCAGCACCGAGCACATGAACAGCTCCAGGGGCCGCCCGGGCAACTCTGATCTGGACACTTTGCCCTGAAACACATAATTATATAAAGGTAAAACACTAATGCTTAGTTTATGGAAAAACTTGTAAATTAAGAAAAGGTGTAGCTAACTTGCATCACTTAGGTAAGATCCTATAAGAAGGAAATTAATACATTTCAATACTTGATATTTTTTTAAATATTAAATTTTAAATTAAACGTTTTGTATGTGTTAGTAGATCTACAGATAAAATATAAATTAACTGCACTCAAGATGACACACTAATTAAAAAATAATCTATACTAATATTATAAAGCTGAAGAGTTTGTTTGTTTCTACAAAGAAACAAACAATTGAACGCGCTAATCTCAGGAACTACTGGTTCGAATTGAAAAAATCTTTTTTTATTGGATAGTCCGTTTATTGAGGAAGGCTATAGGCTATATAACATCACGCTACGACCAATAGGAGCGGAGCATAAATGAAAAATGTTGCAAAAATTAAAAACCGTTGAAACTAAAACACGCGAACAAAATTGGGGGACAGCTAGTATTTGATATTTTTTTTTTATTATTGGTCTTTTTTGAATGATCGATGGTTTATATCCCGTAAGATACCCATTCGTTAAGAACAAATCAATTTTTTTTTTGTATAGCTCTAAAAATATTAAAAAAAAAACAGTTTTTTTTTATTTTGCGTCACAGTAAAAGAATTCTTTCAAAATGACGGTTTACTTTTTTTGCTTGCTTGTTTTTTAAAATTAAAACCATCGTTTAAATACACGCCTCAAATTAACAATAAACTAAGTATAATCACAGTAGTAAATGATTGCATGACTATAATAAATAAGAACAAAAGATAAAAAAAGACTATGTTGTAAATAAATATCTATAAAATTTTCAACTAGAATAGGTACTAATTAATCAAGTTTACAAGCATAAGTCAACCTCAACAAGATTGCATACCAACATAGAAAAGTCAATATTGGAATTGTAATTAAAACTAGATTTGCGCTATTAAACATATATTATGCACCAATACTAGTTACAAACCTGTGCTTGGAATTTTAATATGTTGTTACGTAAGTGAAGTGTTTATTATCTAATTACATTAATTGATACTTGTATTATTATTTAATAGTACTTTAAAACCAATAATACTTCAGAAGAAAAAATATCTAGTCAGTTTGTAGTATTGAGTAATTCAAATATTGCTGTTAAGGAAATTAGCAACTCTTTAGACATTTTGCAATCAGAGGTATTAAAAAGTTTGGACCCTGACTTTTCTCACATTGACGGCACTTTATGATTGCAACAATATTATGACAGTAACAAACATCGGGGAAAGTCTGCTTATTACGCAAGAGTGATCGTAAAGATACATGACTAACTGTTGATAGACAACAGACACGTTTATGTATTAACGAGGCCATAAAGACAAAGTCCGAACCACGCGGCAGCACTTTGTCACAGAAGCATATCATAAATTGAAACTTATAAAGATATGGACTGTTTATACTGAGGACTTATGATAAACCTATTGCTGGTATAAGATATGATGTAAAAACCCTATAAATAACTCGATTTCAAAACATAAGAAAATGTAGGAACAACCTAGTCATGATTAGGGAAGTGTTAGTAATTTACCTTTCCAGTGGTCTGTTGGTAAAGGTTGAAGAACTGACGGAGTTCATCCTCGCTGGCGGCGCCAGGCTTGTCGATCTTGTTGCCGAGGATGAGCACGGGGCAGTTGCTGAGGGTCTCGTCGGTCAGCAGCGAGTCTAGCTCGGCCTTGGACTCGGGCAAGCGCGGGCGGTCGCACGCGTCCACTAGGAACACGATGGCGTCCACCGCTGGGAAGTAGTCGCGCCAAACGCGCCGAGCTTGCTGATGCCCGCCCAAGTCGAACGTCGTGAAACGCATACTGCCTATTGACAGCTCTTCCGACGCTGAGAACATTATTGCATTTTATAGTGTAGTACAGATGTATGCTCAGTGTGTTTGATGTACCACACCTAGCAATCATTCATGGTCAGACACAACCAATGTTTATTTACGATATGGGTGTTGTGTAACCTATTTTCTTTAATATATACGCAGTTCATATTCGTCTGTACAACTTTTTTTCTGATTGACATATAAATGAATAAATTATATGATAATAATATGTTCTGATAACAGAATGATACTACTATTAAGTAGGTTATTGCATGAGAGTACTCTTTACGGAAATTAAGAATGTTTAGTGACTATAAAACTAAACCAGTCAAATAGAATGTAATTAATTTGATGCATTACTTAACTTTTACCTTGTGATGTAATTTAGTCAGGGGCGTAGCTACCGGAGGGCTAGGCGGGGCAGGGCCCCGGGGCCCCCAAGCTCGGGGGGCCCTCGGACTCTGACTTACAAACGATTTTGTTTTTAAATTTGTACATAATTAACAAATCACAATTATTATCGATACCTACTTAACTATTGTAAGTCTATGTCTCATTACTACGTTTATAGGCAAGTTGTAGAGGATTTTAATTTTAAGGAATACCTTATATACAGAAATTTGTATTTGAATAAGTATTTTGTGGTTTTTCATATTGTGTGTGTTTCTTTTATAAGACAATAAGGTTAAAAATGGGTTTAAAAGTCTAATAAAGACGCTAAGACGTGATTTTGTGACGGAGCCGGGTTTGTTTACATGATAAAACAAGTTGGAAAGTTCGTACGAATTTTTGCCGAAAACGGAAGCTTTTGTATTGTTTTTACTTTCTAGTGTGCAATTCGGCGAATTCGCAAAGCTTTATGCCGCTTTTTTTTTTTTTTGTTGTTATTTTTTTTTTGGAGGAGATTTACGCAGTTGGCCTGAGCGCAGGCTCTGACTGCTTCACAGGGCTTTTGGCGAGAACCTTACGGGCCTCCAGCCAGAGCAATAGAAAAACTAACTACGACAGAAACGTTCACTAAGGGCACCCCCTGTGGGGTTCGGACCTCGACTTAGTGCGTTGCTAACAATCTTAATAAGGCAAAAACAGCAAAGGAGGGCTGGGTCTAAGTGTTAATTATTTAAGGACATATTTTTATTGCTAGTTTGGCCGGCTCGGGCCAGCTTGATCTAGGGACGGGGGGGTAACATTTACGTTACAATTATTTATACGCGACAGGCCTCGCCGGCGAGGACGTAATATACGGGTTGTGTTTTGTATTGCTACTACTAGCTAACTCAAATGCTTCTTGGAGAAGCGTTGTTTTATCGTCGGGGTAGGAAAGAGTATGTCTGGGCCGTTTGATTTTAGATTTGACTGAAGGTCGGTAACGCGAGGCTGCTACGATTAGCGGGTTACGGTGGATTTCTGCGGTGTCGAAGAATTGGATCGCGGCGCGTTTCATGAACTGCTTGATTGTAGGCAGCTTTAAGTCACAGTGCAGCTGCAAGTTACGAACGTAACCTGGAGCGCCCGTGGCTCTACGCATGGAAAGGTTTTGAAGAGTTTGCATTCGTTTGAGTCGATAATCGGGTACGTGAGAGAATACGACGCTGCCGTAAGTCATGATAGGTCTGACGCACGCTGTGTAAATTCTCTTCTTGCAAGCAAGAGAGAGTTTACTGCGCTTGTTTAACATACAATGAAGTTGGCCGAGGGCGAAGGCGGCTGGCGCGCGTGCCGCTTTGATATGGGGTACGAAGCTAAGCTTCTGATCAAGGATTACACCCAGGTATTTGGCTTGCTGCTCCCAAGAGATAGGCTTGCCGAAGAGGGTTATGGGTGGAGGGGGAGCGGGAAGCCGCCGTTTCCTACTAAATAGCACGGCTGCGCTTTTGGTAGGGTTGACTTCGATTCTCCATTTCGTGAACCACTTCCCAAGGGCCGTGACCATGGTCTGGAGAGTTCGAACTATCGCTAAGGGGCTGGTACCTGAATAATAAATGGCCGTGTCGTCGGCGTACAGAGCTACTTGGGGCTTGCCACCGCGTGAAATATCGCTGGAGTACAGTGTAAAAAGGAGCGGAGAGAGGACGGAGCCTTGCGGGACTCCGGTGCGGATCGGGCTTCATGCCGCATACATAGAAGTGTAGTAGGAGCATTGCAGTATAGGTTTGCCACAGTAATATTATCTATAAGTATTGTAACTCGACCCTATTTTTGAAATACAGTCTACAGCCCACAGTCGCGCGGTACTTAAACACGCGATGGGACAGTATTTTAATAGGGATGTAGACAATTTTTTTTTAATTAATTCGTCCGTACTTACCAAGTTTGAACAGTATATAATTCTCATAGTTTCGGAAAAAACTGGCTCTGACATACGGACGGACAGACAGACATGACGAATCCATAAGGGTTCCATTTTTTGCTGTTTGGCTACGGAACCCTAAAAATCACAAGATTTCTGTTTAAAAAACAAACCGTCTGTTCGTCTCGGCGGCTCGGCATAATCGCGACTGGTTGCATGCCGAGCGCATGTTGAGATACGAGACGCGTAGGTAGCTCGTGCTTGGTCCGCTTAAATATGAAGTTACAATACAATACTGATAGATAATATTACCGTGCTAGTGCCCTCTGTCGATCGATATACATCGCATTCGGTACACGACAAATACGAAACAAACGATTGTAAATAGTTTAGTTGAGGGCCCTAGTTTTATTTTTGCCCCAGGGCCTTTGGTTACCTAGCTACGCCACTGAATTTAGTTCGCAATAAGTAGTAGAAGACTAGTCCAAGTATATTATAAGTAATGCAAATTTATACAAAACAGAAAATTCAATCTTGTAAGATAGTGTAAAGGTCAACATTTTAGTACATCCAAACTAGTTTGATATTTATATAACTACACATTTTGCAGTTATTTAATTATAGTGTTTTTTGTTCTCTGGAAGTAAGTTAAATATATAAAATTACAAATATAACTTTTATTTATCAAATTCAAAAAGTTTGTTGTGTATCATCACCAGTTTTATATAATTGGATAAAACAGGTCTGGTAATTTTTGTTTTAAAAGCTGAATGTACAGGAAAGCTATATTTTTGGTTCTATTCATAGCCAGCAATTTAGTCCATGCCAACTTAAGAAATCACTGATTTATCAACTCACAATAACAGTTTAAATAAAAGTTCCAAAATGTTAATTCAGACTACTAATAACAAACTACTTGTTTGCTATATTTCATCATCAAAATCAACAGCCGGTTCACACTAGTCGTAAGTCGCATACGACTAAAAGTCGAAAGTCTGATGTACCTGTTCACACTGCGTAGCGAGTCGTATAGGTCGTAGTTTATGTGTAGCGAACTAGGAAGCGGGGTGGGGAGAGAGGTAACAACGCGCTCGAGTCGATTAGATGCACGACTAGTGCGAACAGCAACAAGCAGGCACCTATGCGAGCACGATTCGACGCGATTTGACGACTAGTGTGAACGGGGGGTAACAGCCCGTTCACACTAGTCGTAAGTCGCATACGACTAAAAGTCGAATGCTCTGGTCACCATACACTTTATATGGAGCTGTTCACATTGGATGAGACGCGATTTTTAGTCTAATACGACTCAAAAAACCATCCGACGGGCCAGCGCCCGTTTTAAGACTAAAAATCGCGTCGAATCGTGCTCGCATAGGTGCCTGCTTGTTGCTGTTCGCACTAGTCGTGCATCTAATCGACTCGAGCGCGTTGTTACCTCTCTCCCCACCCCGCGACTTACGACTAGTGTGAACGGGGGGTAACAGCCCGTTCACACTAGTCGTAAGTCGCATACGACTAAAAGTCGAATGCTCTGGTCACCATACACTTTATATGGAGCTGTTCACATTGGATGAGACGCGATTTACATTTAAAATCAGACTTTCGACTTTTAGTCGTATGCGACTTACGACTAGTGTGAACGGGGGGTGAGGATAGAGAGCCAGGTTTGACACAAAACTGGGTAGACCATTTGTTCCAAGTCTAGGTGGTTTTAGCATCTGTGATTTGAATGTTTGCAATAGTTTGTAGAATACACTTATTATACACTAGTTTGGGAGCAGTGTTTATTAATAAGCAAGGAAATAGTCAAGTATACATACTAGGATGCAATGTGGGTACATGCTGCGCCAGTCTGTCATCCTTCAGCATGTGCAGGAGTGTGGTCTTGCCCGCATTGTCTAGACCCAGGAACAGTAGCTTGCCTGACTTCTTCCACAAACCTGAACATTACATATTATTCAATTATTCATGTTATACCTGTTTACTAATAGTTCTTGTGCACATTACTTTTTGACTCTGAAGATTCTTACCATTTGAAGTGATACAATATCATAAGTGAAAAAGTATAATGTTATTTTATTACACTTTCTACAAAAGAGAAGCTTTAGTATTTATGCATTAATCTTTATGACTGCCATAAAGAAAATGTGATAAGTTATTCAATATTACATTTTATTACACACAATAGTAATTGCTACAAAAACTTTGCTTCTGTGCTTGGCTCCTATTTAGAGGATAGCTAGTAATTCTCAAAGAAGTTTGTATATCTTGAGTAGGTTAAACTTCAGAAACAATCTGGTATATTACCAATAAATTGTAAAAATAATTATACATAATGATAATACATATAATAATTTAATTAAAATTTTATAGCATAAGTAAAGATTAACTTAATTATTATATAATATCCTGTATTGTTAGGAAATAAAGTATAATGATGAGTTAAGTGTTGCAGCAGGTTATTGTGTCAAACTTAATAACTTTGACCTTGACTTTTAGTTTTAAATCACTTTTATTTCAAGTGCTAAAAAGGATAGTAACTCTTTTGTAATAAGCATAAACAATCAAATATGTACATATAGAATAAGAGGAAGTTACAAATTGTTAATTACTAACTGATCTACTTTAACATTAATAACATGTTCTTTAGGTCAGTAAGTACCTATAAATTACATAAAACTTTCATATAAGCATAGAAGTTCATAGTATTAGAATTGGAATTCTTCATCACAACTGTATGTTTTGTTTACTTACAGGAATTTAATGTTTATTAGTATGATTTTATTTTAACCAAATTACCATTTATATTTATTTATACAAACTAAATTGCTTTGTTATCTATATTATTTTTCAAACTTCAGAGACAAGACTTAAAGTCTTAAAATCCAATAAGAATTAACTCACCAAGAAATCCAAGGACGCCAGTGAACCAATCCAAGATAAACATTTTGAATCTGGAACGTAGGAAATGAGATTATTTCAGGATATCTCCACCTTCATCACAAAGAACGTATGGGATGTGTAATGACTTGCAGATCTTATTGTTATCTATTACGTCGCAATAACTGGCAGTAGAATAGGTTCGACCCGTGCCACTACACGATACACATGCCTTCAAACTTGTTGAGACATCGAAAACGTACTATGAATACAATATTGAATTGAGTAACATGAATGACAGAACGTCACTCTAGTACTTGAAACTTTCAACTCTAATTTAGCTAATACGACAATGAAATACTCACTTATTAAAATTGAACTAGTTTAACTAAAGCTAAAAGGAAGTTTATCACAATATTTCACACTTATTTGCAATATGTTACGTCGCTAAAACCGACGATTTTTCTCAGCAACGAATATGCGATGGAAATATGAATCTGTTGGCAATGACGTACGCTATTTCCGGATGTTGTCACATTGCTTTATGGACGCGTTCAGAATAAAAAAACCAAAACTTGTTAGTTTGTCTTCAACATGATTAGTTGATAATAAACTATAAGTGTTGGAAAGTTTGAAACCGAATACTTGGCAAAAAGCACTCGGTAAATAATTACAGAATAAGAATAGAACAGCAAGTTAGATAAAATAACTGAAGCTGAAATGTTCGAACGTCTTTTCTGCTCTTTTGCTATTCTCATAGTTATTTTTTATGGTTCACTGTTTTTCGTGGGTCCTTTCCTAATTTTCACTTTTTTTTTATTTAGATTAGGCTTTAGAAAAAGACTGCGTTAAAGACAACTAAATAGTTTAGTGCTTTGAATATAATGAAAGGTTTAGTATTTAGGAGAAGTGTAATATTTTTAATACTGCATGCTGGCAACATTGCCGTCAAATTCTCTTTCAAGTTTTTGACAGCTTTTTAAGCTAAAGGTATCTTCGAGTTTTATTTTAAAAATGTTACAAAAGATATGATTAAAAAAGAAATAATCTCTATCACATTTAGTTAAAACCTTATATTATATGTTGCTTCCTTTCTGTGTTAAACAGTGTGTGGATTACTTAGATATTTAAGGTTACAAAAGTTTGGTTCTGAAGTGTTGTTATTTTCAGGCTAAGCCATGGCACCCAGGAAAAACAAAGTAGCAAAAGAGGAGGTCCAAGTGACTCTGGGACCTCAGCACTTAGTAGGCGAGACAGTGTTCGGTGTCGCTCACATATTTGCTTCCTTCAATGACACATTCGTACACGTTACCGACTTGTCTGGCCGGGAAACCATTGCCCGTGTTACCGGTGGCATGAAGGTAAAGGCTGACCGTGACGAGGCTTCTCCCTACGCCGCTATGTTGGCCGCTCAGGTTTGTGCTAATTGTTAATTGAAATTGTTTATTTTTGGGTAAATTGTTAGAAACGTTTGAGGTTATGTGTCAGTTTTCAAAGTACCCATTTAATCTCTTGTGCTGCCTCTAAGCTCGATAGATTTGAATTTGCGAAGGCGTATAAATAACTAGTTCTAACCGAACTACTACTACTAGTTATACACTAGTCCTTACTGTGGGTGTTAGGTGTTTCCATGTCAAGAACATAAACATGAACTTAAGTGACTATATTTTGTATGTTTATTTTAGGATGTTGCTGAGAAGTGCAAGACTCTTGGCATCACGGCATTACACATCAAGCTTCGTGCCACTGGTGGCAACAAGACAAAGACTCCCGGACCTGGTGCCCAGTCTGCACTCCGTGCCCTTGCTCGTTCTAGCATGAAGATTGGTCGCATTGAAGATGTTACCCCTGTGCCCTCTGACTCTACTCGCAGGAAGGGAGGCCGAAGAGGACGCAGGCTGTAATCTGTTAGTTTAAGCGTACTGTGGACTTTAAATAAAGGAGTTTACGGTATTCATTGTTTTATTTTGATATACTACAAAATCATTCTATCAGCCAGTAACATTTGGACTACTAATTAAAAAGATAATTAGCTTGTGCATTGTGCCCTGAATGACCTATGAAGGCTAATAATCATATCTGGCTTGTTATTATACCTCTTCTCACATAGAGTAATAAAGAAAGAACAATTAAAAACTGATTGATCACACTTTCAGCGTTGTGCTTCTATATCTGGTACCCTATTTGATCTTCTAGCTACCAACATGAGGCCTGTGAGTACCAATGCTACCTTTAAGAGAGACCAACCCATCTTACTTTCCATAATTATAAATTCAAAAATTTCTGATCATAAAAAACTTCATAATATTGTGACAACTTAAAGCATCATTAAATTGTAGTCAAGATTTAGATTCATTTGACTGCTATTTCTCAGTAACATGTATACAGCCGAAGGTACATTATTATTTGAACAACTTTAAAAGAAACTAACTCAAGGGTAACTACTGTAATTTCTGGAACAAAGTAAACTAGATCTTATTTTTTTGAGCAAATAATTGACTTTCTATTCATGTAGAGATAATTAAGGAGTTTAGCCTGCTCAGATATTTTTAAAGCCAATACAGTTTAGATATATTTTTGAAAAGGGTGTTCACATTATTTTGCTTAATGCACAGCACTATTTATTGTTGAGCCATCTACTTAAGGGCATTTTTGATCTATAGGTTCTACAGAATTTATTGAGCTTTCCAACATTTTTTGTTCAAAGTTATTGGAACGAAGTTCCTTATGGCGCGTTGCGAAAGGGGGCTAGACGGAAATTCTCACCAAAAGTTGTAACGACACTTTTTGCTATTGTGTTTACCAAGTCCCGCGCATCTATGATGTGTACGAAAGAATAGACTAAGTGCATATATTTATATTTAGTTTTAATTTTATTTTTTTTATTTCAATTCGAAAGGAACTTCGTTCCATCCGGGTGTCCGTTGACACCTCTCAAGGTTTTTTGTGTTCTCACTTGGTAGTCGACAGTAGTATCGTTGTTGTGTAACAATAGTAGTCGACTATGCTCGCGTTGACGATAGACGGGAAGGGCACCCTAAAATTCAATCCAGCGATTGCGACACGTGTAACCGCGTCGACACCTCGACGCGTTTATGCTGACGCTGTCGCTAGCCGGGCTGCAGCGCGTACACCTAGCTGCGCCGCACCCGTCGCCGCGCCCGCCCCTGCGCCACCCCGCGCGGCTCCTCCACGCGCCGCGCGTGCTCCGTGCCCCGCCCCGCTGCCCGCGCCTGCTGCGCAGGCGCCTCGACGGGATGAAGACGGTTTTGTGATGGTGCAGAGGAAGAGGTGCCGTCCCAGAACTGTCCAGAACCGCTGCGGTAAAGCACCACTGGAGCCCAACGTGCTCGTGCGTGCCGCCAAGCCGAACACGCCGGTGTACATCTCCCGCCTACACCACTCTGTTAAGGCGGAGAACATCGTGGAGTACGTGCGCCAGAAGTTGAAGTACTCGCCGAGGGTGCAGGAGCTGGAGTCGCACCGAAACGTCAATTTCAAGGCGTTTGTGGTGCGAGTGCCGAATTGCTACCTGCATCACGTCATGACTGAAGACTTCTGGCCTCAGGATGTGGTGTTCCGTCGCTTCCGCGGACAAGTACCAACGGAACGCACTAAGACATAGTGCAAGGAAGTTTTTACTAATATAATTTTAAGCTCTATTACTAACAAATTTTGTAATATGTTATATATGTTAGTTTGTAAGGTATTTATCTATGGGCCATAGCGGCCTGAAATAAATGATTTTATTATTATTTGTATCTCTCTTTTTTCACGGGTTATCCTCAGAATCGAGAATACCCGGTCCTTTGAAAGGCTTACGTGGGGACACAGGTCCAACACGCAGTGGCCTTGTTGAGAACTTTACTCTAAATTGGGATGGGGCATCTACTAGGGCCCATCCACCTCTGCTCTATGGAAGAACAGACATGAATGGTCCAAAGTAGATACAGAGCTATTGTAAATTATGAATGGAAAGTAAAAATTTAGGCTATGTGTAGGTAAATGTTAGTGAATTGGTTAATAAAACTAAATCGGAAAACTATGGCACCTGCCTTCTAACACATATAAATGCAATCAAATAGGCAGGTGGTGACTCGCCAGCTCACCAGATGGGCCCCCCAACATAACCGCCACGATAGGCAGCAGGAGGCAACACCTTATTATTATTATTATTATTATTATAAAATGCATCTGGGATGGAAAATTACTATGTAGAATGAGTAAAGTTGACATCTTGTATTTCTTTTCCCTTTTCCTCATATCTTGGATATTAATATAGTATTTTGTAACAAAAATGTGCTTCAATGTTGACTTTTTTTAGTTAAATTTTATCACAAGATATAATAACCCCCTTTTTTGTCCCTTCCTCATAGTTTGGTAAAAAGCTTTAACATAACAATGATTTAATATTGAACAATTTGTAGAAGTTTTCTATAAAAAACTCAGTACTTGACCAAGTCTAGATTGTGTTAAAACTGTTTTGAAGGCGCTTAAAAATCTTTGAAACAGCTGATCTTATTTTTATTAAATTTAACAAAAACAATAAATATATATTTTGTTCGGTGAAGTTCTAAGTTAAAAGTTCAAGCTGGTTTTGTTAATATTTTCTGTATAACCTGCAGTGTGTATAGTGTAGGTGTTGGAAATTAAAACAAAATAAAACTAGTGATTGTGAGAACATTGTATGTTATTTAACCATATATTAATATTTCAGATAAATAAATAGTTACTGCTTGAAAATATACACACTATGCATTTCTACAATAAACACTTTATTATACACAGTACTAGAATTTTGAAAAATGTAATTATGTATATATTTGTATTGATTCTATGTATAAAATTCCTGGAACATATATTTATATAAAATTATTGCACTAAGTTGGTGTTATGGGTCCACTCGTGGGAGGGCCTGACCACTCCTTACACTATTTTGTGAAGAAAGTTTATGTTAGTAATCATACATTATTCTAAATCCCTTTATTAATCAAGTAGCTGTTTTATATCACACAAACACTTTGTTTCTGTTACTATTTCTGTTTCCATTTTTTTCCGTATTATTTAAAGCTAAACTGAACCGCGTACGTACCTACAACCAAGCCATGGACACAGAAATATTTGTGATTGAAACAATATGAGATATGAGCACTCTGAAATATCAGCTCCTGCTGATTTTCATAAATGAGATCAATAGTACATTATACATTATTAGCACATTTTGAAAACATTGCTCCATGAGCAGACAACGAGGGTTGGGATGATATTGCCACAAACAATAATTATTTTTGTCTTTATAAAACCTTATAGTAAAAATCTATATAATTTTTGTTATGTAAATAAAATTTTAATCCATTAAAATTAGGACCATAAAACATCAAATTTTAAACGATAAAATTCTGATATAAAAACATTATGCTAAAACACAAAAAATTAGTTCTTTCAGTCAACATAATCACGGGTTACGGGAAGAATACAGGCAACAAAAATATTTAGTTACAACACTAGCTATAATAGCTCACATTTGTTATATCTCATGCCATTAAAAATATTTCTAAGAATAAACTATAAGATAAAATATTAGTGTAACAACAACTGTCTAAACTCCTACAGGTGGCAAGTGGTCGCAGTCATATTAATCCTAAACGTTAACACGAAACAAACGTACTCTACACTAGATCTGAAAGGAGGAAAGATCACGCACAATTTTTAATGGCATAAGTTACCGACAAGCGTCGAGAGATGTCGCCCCCACACCTTTTGCCAACATTCGAGTCGGTAAAGTAATTCTGTAACGGCTGGCAGGGATTCTGTGGCCGAATGATCCGACCACTTGCCAAGAAATAATGTGGGATACCTTTTACAGAATATCTACCACCTCTTGCCCTCGATAGAATATTTTCTACGTCATAATCATTCTAAGTCCGGCTGATTGCACATAGAAGGGCTACCTGGCGTAGATCATTGGCGCGCGGCGGAGGGGCTGGCGCGGGCGCGCAGCTTGCGCTACATGGCCGTCTTGAGGCGGATCTTCTTGAGGTGCGGTGGCGCGGGCGCGGCGAAGGATCGGCGCTTGCCGGCCAGCGCCAGCGACTCAGCGTGCGCGCCGCCCGCGCCCAGCGCCGTGCCGCCGGCCACGTCCTCCCAGTTGCCGCCCAGCATGTCGTCCGACGACGACGACGCCATGGCGCGGCAGCGGTTGTTGCTGCGCGTGGACGAGCCGCGGATGGAGCGCGAGAAGCTGCGCTTGCTCAGCTTGCCCGACACTATGGACGTGCGCGGGCTCTCCGTCTCGTCGGCGGACCGTCTGCTCATTTTAGCCTTGACTACTCCTCCCACCTGGGTCTTGCTCGAGTTCGGTTTCCGTATAGCTAGGATGTTCCTGCGTTTTGTAGATAACGTTTTAGGTTTGGGTTCGTTCTCACTTAAGTATCTTGTCCGGGATGTCGTTTTAACGGGTTCATTCTTTTTGCTGAACTTGGTCACGGTCATGTTCATGATGTCGTGCCCGGAGCGCGGCGCCAGCACGGGCGGGCTTCGTTTCCGCTCTGTATCAGTTTTTGCGCCCACGTACGTGTTCTCCTTGCGCTCCTCCGTCACCTTACCCTTAGAGCGCGCATACAGAGGCACTCGCGTTGGAGATGTCGTTTTAGGCCGAAGTCGAGACATCGTAAGCTGAAATAGAAACGAATATTGCACATAACATGAATTTTATGTGATGAGATGAGCTAATCATTGTTTAATGCGACTAATATTTTACTTCTGTCTAACTTTAGTATTGAACATTCTAGTGTATGTTAAATGATTAAGTCGAAAAAACACTCCCACAAAGATATTCTTACCGCGACACGTAAAATAGGCCTTGTGTCTTATATAGAAGTTTAACACTGAAAATCAAAGACTTAGTGTTACCAACACAGAAAAGTGTGTGCTCTGTGCATACTTCAAAATATAGAATTTAAGTATAAGCTGTAAGTAATATTAGCACACAAGATACACAACCATATCTACAGTCAGTTCACGATCGTATCGCGGTGTTACAGCATTACCTGCGGCCTCATGGTGCGGGTGTGAGCTCGCAGCCACTCGCGCACGGCGGACAAGTTCCGGTGCTCGGAGCAGGGGATGCGAGAGTTCGGGTGCTGCCCGGTCAGGTCCAAGATCGAAGCGCCCAGCGAACGACCCACCTGCATTTAGGCACTTTGTTATTACCTTATAAATGCCTAATCTATCGTTTAGGGTGTTCTATTACTACAAGTGTTTGTGGCATTCGTACATTTGCTTTATTGGATACAAACGCCATAAAGAGAGTTCAATATATTAATTCATTGGCTTCAATCGTTTCTTATGGAAAATAAATGGTACCATAGTTATTTACTATTTAAATATAACATTTAGGTTTATACCTACGAGGACTAGAATTAAAATTAAAATAAAAGTAAAAATATTTTACTTCTTTTAATGGCCGAATACTCATACAAAACGATTTTCAATTTTCTGTTAAGATGCTAGCTCTGTCAGTTCAGCGACAGATAAGCCCATAAGGAACGTCTTAAAGTTAAGTCTCGTCTAAGTTGACGTTTTTTAGCCACGTAATATATTTATTTGTTATTAAAGTTCAACCGCACTAGGCGGAACTGTGCGAGACACTACGAGACCAAATATTCTTTATATGAAATTGTAGGAGACAAGAGGCACAAAGCGGCAGTGGAACAACACTACTGGAAAAATATTTTGTCGAGTAGTGTCGCACATTTCCGCTGCGGTGCAGTTCTACTTAGTGCAATCGTACCCTTAAAAGTACACTTTTTAAATTGCTATAGTGCTCATGTCCAACTATAATGACATGGAAAACCAAAACCCAAAATGAAAAAAATCACCCAAAAAGGAAATATTACGTTTTACTATGTACATATATTTATGTCGAAAAATTATTCAAACCGAAATGTAGTTCTCTTTATTTCGGACCAAATACCTGACATAATTTTATGCTGTTTATGGCATCGGCACAGCAGTTGCGATATAAATAACCTTCTTAGAGTAACTATATTTTACATTTAAAATCACTAAATAATATAGAAGCCTAAAAATATTATTTAATTAAAAGTAAACGTATCAGGGCGCATTTAAACTAGAATTTAGTAAAACGTGATTTTTGTTTACTTTGTAAGCAGCAGGTGACTGTTAATATCAGAATAAAATCTGGAGATTTTTGAAGAGATATCTTACAAAGCATGTATGTACTATGAAGCAATTTTCAAACTACATGGTCTAAAAGCAAATATATACCTACGGGCAATAAATATATTACAGTTCTGCAATAATAATGTTGCTATATTTTACAAATACATGAGTATTAGCGTATACAAGGTCACAGACAAACCTTCATTGGGTCTATCTCTTCGAAAACCTCCAGATTCTTTGCGCGACACTGTCTTACCTGAAACGTGTTTACTTTCTAAGTTTGCACCGACCATTACGATGATACCATAATATAATACGATACAATAAAAGCCTGTCGACACTGAGAGCGAGCGTGGTTAGTAATTTAGAAGAGACGTAAGTTAGTACAAACAAGTATGATAGGTACATACGCTCGGGTCGCAGTGTCGGCGCCGGGCACAAGGTAGCTAGCGAGACGTGCGGCGAACAAACCTGGAAGGGGTTTACCTCTTCGAAGATGTGCGGCGTGTACTTGGGCGGCAGCGGCGCGGCGGGCGCGGGCAGCGCGGCCGGGCCCTCGCGCAGCGTCGGCGGCAGCACGTTCACCAGCCGGCCCGTGTTGTAGTTGCACTCCAGCGTGTACGAGCGCACCAGCCCCGTGGCCTTGAACACCGCCACGCGCCCCGAGCCCTCGCGCGACATGCCGTCGCGCCGGTCCCTGCCGTACCACACCGCGGCTCATACTCATTCAAACTCAAGTAAACTATACAAACGTTTTGTAATAAGAACAATTTTCTATTCTTGATATTGTCAATGTTTCTTACCTCTATCTCTATAAATGTAAATTTCATTGAGTATATTTTTGCCTAAACATTTTTATCGTAGAAAGCTTTCATTTTAGATTATATTAGTATATAAAAAAATACAAATCACGTAAACAGTCGCCAATACTAACTTGAGATACATGTTCCTTTCGGTGAAGTTGCAGGACGAGAAGTGGAAGTGCAGGTTGTTGAGTGACATGATGCGAGGCAGCAGCATGCACTCGACGCAGCTCTCTAGGTCGTCGAAGTGGTTGCCGTACATGAAGATGCCTGTCAGCAAAAGAACTCACATAAATATATAAAACTTTTGACCTACAGGAGATAGGGCCAGCGCCGTTTAGATTAACACCACAAACAAAGTATTTCTACTATGCGAGCTGATGAGTGTTTAAAAGTTAAATTGACATGGTAATAGTACAAACAAGTTATCTTTAAAATGAAGGTAAATAATGGAACTACTAATAATAGGAGTATGATGTCAATATATGATCCCAAGTACATGATACATAAAATAAATTATGTATTTGTGCGTGCGTGTTCGTATGACGTATATACCTTTCTTGGAGGCGTGTCCGTGCAGGTCTATGTACAAGTAGAGTCCGGAGTCGACCTCCTTGATGGGCGGGCACTTGACTTGCGCGTTAGAGTTGGTCGGCGGAGGCATCCCCTTCTTCCTGGTCTGACGCGTCGTCGGCGATTTGGGCTTTTCATCTTTCGGAGATGGCTGTTAATTTAAAATGTTTGGATAAAAAATTTAGATTATTTTTATTATTGTTCTGTCTTGGTCATAAGTTTGGCTGTTAATTTACTTATTAGATGTTAAATTCCGATATTAATTCAAGTGACATGAGCATCGTTTCAAGGAGTGTTATATATTGAGTATAAAATCGTGTTATGTTTATCGAACACCGTATCATAGGTTGAAATATGTGCGTGTTGCAATACCACGTACCTAAAGTGCAAAACCCAAAAGGGCTTGGTTAAAAATTCTGTTTATTGTTAATTATTAAAAAAAATCGTTTTTTTGTTAGTTAGATCAGAACCCCTCGCGGGCGGCCTGAGAAGACTCATTCAAAAGTATTCAACATTTTATCAATGGTTTAGAAATGAATACAGGACAAGCATAAAACATTCATTTTTACATTTCATTAAAATATTCATAAATTTAATGACTTATTCAGAAATGCTTGTTTTGCATAAGTTCTGTGTTCTGTGGTAGTTTACTCACAGAAACAAGCAGTACATCCCCGGTGCTGCCCGCGAACAGTTCCTGCGCGTCGGGCTCGCAGCGCAAGTCTGCACTATCGCCGGCAGACACCGCCACGCTCTGTGTTGACACCACGTCACACACCTTCTGTACGTAGCACAAATAGTACATTAGTCAATAGTACATTAATAGCTGTTTAACCTCGTTGAACTCCTCACTAAACAGAGGTTGAAACGAAGATAGTTGTCCGTGATCTTTAATTTGCATTTTCTTGTCTGACCTTAATTTGTATGTCAGCATACAACACTAGCTTCCATCTTTATGGAAGCTAGTGTTGTATGCTGCCTTGTATTAGAAGCTAGTCGATATTGTAGAATATAAAAATATCTTTCTTACGACATAACTCTACGTTGTTGCTCGATAAGCCAAATTCCCGGTCATTTTTCTATCAAAAAATCTTGACGAAATATACAAAACTTAAACGTCTTAAAATAATTGACACATGTATACTTACTATCTCCACATTGGACTCTGTGAGTAGATATCTTTTGAAGCAGTTGGTACAGAAGTATACGTTTTCATCCTTGTTATAAGGCGTGTCATTATCTTGTGACTGCAAACAAAATTAAATATAATTACATTAACCAAGTTATATAATGGTATCTTACGGGACCCTTAGATAAAAAAAGAAAACGATAGAGCGCGCATATCGAGTATGAACTGCAGGCTGTAGGAATGAACATATAAAATCGTAAAAGTAGTGCCGAAACAGAGCGCGCCGTTTTTTTTTAAATATCTTAAAATAACCTAGTTGGAAGTTATATATTCGAGCCGTTTGGGGTTGAGACCCTAGGTCCGTGGGTTCCGAGTGCGCACATGCTTTTTAAAGATCTAGCCAAACGCCTCGTGGACACTTCGCGCAACCCAAGTTCTGGCTTTTACCTTGGAGAGAGGATAAGCATTGCCATACAACGTGGCAATGCCGCCAGCCTTTTGGGAACACTCCCAGTGGACGAATCCCAGCGATGTGGACGAATTTTTTGATGCCATAATTTAGGTTTATATTTAATTAGATTAGTTTATTTTAGTATTCCTTTTGTATGTATATATAGTTAAGTTTATTTAAATAAATAAAAAGAACAATTTGATTTTGTTTTTAAAATCTGATGTCACCCTAATAATATCGAAACCATCGATATTCGCATAAATGTCTGTCGTCGCGTCGTACAGAAAATCAGTAAACGAGTGTAGTACTTTAGCTAAAAATTTGCTTACGCTCTGCACAAGGCTACTAGCGTTGCGCATACTCTATGCTTGTCTATGTTTACTCTAAGGTGAAACCTAATACTTAAAACTAAAGAACAATATTCATACAAAGTCTACAATAACTATTGATAGAATATTATTGTGTATTTACTGTGTGTAATTTATCTGTAATATGTATGTATTTAGAAATATATAAGTGTGTCTATCAGTTGTCTGGTTGCCATAATACAAGTTGTAGTAGTAGTTGTAGTAAGTTGTCCCAAGATATTAATATTATTATTATTTCTAGACATAAACAAATAGGTTTACGTGGAAAGATTAATAGCTAGATTGAATAGGTATAATATAAAGAATATGTAATTAAAATGCATACATAAGAACTGAATAAATAAATACCTTCTTGGCTTGTTCATCAAGTTTTTTCTTTTGATGTTCTCTGTATTCATCAATGGTGTGGTAAGTAAGGTGGTCTGGGCGATTCTGGATAGGGAAAGGAATAGGATTGGGTAGCGGAGATTTTATATTGGGTTTATGAAATGTCTACTATGTAGTTACCTAGTTACCAATTACATAATTATTTCCTTTTTTTTAAGGAAATCTACTTTTATTCACCTCAAAAGTTCCTGAAGTTTACTAAAAAGCCACAAATTTAATGGTAACTATTTCTATTTCAGGCAATGTCTGACTTTAGCTTGTAACTTGGGTTTAGTTGCTCAGGGTGTCAAGAACATTACATTCGGGATAAGTAGTAGGAATTTGGAAAACAAATATAGGATAGGATCAGAGGACGATTGACGATGGCTAGCTCATTAAAAAACTTACCATAGTGAGATTATATCCTGGGACCATGCTGGTGATACCAGGCATGGTATCTTCGAGCTTGGAAACCGCTGACCTGCACTCTTGGCACCACCCCATCTTCACATTCGTTACGCGAGAATCTTTACCGCCTATTGAACTGTCGCTGTAACAAATATTATTTAGCTGTCATTTATAGCCCAAATGGGTGGTGTGGCAGGATCTCAATGGATCTGAACGTGTTAACCTGAAGAAACAAACTATAAAATATGCATTATTATATCTCTAACTTAGCGACCAATTTTTTTATTTAGGTTTCGAACTAACTGACTTTAGAAGTTAGTAATGGCTGTGGACGATTCGTTTTACGAATCGTTCTTTGAATATAGGAACTGAGCATAAGTCTTAAATGTTTGATTTTACTTGCAATTTTTTTTTATATCTTTTAAGAAAAATATCTTACAAATTATTTTCGTTGTTAACGTCGATTTTTACGTCTAAGAATGCTTAAATTCCTAAATTACATAGTATACATCTAATCGTTATAAGTATTCGAGTTCAAACTATTTACCCAGCCACAGAAGAAGTAGACTCCATGAGCAGACTAATGCTGTTCTTGAGGGTATCCCGGAGAGGGCGCAGTGGGTTGGAGCCCTGGAAGTTGAGCTCCTCACTCGTGCTGAGGTGCACGTTAGAACCGAGACACGCCCGTAGCATGGTGTCGTTCAGTAACGACGGCTTGTCTTCCATGTTCGTGTGTGAGGGCGTGTTGCTTGTCTGCGACGGCTGTTCTTGCAGTTTCATGTCGTATACCTACAAATAATATAGGAATTATTGTTTTAATGCCTGAATAATATTGTACCTAATTTGATTTAGGCTTCATTTTCAAGCCGTAAGGATGTTTTTCGTTATTTCCTTTATTCGTTTTATTCGAAATTTTATCAAAGTAGCATGTAAAAGTGCATACTTATAAGTTTAATTAGATCAGAGATCAAATATGAATTAGGAGATAAAAGGAGCTTTGTTTAATCTGTTTTTGTAACGCTCGGCTGGTTTTATATAAACCTACTCGATAAGCTTTAGGTATTACGGATTACATGCACTTTTACGGATGACTTGTTGCATTATTAATACTGATATTAGATATGTACACCCATACATGTATACTGAACACCTAATTTTGTTAGAATACGTCGTTCAATAGAAAGGGACCCCCAAGGTTTCCCAAATGAACTGTCACAGCGTGACACTACTACAAAAAAACTGCGACCTAAGACTATTTTTGTCATTTTTTTTTTCTTACAACTTTACGCTTCATTTCATCAGTAATTTGATAAAGCTTTATCTAACTTAGTTCTTCGCCTTTAAAAAGAAACAAATAGTCGTTTAGAAATTTAGTAGTAGGGGAGCGAGGGGCTTGTTGTAACAGAGGTAAGTAGTAACAGGCCCTTTTCACTAGGATCTTAAAAGCTATTAACATATTTCTTTTACTCGATTTAACCTATAAACCGCGCTGCATCTTGTTGCCATAGCCAATGTCCCGCTGGCAGGCGCAGTGAGCGGAAGTGTGCACGCGCTTCATTTCTGCTAGGTAATATTTAATTGTGCTGTCGTAAAATTTCGGTTTGCGTTTTTAATATCGACTAATTTCAAATTTTCTTTATCTTATTACCATTCAAATTTATCTATCTCTGATAATGTCTAACAGTTTTTATGATTGCTAAATTGTTTAAATAGTTATCTTGATAAATGTTAAAAATCATACCGTAGGGTTAGTTGTAACAAAATCCCGGGGCTTGTTGTAACGTGTTACAACATATCTAAATATTTAGATAGCTATTAAGAAGAGATAATTACGAAGCATACCTTAGATATAAATAATTTAATTACTTACTGTGATTTAAAAGTCCAATGATGATTATTCGTAGTGTTTAACTAAATAAAACTGTTAATTACTTAATTTTTAATTGTTGATTACTAAAAAAGTGTATTTGAGTTGATTTTTGATAAGAATTACATAGTACTTACTTTAGAAAGATATCAATTTTGTTAAAAATAAACAAAGAATAAATGATTAGAGGTATTATTGTCATTTTTCTTTGCCATTACTACTTGCCCCGGTAGACGTTACAACTTGCCCCAAGCACGAGGTAAGTTGTAACACCGCACTTCTTCTAGAAAATAATTAATTGTAAAATAATTACCAATAGTTATGGCATTATTTTTACTTGATTTGGTAGAGGAAAAGTTACAGTATCTATCCAACTTTATTTCGTAGAAATTTAATCAATAGATCTCAAGATATATTAGTTTTAATGAAAACTGTTACAACAAGCCCCTCGCTCCCCTACTTTAGTCCATAAATAGCTTTATTTTGTATTTTCTAGACAAGTTCAAACATTGCAATAACCATAAACCGCTTATTGTCGTTGTGTATTTGCGAGCAATGATCACGCAAACTAAATATTTATTTATTATATGGCAAACAGGCAAGTTTATAAATTTTTGAACGTCTTTGAAATTGTTTATTATTTATGTACAGCTAGCCCGTAAACTGTTCATACTAATATTATATGGATAAAAGCAATTTCAAAATAAAAATATGTCTTTACATAGTATACAAAACAAAGTCGCTCCCGTTTAACGTTTACATCTTTTAAACGACACAACGGATTTTAATGTAGTTTTTGGCATATGATAGAGTGATTCAAGAGTAAGGTTATATGTATAATTCATTAATGTTTTATCTACCCGTGCGAAGCTTAGCTGGGTCGCTAGTTAACAATAAAAATGTATATTTGGAGGTATTTTTGCCTACATCCAAAAAATGGATTACAATGTTTATAATAATAAAAATCGACTATCATGGTATTGGTCCAAGATCCCAGTGCCGCCAGACCTACGTCATTTTAGCAAAGCTAAAATTTCCATGATTTATAGTCTAGTATGTAGTTAGGAGAGTATGCGTACTTACTAGCTCGAAAGCGGGGCCCTTTCACAGGTAGCGCGAACTAAAGGTGTTTCAAAACTGTACTCACCTACGTTAAAGTAGAAAGGCTCATATTTAAATATATTTTTGACAATATTATCAAAAATAGATAATCGTTATTGCCAGACCGTTTCTGTGGGCCATTACTTCCGCCAGACGTTATAAAGATTGTTTAAAAATTAGGTAAACTACGTCATTTTAGCAAGCCTAAATTTGACATATATAACTACGTGGTACTATTTCCAGACTTTTTGTAAGCAGCCAGACCAATCCAATGGGCCAATTATTCTCCCAGACACCTCAAAGTTTCCCTGTGAGTGCGAGCGTGAGGGCGTTATTCGTGCGCTTTAATTCGAGTGAGAACACTACATGGCTTTATAATACAGATAATTGAAATGATGGTTATATTATTTATTGAGCTTGATTAAAATTTTAAATAAATATAGTTATGATCATTCACAGATATTTAGATCAAATAAATTTCAAGCAATAGGTATGTATTATTTTTTATTAAAATTTTGATTGAAAATGTTACAATTGACGAATTAAGATTAAAAAAATATTATCTACTAGCTGTCCCTCGCGACTTTGTCCGCGTGTTTTAGTTTCAACGTTTTTTCATTTTACGACATTTTTCATTTATGCTCCGCTCCTATTGGTCGTAGCGTGATGTTATATAGCCTATAGCCTTCCTCAATAAATGAGCTATCCAACACTGAAAGAATTTTTCAAATCGGACCAGTAGTTCCTGAGATTAGCGCGTTCAAACAAACAAACTTACAAACAAACTTACAAACAAACAAACAAACAAACAAACAAACTCTTCAGCTTTATAATATTAGTATAGATTATGTTATTCATCTACATTCTCTTCGTTGCTCGAGTTTCTACTTCCCTCATCAAATTCACATTCATATTGAATATTCAATTCATCTTCACCATCATGGTCATAGTCATTTGGCTCCTCTGAAGATAAATAATTTAATGAGGTTGCGAATAGCTACCAACATATAAAAATAATTTAATGTGAAAGTAAAATACCTGATTCGTTTTGTAGTGAGTCGCTAACAAAACTGGGCAATTGATCACCATCAAACCAATTAAAATCATACTGACTATCTTTCAGTATCCATTTTTTGTATTCACTTTATTTATCTTTACAGAGGAGCCAAATGACGATGACCATGATGGTGAAGATGAATTGAATATTCAATATGAATGTGAATTTGATGAGGGAAGTAGAAACTCGAGCAACGAAGAGAATGGAGATGAATAACATAATAGATAATATTTTTTTAATCTTAATTTGTCAATTGTAACATTTTCAATCAAAATTTTAATAAAAAATAATACATACCTATTGCTTTAAATTTATTTGATCTAAATATCTGTGAATGATCATAACTATATTTATTTAAAATTTTAATCATGCTCAATAAATAATATAACCATCATTTCAATTATCTGTATTATAAAGCCATGTAGTGTTGTCACTCGAATTAACGCGCACGAATTACGCCCTCACGCTCGCACTCACAGGGAAACTTTGAGGTGTCTGGGAGAATAATTGGCCCATTGGATTGGTCTGGCTGCTTACAAAAAGTCTGGAAATAGTACCACGTAGTTATATATGTCAAATTTAGGCTTGCTAAAATGACGTAGTTTACCTAATTTTTAAACAATCTTTATAACGTCTGGCGGAAGTAATGGCCCACAGAAACGGTCTGGCAATAACGATTATCTATTTTTGATAATATTGTCAAAAATATATTTAAATATGAGCCTTTCTACTTTAACGTAGGTGAGTACAGTTTTGAAACACCTTTAGTTCGCGCTACCTGTGAAAGGGCCCCGCTTTCGAGCTAGTAAGTACGCATACTCTCCTAACTACATACTAGACTATAAATCATGGAAATTTTAGCTTTGCTAAAATGACGTAGGTCTGGCGGCACTGGGATCTTACTCTATATAGTCATGTAATGATTAAGGATTTTACGCATGAGAATTAAAGAGTGACGAATAGAAATATTGATGGATGGAGTGGGAGAGAGAAGGCCGAAAAAAGGTGGATTACGAGAAAGAGGATTTATGAAAAATCAGTGAATGATAGCACTACGAGTAAGTACTAGGGTAGAATGAAAGCAAAAAAAGCAAGACACAATCAGACTTCTCTATACTCTATACAAACCTGTTCAGCCAGAAATGCAGCTTCACCACTAAGCATCTTCATCTCTTTCTTAGAGCTCTCTGACAACGTCGAAGGAGGTTTTAAGGTTGTGGAAGACTTGTTGCTGGTCATCGTTTTAGCTGACTTCTCCCGCTTGAAGAAGTCTCCGCCTTTGTAGGAGGATGTATTGCTGCTGCCTTTCTTCTTCTTTGTGTCTAGAATCTTAAATACGGACATGTTTTTGGTCAGTACTGTGTTCAATTTTCTTACTGAGTTTTAGGGACTGCATGTTATTTTTGGTCCTAAACAGTGATAATGCTTATAAATTTATCTCAACTACTCACCTCGGCACTCTCACTAATATTTTGGATACTGCGCGATGTAAAACTTTTGCTGTCATCAAACAGATCTTCTTTTTCACAGCCATAGTGATAGTACCTATAGACAGAAAAACCATACAGCACAAATTACGTACACTCAAAAGATCTCTTTATGTTGTAGGAAAAAAGATACAATTTACTTTGGCAGAGGATATATTTTGACGGATTTGACAATACATACCTGATTAGAGCTCTAGAGGCATACACAGTAGGATGTAAATTGATTGAGGGGTTCAAATAAACTCTGTTCAAGTTGACGCCCCTCGTGTCTGTCCGGTAATGGCCGCGGGCCACGCCGTCGGGGTTCAAGAACGGGATCATTTTGAATACGTAAAGTTTCCTCAGCTGAATCGCGATGGGATCATTCCGCGTCAGTAGAAGGTTCAGGAAGCCGTTGAACACGAAGCTTGATGGCGTCTCCCCTGGATGTACTCGCGCTGATATAAAGATTACCTAGGGCAGAAAAAGGAGGATGAAATATAATTTATAATGTCATATGGTAAACAGTTACGATGAAATGGTTAAAACTTATAATGTGATGAGTAAACAGTCATCGAACAGTAGGTAATTGGTGTGACATTAGTTGTGAGTTAAGAATATATTGCTAGTATTCTTCAAATAATAGATTTATATGAAACTAGCTGACCCGTGCCAACTTCGTTGGGCATAATGTAAATAATCCTTTTTTAGTTCATATGACCTAACGATTTAAATTATTTTATTAATATTAAAAATTAAATTATCTATACTAATATTAAAAACTACTTTTTGTAACTTAAATATAAAAGTTAGACATATGCTGTCGTTGACTTTTTTGTAGGCATTTTCAAGCTCCACATCTTTTTTCTAGAACTCAAAAATATATCTTTCATAGTTAAGGCAGCGTTCGTAAGAATCGCTTTCATTCGACCGTTTTTTCTCCGATTCACTTTGTAAAACGGACTACCACGTAAAAGCCTTATTATTTTTCGGTTTTTTATATAGCCTATGACACTCAGCAATAATGTGGCTTTCTATTGGTGAAGGAATTTTTAAAATCAGTTCAGTAGATCCCGAAATTACCCCTTACAATTTAACAAACACACAAACTTTACTTCTTTATAATATTAGTATAGATAATTTGACTGCACGGATTGCCGAGTGGTATAGGTCACCACGCCAATTACCTCTGTGCGTGAAGTGCCGCGGGTTCGATCCCCGCATGGGACAAGCATTTGTGTGATCCACAAATACTTGTTCTAAGACTGGGTGTTCCTTGTGCATGTGATTTGAATGTTTGTAAAACCCCCCGCGACACAAGGATTTAATTCCTAAGTGCGGAAAACGTTTATTAAGAAAAAAACAACACCAAATAATAGTTATTGAAATTTAGCTCCCTATCTCCAAAACATTGCAATCATCACTCAAAGTCGCGTGCTCTATACCATTAACGAAAATTTAAAGGGTTGCTAATTTGGCTTTATTATCCGAAAATCAATAACTTACATTATCCATAGATACTTAATATTAATAACGTTTTTGTGCCTAATCACAATAAAATTTTAGAACTTACTTTTTTATTCTGAAATTTGAATGGCCGTTCTTGACTATCAGGGAAAAGATTTTTGAGTCGTTCTTCCCTTTCATTTGTCATACCCTGGTGTGACGTTATTGTTAACAGATCAACTCGTCTTCCTGTTGGAAAAAACATAAAGATGAACTATAGAAATGAAACCCTCCCCTGGAAGAAATTGTACCGATAGAAGCAATCGCACGAAAAATACAACAACCACCAAAAAAGTATTCGTTCTACAATGGCCGATTTTTGGCGCTATATTAAATGCCCATCCCACCAAAACAAAGTTTTATAAATGGCTTACAAATATATATATATATATATATATATAAGTAACTTGTCTGTATAAATGTTATTTTGATTGAATACTGTAACATTAAAAGAAATTCAGTCGGGAGTTTTTAATTTTTAAACTAATTCGGCTTGTTAAAATGCCGCCTTGGCCAACGTCTAATATGCGATTGCAGAAGTCAGCATTATTATTCAATGAATTTAATTTACATAAATAAATATGTATGTTATGAATTTTACCTTCTAGAGAGTATATAAGACATTCTCTGCAATAATATATATCATCCGGGGATTGTGGCGGCGGTAACGGCAGCATCTTTAAGTCGATAGAGTTGAGAGCTATCTGCAGCTCGGCAAACGAGAACGGGTATGTGAACGCGAAGAATGTGGTCGCCTTCAGGTTCTCTGATGTGCGGTATTTGAAGCTCAGGGTGAAAGTATTGTCGTCCGTCTACAAACAAGAGATGTTTGAAGAATCCCTTACAAATTAAACATTCTTACAATAAAACAGATGTGTTTGTTCTTTGTTAATGATTATATAGTTAATACCAATATGGATGTAGTAGAACTTTTGCGAGATACATTACAGCCACAAAATGTGGTCAAGTATAAGACAAGTGTTTCTCGATTATTTTGTAAGCATTACTTTTTCAGTGTCAAATGGGTCAACTTATTAGGATATAGTGCTTACCGAATGTACAGGACGATCTCTGATTCTCTCCCACTGGGGCTTGCCAGGCAGAGTCCGCGTCACTGGAGCCATGCCTTGATTGTACATCTTGCCTTGCTTGTTCAAGTTTATGAGATTCAACCGTACCTGATAAAATTTAACATGTCATAGTGATGTTTAAGGCTGGCTTGCTTGGATGGTCTTTTGTTTCATGAACAATCATGGTAAATTAAAATTTTAGGTACAGTATTATTAAGTGTATGAAATGAATAAATATATGCAAAAATTATTATTACCAGAACACCCGGTTCACTGGCCTGCACCCCGAAATAGAACCAGGTGCGATTGCCATTTTCGAACTCCGTGCCAGCACAGTCTGGGCGGGTCCACAGGTTGAATTCATAGTCTGGTGTTTCCGTTTGGTTTGTCTTTGGGTTCAAACTTGGAGCTGAGACAAAAACTACTCATTGTACATACAAGCATACAGTTTTATGCTAACTTATACAGAACAGACACCTGCTAGACTAAATTTCCAATTATTTTATAAATTTATTTAATGAATAGACCCCTTCCTTTCTTGTTTAACTTGAAAAATAACATTTTTTAACATTCATATTCAAGCAGCTAATGCTTTCTTTTTTATTGTTTTCTTTAAATGAATTGACCTTCTTTATATGGAGGAAGTTAATATAATGGTAGGATGTTGACTTAACAAAACATAAAAATTCTTAAACAGAACTGTATATTTGGATTGTTGAATAAAAGTTGTTGTTGTACATAAGACTGTTCAAAGGCAGGTAATTAACATATTTTCTGTTCCAAAAATATATGTAAGAGAAAGTAAACAGGTTGATGTTTACAAATTCATGCAATTAAATGGTTTTTTTTTTATCCACATTCAGTTTGTTGATGTGCAAGTGCACTTGTTATGTAGTTTATTCAAAACATTTGCATTTTATTTTGGGAAAATCTAATACTAGTTATACTTGATAATCAATTAACTAAATTGATTTCTTATCTTTGCTTTGCTGTCAATACAAGAACTGTGTCAACTAGTATTGGCTATGTCACTACATTCTCATGTACACAGGATGTATCATAGCCCCCTTAAATCTATTTTGAACACTCAATTATAGCAATAAGACCATGAAAAGGCCGTTACTTTGGCAATAGCACTCATTATTATTTGCAGATCTTTGGACTTTGTAATTTTACGTCAATAATTAAATGTAAACTTACCTATTAGCTCAGTAGGCACCCGTTCGACATGTCCGAGATTTCCTGAGTCAAAATTATGAATAAAATAAAATCCACCGCACTCTATAATATTGTTTTGATCCATAACTAAAATTGTTATATTGGACTACATTATCCAAAAAAATCACAAAGTCGCCAATGTTGTCAGCCGCTGGGTACACATTTACTTTATCAATTTGTCCATTGAAACATTAGATCGAATCTTCATGTTTGATAATTTCAAAATGACACTCAAAAAACGGAGGCTGCACTGTTTTTCTAAACAAAATTATGTAATTTTGTTGACATCGATTGACGGATAACAGCTGATTTGTTTTATTGGTGATCTTTTAATTTTGTCAAGTGTTTAAAACCAGTTGAAAATAATTAATTTTTAGTTTATAAATATGCAAATTTTTTATGGTAGGTTTTAATTATTTACTCAATTGCTATATTTGCTATCACTTGATATTTGGAAAGACACATGCCATTATGAAATTTGATTCAAGATGGCCGACATTTGTTCAATGCTCTGCGTCGCGTATAACGAATACAGAAAATGCCAGTGTGAAAAAATTAATCTATAGAATAATTTCACCAAAAAGTATTTAATTTCTAGAATAAATTCATGGAAATCGTCGACTGTTTAGTAAAAGGCAAGCTCGTTGAAAGTAATGAAAAACCCTTGTTTCTATATTTATATCCCATTCCCTTATCATATCACTTTTGGGCAATGAACTTTGTTTCATACATTCATTAAAAATACATTTATAGAACAGGTACTAGAAAATGCCGATCATAACATATTAAGTAATATATGTAAAGTAGGTAGAGCACATATAAGCTTTTGGAATAGCCGATAACGTTTAATTAAATTTTTGTATCATGGCAACACCTATACGAGTTATACGACCCTGTAATGACTTTGGGCGTTTCCGGTTTTTAGGGTTTAATAAATTCATGCACAGAATACATTGTTACTGTTATTTCACGACCCTTTTTCATGTATTGTATTTCTTTAATATATGTTTCTAAAATAAATAAAGATTAGTCGCTACACACATTTCACTTTATAAGATCTTATATGTTTTTCATACCTATGTTTAGCAAATAATAAATGATTTGATTTAAGCATAAATGAAGTTATTCGATCTGCATGGCTTAGTAGTTCAATAAACGGATTTGTATGCGCGAGATTGCAGGTTCGAATCTCAACTAAAATAATGCTAATTTTGTATAGTAAGGAATTTGTACCTAAGTACTTTACTTTCTTATGTATTTCCAATGATTCTGGGAAACATGAAAAATTTGGATTTCTCATTTGCAGCAGTAGGTTACTAGCCAGATAAGAGAGTCCATATAAAGTTAGATTTATAAATTTATATCGTGTGCTGCATGTTCTAAAAAAGTTTATTTATTGGGAACCAAAAATCAGTACTTAGTCCAACAATCCAAATGGAGTGGCGTCTTCCAAAATTGTTTCGTGAATGTGAAAAACGTATCTATGCCAAATTAAAAGAGGTCGTCCCATAGAAGAATCGAACAATCAAGTACTGTTTTAAATATTCATTGCCTTCGATTTGATTTGGCCGGTTTTAGCGTAGGTTTAATGATTTAATTTATTTGTTAACATATCCTACCCTAAAATGTTGTTTTTTTTTGGAAGCGTTTTACGCAGTTAGCCTGGGCGCAGGCTTTGACGACTGCTTCACCGGACTTTTGGCGAGAACCTTAAGGGCCTCCAGCCAGAGCAATAGGAACACTAACTACGTCAGCAACGTTCACTAAGGGCACCCCCTGTGGGGTTCGGACCTCGACTCATTTACGTTACAATTATTTATACGCGACGGGCCTCGCCGGAGAGGACGTAATTAATATACGGCGGTTGTGTTTTGTATTGCTACTGCTAGCTAAATCGAATGCTTCTAGGAGAAGTGTTGTTTTATCGTCGAAGTAGGTATTTTTATGAGTGTTACTAGTTAGATCGCAAATTTGAGCTGCGTCGCACCATACGCTCGTGGCCTATGTCTGCCGCGCCTGCTCTGCAAAATCTGTACTGTGCTGTGCTGCATCACCTGCGTCTCAGCATACGCTTAGACTTAACGATGATAGACATCGCTTTATTGAATCAAAATTACGTTTTTATTCGATAAGTCACGTGACAAACTGGTTATTTCCATACATTTCACCGTCACCGTTATCGCTTGCAGAAATTAAAATATTATTCAGCAGATATCCTCAGCATGGTGACTTATTATTGAAGTAGTGTGTTTTTAGGCACACTCACTTGAATTTACAAATGCGTAGGTTGGGATTTGCAAGTTCGAATTTTGCTCCTTAATTATCGAGCTGTTAGCTTTTCTAAGACAAACAAACTATTATGCCACTTCTGTCTTCATGCTTTTTTTTTCACATTTAACTTGGACTACTGCGTTATAGTTATTTCCAGGATTGGTAATACTTACCAATAGTTTATAGGTTTAAATAAAATATCACGTTTAAATCAAATTTGTATTTTCATTTCGTCCTTACATTTATAACAATATTAAATAAGCTTAATTTAAGTATACAATACAATTTTAATAGATTATTTATTTAGGCGTGGCACTTAACTACGGATTATAAAAATTACATTCCATATAATTTTGAATAACTTGGCCAATAAATGCCTTCATCACAAACTTAGACGTAACTGATAGTTCCTACGTACAGATAGTTTCTTAATTAAATACGTGGACTACAACATTCTATCTACATTCTTGTTTTTTATTAAATTGTCTTTTCTGAGCACATAATAAATTTTTGAGTGGGAAATAAAATGACCATCTTCTCGCGACTCAGTCATGGACACGACTAAACTTGTGTATTTTGGCAACTTCCTTTTGGCTCATACACCAAAACAATATATTAAATTAGGAATATCTACATACATTATTTATATAAAAAAGTTTTTTTTTTTAATATATATTTACCACGACCACAGCAAATAATTTAAAATGATTCTTTTATTTTCTTTTAAAATCCAAAGACTATACTGGGTAGGCTTTCTGAGCCCATAAAAATTCAATTTGAGTTTTAGATTGAGAATGTTAAAAATTAAAAAATATATCACATTCGGAACTATATCTAGGGCACGTGTTTTGTATGTACTCTTACACAATATACTTACACTAATATTACGCGTAAACGAATGTAATGGACAATTTCCTACAAATATAATTTAATATAAGGAACGGTAATCCTACTGAGCCAATACATTTCTCCTACCGCATATATAATATATGAGTTAGGTACCTATACATATTACACCAAAAGAATATACAATAGATAGAACGATACGACTAGAATGCCGACACAATGAGCATTGGGATAAATATTTCTTCCATTTACGTGACTGTTTCTTTAGGTACGTGATCGAACTTTATTTGTATGGACACCAATACGATGGTGCAAAATTCCTAGTTTCTTATAATATATGTACTATACATAAATAAGTAAGTATATTATAGTTGGAAGGCAAACCTTTTGTTCTAGCATTGTTATCATTTCAAGTTTTATGGAAATACATAATTGTGTGCCTATTAAATATACTGGTAGTAGATAAAGCACGTACATATGTAAATGGAGATAATGACCGATGGAGCTAACCTGCAGCGATTTGTAAAATTGTAATATACATATTTACAAGTAGGTTTATTTTCATTCAATCTTAGGATCCTACTGGTATGTGTACCGATAGGTGTACCTCTTATGAGCGAAACAGGTTCAATAATCGCTAACACGGCTCTCAGAATCACGTAAATAAGGTTATATTAATCTAAAATGCATATTAAAATAAAGGAAATGCTCTGCTCAGTTCCAAATAAATCGGAAGCAAAATAAAGTAACGATTATACAGTCGGCCATAACATAACATAGACATTCTCATCCATCCCTCTCTACACTTACATATTTGGCGCAATATATTGCTAATAAACATAATTTATATGTGAGTTATCTTTAATTTCTAATGTACGAATATACCAAAATGTTTTGCAGTAATTATCTATTTCTGATATGGTCATATGTTAATAGGGAACTACCCAGAGTTGGCAAACATACCCAATGTGTTATTAAATATAATAATGAATTGCATTATTGAAGAATCTGCACAAACATAAATGCAGCAGAAGTTGTGATACGAGGTGTCTAATGAAGTGAGCAATAGCGGAAGACGAACCGTGATCGATTGAGCAGACATCGAAATTTTTATTAAACAATTAATAGGTATTGTGAATCCTTAAATTAAACAATTTATGTACATTGGTTTTATATGAGAGTGCGGCCACACTAGGCGTATCGTGGCTGGCTCCATTGGCCCACGACAGACCAAAACAACAGTGAGCATACAAACTAGATTACACACACATACGCCCAATTTGGTCGTTGCAAACCTTACGCCAAATATTCCGAATAGCGCACTCCAGCTCACTTTAAACAATTTTAATTAAAAAATTATCTAATCTACTTCGTGACGTTAACCTTTGCCTTCGTCCGGTATCGTTATAGAAACTGTGTTAGGTCTTATTTGTTTGTTGTCCGCGCTATGAACACTAGGGTTTAGTGGGGCACTGCGACGGATTTCGTCTGTTGTAGTCAGTTTACACTCGACCACTCGATAATTACACGTCGGGGATCCGCAGTCGAAGTCTGGACGCATTATAACTGCATTCGGTATATCTTCGAGGCCCTTGGATTCCTCTTTGAATGGTGGACAGCTGTGAATATAAAAAAAAATATCTTAGAATATTTTAATACAGATAGAAGTCATGACAAAAGCTAATTCAGAATTAAAAGTAACTACAGATTCATAAGTCAACTACGCAAGACCGCTATAATAATTGTAGATAGTATTCATATCAACAAAATTTTTAGAAATGGGTATACAAAAGCTCTCTTCTACAGAGATATTTTTCCTCCCCTTTTTTCCTTGTGTGAAGTCCAGAAGACATTAGACATAATATGACAGAAAAAATCCACATAAGTAAATTGTAGGGCAACATCTTGTATATATTGATAATAAGTAAAACATTTACCTCAATGGTGGCGGTGTCGGCGAGCGAGATAGAGGAAAACTGGCAACCTCCCTCGATATTGCGAGAGATTTGATCGAGCCAAACGTTTGTTCAGGACTTAGAGGAGCGCCTAACACTGACGCCATGCCTCTGTAAAATAAAGAAATACAAGCTTTAAGTACCAATGAACTTACAAAGGAAAGATAAATAGAATATTCTTTAATGTATACAACAAAAGTTAGAGAATTTCAAGGAAGCGATGATTTTATTTTCAAAATTACGAATAAGTTTGACTCAATCTTGAAATTTAATGGCCATTAAACAAGTTCATCATCGCATAAACGATACCAAACTAAAGTATCAGTTCTGCGAATGATGTAACGAAGCAAATTTTTAAAATTTCACTAAAATATAATAACTTTAAAATTAGGAGCATCGATAGTTACTTTTAGTATATTGACTTGTCAATAGTTGAGTCTATAACTAATTAATTATTATAGATTATACAGTGGATACTTACACAACAGAATCGGAAGGTACTAAGAAAGGTAAGGGCGGCGGGCAGGGGGCGTCAGCGCGCGCCGGCGACGCGGGCTCGGCCGAGCGCGGGCAGCGCGCCACCTCGCCCTCTTCCACTAGTCCCAACCAGCTGCGCAACCAGCGCCACAGCCCTGACGGACTGCCTGCAACACAAGCGCAGACCGCTGCATAAACATTTAGTAATTATTTTGAAATAATAAAAAGGAAAAAAGGGGTCAAGTAACCGTGGTACCTAAGGGAACAAAGTTAACCATGGACATAGGTATCTAACACAAGAGTTCTTAGAAAACTTTTACAGTCTTGTAGATCTAGGCATCTTGAGACTGTAGGTAAGTATAACTTTTTTTTGTAACGTTCAAATAATATAGTGTAGCTGAACAGCTTGTTCCCTTAATTGTATATAAAGCTACTAAAATTGTTGTCATATATCTGAGTACTTTACATAAACTAACAAAGTAAACATAAGAGAGAATGTTTTTAACAAAGAAATAAGTAAATTAGTTATTTATCCTTGAATTGAATATATATGTATATGTGTATGTCTAGATTTAACTAATCTATTGATACACGAATAGGTTGTGCGTCATTAATACAAATCGATTGACAACTCATTTATAAAAGTCGTTTAATAGTCTAGACTCTAGGGATCTATTGTATGTATGGTAGATGAATATTGAAGCAGCTTACGGTTATAAATAGTGTCCTGAGTGTGTAGGAATTATGTCTAAATAGCCGTTCTGCAAATAAATGAATATTTAGATATTCAGATTCATCAGTTCAATAAACTTATTTTTTGAAGATCGCACTCCCCGATATAAAGTCAAGTTCCTATTATCTATCAAATTATAAATTCGTGGGGACACTTCTGAAAAAAAACTTTAGTAATGAAAGTTTAAAATTGTATACTTACGAGTATATTTTCTGCTATTTTGAGGGCTTAGTGGATAGAAGTCTCCATGTATAGGACAGTGGAACGCCAGCCGTCGTTGCCGGCGTTGGGCAGCTCTCATTAATATGCAAAGCACGATACCTGGAATAGACATTACAATTCTGTGAATTTCTGACCACTATACGCAATCAATGTGTCTAAAAGTATATTTTAAAACTTTTAAAAGGTTCAAGAACTCAAATAACCTAATGTATATGTTCTGTTATAAAAGAAAAAAAAAACATCTGTTTTTACTTTAATAACAGAAGCTTTTTTTCATTCAGCTTTTATCTATAATAGTAATTATATTATGTATGTTTTTGTTTTGTAGTGATTAAGTTACACAGAACCAATACCCTTATTATAATTACAAATGATCTGTCCATGAATTAGTCAAAGATGTTAATCTGGCTCTTAGTTCATCGCTTACAAACAAAGCTAATGCGATCGATATCTGACGTGTGACCCTTAAGCCTTATCTCGACCTCGTATTCGAGAGCTCTCGCGTAAACTCAGCTCTATTCAACTTACGGTTTCTCAAAGTTTTATCGACAAAGTTTATTGTTAGATGTATTGTTTTGAGCACCTTACATAAGACGGCTACATACCTACGTATTTTAAACTGAAGGTGATTTAACATCAATCTCGCACGATCAAATTGCTATACGACCCTTTATTTAAAAAAATAGGGTAAAATACTTTGTCTTACTGCTAGAAACTAGCCCTATCGGTAGATCACGCCCGATTTGAAAAGCCAAACCAAAAAAACTAGAGCAAAAGTCCTCAATAAGTCTATGTAGGTAATTGTGGAACAACTGTCTGTGGTCGCCTCGTGTCGTTTGGGGTTAACTGCTTCAGATTCTGCGGGCCTATTGACGTATTGACGTGCAGTGCGTAATCAGCGACCTAACACCAATGTATTAGTCTGTGTCCTGTAAAGCTTGTAACTCCCGTAATGGCACAATTCCGTCAATTACGTGTAACAAGTTACAAGCCGCCTGGCTTGGACACAATGGCATGAACTACAAAACAGCCATGTTTTGTAGGGTGTTCCCATTCAGTCATTTTATTTGGTTCGTTCATACATCATGAATTCGTTTATCTGAATGCTCTAATCTATTACAACATAATATATTGAGAAATGCTGGGGTTTACGGTTTGAATTGACAAGGTTGCAGGTTCAAGTCCAGACCAATGTGACTTTTACAATGTCACATCATGCACATTTTTAGATATTCTTAGACACTATTAAATTTAGACAGCAAAATAAAACAACGCTCTGAGACATAGATTAAAGGACTGGAATCCTATAAAAAATAATATAAAAAGTACGCCGGTTATAAATATACTAAAAGAACTTTACATAACAATGCGTCAGTATATAGCGTAGTCCCATCTTCATCATTCCCGTGCGTACTATCATAATATATTATTAAATGTTTTATTAATTAATTAACAATCAATCAATACAATCACATGACGGATAGAAGGTAAATTTTATTCGAGTTTATTCGCCCTTCCTACAGCATGCCCATAAAGTATCACATAACCTCTTATGTGTTTGACTCTATACTATTCATACTTATACTTCCCCATTCCTATTTGCCAATGTATAAACCGGGAACTAACGTCCAATAGAACATGTTATGTATTAGCATGGAACTTTTTATTGCGAAATACCCGTATAAAAGTTTGTAGCGCTGTATCCATATTAAGCAATTCAGTGTATTTGTTACGTGTCCACGGCATTTGATGGAATTTGTCACAAAAAGCGGTTGTATTGAAAGACTATTCATGGTTTACTTATGTTTTGTATTAAAACGATAAAGGTTGCTTTTATTATTTAGTTCATGTATAATTTATGTATAGCACTTGTTGTTTTAACACCAGTAAAACAGTGGCAGAGATACTAATTTCAACGGTTGCATAATAATCCCATGATAGAATCTTTATTACCTTTATCTTTATTTTCACGTTAGTGGTGAAAACAACGAACGATGATACAAAAATCAACCTTAGATAAACGCGTAATCAAGGTGTGATAAGCAATTTACTTATTAAAAAGTACATATACATATGTCTCTAGGCATTTTCCACCTGTCAAAAACTTAAAGTACACAATACCTTTAAAGGTATCGTGTCCCAATTCAATTATTGTATTTTTTATAAGATAGATATTTATTTTCAATTAATAGATGAACAACTTACCAGCAATAGTCATGAGAGCTCCAGCGACGATGCAGACGGGGCCTAGCACTCGAGAGTTGCCGGTAAAAGCGATGCGCGCCGCGTAATGGTCCGGCTCTTCATTCTCACCGCAGCCGCGGTAAGATGCCGCTGCAATTATACAAACATTAAATACCCGACATTAGCTGTTAGTGATGTGAAATGTAACAACTAGGCTCGGAGATATTTGTTGATGTTCTAAGACGAGAAAAAGATGGCAATGTGACATCAATTGTTATCTACGTGTTAGATTTCAAATTATAAAAATGGGAAAGCTTTGATTTAATAAAACTCGTTGACTAAAAAAAAATGTTTGCTTCCGAATCTTTACCATTAGTTTACAGAAAAGAAGGCTTTTAAAAGAAGGAGGAAGATAATCAATTTGTTTATGTACAACAAATCGTTTTCATAACTGTGGAGAGAGTTACGACTTACAAGCATGTGCAGAAATGTTATATAACACTAGAATTATAAAGCACTTTAGGAGATTCCGTCAGATGCTCTACTAATGTACACAAGTATTATACGATTTTGAATGTTGGGAATATCCGAACCTTATCTTAACTACGAGCAACCATATGAAAACCACAGACACGGCCACACAGGTTTCTAATTCCATAGCAATAGTAGGTACCTATATGAATGTATATAGTCGTATAATATATAATAGAAAACTATAAAACAAAGTCCCCCGCCACGTCTGTCTGTCAAAACGTGATAAACACAAAAACTACCGAACAGATTTTCATACGGTTTTCATCAATAGATAGAGTGATTCAAGATGAAGGTTTGTGTGTACAATTCATCGTATTTGTATAAATAATATATAATAATATCAAACTACACAAAAACTAATACATTCGTCGGGTATGGAAGTAATTAATATTGGTCGGCTAAAGAGGTCCTAGGCTAAATATTGTAACACCAAATACGATATTATAGATAACAGTTATGATATCAGTTGTGAGTTGTTGTGTTGAGACTGGCTTGTACGGGAAGCGTTTTTGTTTATGTTCCTTACATAACATTCTGACATTGTATTTGATATTGATGTAAAACACTACATGGTTTTCAGAATTCAACGCCATAATTTAACGAACTCTTTTACAGATACGTTTCTAAGTAGTGCTGTTATCAGTACATAGCTGTATTATAATACTACTTTATTACCTAATTATTATATTATTTATTTATATTATTATGTTTTTTATATGCATAACGAGTGTCATGGGAACTCAATAGTGATTGATAATGAAGATTTTTTAATATTTTTTTTTATTATGGAATTTGATACAACTCTCTCATAGGTATGCTATTCAAAATAAATAATTTAAAAAGATTTTCTTAGTACCATTATGTTAGATTTCTATTTCTTCTTTCTTTATTTCAAGTAGCTATGAATTGGTTTGAGCTCTATAAACAGTGTTTTTCTCTAGTATTTGCAATTCAACTTACCGGTTAAGACGCATCCGACGAGCATAAACAAGAATCCAAATATTGGCAAGACAATTTGACAGTTAGCAGCGACGACTACTCCGGCGACCGCCAGTCCCCCTTCAACCTTTTCGACGCGAAGGCGAGATATAGCAGGCGGACATCTTGGCTTGCCCACCGGGGCCCGCACTAAGGGCTCGCCGGGGGGTGACGTAGTCCTGAAGAAAAAAATTACACACGTTAATTATTTGGATCATTATGAAATAAAAAAAAAACAGATTTAATCAGATGGGATGCGTTTTGGTTTGATGTATTTGTGGTAAATGATTTTTTTTTATTTTTATTTATGGTGTCAATGTCTAGCCTATATTGAAACATGTTTTTGCTTGAATTGAATCATTCGGTTTCGAATTTCGAATATAATACAAGTATTTTTTACCCAATTCGTAATTGTCTAAATCAAAATAAATATATTAGATATGAGACATTTTCCCGTTCTCGGTAATATTTGTTGGCGCTGTGGGGAGTAAATATCTAATATTATCTTGGTTTAACCTTCAGAGTTCAACGTAGTCCAGGGAATATTCTATTTTTGTTAATGTTGTGATTATTGCTACTTTCGTTCGCTATTAACTAAGGAAATACATTATGACTCTCCTATTATAGCTTTACTAAGAAAGAAAGCTGAACAAATGTACGGTAATGTAAGTTATGCAAATGTGCACTAGGTATATTCCCAGAGTCCTACCCTCTATGTTACACCTTAGGGAAATTCAATCGAGTGCTATTTTCGAATGTAAATGGAAAGAAATGAGAATTCCGAACTCACTTTATATGGCGAAACCATTTTAATAATATTTTACAAGTTACCTATTCACGATAAATACACAATTTTGCATGGTCGGAAACCTTCTATGTGTTTGAGTTATAAACGTGTGCTTAAAACAACATGTGAAGCCTTAATCTACAGGTGGTAAAGTAAACTAAATTGCGCAAGATGATCACGTGAACGAATTGTTTAGTTAGATAATAAAAGAATAGTCTGCCGCGCCCGTGATTACACAGTTCAATGCTATTTAAAAACAAAGCGTAACTACAGACAGATTTTTTTAATGTTAACGGCGTTTAAAATACGACAAAAACACTGTACCGCTAATCTATCAACGTTTGGTTTTACGAGGCTACGCGAATTGCTCGTAGACCATGGCCAGATGCAATGAAGACGTAAATAATAAAAAAAAATGTTGTAAAAACTCATTATAGTCGGAATCATAGAAAGCAGAAGCGATTTTAAAAAACAACCAATATATTAAACTACTGACTAGTAATGTTTTCAGTAGAATAATGCACTTCCTAAGGCGTAGATCTTGTAGAAGAACCATACCAGTGACAGTGACAAATAAGGGCTGTGCTTTACTTTCCGATAGCGTCATCTTTGTTTAACTTTAGGGCATTCTGTAAGATGCTTTAAAATAATATATCACGCGAAATACATTTTAAAATTAATTATAATTTATTCGCAATAATACTTCAAAGTACACATACTTTTTTCCTTCGTTACTTTGTGTATGTAGTAATATGAAAAAGTAATACCATAGAGTAAAACGTACGACAACGTACGGCCATAACTATTTAAAGTAAACGTGCTACGTTAACAACGAAATTTAGCTAATTAGATTCCGTAATCAATTACCGAATATTGGTTCCAGTTTGTTTGGGCGACGATAAATCATTGATTCGTCTGAGGCTGTGATATCAGGTAAGAAATAGCTATAATTTAGGGTCCAACCGGTCTAGATAAGCTTGAACGTACTTTAGGTAGAATTATACAGAATGAATCATCATTTATACAAAATTAAGTACCTACCTACTACAAAAATTTAGAACAGATATACATTTTTGAAATTTATTTATAGACCTATACGTAGGTATCAGCCAATAATGGTAAGGTAGGTAGGGAATTTAGTAAATTTAAGGTACCTTTATAGACGTTTTCATTACTATTAGGTACTAATCTAACCTAAAATTACCTACTACATACCTACTTTTAAATTATTATAAAAAATTGATATAATAATACTTTAAAATACAGGAAGACAGATATTATGTACTGTCATAAATATATTAATCATCAACAAACCATAATGACGGTTTAAGTGCTTTCGGCCTAAATCATAGAAAAATAAAAGTTTTAGAAATAGCTTTTACGAATTTTAATGTAAACGTAATAAACACGTTTGTTTGGATATTAAAACGATTACTATTTAGTTATGTAACTATTTATAGACAGTTCTTATATTTATGTTATTGAATAATGCCTACGTAACATGTAATTTGGTAGAGTCGCATAAAATTATATCAAACTTGAAATGGTCTTCAGTTAAGCCAAACAACTAATCCTTTTCACAGATATGTAGCAGTTATGTAGCAAGTTAAGTAGGTAATCGCATTTTTATTGCTAAAATACTCTTTAGAAAGCTGCTTCAGAGTAATGTCGTTGACATGTACGCGTTGTAAATCATACATTTTAGTATAAAAAGAGTTCTATAATTCCTAAGACACGCGTATCAAAACGTGAACGTGTGGTATTTTGTGACGTGATTTTGGCACTAAAGCTAAGTCGTATAATTGCGACCTATTGGCCAATATAACGGCTGTGCGGGCTTTAAAGCTTGTTATATTACGATTTGCTATAAAATTATTGTGTGAAAGTACTTTGTATTTGTATTAGATTAGTTTATTTTATAATTCCTTTTGTTTGTATATATAGTTAAGTTTGTAAATATTTAAAATTGTTAATTAATTTAATAAAGTTTACAAATAACTTTGTATACTATTATTTAATATTGACGGACCTGTTGGTCTCGTGGTTAGTGACCCTGGCTGCTAAATCGGAGGTCGTGGTTTCGATTCCCACCTAGGACAAATCTTTGTGTGATGAGCACGATAATTTGTTCTGTGTCTGGGTGTAATTTATCTATTATATGTATGTATTTAGAAATATATAAGTATGTTTATCAGTTGTCTGGTTGCCATAATACAGGCTCTGCCTAGTTTGGGATCAGATGGTCGTGTGTGAGTTGTCCCAAGCTATTATATTGTGTGATCGATGTAATAGTTCTACTAATATAAAATCAATCTATTATTTAAACCACATTTAAACTTTTTATCGAGTCACATATTCAAAAACATTAAATTACTTTTTGTATCAACATAATTTGTATGTTTTGACGTCATGTTGCTTCATTATACTTAATTGGAGAGTACACTTTACTGTTATTTCTGGTGTTTGTCTTCAATTTTTTCATTTGAATAATTGATATCATTGTATTATTTTATAAAGGTATTGCTTTATCCAAGGTTTCATGAATATTTAAAGAAACGGGCACGCGTACACCATTCCATAACTAAATACGTGTAGGTATGTGCTAGCAATGTCTAAGCCGAAGGTTTATGGATAGGTACTCTTAAATCAATTCAATACTTTCTAAATGGCTATGATTATATTATTGTGTACGTACAAATTATTGAATGATCGTTTTGCATACAATAGATCAATAAGTTATAGGTGTCTTAGCATATTTTGCTTACTTATATGAGCTTGACTCTACTATTGACCATTAGGTTTATATTACCTCGATAATATTGCATCTTAAGGACGAAAATAGCCTTTATGTATAGGGGTGAGGCACTGATATAGAGTCTATCTATATACGTGGGGTGAGACTATTGGTATTTGTAGTATGTGATTCCACACCCTGAACGACTAAAGAAATAAAAGTATAGAGCCTTCAAAGAGTCATAAAGAGACAATCAATGTACCATTTCTTTAGACTTAATACAAATTATAAATAAAGAGTTAGAGGAGGATACGTGTTTTTATGTATGACGTTTGACAGGTGATTAACTAATTTTTGAGTTGATTAGCCTTTGAGAAACCGGGGATAAACCGTGCATTGTCAGAAAAAGTAGTAAAACCTCTATCGACAGAATGCCATCGTTTTGTTATTCGGCTATTATAAAAGTTTAAAAAGTAAAAAAAAAATCTAGATATAGGTGTGAATGAGTGTTTACTACGATGTCTACTCCGAAATATCGTTATCTTTACATTCTTTGTTATCCAATTCTAGATCAATAAGATTGTCACAGCAGTGGGTAAGACCTTCATTCCTCGTTACCAATTTGGAGAACAATACTGGTGTAGGACGCTAAATAATGTTAGCAGTGCACGTCACTTCCGTACTACCAACGTGAGTGTAATGCGACTTATAATATAACGTTCGTTCGTTCATCCTGAACTGTCTGAGTTTTTGTCATTGATGTGAACATGCTATTTTCAGTCGTCGCTTCCCTTGTGAAGAGATTTTCTCAATTATTTCGACCCCCGCTTATAAGACGTAAAGCCGTCCTAGAGACTCACGACACGTCCCTAACCTAAATTTATGAGCACACACACAATTGTGATTTACTGTAGACGCGAGATTTCGCAAACAAATGGGGTTGTTATTTCCTTTTGTTGGTGTTGAGATATTTTCCTTTTCTTATTGAGTAGTGCTCGTGATTTAGTAATAGACGGAATATTACGTTACGTATGTTATTACAGTTATTTCAAATAATTTTGCTTTAACATAAAAAATGTTTTTTTAGTCTTGATACTTATTTGATCAAGAAATCTCTTAAAAATGTGTAACAAAGGTAGCCAAAGCAACGATAGCTACGATTAGAATGAAGTGGTTTATGACTGAAGATTTTATAGATTACTTTAGGCGATTTTAGAGTAGCAACAGATCAGTAAAAAGGTTATTATAATTATAAAATGTAGGACTTCTTATGTTGCTATCAAAAGAACCGAACAGAAAATCACGAAAACTAGTTCAAGCTACGAAATGTACGGAATAAAGTACTCCTTTTATAACAAATCAATTGGCGGCCATGTTGGTGTCATGACAACAGAAGAATGGCGGGAACTTAACGGTGGTTCCGGTTCGGCAATGGCAATTAACTGTGGTTTCCGATCACTGGCCGTGGACAAAACTCACTATTATGATGGATTCTATATAGGTATGACCAACACATAGCACAGTATGAATATTCTCTATATTTTGACGATTGATAATATTGCAAAAAGAAAAATAATTATGAAGTTCGATGAACAATTTTGAAGTCAGTTCAAAAAAGAGAATGGGCTGATAAGAAGTAAAACAATGGTGTGGTAATATTTCTGAAGCACTTATTAAATAAAATAGCCTCATAATTACATACAATCAGTATTTTCTAAAACCGTATAGCCACCTCAAGTATGAATGTGTCTACCGAAATCTATATAAAGCCACATATTCGTCGCGTTGATTGTTCCTCGCGTCGTATTATTTCTGTAAGTTTATTCTGGTAAGGGGAGGGGGGCAATTTTGTGTCATTAGCTGGAGCAGTCTGTTCAAAAATAGTTACTGGCGGCCCCCACACGGCTACGGCAAAAGATGGAGGACTTGCCGGACGGGCGTATCCTGTAGGCATATGACCCATAGACAAATAAGAGACGGAAAACGAATACGACATAATCTTCGTAGTTCCACTATCATCTGCAAAGTAAATTGGGTCATACGAGGTTATGCTTCTACAACGATGCGATATTGTTTTCTTTCTCATAGGTTAGTTGCCTGAGAAAATAATAAGAACTATAATAAAGCAATTATGTTTTTATAAGGTGACTTTATAGAGACGATAGGTTATTGACTTCAAGTACATTTTAAGTGTAACTATAACGGGAGCTGAGGCCAAATTCGGGTAAAAGTTATAAATAATCTATTTTAACGTCCTGTTTGTGTTATGTCAACATTTTTACGCCTAAAGATAAACTCGTTGGTAAAAATCTTTCTCGACGGGTGACGCACTTGGCTCATACGAGGGTTTGGAGTTTGGCTCAAAGCGGGAGAGTTCTTATGAATATTTTACTATAGTATCTACCTTATGTGTATTTTTGTTTACGTATGCATATAAAACGATGGGTTTAAAAGTGTCTACCTTTGAAATCGTTTCGCGCGTTTATAACTTTACGATCAGAACAGCGGAATATTTTTTATTATTGGGAACAAATCATGTAGTTACGATAGGGTTAACACAAACCACGTATGTATAAAAATAACCAATTTTACAGCGATGGATTTTATGTCTCAGTATATAAATCGTGAAATTCATTGCTTTAGCCACATAATTTGCATCAACTGAATTGAGAAACATGATTTATTATATTTTAAAAGCTCAGTCGTAATATTGTCGTCTTTTGGCTCCAAAACATGTTTTATTCATGTTATAAATTAAAATAATTTATTGGAGCCTTTTGGTTCCAGTTTATTTTATATATTGGTTATACAATATAACTATATACTGGACTTTTGGTGGCTAGTACCTATGCATGTGTGTTTGTGGTGGTGTGTGTAAATATTTAATATCGTGTGACATGAACGAAGCAATTAAGTGTTAGCGCCTATATTTATCATCGTATGTAGCAATTATAATCTCATGATACGTTAGCACTTAAGCATCAAATATGCAGAGTCAATTTCAAAGTCAATGTCCAGTTGCTGAAAACAATTTTATTTATTACAAGGTGTAATGATGTCACATACAAGTGGATGTGTTAATTTTAACATGAACGTACCTAGATACAATTGCTAATACTATACGTATACACACAGCAAACAAGATAGGTTTGCAGGCCACACTAACATTATATATATTATTTTATTTATATATTTTTATTAGCGCTTGCTAAGGACAACTGAAGAGCTTTGTTTTTTGGAAGAGATTTACGCAGTTAGCCTGAGCGCAGGCTTTGACTTCTTCACCGGACTTTGAACTGAAGAGCTTATATATTGTATAAGTATTTCCTAAGTGCGATATGTAGTCAAAAGGTGAGCTAGACTTGATCCCTTATAGGTATTAGTTACAGTTTAGGGCTTAAGTTGGTACTCTTTCTCTATATCCCGAAGCCAGCCAAAAGTAACGTTTACAACATAATCTACGCACGTGGAACCGCGTTGCGAGTTATAATTAGATTAGAGAAGGCATTCCAAATGGTGTGGGCAACGCACAACGAAATAGCCACGGAATTCATCTTGACATTGTATAGGTAAGAACTATTTATGGGATTGTAATTGATTGATTAGAAACTGTCTAGTAATAATCTAATCAATTAGGTCTGTTTTTTTCACAAAAATAAAAAATGAAAAAATATATACAAATATCCGCTATCGCTTGCCTTAATGCGTAACAAATAATGAAAAATAATAAATAAACAAATCTATCTGAAACAAGTCAACAAAAATGTATTTCAATTTTACATTATTTTCTATAGTATGTCGTAATCTTTTTTAGCACACTGCAAATCGTTATAACTATAATATTAAAAGCTTTTACTGCAAGAAGTTTATTTTATCGATATGCTTTAATATTGCTTTATTATAAATGCGATAGTAACTCTGTCAGTCTGTCGCGCTTTCACGCCAAGACTACTGAACCGATTTAAATGAAATTTGGTACACAGATAGTCTAGAGCCTGAAAAAGGACATAGGCTACTTTTTGCCGCGATAACCGACATTCACGCAAGCGGGGCCGCGGGAAACAGCTAGTAGTCCATAGTTCAATGAAAAGGTAGGGATAATAGGGTAGCTCATGTGTATGATGTTTCTGGTCTTCTTCCTTCATCAAAAGACAGAATAAGTGGAAATACTTCAGACTATCGGAAGTCATTCCAGAAACGTTTGAAGATTTATTGCAGGAAATTTTATTACTTCCTCATAGAATTGCAACCAATATCCTAACGTTCTGAGTTTTCTATGAAACTTTGTAGGTTTGAACGGAAAATAAAATACTATTTACGGTTATTACTTTCTTAAATTCACCAAACTAGACGAAAGATACTCTATTAAATATTTGATTAATTCATTTTGATAACATTGTTTTAATATAAATTAACTCTTATGTCTCGAAAACATTACGATGTAATCTATTGCTATTGACATAAGTAATGAAACTATATGTACTTCAATGCTTGATCAATGTGGATTAGATATTGACGTAAGATAGGTATAATTTGATTGATATGATGCAATATATAAGTGTCTATATATTGACAATACTAATGATGTTGTTTTGTTTATGTAATTAGCCGGTTTTTTTAATTGTATTATGTTCAGCGGTCACTTTTAATCAATAGGTACTAAGCAGACGTGAAATAGTTAGCTTTATGATATCTTCTTTTTCTAACACGTCTAGCATTTTCTCAAACTATATATAAGAACTGGAAAGATGTCGAATGTAGCAGGGACGAGTGGAAGAAGTGAAGGGTGGCCTTTGGCCAGCAGTGGGATAATATGGGCTAATAATAATATTTTAGTCAGCTTCCAGTCTCACATGACTTATTTTTGTACTAGTATTACAAATGATTAGATTTTTATTTAATACATGTTGTGTCTATGTCTCTTTTAAAAATATCTTGTCGCAGGTGTGCGGGCAGAAATTTCACTAGAAATAGGCAATACCTATGTAACTATTTGCTAAAATATGTTTTTATAATATTTTGTACATAAGGCAATAAATAACTAAAATAAAATGGAGCATTGCCCATCCAGCCAACGCAATCCATTTACAAAATTCCTAAAAGGTGCCATACCCAGTTATTCGAATAGTCTTTAGTGGTTTTCAGAATTTCGTCGATATAAGTACTGTAAAAGATCTTCTAATGACTTTCGGAAGGTTCAACTTGATATTCAAGATACTCAATTCAATCAGTTTATTCGTACGACTCCTATTTACTTAGGTACGTTAGCAACGCTATCTTCAATATCTACTTAGTAGTAGTACACATCGATAATAATATAATTAAAATTATGCGGACATCACAAAGCATTCTCATTTGTACTATAAAAGTCGAGCTTCCTCCAACTAGCCGCATTACAAAGAGGAAGCAAGTGGCAATTAAACACAATTCACTTTAAACGGAACACACAATAGCATTGTAATACAGATTTCCTTTTCTGAGCGGAACTTTCTGCGTTATCTGAATTCTAATGAGAATCCGTGACTCTATGATCGATGCATCAACGAGTGAGATCCGATTTGAATCGTGACTTGGTTTTGTTACAATCAATTGAAATAATAAAATTGTAAATCTATGTTTTAAATCTATACATCTATAAAAATAAATAAAATTGAAGTGTCTGTTTGTAATAATAAAATAACCACTTTTTACTACATGCATATGAATGTATATGTACCTACGGTACATATATCAAAATAACATTTTTTACAATTTTTGTCGGTTTGTTCCGGTTAATCTCTGGAACGGCTGGACCGATTATGACGGGACTTTCACTGGCCGATAGCTGATGTAATAACGTGACTTAAGGCGTAAGCTACTTCTATTTTAGAAAAAATCTAAAATTATTAAAAAAAAATGTTTTTTTATTAAATTCCACGTGGACGAAGTCGCGGACACAACTAGTATAAAATATGTTTGAATAGTACCTAGGTAAGGAGTAACAACAAGCACCAGATACTTTTTTATTTTTGTTAATTTTTAGTTTGTAGAAATTATGTAACAGAAGATATTTAGGTATCTCAGAAATCATTTCGAGTTCGAGTTATTTTAAAGATTGTTAAGCTCCTATTGTACTACAGCTATTAATATTTGTAAGAGAACTAAGCGAGCAGTTTATTACACAAAATTGTTGTTCGGATATAATTATAAAAGAGTTTCTATTTAACGGGTTTATGAAGCATCTACATATTTGAAAAAGTAATCAGACTGATCTGCAATCTTCTAGAAACAATATTATCTTATCGTCCGTATTATCTAATATTGATAACAAAGATGCAGTATTTTAGGAGATTACGTAGTTTAAACTCATTAAATCTGAGAACTGTGTTATCTTTCGTCGGCTTCTGTTTACCGTGTAAGTTTCCGTCGGCCATCTCAGTATTTATTTATGGTAGCAACTAGAAGCCAGACAGACAGATTTGGCACCTGTTGGCACGTAGGATGTCGAATAATAAATTAATTACCGTCAAGGTCGTAAGGTCAAAGGTCAAGCCCGTGTCCTGTCACAAAAGAAGCCTCACTTTCTCGTTATTAATAGAGGTAATTACGAAATTTGTTACTAGGATTGGCTACACAACCCCAATGATAATATGCTGCGAATAGGTATATTATTTGACCTAAATGATAATAGGTAATACGAAACACATGTTTTACTGTGGACATGACGTGGCTTCATATGTTAGCACAAAAATAATATGTATGAACTGAAATGACATTGAAATATACGTAGCTCGGTACCGCGTCTCTACATTTCCATTCCGAATAAATCTTTTGTATTTGCATTCAAATGTAAGACAGTTTTCATAAAAGGGTTCACTTTATTGGACATTACATAACGTAAAAATCTTTTTCTTATTACGTCAGGTGCATCATCAAACTTTTTACGACTTAGTGGAGTTCTATTAAAAATGTATAATAAATAATAATCTAAGAATCTTCGCATTATAGCTCTATAAATGTTTGAATTAGTTATAAGAAGTGATTTTTAACTTTTCAATATCGAGATGATTATCGAGTACGGCAGGTGAATAAATGGTTGCAGACGTGCGGAAGCAACGATGTGGAAACCAGACAGGGTTCAACGTACTTGTCCCGTTGTGTCCCGGCTCGGCGCCCGCGCGTGTTACCGAGCCACACTTATAAATGTTAGTTACACACTCCATTGTATTGCAGGATATGAGTAAATAAGTTATACAATAGAAAAAATATTGAATATTCGTCAAGTGCTTTTTTGTAATAAATTAAGTAGTACAGAATAAGCTGAGTAAAGAATGAGCATTTGTATCAATTTATTAGTGTTTTGTGTCTATGTTATACCGAACTTAGCAGTCTTAAATAAATAAGGTGCGGTATATTTAAAACACAGTTGTTACATGATTTAAGATGAATTCTCACTTATCTACTTAGGCAGTAGAGAAATCCTGCTCTAATGCCTGACTAAGTAATCTTATCTACATATATAGAAATGAATCTCTATTTCCCTTGGTCGTCGCATCACGCGTGAACGGATAAAACAATTTGACTAACTCTTTTTTTGTTGTGTTAATTATTGTCAGGAGAAGAATTTTAAAAAGGAAAAAAAAAAATATTTCGCAAATCTCACATCACCCGTGCAAAGCCGGGACGGGCAGCTAATTACTTACAAAAATCAATCTACTGAAATTAAAATGTTTTCAATCATAAAAGTGTGAGTCAATCGACAAATATTTTACAAAGCTAGAATGTTTGAAGACATAATAACGATAAAAAAATTCTAATAACCATTGGCTGGTGTTAGTGAAGTAATTTATCGGAATCAAAAGCAGGTATTTCTATTATTTTTTGTACCATAACATTTCTTTCAAAGGCGATAATTTATAAGTTCACGCGTGTTTGTAATGTCAAGGGTAAATAGGTATAAAAGCAAGTTATTATTAAAGAAATTTTGTAGCGATACGCCTATTGTTATACACGTAACAATATTAAAATCGCTCGGGGGTTACTCTTGAATGAATTTTAATTCTAATACAATGCTAATACCAAATTGTTATTCATTAATAGACAAACAAACAAAACAAAGTACTAAAAAAAATATTGTCAATGTTTAAATTCCAGTTAGTTGCTTTAATAGTATTTTATTAATAGTATTTTTTTAAAGAAAAACTGTATGTTCAGTTTTTCTTTAAAAAAGTTTGGTTTGCTAAACTAATATGAATTTTACAAACGGTAGTAAGAGTTTTACAAATGGTAGTAAGAGTTTTAACGTCCTAAGTTATAATCTAAGAATTTTGATGCCCAGATAGGAAGGTGTGGTAGTACCGAAACATAATTTAAAATATTCCATCGTATTTCATTTGTTTTGTTGGAGTGAGTAATGATTGACAACGAGATGCAAATTGAAATTTAAAATCCTGTTGAGCTTTATTAGAGAAAATATTCATATTGATGCTCATTTGTTTTTTTATTGTGTGACTCAGCTAAGCTAATGCGTCCTATAACGTCTTACTTTCGGTTATGATAGGGATGATGCATTATCTTTGTTACACAATCAAGTTAGTTCATAATAACCCTTAACAATATGAAAACTAATTCCAATTATTACTATATATATTTATCATACAACACAAGAATAGTAATAATATAGTACATATTATTACTATTCTTACATAATATAGGTACCTACTAGACATATTTACATTTAGTTAAACCGATTTTGGCGACTTAGTAACTGGCAGATAGCCAATTACTGGGTAACTAGTTCAATTATAAAAATATTGTTATCTATTATTACTACCTAAGTACATAATTGACTAGATATTGGTTTATTATTGTATTACGACATGGTCTTTTGAGGGCTTCTTGGTAACAATATGGCGGGTAAAGGATTGTTACGTTTCATGCAAAATTAAGATATCTATTTTGAAAAACTTTTAGTAAGTGGTTTTTATAAATAAGGGCCATATTATATGACCGTTATAATCTTGAGTAAAGTAAAAAGGTGTTAACGATAATGTATTATGCTGTTAAAACTTTTACCTATACTTCACTGTACAGAAGAAAGACACGTACCTACCTTTAATGAGTCAATAGAAACTATTGTAAAGGAACTTACGTACGCGAACAATGAAACTACTAATATCTTTAAAAGGTAAGGTAAGAACATGACAAAGTTAAAAGCATATAATATAAGAGATCTTTTTTTAATGCTATAAAAAAATCAAACCTAAAAACTTAATATAAGTATCGTTTTAATTCCTTTGTTTTTTCATTGTATTAAGACCTAACCTGAAATGTCATCGGTTACCTAAGTATCTAAGCTCGTAATGGAAATCGGTTGCAGCTTTTCCTGCAATGGAAAAACTGGATGGAAAGTGAAAAAACGGCACAAGTCGTTACTCTACGAGTGAGTCGCACAACGGAAAGATCCTTTTATTTCTTTTCAATTTGAACACTACCTTTGTAGTAAAAGTATATTGAGAAATCTGTATCTATTCTCATATACTCGACCCTCGTGTGGGTTTGACACATGCGTTGTGTTAGTATTCCTGCATCAATCTGAGCAGTAAATGATTTAATCATCATGAGTCACTCAGATTGTAAGATTTGTAATGAAGAATTGTATGTAAGATGAGTAAACTTAACGTAAGTTCTACCTTAAAATCTGCCTAAGCCTATGTCTATCTATGTCTATGTTTATTGGTCATTCGAACGATTTCAAAAGTATATCCAATAATATAATTATTTTATAACGTTCATTTTCCATAGCTAGTTATGGCAAGTACACCGACTTCTTGACGTCGCGCGCATACGCAGTCGTGACGTAGAATTATCGCTACACCAGACCGCCATTATTTCCTTAGATATATTATTTATTTTGACGTAAGTCAGACCGCAAAACGTGTGAACTTGTGATTTACAACTTATGATTATTTAGCGTCTGCTGTTGGTTTTAAAAATACTATCTCTATATGACGTACAAAACAAGAAATGTGTTTTACTAATTTACTAGAAATTTGTCTGTACCGTTTTGCAAACTTAACAGCTGAACCGATTTTTATATATGTTTGCAAATAGTAATGAAGGAAGTTAGAGAAAAAAATAAGGTTAGGTTATATCCGACATACAAGCGTAGGCAGCCCCGCGAGCAAAAGTTTGTAAATAACTTAATAAATGCAAACAAATGTAATTTAAAACGTTTTTGAATAATTCATTTCTCAAATACTTAATCTAATTAATTATTGAAAAGAAGGACTCGCGTGATCAAGCACTATTAGATGACTAATGTGATTGTGTTCACTAAATAGCTCTTTCACGATCCAGTTACCGTCACTTAATTAAAATATTATAGAGTTGCGCCAGAATCAGACCATCCGATTAATTTCGCTCACTTGATTTATTTGATTGTAATTTATCGAAATATTTCGTCGAGAGACATTTTATTGAAAAATATGATATTACTTTATATTTGTGTATAACTTTAATATGTACGGGATTGTATTAGATTATATTTTTTGTAGATATTTTAGGATTTTGTAGTGAAAATACACGTTTAATGTTCTTTTATTTATTTAAAAGCAATATCGAGTAGAAAATAAGTAGGTCTGATTCATCGTTTGCCGACTTTTCGTCAAATGTGTTTTTCCACAATGAATCGAGAGTCATCTAATGCTATATCCGTTCGCGACTAGAATTTTACTTTTTGTTTTTCTATGTGATCTTTAAATTACATAGAAAAACATAAAATAAAATTCTAGTTAGTCTGTCTTTCAATTAATATTTGCTGAGATGAATAATCAGAGTGTGAGAATAAAATCATGAGGTAGGTAACGTATGTAGAGACGCTGTTTGTAGTAAAATAATCTAAATTACGGGTATTAAATTTAAAAAAGTTTTTACTCAATTATCAATCACTATATATTGGGTCTATCAACTGTGTTCAGTTAGAAAATTACTTCTATCGGACGGAACACAGTTAACTATACAGAAATACATTTTCACTGTTACTCGTCTTAGTGGTTGCTTATTCTGAGAATTTGATGCATTTAGGAAACAACAATAGTATCATATAGCATTAGTATCATCATCGTATAGTAGTATCGCTAAAGTAGGTGCTTAACAAAATCATTAATACCGATCAGAATAATGAAATGTTGAAGCATCATCGACGTCAAGAACACGCTGAAGTGTCAATTAATATTAATTGAATCCATAATATATACGTAAAGTGTTATATGATAGTTTTGACGAGGGTTGTGAATGTCACCTGGCCTATTTATAGCCTCGTATTCTTGACATGAATGTATGAGAGGCAGTGACGAACCTATGATACCTACATACAGCTATTGTTACGAGCGCGACTTCTAAAGTTTCGCAGCGAAGTGAAGGTGATACTGTCTGACGAGAGCACGCCTAAAATATACTTTTTAATTTTACGTTGCCTCGACTTGGCTCTTAAAACTGGAAGTAGTTCTTTTGTGTACTAATGTAAAGCCAATTGGCATAAAATGACTGTTGAAAAACTAAAAATCTAATCTTAAATATTCTTAGCAAAAGATTAGCTGGATTTCGAATTATCTTTTTCGATAGTCGTAACGTTTCCTTGTTTTCAAACAATATATCTTGTGGAAGAGACGATTATATAAATTTGTGAAACTACCAAAGTTGTGGCAGATTCGTGTTTACAAAGTTTCTTAGACTAACGGACATACACGATTATTAACACTGTTATTACCAACATGAATCTCGGTAAACGGATGTGCATGCTAACATAGAAATGCTTTGAAACTGTGGATGGCGTGTTACCATTGTTCTAGAATTTGCTCTTATTTCTCTACATCTCATAAAGGATCTTGATATGTTTAGAGAGAAACCCTAAGTAACTCATATTTTAAGTAACCGCAAAATAAATGGCATCTAAAACTGACTTGTAAATCGAAAACTCTTTATAATATAAGTAGGTACTACAAAGGTCTACAGGATTATAGCATTTATCTGCTAACGTGAATAGTCATTCATCTCGCGTTAATAACATCTTCCGGTTCATTAAAACGTTGCAGCGGCGGTGCGTCAGATGATTGGCGCTAAGTGTGCTGATGACCACTCTACCGGTTATATTTATGTACTCACATGTACTGCGCATCAATGTCATAATTAACTAAATATACGTGGTACTAAATCAACTAGCATTGGGCATAGTAATTTTGATCGTTGCTTTTTTGTGTGAGACCTATGCACCGGCAAAGGTTTTGTACAAAAAAGCGATGGGTCGAACAGTTGGTTAGTTTGGGTCTAGTACCTATGCATGTATTAGTTCGCTACTATTTAGGTGAGCTCATCTCAGTATTATGCCACACTGCTCAGAATCGTGATTCGCAATAACAGGTAACGTCTCTTGCATGCAACTGTTCATTCCACTTATTTACCAGTAGCTACTCTAGATATCTCTAATGCTCAATCTCAATTTAGCTCTTACGTCGAGTTACGAGATGCTCTGAAGTCTTTTGAGTTATTTCTACATTTGACCAAATCAGATTGGTCTCCTTAGCAAAGCGAGTTTATAATTTAGCGACATATTCGGAACATCTACCGAAAAATCGATTCCTAAATTCGGTACGTGTCGCCGCATTTCAATAAGCTAACAAATACGTCAACACAAAATCCTCTTTAGCTCGTTAAGCATACTAAATAGTGCTCATGTATAACGTCCGTTCATTATGGGGCTTAGTGAAGCCCTACAGGGTTACGGTCGAGTCGAGGTCGCGCGTGCACGGCAAGAGTGAATGCGTCACATGATTAAACTTAAAACACTGGGATGTAAACGAAGCATCAACTTTGTTTATTTTGTTCTTTATATTTTGCAAATACTGACTTTATAATGCATGTGAAAATATCCAAGTTTTGTTAGGTAAAGGCTGTGTTTGCAATGGAGTGTGTTATCTAATAGTAAGTTTTAGGTAAGAGAGCATAACTCGAATGCTGTTGGAGTACCTCTAGTTCTCTTTAAACTAAATTGATTCATATTTCAATTTAGTTTAAAGAGAACTCTAGAACATATTCATAATAACATCAATGTTGTTATAATTATAGAGCTAAAGTCATTAAAGAATTAGCTTTAATTTTACCCGTTCCTGTAAAGTGATCTGACCTCCAACGTATTTGTTTAGTTGACATAATCGTTATAGTTATCACGTAAAAAAATATGGTTACATGTTGTCAATGTAGAGTTGGTGATATGAGACAAAATAAGGTTCTCAATTCAGCGGATTTTTTAATGTATGATATCTTACTTGAGGACGTCTTGACCGATTCGGCAAATTCTTGTTTAAAAGGGGGTACTTTTCAGGTGGTCCCATGGTCATTTCGTCAGAATCTGATGGGATCTCAGGGATATCAAGGGAATCTACACTTAATTTTTATACGCACGTATTACGTGTTTTAAGTTTTTTATTGATCTCTTCTAATTTGAAATCATTATCGCTTACCTTGAAGTTGGTTTTTCACATTTATGTGTAATAATCAATTATCCTAACACGATACTTCATTATTGGTCTTATCACGTGCATTACAGAAGCCAAGTTGAAGTTAAAACTGCTTTGTGTGTTATCCCAACACATATAAGTATTCAAGACAGCAGATGCTCATTTATTTTACAAATTCATTTGTTAAAGAACGAGTAAATAAGGAACTTTATGTTCACCACTCGAGGTGAGACTTAACACTTTACGATCTTCTTAACTGAACGACTGAGAATGCTTTCGGTACCTGTGACCTATAAACTCCAAAGGCCTTTTGAGAATTGGAAATAAAGGAATGAAAGTCCCTGACGATTTTAGATCGTTTGACTCAATTTGATCCTTCAATTCTATTTAAAACCTTTAGAATTTATTTATTTATACTCAGTTTAATCTCGACTGCTTGTCCAAAATTATATCGTCAACGAGTTCATCACGGGCTCGTTTAATTATGCATCAAAACCTTTGTTTTGTGATTACATGTAACAAAAACAGTGTCAGAAGATTGATAGGCATGTGCTAATCGGTTACTTATAGCATTCGAGATCTTTGTTTTAGACTTTTCATATCGAAAAAGAAGATCGACTTTACATTTTTTTAACTCAAATGGTCGATCAAAATCAATTAATTTAATTGATTACATTATGGTATGAAATTATATACATATAAAATTGTTATTAGCGCTCGCATTTTGAGGACTCAAAAACCTCATAAAAATTTGAAATTTTGAACGATAGCTATCTCTGCTACTTACATGCTTATCCTATCTTTTGTACTATTCATTAGTGCTACTTGACAATAACGATATGTATATATCATAAATTTGTTGTCGTATATCATATCATATATACGACAACAAATTTTGTCACGTACCAGCCCATCAGATTTTAAACGTCGGTAACTATGAGAGTAACATATCTTGTGTACAATATCTTTGGTTGTATTAATCTATTTTTGCGAAAAAGGAGCATTTGGAAGGGTAGCAAACCAATAACACAGAGTTAGGTGCTTTTGATACATTTTACAACCAAGACTTCTTCATACGTGTACGTAGTAGTGACGGTGAAATCTAACAGTTATATGTACGCAAACGCATTACGTAGTACCTGCGTTAATACACAGATGAGATCAAATATTAATTTAGCCAAATGTTCTAATAAAATTAAATATAACTCTGGCATGGCTCAGGGTCAAAATGTAGGGCACAGTGTCTATTTAAAATGTTAATGTAGAGCACCCCGAAACTGCAATCCCAGTCGGTCAGTTTAAAACTGTTCGCTTTATTTAGATGCATATGACGTCACGGCATATTATTATACTATGACGATACTAAAAATATGGTGAAATTTCTATACACTACACAATACACTTCTAAAACTATTCTGGATTTTATAACGATGTTTAGAAGTCTGTCAAAGGATGACTTTGTTAATAAAGAATTGAGTAGGGCGGTAAGTAGTTGTTCTATTTTAAACAGGACAGATTTCCTGAAAAATAAAATTAGCCTATTTAATCTCCTTACAGTCAATTACTCTCATTCAATTCTGTCCGTTTTAGAGAAGGTAATCAGATTGGCCTAATTTTTCGAGTCATGAACACAAAAAAATATTTTTGCCGACATTTCTATTTTAAATTAACAATAGCATGATTTATGACTTTATTTACATACATTAAGATGTATAATAACGGAATAAACGAGTCTGATGAATAAATTAGAAAACTTTCCTGTTTAATAAAGTTGTAAGATATTATTAAGGATACTAAATATCATCAATCTTCTGTAGGGCTTGCTTTATCACGCTACAGAATGAATAAAAGAAAGCGTCAGAGTTACGCATTCGGGTAAATCGTTCAGGGTCATGGCTGGCGTGATTACGTCTTATTAGAAGCCGATCGTAAAAATTACTAGGCAATAGATTACTAAGGGTTTACGACAAACTAGACTTCAAAAATGTTAAAATGGTTAAGAGCACATAATTCTATTTTTTTTAAATATGGTTGTTATTATTGTTTTCTATTAGGTATTTAATTTGTTATTACATTAAATAGTTTTCTTTACTTTTGAATGTACGTCGTATATCGTTACTAGAAAGTTTAATGCAATAAAATTTCAAAGAATATATATGAAACAATTTTCCACTGTTAAAAATATGTTTACAGCTAGTCGTAACCTGAATTTTCCAATTGTATATATAATTCGAGAGAGGAAAAGGCCACATCTGGTAAATGTAACACAAACATTGATTTTATCTTCAAAGACACGTTCGAAATGTATCGAGTTTTCGTAGTACGAGTAATAGATATTATTCGTGTTCTGGAGACATAATACCCCGGGTTATAAGAGTCGTGGCGTGCTAAAGGAACTGTTTTAAATGGTGGTTCTTCCGAAATTAGCCGTTTAGCGTGAAAGCCATGACCCTTGACTTGTGAAGGTCGAAACCGTGGCAGTCGGCGATGTAGCTAACTCGAAAATTACACAACGGTACACAAAGACTGTGTCAACCTCTTTTATATGCGCTTCGGTTGGGCTGTCGAAGAAAACAATGGCATGACATGACTTGATACATATATAGACTAAAACTACATTATAATATTACGGGAGAAAACGAACTTTACATTAAAACGAGAGATACTAAAATATCAAAATGTTTCGTTCGACTATAAAACTTTGAATACCATAAATTATAACATTGATATACCATAATAGATAGACCATAAATGATTACGAAACCAATCGTTTGGGGCTCAGGTTTTGCTTAAATAAAGAGTTTCGTACAACACGAAAACATTATCTAATTATATTATTAGGTACTTAACATGTGTAAGTTGTATATCGCGTGTTGATTTGCAAACAAAAAACATTTATCAACACTTACCCCCATTAAAACCTCTTTGATGAACAATTATTGTCGTCTTACTTCATCATGATTATAGTTATTATGTTACCACAAAATATTATCTAACTTTGAACTGTGTTTCTATAAGAATATGACAGAAAAAGTAACACTAATAGATTTAACCACCCACACACATTTAGATTATTACATATTTTAAGTTTTGTTAGTTATAGAAAATTTGACCTAGTTCAGAGGTTATGCGGTCTTAGGCTTACATAAGCAAACTTATTTAAATGAGCTTGTTCTTTTCTAATATTTTATTTATATTATAGGGACACTAGCTGTTTTTATCAGCTCCACCCGCGTGGATGTCGGTTATCGCAGCAAAAAGTAGCCTATCTGTGTACCAAATTTCATTTAAATCGGTTAAGTAGTTTTGACTTGAAACCGCGACAGACAGACAGACGTAGTTACTTTAGAATTTATAAAATTAGTAAGGATGTATTTTATTTATAACGTGATCCATCTTGTTTTGAAGCAAGTATCACGGTTAACAGTAAATTAAATGCAGTCTGTATTGATGTAGGAAATGGTGTTAATGGTACAGAAAGTATATTTTTATAAGCCTATCCACCTATAAAATATAGACGTAATAGTTATGACGTAAATAATATGAGAGATGTTTTTTGTTACATTATTGCTTCTATCAGAGACATGAATACGACGTTGAGAAGCTGCCGAAGTCTTTGATGTTCGAAGCCAGTGAAGAAAATTAAATATCCGTTGCTTATACATTCTCACTATTGAATTGGGTCGATGTAATTTTATGGACAGACGGATTTCGTTCCAAAAAGTTTTTAAGCACCTAGGAAGGACAGGTCATAACAGACATGAAGTAAATTTTATCTGTAATTAGCACTTTTGGAAACAAAATCTCTTGAATTCGTAAACTATAAAGGTACCTAATCTTTGTAACTCTCTGTAGATGAACTTTTTATATTATCTTACTGTCTAATTTGACTTGAAATGGCACGACTTGACGGTTCGTCTCAATGTTTAGCCTAGATCTGTGGTAGAAACGGATGTTTGTTTTTAAATCACCTTTATTCTTTTGATGATTGGTTTATACTGTTTGCGTTTCCAATATCTTTAACGGAAATTGAAACGTATAAATGTTTTGAATTTATGCACAAAATGATAGCAGGCTACAAATTTAAGAGAAATAGGAATGTACATTTAATTAAGATTATAAATTAAATAGTCTGCTGATAAGTTTTGGATGTTAATATCATTAAAACAAAAAACCGTACTACGTGTCTTTATGTGGCTTCTGCATTTTCAACTACACTGATTACGGACACAATTTGATCATTGGTTTGAAAAAACTTGGTATAAAATAACAAAGCAAATGAACCTTAATAATTATCTAGTTACTCAAAAACAGATTTCGTAATAACGATATTAAAATCCCTTTTATGATAAGTACCTACTTACTGTTAAAGCTTGGGTTTAACAGTAAGTAGGTACTTCAGCTAACAATAACCATAATCATAAAAGAAAATTCTATAACAATGAAAGAGCCGCTGTTTGATAACCAAAATGGTACCAAAAAAAATCCTAATTAAAGAAAACGAGAAGAATTCAATTAATTGAAGCTGTTAATTTTATGTAAATGACGTCTGTAGTGTGAACAAGCCGCAATGCGAAGTTCGATGCCGCAAAGGGCAGATTTCACTGCGTTTAATTGCTAGCACGCGATTTTATTTAAAGATTTCCCGACGGTTTTCTCGCACGCGTAGTCTCGATCAAATTGCATAATATGGCAAATAATAGTCAATGTACTGAATACAAAACTGCATAAAATTATTTATGGACATGCTCTAAAAATGCGAACTTAGTTTTTAATGTAGTAGTAATAATGTTTATTACCTTTATCTATCAAATCATTCGTTACAAATCGGTCGATTGGCCTTAAGTAATGTTATTGTAAATAAGAGATTTCTTCAATTCGGATTAATTTCATCAGTGTCTGTTACATTAGAGGCAGACTGTAAATGAGCGTATCGATCTGGATTCTTATTTGAATGTATTACAGCAGCGTTGTTTCACGGCCAATGCGGCTCACGTTAATCATTGACTTCCTTAGGGCATTACGTAGGTCACGATTTCATTATTAACGAGAAGTTTATTGTATAAGGTTTCTATTTGCGATAATTTTACACAGCGGAATTTTGCTAGAGTAAGTGTTATTTTTATATAGGACAGTGTCTTTCTGCATAGCCATATTGAGCAAACTTTTTCTATAAAGTGTTTAAATAATAATTCCATATTGGTAGCATTTTTATTATAACTTATGAAAATACCAGTATTACTGTAACTAAATGAAATATTCGCTTTGATATTATGAACTCATTACCTTATTTACCAACTTAAATCTTTTATTTTTTAAGTAACTTAAGTTTTAAGTAACCTGCGGATAATATTGCATTTTATTTTCATCAAAACATCAAAAACCTATGGAAAATTTTAATTAAACTAAAGATGATTTAATAATAGACGACTTTTTTAATCAGATATCTTTTAAAACAACGAAGAAGGTTATCTTTTCGATTGTAAAGATAATTGGATGAAAGAAACTTGTTAGTCAGGAGTTATAGCGACAGTCGCGTGACAGACTATAGTCATTCCTAGTTAATATTCTTGTTTGTATTGCATCACTGGAACTTACTTTCGTTTCATTTTCTTCATGTAGAAGAAGAAAACATGGTTAAAAAGTTATGCATCATTTTACTAAACGTGAAAATAAGATAGTAGGTAAGAAAATTATTCACTGTTTATTAAGTCTCGTGACTGATGTATTCAATTGTATATCTGGCAGGAAACTCATACTTCAAAGAATTATTTTGTCGCTATGAAAATTGTTAACATAATAATAGTTAATATATTTCGGAAAATATAGTATTTTTTACACAATTATGTATCATTAGATACCTGTGTCTCTCCACTATTTTTTTTAATTCTGTAACCTAACTGTTGATTGAAATTATTATACAGTTGAGACCTATTATTATTTATTATTTCGGTTTGTACCTAAGTGTCTGTACAAAGTCTATTAAATTGAAGCTTTTGCCAACTACCAGTATAAAAATAAAACAAGTTTGACGCTGGACAAAAACTAGCTAGTTCATCGAACTCGAATGGATTGGTCATTGGAATATATATTAGTTATAACCTTATTCTGATGAATGCAGACTGATGTCTGTATTTTTTTTGTAGATTTAACTATTTGCAAAGATACCATACGTTGCAGTTTAATAACTGTAAATTATATGTAGGTATTAAAATGTTGTCAATAATGTAGTTATCATTGTTTATTCATTTATGTAACGTAAGTGTTTCTTAAAAACTAGCTATAGTAATTTAATCTAGGAAAAAACGATTCTGTATGTTATTTTCCTTTGAACTAAACACATGCAGCGGTTACAGCGTGATTTAATTATAAACATGTAAACTAACCTATTTAATACGTGTGAGAAGCAAGTCATCACATTCATTTATAGAATCACTGGAACGGTTATTTCAGTCAGAAACGCAACACTGCGGGCCTGCGACACACAGGAGCGGGCAGGTGTCCAAACAAATTGAATTTCAATTGGATCCGTAAGTAATGTCGGGTCTGTCACCAGGTGTTGCTCCAAACATTATTTATTTACAGCGTATCCTCAATTTGTATTGTTATGTTTACATTGAACTTAATGTAATCGTGCGACACTTATGCAAATGCAATGTACACAGGTCATAATTATAATTAGAAAGAGTTACCATCACTTGGTAAATTGTAATAGTTTTTAATTACATTAATTTAAACTGTTTTAACATTAACCCCGGTTTCTAAAAGGCTGATCAACACAAAATTTAGTTAGTTAATCTTCTGTCAAACCTCATGTTAAGCGCTGTGGTTGGTTGTTAGACTTTTGGTCAACCAATTACAGTCGTGATCAGTTGATTTGACAAAAGATTAAACCGGGGAGAGGCTCGTAAACATTTTGATCTTGGAATAGTATTTGTCTACATCGTCATTCAGATTTTTGTGATGTTTGGATCCTGAGAAGAGTGGACAAAACCAGTATTAAAGAATAAACGTATAATTTACTACAAATTAGACTTTGATATTAACAACGTTTTAACAAGGCAGGAAGGTTGATATTTAATATTTTATCTATTCACATGTGCTCCATAATCATTATCTAAACATTTACCTTTCAGTTAAATGACCCGTCACAAAAACTGCGTACTTCTAAACGCGTTAAAAGAAGAAGACGAATGACCTAGAAATCTCAATATTTAAACATTTCGACGCTGCTTTCGGCGGGCTGCGATTTTTACCGGCAACGGTATCTCGGACGTAGTAGTGACATGTGTAAACAAGTACTTGCTCGAGAGAACTAGGATTCGATCTCCAGATATTAAAAAAAGTTTTATGTTCCATTGCGGCTTCACGAAAATATAAATTGTGGTCTACTTAACGTTAGGTGCAATGGATTGTACATGAAAGTTCACTGTGATTGTCACGTGTTCAATGTAATAAATACACGTATTGCTGACTTCAGGCACATGATTCATAACTTAAACCGTTGTCTCGACGAATAATTAGCTTACTGACCTGCGCTAATTCCTTTGTTATCATTGTTTGGTTTTCTTACTAATTAGCAACAGTATGAGAAACTCTTTGCAACTTTTACTTGAAGAAAAGTTCTTCCTATTAAAATTCTTAAATAGAGTTTGGACTTTGGACCTTAATTGACGATAGTGTGCATTACATTGTTAGTCATCTACAAACTAACGAAGTTAATTTACAAGTCAATGGCATTTATGACAAATAAAGATGATATTAAGAATGTATAAGTCCTTTTAAAATATTCACATAAGTTTTAATTAAAAATTTTTTATTACAACACTTCTGTTTCAAGTTTTTTTTTAAAGTAAAGTTAAACGCATACTGCGTGAATGTTTAATGGTTTACTTGGTTAATAAAAAAGCCACAAAACCTACTTTTTGCACCTACTTCATATAGTTTACAAAGAACGTTTTATTTTTATAACATAGGTAAAAGTTAGCGGCCATGACCACTTCCTACGTGCACCATAGATACACTTTCGCTTCGTTTTACGAATTCTAGATTCGCGCGGGAAGTTGACACTATTCCATTCGATCATTCCCAATTCCCACACAAACGAGAAACTTGTATTAGAACATAGATATTAGTCACTTTAGTGAGGTTATGGGAACAACTTGTTTAATTAGTATTTCATATTTCAAGTCTTAGTTCGTTGATCTTATTCAGTAAATTGCTCTCAAATAGTTTTTATGGTAAAGTTGGTAAGTTCACCGGCCTACTCCAATTGGAGAATAGTTCCGTTATGACTGATAGCCTACTTGAACAGTTCTACAATCGATCTTAACTATACTAATCATTTTTAGGGTCATTCACAAATGATAACGTACTTGAGTAACGGTGAACTGTAATGGTTTGTAACAGTAAACAATTGCGAATGAATATTAGCTTACCGCTATTTTAAATAATATAAAACTGTTAAAATATTAACTAATTGTCATGAAAATAACGGAACCATACATTTACATACGCGAACAGTGCTACTATTTTGTTCTTGAAATATCATCACTAAGTTACTGTGATGCGATTACGACTACTAAACAAGGCTAAAGGTGAAATCTGCACTTATAAGTATCACAATGTATTGTTAGCATGTGCAGCGATCATCGTTTCTTTTATAGCACTTTGTTTTTAATCTGAATTAAAACTCAAAGCAAAAAGATTAAAAACAATACCTAATAAATATAACTCCTGCAGATTTTTATTTTTATTTATTTTATTTATAGCTGCATACAAAAAAGAAATCGAGTTACATGAAGACTGCGATTTCTTTAATTCTGAATACCGAACACCGAGCCTTCTTGGAATATTTTACGATAATTCGAATACCAAGTACGAGTAAAAAAACATTCAAAATTTATATTTGAAATAAGAATATTTGATTCTTTAGTAGCGTTACATAAGACAAGTGATATTAAAAATTGAAAAAAAAAAGTCCTCATCTTTAGGCCTCGCGTGTTCATGATAGCAATCAGACAATGACAAAGCCTTCGTGAATTATTCTTGTAAATAAAAGAGTCCGGTCAAATGTTTTTTTTTAGGATCGGTCTGTCTGGTCGACTATCTAATTACATTGATGCCATATAATTACTTAAATAATTTCCGTGATTAAATCGCCGTGGGGTTCCTAGTATACTATTAAAGTTTATAAAGTACATACCTAGCATTATGAGTAGTTATTTTTATAACTTTAGGTTCATTGCTTTTTTTTACATTAAATTACTTTTTAAAATATTGGTCAATGTATAAGGTTCTAAGATTGTGTGCCAGTACCTTCGACTCTTCTATTTTGATTAAAACATAATTTATCATTGAGGATTGAGTACAGAGTGCTGCTTATATTTCAGTACGGTTAGCATATTTTGTCATAAAAAAAATGCGTGTGTGTGTACTGAGCCTTTTGATAATTAGAGTCAGCCACAATTTTTTTGTTATTGTAACGAGTTGTTGATTTCGACTAGTTAGATATTTACAATATTTACAATTATAATATGATTGTGTTTTATAATGAGTTATGTATTCAATTCGTCTCGGATTTAGTTACCCGTTACAAATGATTGCAAAAGTTATCAAATATAAAGATTGCTCATTGTAATTAACTTTGGTAATGTCCAATTTGCTTATTACCAAGTTTATTATCGGTGCGTTCATAGTCATACTATGTTTACAAGTAGGTAGGTAGATCATGCCAAGGAAAGCGGTCACATCAATTGACCCACAATTGTAACGTTGACCTCTTGTATGATTTTGAATTGAGAATTAGAATAGTTACCTGAACTATTTACGTCAATAAATCGATAGCCAATTGTTTATTTCTTTGAACGAAAGTAATTTACATAAAGAATTAGATTAAGACCCAGCAATGAATGCATTTTATCGACTAATTCGTTCAGGTTTAGAATTCGCAATGAGTGTAAAGTGAGATTAGACTCGACATACTTTAGAAAATAAGGTTGCTATGAGAAATCACATAATTATATAGCGGGTAGAGTGTAATAATGATACGTTCTTGCCTATCTTTAGTTCTAATCAATTTTATTGATTAAATTAGTGACTGGTTATAGTAGTAATTTTAATTTAGTAAAATTATAACCTTTCTTTATCCTAGCGCTGATTTCGTGCACGGTACTTACTCTTTATTTACCTATATAACATTCTACAGGTTCGACAACTTATGCCAATTAATTTTAGCAAGTTATACCTACATAGATTTTTCTATTGTTTTTTTATGACTAAAATAAATTGATGATAGCGCAATCATAAAAAGTTTAAATGCTATTGAACTTTAAAACTTGTTTTTATGTTGTATGGTTTGTTTTTAAAAGAAAATCGTGATTCACAATCCTTCGGTAGATTTACCGGTGAAAATCTGCGTTTCTTTAATTAAATATTTCGGTTATTGCACTTTTCTTTGTGTGCGAAAATAGATAGAAATATTTTTTTTAAATCATTTCTAGTTAGATACTGTTTGGCATTTGTTGGGATTTCTCTTATAAAAGTTCCATCGTGTGCCCACAGATTAAATAAGCTTAACAATATGATAAAGGCCCGGCCCGAGCCCGCCTTTGGAATGTTTCATGTCGTTTTTGTGGTCAACACGAGATACGGGATTGGTCCATCCAAGGAAATATAGGGGTCACGACCTAAAAGAATTACTGTATACTTTGGAAAACACAAAGAAGCCTTGTACAAAATATTATTCGCGACTTAGAATGTTTGTTGTTGTTTCCGCGTGTTTTTATCTCTATAATATTCTTTTATATAACACGCAAGAACTTCCACATTTAGTTAACAACTCTCGTGCATAAATTTTGGAGACCTTAGTCGTGTAAACAGGAACCACGAGCATTTAAATTAGCTTAGGTGATTGACACTATTTATTAATATCTATATTTAGAATATTAAATATCCTTCTAAGTCAATTAGAGCCTCGACGCGGCTGCGCACTGCAGTTTTGCCATCAATTCAATTTATGCGATAGAGGCGGGCGTCGGTCGGGGACATGCCTAAACATCGTTAATATTTATGTCGACAGTTATTTGCATTTAAATTCTACTTTAATAGCGTTGTTGGCGGTACTAGAGCACCAGTTTGGACAAAGCTGAGATAAGTAGTTTGACTGCTTAGTGATGTAACAAGTATCTGTTCGTCAGCTGTTTCGAATTAAGATTGAGGTTGTCTTGAAAGTTAGGTGATAACTTTAAGTTTGTTGTCTCTTGTAGTAAGGTAGTTAGATAGACAAGAGTATTAAGGCAAAATATGTATAATGCGCATTATAAAATCTGTTTCGATATACGAATTGGTACAGTAATTGTAAACTTAGCTTTAAAACTTTTTGGTATTTTTCAAATTAAACTACATATTAAACTACTTATGTAAACAAATAGATAACATAGTGTCTTGCCAATGTATACAGGTATATTTTACATAGCAAACATCTCATTTTTTGTTACAAGAAAGGCCATCAAGTATAATCTATTCAATAACATTGTTATCATCCAACAATGCAGTAAAGCATAGATTCAATAGCTCTTGATTCTATAAACATAGACTACAAGTAACTATATTTTATACAGCATGAGTTTTTGAACAAAAATATGATGAAACGTGTCTTTAGCTACACATTGCGTAACTATAGAATTTCTTAAGAGCGAACAATGTGCTGCCGGCTAGCGTAATGAGCACCAACGTAAAAGGGTACGCACACAATGCCCCCTTCCTGGTAACATTTAGATGATGATTATGTAGCTCTTTGTTATAACGCTTTATTTTTCTCTCCCCTGTTGGGTAGGGTGCTCAGTTGATTCGATTTTGGACGCTACATGTTTTTAAATAAAGAAAGATTCCAAAAAACGTGGTGCAAGCGCGTGGTTTGTCAATAAAATCTTAGATTCACGGATCAATATAGTATAAGTATTTATTGTTTTAAATTGTTGATTTACAATGTATTATTTGCTTTATATCTGTAATCTGTATTGGTTATCCCAAATTTTATCACACAATGTTTTGCCCTACAAAAAATCCTATTTAATACTAGCTACACCGATGCGTTGCATACTTTTTTGTGACATAAATACTATCTTTTTTTTTCGAGTTAGGAACGTTTTCGGGCTTATTCAGAACACCCTACTAAAGTTTCATTACAAACTGACCATTGGTTTAGGCACGTATAGAGGACAAACATACAAACATTAATTTTTATATAATAGGTATAGAGGTATAGATGAATGATGCTCATTAATATTCTATATCATACCACATACTGAATATGGTCCCTTCTGTAGATCAACCGCAAGACAAAAATAAGTTTAATCATTTCAAAAGATCTTTTGAACATCGCCCGCGGTCTATGTAAGGATCCCTCCATGTTTCTCTTTTATAAAGTCCTTTGTGACGCATAGGTTAACATACGGTTCACGGTCGTATATCTTGTGTATAGTCAAGGAATGTTGATAACTGTACCGATAAAAGGGGATTGTGTAACAACAATAGGAATTAAAAAAAGTTACGTTTAAAATTACCCTGTCCTTCTGAGTTAGATAGCCTTTAATGCAAGTAAAAATAACGGAGTTATGTATGTTTTAAAATAAAGTAGTCAAAAAGTAATTTTGTAAGTAGCTTTGTTTGTTAGTATTAGTCTATCTTATCTAGGTAGTTATGTGTCAATGTTGAGCTATTTATTTGAGGATAATATTTTTTTGTTCCTGGCTTTTGCTTTGTTGAATATAGGCACTCTCACTTCCACACTTCTTGGTCTTCCAGGTTTAGCCAAGATTTTATTTTAATTCCCATTGACACTGTGATATATTAACGTTTCAATTTTCTACCTTTTACTATAGATTACGTAAAACGGAAAATAATTTAAATACAGTTTCGAATAATGAAAGTAACCGTTTTTGGCAATCGTACAAGTTTGTACAAACGGATTTACAAATGGCCGACGGATTTGTTGTGACTACAGCTGATCAATTTACAGTAGTATGTTGTTACCATGTAACCATAGGTTTTGAGATTCTACACGTATCATAATAAATTAAAAAATAATTTAGCCTGATTGAGCTTTTTTTTCTCTTTTAATTATTGGAAGATAAGCACACATTGCGCTGACCCCAAATATGTAATTATAATTGGAAACAGGACAGGGAAATGAAGAAGCATATGTTTTAATCTCTTTTTGGTTAGATTGTATGTCCACGTGTCAATTTGTCTCAAATATTAAACTGGAACTTATTTCATAAATCAATTTAAGAGAATTACGCGGAACGACTATGTACCTAATTAGTAAGCTGAGTACTTAAATATTTTTTTCCCGAAAACCCTACAGTAACCAAAAAGTATAGGTACCAAGTATGAATATTATTATACTTTTGTTAAGAGGCAACAATTCAATTTCAAAGTTTATTTCGTTACAAGTGCTACTGAATCCGTGTCGAAATTGAGTTACTGTGTATTGTTGTGATTAAAATTTTATTGTTTTGCTTTTATTTGTGTTTGCCACGTGATAGCTCGTCATGTGACTCGGTGGCTGGAAGTGGTTAGGAGTCTTGTTGTGACCACAAGACAGGGCTGGAGAGTCACATGTAGCTCACGTGTCGATACCAGATCTGTTTGTTCAACATTTCAACATTCTCAGGTTTCAGAAAATATTTATTTTTTATTGAGAACTTCTTTTATGAGTATTTTTACTTATTGTACTTGGAGATTATAAACCAGACCATGATTCCATTTAAAGATGATCTGAATAAGAAAGGATTATTCTATGGGAATTAAGAACCGATACAATTTAAAGAACCGCATATTACTTGTATAAGTCTGCGTGAAGCTATAAAACAAATAAAAATCTTGTTTCAAAAACCGTTTTATTAAAACAATTGTGTATTTATATCTTTATATTTTATTATTTATATCCGGAACGCAATATTGGGTTGCAACATTACGCCGTAAAATTGGTTGCCATGGAGACTGAGACAATATTGAAAGTGCGAAACGAGTGCAAGGCTTGAGTCGACTGTACACGCCCTTCGGGAAGTTTGTTCAGACTATCTTCATTCTTCCTACAGCTATTAACGTAAAATTATCTTAGTGATGTTTGAAAATGAGTTCATTAACCTAATCGATCATTATGGAATGAAAGTAGCTTGTAGTCGAAGTTGAATGCTATTAAAAGGTAAGTGACACGGTCCCATGTGTCTTTTATTAATTAATGATAAGTAATACTCTTTGTATACAGGAACAAATACATATTTACAACAAGAGATTGTACGATAAAAGCCCGTTAGTCAGGACAGTAATGCATCTTTCCCTAACTCTACTTTTTACATTACAAAACATGATCGTTATTTGTTTTTGGTTATAATACAGAGGGATTAAGATTATCCCAAAGATCCGTCTTTTATTATTGTAACATAAATTGCCCTTGAGTTTACGATTGAATTTAGTACCAGGAAATTATTGTGAAGGATCACTTGGAGTCGTTAACTCCAGCGCTTATCAAATAAAATACTCTACAAAACAAGAGTCAATGTTATAAATCTTGAGATTTCTTTCAATATCTGTTGCGCAATCATTCTTGGTTTTGGAAATAAATTGAGCGTGTTAATTGTATGTTGTCTAATGTAATACCGTAATAAAAATGTTGCGGCAACACTACTGAAACTGAGTATGATCAATATAAACATTCCTCAGATAAGAATGAAATATTAGGAAAAGTAAAGAGACAAAATACGCAATGTTATCGTTAAAAAGCTTTAGATAGTTTATTCAGTGGCCTGACTTAGGAATAAAATGTGTTTATTATCTGCAACAAATTAAAATCTATTTTTTTTATTTTGTTTTTGTTTTGCAATAGATAATGTTTTACAAATTAAGCAAATAACATACCTAGCAGTAGATACCCACTGTAATTTATTTAAAAGGTCATTTACTTCAAATGATTGCATTTGCATCGGGACTAAAACAAAGGTGTATTTATTTTCCACACAGGTGGTAACAGAGATTTTTGGTGGTCTGTGATTGTCCTTTTAATGGACATCGATCCATTCAACTTATTTATTCACATAAAAGAGTAATTCCGAACCACTCACGGAGAGTGTATGAAAACAATTCGATTACCTATGTCTAAACGTCGATAGCGTCGATATAATTGCTTCAAAACACACGATAGATGGACAGAACGGTTAAATATGACCGGAATATTGATGGTCTGTTAAGAACAATTTAATTGTGATGTCCATTTATATCGCCGCTAGTCTTTATAATTATATTCTTTAGGGCACAATTGTGTGTACCCATAATTATATTATAATCATAGATTTTATTGTAAGGCAAATTCCTTTATCTCAAACAAAGACGAAATATGTAAGTTTAAGAAAATAAGGGTGTGTTTATTGTATTATGTACCTATGTCTTTGTACAAATTAAAGTGAGATCCGGTAAATAATAGATAGTAGATATGAGATGATATGTTCAATGCAATTATTCTACATGCAAACTATTAATTTGCAAAAAGCTCTACAAAAACACTACGTTGCAAACAATTAAATGGGATGAACGGTTTACATAAATACTGTGTTTAACAACGTGATTCACAAAAACAATATTATGATATTGATTCCTTAAATGATAGGGATACGCAAAAACAAATATAAAGACACACACACTGGACATCTGATAAAAACAAAATGGTTCAAGCTAAGGGCTTTCTATTCTACATGAGTGTAGATCGGCAGGAGATCTCACCAAACCGGTTGGCCCTTCATGCCGGCAGTTGTCCGTTCAAGTGAGAGTAGAGCACGCAAGTGCATCTCTCCTTTCAGCTACGCGCACAAACTATCGCATACCATTTTTGGCTGCAGCAAATTTCACCGGTCATCTTCTCAATCAAACACAGCACATGTTCAAATAAAACGGATGTCACACAAAAAGTCGACAGGTTTATTATACGGAGTACCCGCGAGCGCGCCTCCTCCGCGCCGTGGCTTACGGACGACTAACCGAGCTGAGCGAGTACACCCATCTCGCTACGGAAAAATAAACGGGATTGTGCGCAGTGTGTATAGGGCTTAAATAGAAACAGTGTAAGCAAATCTGAACTCTATTCTAATAAGGGTAGAGATGATGAAGTCAATATGAGCAAAAAAAACATGTGTTGTTTTAGGCGGTAACAGCATTGGTGATTGTAGCTAAAGCCCGCTAGATGCAGTAGAAAGAAAGTAGGTGCATTTCCCCGAGTTGGATGCTGCAGGCTGCGAACTAAAATGCGGTCAGTGTCGTTGCCGTTTCATGATTTAATAATGTGACACAAATTAAACCGCCGCCGCTGCCTTCATCGATTTTGTTAGGCCTTAAGCAAATGTGGATTCTACGTCTTGCATATTAACTAGATCTCGTTATTTCCAACACTCTAACAATGTCATGTTTACAAAATAAGATTTTTGTTTGAATGTGGAAGTTGGAATGTTTTATTTACCAAAATCAATAGTACCGCGGGATCTTCAATCACATGTAGTACGCAGGATCATTGAATATTTACCTGTAAACAAAAATATCGATATTAGCGATGTTATTGTACTAAAACATTAGTCAAAATAAAAAGGAAAGTAGTTATATTTGTACCATGGAACCGGTTCCTAGTCTGGTCTGTTAGTAGTGGGTTCTTAGTAGAACTGCCAAGTGCCAGGCTGCTATTACGACATTCCGGCTGATCGTTTGACTCATAGATTATAAGGTACTTTGACTTATAATAGTGTAGGATATATTAAAAAAAACTACATAGCTAAACGTAAATAACAATTTTACTAAAGATTTAACATAAAGGTGCATATTTTATTCGTATTTTTACTTCTTTCAGTGAGGTTAAGAGAGAATAAATAATGAGAAAACTTTGTATTACAACCTTTTTTTAATCAACATCGTACCCAACAGGAATAATAGATGTTTTAATAGTAGAACATTTTACTGAGATATTCCAGAAACATCACATATCCAGATCCAGATATAACGCTAGTAACAAAAACCAATCTGCAAAAAGTAATGACGCACAGAAAGCCGAACTTCTTTTTGTTTCATCAACAATGTTCAGGAAACGTAAAAAACGAATGCAGTAGTATCTTTGTCTGTTTGTACCACACTCGATGATTTACAAACACAGTGGGATCATATAATGCGACGTACTGACTTGTAGCCATGTGTTGCTTTGTCTCTACATATCTAATGAAAGTGTGTTTTGCATTGAAGGATTACATGTTTAATATTCGACTGGAGATGTGAAATGATTTGTTGTTGTTTATATTTATTGGCAGTATTATTTAATAATTCAATTTTTTAGGTCATAAATTCCAAAAAAAGAAGTATTTTTGTTTCATAACGTTGAAGTATGGTTTATCAAATAATAACTAATTAATGTAATTCTTCTTTACTATACCAAGCAACAGAAAGTCAATACTTTTTATAAAAAATATATTTTTATTATTTTTAAGCTACAAAATATTCCATACTCTCGTTATAGGCAGGTTGTAGATTGCGATATTGAATGATGATTACGATATTAAAAATAAAAATTGAATAGTTTCACTCTACCATGAAATAAAGGGATGTTGGTATATTAGGTAACGAAGATGTAAGTGAACGTGTAATGCCGCTCTGCCGATGCCCCTGGGAAGTGTTAGAAAAATGAAGAATATTTTTAGAATATTCGCTGAATGTTTTACGTTGAGAAATGTATCACCCTCACCACACGATTGTGTCCAGTGAAATATTATGCCGATCGTCTGCAGTTTGCGAAACAATGTAACAATAGATACGTTCCGATATTCAGTTTACAAATTTGTGATGATACACCGAGTCAATACGATCCACAAACTTGCTTATTTCAATTCAGAATCAAATCAATACGAACTCGATTCCTCAACCTTGTTCTTATAAAAGCAAACACGCGATCTTCTAAAACAAATCGAATCATTCTTTGTAAACCACTCGGGTAAATATTCTACAGATGTTTGTTTACTAAACTATGTTACATAAAGGTAAAATCGAGTTTTCTTATAAACAATAACGTCCTACGCACTCCCCGAAATTTATGTAGGAAACAAAAGAAATTCCATTAAAACAAAACATATTTTTCATATTCGACCAAGAATATTAAAAATTGCGAGTCGCGAATTTTATGTGTAAAATAATTATTTAGAAACCTGCAGGGAAATTGAATACTCCGATTTCATTAGTAAATGCTATTAGAGCACTGAATGATATTTGATCTCGCACGGGTTGTTGCCGGAGGCAGTATAGTGTTAATTGATTACTTGAAACAGAAAATAACACACCCATCTGTAAAGCGAAACCTACACCTACTTAAACAATTGAATGTTATAATTTCATGTTACACGATAAATGTCAGTTCCAATATTGGTTCAAAAATCAACTGTGTAAATATTTATTTATTTCAAATACATTTTATTTCACATTCCAATAATAACCGCCTACAAAATCGATTGGGTCAGAGAAACATAACGAACTCTTCTATATGTTCGTCGATATGGCTGACGTAATAAAAAAAAATTGTAACTGAATATTTTCGGAGATCAAAACAAAAATTCCTTTTTAATAAAACCGGTTCCTGTTTCATAAAAGAGTATAGCATATATCGGTGTCAGAAACATCGCAATGCTTCCGTCGACATAAAGACAGGATCGAGTTAACGTTTTGCCGCTTTCCAAATAAAATAAAAGTGTGACGTGTTCTAGAGCGACCCTGGGGCGGGGCAGGAAAGTCATGTACGAAAATCGACGAAAATCCATTTGTTCGGCGAATGTTTGGCGTACGCCGACGGCGATGCGATGGACACATATTGAGTTCCGAATGTTACGATGTTCCGATCGCAATATTTGAAAGTAGATTTCATGTGATCACATTCACATCAACCGCTGCAAAGTGCCTTCGAATCGCAGTGATTTGTGATTCTAGATCTCTCTTTTCATGATTGCTTTATAGTTGTTTGTGCTATTATTAAGATGTTGTTTGTGTACAACGATGATAAATTCTTTATGTTTTATTTGACTTGGCAGTTCAGCTACTTGACTTTAATCACTTTAAGTGCTTTAGTTTCATCATTAAAGATCGCAACGTAGTTCTTTATTTAATTGGGACTCAATTTTAGCTAGCGCTGCTATCTGTTCAATTTAATGTCGTGCTAGACCTTGGCCACGGCCAGAAAAACCTTGAACATGTTTGCAAAATGTTACCTACTGTAGATGAAAATAAGTTTTTATTAGAAATACACATTCAAAAAAAAGCTTTTAAATCAGCTGGGCGCAAAGTACTAGTGAAGACAAATCAAACAAGCTCAATCAAGCACGATGGGATTGCTACGTTTCGTTACAGAATACCTATGGCCACGTTCTGGCTCGTTCTTCAGACCAGCTTGAAAGTATGATGATATTGTATTGTTACCAAACTTATATAAGTATGCAAATTTTTATCTCAATCGGATGTCGGGAAGAGGTTCTAATTTAGCTTGGAAGATTTGATCTAAACTAACAAACATGCATTTATTGCAAGTTAAAGAAAAGCTTGTAAAAAGGTTTAAAACTGAAATTGGCAAAATGCACTTGTTAGAACTTAAAAGTTATTAAATTAAAGACAGCTTAGATCAGGAATTATATAATATCAGCATTTATAATAACATGCTAATATATTATTTCATCCATATTTCATCCAGCGGCCCAATATTTGTAGTCGGACTTCTAAGTATAGCTTAACTTAAGGCAAAGTTTTGACATCGTCGGATATGTAAAATTTAAATGAATAGAAATTGATAAACGGTGCTGCCGACTTCAGTTTTTTTAAAGGCGGGTACAAACTAGAGACCTGAAATAGACGTCAGAGTGACTAATAGAAGTGAGTCGTTGGACTTAGTGACGATACTAGCAAGTGTGTCAATGCTTTACGTTAAAATTAACTTTGGCATTGATTAAGTGTTGTCGGATTTATAGTTAAAGTTGTTTAGCTCGTTTAACACGTGTTAGTCAACGTGATTGTATCCTGTTCAAATTAATTGTCTATACATAATCGATATGTATAAACAATTGATCTTGGGCATCGGTTGATTATTAAAAAGACCAGAGCATCACAAAAACATCTCGAAAGAAAGTCATAAGCCACAAAGAATCTTTGACCTAATCTGTGACTTAATTGTTCAGGTCACTATATCTCCTCTATCGAAATTGTCTAGAGTATCAAACTTATTTCTACTTATAAAAGTGTAGCGCTGCTGAAGTCCCCAAAATATTCTCATTGACATGTATTTTTTGATGGGGGTAGAATCTATTTCCAGGGCCAGCTCTAGCCAAACCACTTTTAAGCAATCGAGCCCCATTTTTCTGAACAGACAATGATGTAAAGGTTAACGACCTTGCTATCATGACTGTGTTGTAGGCTTTTTTGTTGTTAGTGCCCTTTTCTTCTCATAAGTGAGATTTAACATTAATCATTTGAAAATACATTAACTCATACAAAGCATCTTATTTTTTCGCCGCCGTAGTCTAGTAAAAGTAAATAATTTAAGCTTAGAACGTTTTAATTGAGTTGAAAAAATGTGTTTTTTATTCTTGTTAAACGCATTTATGGTTAGTATGAACAGTTGAAAACTAGTCGGAAGTAACTATTTGACTTTGCTCAGTCTTCAACTTAAGGCAGAAAGATAAACTAGAATCATAAGACATTAAACTAATCTGGATAATTATCGGGATGAACAAAGACGACATTGTCGAGAACCCAAAGCTATCTCCGATCTTGGGTTAGATAAGGCTTTTGAGAGCGTCAAGAGGGACCTTCGACCCCTTGACTACCAATGAGGCCGTCTTCATTCAACAACCCGCTTATTAGTGACCTTTAGAAACCTAATATGTTCTTGAGAAATTAATAGAAGTTTTATAGAATTAAAAAAAAAGCAATGAAGATTATTACTGCCTGGTATTAAATAATATATTTTTGACGGAACGGGACCATCTAGTCTTAAATACTGGAAGTGAATAATCAGAAAACTCAAACTTTGCCACTAAACAATTTTTTTGCGGTTTCACATAAAAACTTAATTTTCAAAGGCCATCCATTTCCACGCTGTTTTAATTGTACTGAAGACTTAATATTATGTAATGCTGTCATTATCGAAGATTATGTAAATATGTACGTAACCGAAATCTGCGAACGTTTTTAAGACAATAAAGTACTTACTTACTTTATTAGCAGTTAGCATCTTTTTGAGTCTATAAAGCCGCAAGGTATTTTTTTACATAACTTTTGAATAAAGCTTTCCCGAAATGCGAAATTTATCTTTCTTTACGCGAATAAACTTTTTGCATTTCTATATATAATTTTACAAAAATTAAACATATTTGAAAGTATGTATTTAAATCACAGAATTATATTTGGTGGATAGAGAGGGAGAGCAGGGCGTAAGAAAAAGTGGATAGCTTACATGAGAGATAATATAAATGAAAAAAGATTGAATAACAGCATGTCGGCTAATAGGGTAAAATGGAAAACACATTTGCGCTGACGTCAGGAAAACGAAGATCGCATTATATTTCATCGGCTTGTCGACAAAGTGAATTCAAACGACGTTAACTACAAACAAGATCGAACGGTTAACACACCTCTACAGGTACCCTAGTACTTTCTCCTGACTTCATAAATGTACGTAACACAGCTTAATAGCGATATTAAAGGTGTTCCGGGATTACAGTAGGTTACATAAAGTTTAGGAACTGTTTGGAGTCGCCCGGGTTGCGGTAGATAAAGCCCACATTTCCCCGTTTTTGCCATTTATTACCCGGTATGATACCAAGAACTTTTTAAAAGATACGTGTTCATAATTTTGCATGAGAAAGGGTTGGGCGTTTCCAGTAAATAGGGTAGTTTGTATACAGGTTTTACTGCGGGCAAGCTCACTCGGTGTGTGTACGTAACCTAGTTTTTCTGTCTTTGTTTTTGATAATAATATACCTACACAAAAATATTCATGAAGTCTTCAAAAATATTTTTGTATTTACACCGAATAATGAAGACCGCTTTGTTGTTGAAGTATCTAGAAGGAGCATGCTAGATTTCACCTCTCTATAAATTGAACTCTATAAATTGTTATGTAAACCATTGCAAGTAGCGCTAAATAATCTTGTTTCAGATTAGCAGACTCACGGTTCCGTATTAGTGTAGTACGTGGGTGCGTCAATAATGTCCCGAATTCCAAAGAAATATTAATATGATATTTTAAGAAATGAATCAGTCATATTTTATACGTTAAGTCTTCATAGTGAATCAGTAACAAAATTTCTTAATATACAATGGTGATTCTAGATAGAAATGCTCAAATAGAGTGAAGGATAAACCTTTACGAGAGCTGTGTTTTAATGACACATGATTGGACGCCTGTTCTTTTTTTTATGAGAAGACTCGATTATACGAAGCGAAGAATTTAAGCGACGTTGAGTGTGATGCCATACTGATTTTGTCCAAGAAACTTTTACGTAAGATACTTATTTGCTTCGGATCAGTAAATGAATGTACTGCAGTATAAGAACGACCTCAGATATTCTTCTTCAAGACTTAATAGCCTCTTTCTTTTAACTGCTGAGTATATAGCATCCTTATGATAGTACATTGGATATTTTTCTATCATTATCCTCAACCAGCTCCACATAACAAAAGATATACAATACCCTTTGTGTCTACTGTAAACAAAAGCCGGTAAATAAATCTTTTTGAGACTAACAAGTCTAACAACTACGTGTATGTAACTCGATCTTGCCTCGTTATTCAGCATCGATTGGCGTTTTGTTACAGATTGGACGGGAGCTAATTGAATGGGTGGCCTTATCATTAAGTATCTATCGTAACTCGTAAATAATTTGACCCGTCGAACTTTTACACGTCGCCAATGAAGGGTTATGTTTTTCTCGCTTATAGGTATTGTATGTTTCTATATTTCTATGTTTGTTAATTTAATTAATATCTCATTTCTTCCAAACGCGGCTAGATTAGTCACAAAAAACCAGATAGGTACATGTTTCAATAAATTTGACGCAATTTTGGAGATAATTTGTAAGTCGTTAATATATTTTTTTAACCAAACCTATCCTGTAGGGTTTTTATATACAAAGCACCTATACATCATTTTACGCAACTTGAATGTTAATATGTAATTTGGAATGACAAATGCTAAAATCTATATCTATACTAATATTATAAAGCTGAAGAGTTTGTTTGTTTGTTTGTTTGTTTGTTTGTTTATTTGTTTGTTTGAACGCGCTAATCTCAGGAACTACTGGTTCGAATTGAATAATTATTTTTGTATTGGATAGTCCGTTTATTGAGGAAGGCTATAGGCTATATAACATCACGCTACGATCAATATGAGCGGAGCATAAATGAAAAATGTTGCAAAAATGAAAAACCGTTGAAACTAAAACACACGAACAAAGTCGCGGGGGACAGCTAGTACTAATATATAAAGCTGAAGAGTTTGTTTGTTTATTTGTTTGTTTGTTTGAACGCGCTAATGTCCGGAACTATTGGTCCGATTTGAAAAAATCTTTCATTGTTGGATAGCCCATATATTGAGGAAGACTATAAGCTATATAACATTAAGCTGCGGCCAAAAGGAGCGGAACATAAATGGTAAAAGTTGCAAAAATGAAAAACTGTTGAAACTAAAATATGCGGACAAAATCGCGGGAGACATCTAGTAAATAATAGCAGTAGTTTCCTAGCAGGGCAGTCGAGATTTTTATGTTTTTACTAATACAACTTGTGTGCGATTATATATGATTTGATATTTGTAGACGATTCTTAGACTATGATATTGATAATATGCCTACGTGTATGTTATATAGAAATATTTACTTTTAGAGTATAAGTATCCCCCAAATACAGTTTTCTTAGCAAAGGTTCTGAAGTTCATCAGAATTAAGTAACTTGATTAATCAGTTGATTTAGCATGCATATTACCTTACTATTTTGCCCGTCTGAGTACCAATAAATAATTTAGACAAACTGAAACAGCCGGGCTCAGGTAAGTATATTTTAAATAGAAATTCTACAATTTTTTCGTTTTAGAAGTTGAACGACCTCGAGACGTGTCGTAGGAACATCTATTAATAGAAAAGCTTAATTTACAGTATTTCGTAACATGATGAAACGTGGTCGGTGTTTTGTATCAATGGAAGATAAAAATAAACAAGTGAATATCTCACTATGTATTCTGACGTTGTGCGTATTTTTCTACGATTCGATTTGATTTTATCTAATCTTTATACCTAATTGTTCGATCTGCAAGTTGCTATTCTATAATAGCAAGATTTTTTTTGTACTATAACCAAATAAAAAAATTGATTATATGTACGCGTAAAAGGAGATTATATGCTTTATTTCATGGGGAAGGCCTGGTACTGTTTTAACTTTTTCTATCGTTGCCCTTGGGTTGTTTATTCAGCAGCTTCACATAAGCGAAGCCTATGTTCTTGTGTTAACGGTGCAGTTATAAAAAAAAACTACAAGGAATTTCTATTTAACATAAATCAGTACATCTCAAATTATTGCTTTGTTTGTTTACTCATGTTTACGGAAATAGAAAGGAGTAACCGAACTTAATCATTCAAAATTAATGATGTTATGTTGTTGTGGGGTTCATTTTTGTGGAAATATGTAACTGGGTTGGTTTTGTCACACGATGCGAGTGGAATTTCCGAATTCTGATAAAAATAATATATACCTATAGCCAGTGACAGGAATTGCGTGTCGTCGGGATGCCTATTTGTCGAGCGAAATATTTAACTCAAAGGATTGTCGGAATTTTAAAAACACGATGTAATTTTTTGGTTCTGCGTAATATTTACGAGGGATCTGCGATGTTGAATTATTTTCGCCAAAAATAATAAAATTGTTGTACACGATTTTTGCAAGACTAATTAGATTAATGATAGATGCAACATTTAAACATAGCGTCCGCTTTATTAATTAATTAGGTTCACCAGATAATGCTACAGAAAAAAAATATATAAATCTAGGTCTAAACAATATCAAATTTTATTTTCGGGACGTGGGAGAGATAATGTTGTCCAAAACGCATTCAAGTTAGTCAGAATACCCCAAACTTGATTCGAATGCAAAATACGTAATTTGGGTGCCCGCAAACACAACTGTGCGCAACTTTCATGCAGAAACTAGTCAACTGCTTAAAACTGTGGGGAAGACTTTAAAAACTGATTTGAGAAATGTGATTAAGAGTACCACAGTTTTCAAACGAGTTTTGAGTTAAGAAAACTAGTTTAAGCTAGTATTTATTCTGAGGCGTCTTCGGTTTAACATTGCATTGAAGTATTCAGATTGATTAAAACGTACCTAATCAACAAAACGTGTCTACTTATAATCGTTTATGTTGGTACTAAGGTTTTCTTTGTTATGTTTCTTATTTCTTTATTTGTTAGCTGAACCTTTTTGGCGAGGCCGCGCAGAGCTTGCGTAAGCTATCTCGCGCCTCCGGCAAACGCAAGGACAGGACCGGGGTGTTTTTAGTCGGTGTAATTCAGACATATCCCCACGCCGCGCCGTGCCCTCGGCGTGGGTTGAAGTCATTAGAGTTTCACCTCGAGAAAAAAAGGTAAATATATATTTTTTTACCTAAAGTTACTTACCCCCAAATACTGAAACGAAACTTAACTTTAAGACGTTCTTAAATATCTATATAGCTACTTTACACCCTAAAGTGACAGAGACAACATGAGACTTAGCGGCCACTTAAAACTGATTGTCGTTTCAGTATTTGTCCATTAGTCTTATATTATAAAGAAACTAATTTGACCAAAAGAAATCTATTTGATTATGGTTATTACCGTTCCTTGTCATTTTCTCCAAAATCTTGAATAATTCACTTAATTCTAAATATAATAGCTTTCGTTATTTCATTAGCGCATTGAAAAGAGGGGAATGAAGAAAATCATTTTCAAAATAAACAGACTTAATATCTGTAATATTATACGGCATGATTACCATTCACTGAATTCAGCTGCTTAGAAGCTTTTTCATTAAAAGTTCATCGACCTTCAAGGGAATTCAATGTCTGTAAGGTTTAAAAGGATTAGCTTAAACGGAAGACGTTAACCCTTAAGTTCAACGTTTGAAACGAAGACGGCGTGAATAATCATTTCCGTTTTAAACATACCCGTCTGTCATAAAGGAGAAATAAAGCAAATATGTTTTTTGATACATCTTTAGATCGTGTAGTATTGTAATGATTTATAGTCTAATGTCTTATCATGATAGGATTGTCTCTTACCTGCAGTTTTATTTAATACAGCGTAGTTCGTATCGATGACCAACTATATCTACTACAACGTAGATGGTCATCGACTTTAACCGATACTAAATTCGCGTGTTATTGTACTGTTATTTTTTTAGTGAACATCACTTGGGTTGTGAACGTGTGTGTAGCAAATAAGGCTACTAGTACCAGCATGATTTTACAAAGATAAGTGTAAGTCTAATAGCATAAGTCATTTTAAGATACCTGTATTCACTTGGTGAAGAGAAATCATTTTGAAATCGGATTTTATTGAATCTCACAGTGAACAAGCGTGGTATTCAATGCTCGAAGATTCTCTGTATTAGAAACGATCTTTCCCAGTAAGCCTTTGCAGTAGGACAGCTGTAAAATTGTATCATGGACATCTTTAGATCAGCGATTCATAAAACCATGATTTTACTGTTTATTACGTGCGTAGTTCTTAAAGTTGTAAATGTGGATATACACCATCTGTACGCCAGTTTTCTCTGAATAAACTTTATAGGTATCGGGGATGCCAGACGTCATTAATACAACTTCATATTTTGTATATTATTGAGAAATATATAATAGCGGTATGATTATTTGCGACGACTTTTACGTACACGAAATCAAATAGGTAATTCTTGGAAAATAACAAGTGTGTAAATAGATAATGGTGTTTGTTGTTTTAGACTATGAACTACCTAATTAAAATAAACTTTAATTTTACTGCGCAGCATAATTTTGTGGATGAAGTACTTAGTAAATCTTTTTATTTACTTTTATAATGTTGCACACACGTTTTGGCAGGCGTTTGTTTTATAATTAGGCATATTGAAACGATCAACACCTTGTTACAGCACAAAATACACGAGAAGCACGTGTTTAGTTTATTACTTTTATTAAATTTCATACTTTATACCGACAATCTGTGATTTTCCTTGCTGGAGATAGAATTTAGACATGAGCGATCACTAAACAATTCCATGCTAATATTATAAATACGAAATTAACTCACAAAAACATTGTGTGTTGTTACACTTTCACGGCTAAATCGGTAAACCGTTTTTCATGAAACTTGGTATGGATGGGGTTGGCTTGGATCTTAAGAAAGGAAATATACTTTTTGCCGCGTTAACCGACACCCACAGCGGAGATGCGAGCAAGAGGTTGTTAGTAGAATAAGGTTTAATTTCTAGGCTTACTTATAGCTGTTTATCACAAACCACTTATGTTAGTTTCTAGTTATGTGTTTCACATAACTCGGTGCCTGAGTAATTAACACAGTGTTATTTTTTAATTTTTAGATTATTTAATTCACTAAAATTGTAAGTAAATACCAATAATTAGCGTATTTCGACGACACTCGTTTATCACATACCTAACAAAAAACGTGATTTAAATAAAACATGATAGTTTAGTAGTTTATGGCTTACACACATACTCCAAGATACATATTTATTTCGTAATACTGCGCATTTTAAAAAGATGATTAACATATGAGCGACGTGTTTGAACGCACATGAATGTTTGTAATTATTGAATTGTGATTCAGAGGGCGTTACGGCTCTCATCCCACAGTGAACTTGGTGGCGAGCCAAACGGACCGTGGTGATAACGAGAAATGTTCTTAACTAAAATCCCTCGCGTTCTTGGAAACTTTGTCATTTTGAAGAAAATAAATACAGGAAATATTTCCTTATATCGTGATTTAATTAATGATTTTCAGTTAATGTTTCAATAATAATGATTTAAACATACAGAGGTAGGTGGTATATGTAGATAAGACATATACACTACACACAAGACTATAATAAAATATGATACTTTGCGACTATTTAATATTTTGTTAGACTTAAACCTTTTTAATCCGAAGGATATGTCAAGCTTGTTTGGGTATGGATAACTGACACGCATGACATTCTCGTGAACTGGCAGTATTGAGTGTGTCAATCAAGATTATGCTGTGGGGAGAATAATAGAGAAACTCCTCCAACGAAAAGGTGTTTTTTTATGCAGAAAGCTTAATTTGATTTACTTTTGTTTTTAGAGTAGTCCCGCAGATACTACAACAAAAAATGTCGGTTAGAACTATGTAACTATTGGGAAACAGTGGTAGTGACTGGATGAAAATTGATTGAGGATAAGTAAAAGTGTTTAGTAGTCCAAGTATTAACGCACTACACAAGCACTGACTAACTAAATATTGTGAAATAAAGAGTATCACGTATTCCTAAAATCATCAAGGTGTTTTGCGAAATAGATTAAATAGTAACTTGTTAGCTAGAAGCACATGTTTATAGGTATTCCTACCCAGTCAGTTTGATAAACTGTGTTCCCTGTAAAAACAAATGCAGTGTAAGTTTCCTTGAATTAGTTCTGAGTATGTTTTCAGAATTTTCCAGTTCTGGTGAATCATAGATTATCGCATATTATTTTTAATCTTACATTATGAGTATGTTGTTCACCACTAGGTCGAAAAATATTGGTATCTAAAGTTCTCAAGGTACTACGTGTTTAGTTTTGGAAAAAGTGAGAATATACATGTGGATGACTTTTTTTTAACATAATCAATGTATAAATCAATATATAATCTTGTTGTCTCTTTTCTTATCGTAAGAAGTCAATGACCGAGTGTAGGCAGCCTGTTACTTCTTATTATAACAACTTACTTATTGCGCTATGAAGCATGATGTTCGAATAATGGCATTATTATTATTATTGAACATTGTCAAAGGAACTATTGAACTCATGAAACGCTTTATGTGTAAATCAATAAGGATTATATGACGTTTAAATTACGCAAAGTCCTTGTTAAAATATTTGTTTTATACTATTTATTTTTAGACCATAAATATCCTACGATATTTTGCATAGAAAAATATTTCAAACTAATTTCTTGTTAGCTAGGAACAAAGGGTATGTTTCTAAAGGTATCTTCTGTATATTCTCGACGATTGAACTCTATTTTGTTCTTTCTTTTCTATTTTCTCAGCGCTGCTAACTCTAGCGTCGAGGATAAATATAACTGTAGTAACAAACTCATAAACACTAGCATTACGTAAAGGTCACTATAAATAATATACAAACTTCTTTTAGTTTTATGCATTTGTTTTGATGAGGATCGCCCGCTCGGATGGCCTCGTGTCGTTATTTGGTACTTAATAAATAAACTGGCGACAAACACTGATATAATTTATATTAAAGTTATTAAGAAATGTTTAAACTAAATTACATATTTTTTTAGGCACCTTGTCGCTTATTTTTAGGTACAAAATACGAATTGTACTCAAGAAAGATGTACTGAAGAATACGCCTTGTGCCTTTGCCTACCACTAAGATATTATGAGCTCGTATCAACAACAACGTGGGTATACGAAATACCGCACATGTTCACAATATTTTGATGAAGATAATCGCACGTGATTCTTATACACAGTTTACTAAATCTGTCTGATGCAAGGTCACTACGACTAGTTCGAGCAGACTTTAGTGACGTATTCCGTAGGATGTTCTGCTTTCGAAAATTGTTTTACAAGTAAGTGCTTCATGCATATTATGATAATAACAATACTTATTTACTTCACGCTTATATTGCGACATTATTTCAGCAGAATGAGTACTGGTTTCGTTGTTGTTTTGTTTTGATTCTTATATATCTGTTGAGTATGTTTAAACTTCAGCGCATATTGCAGTGCGTTGCCATCTTCTCTATTCTGAATGTCTTTATGACATTTATTGTTTTATTATGGACTGTAGATATTTATTAACGAATGCTGCATCTTATGATGTTCTAAGAACGCAAATTGTAACCTACAACTGTAGTAGTAAATATTTGTCTAAGGTGTTGAAGTAATAACGTATGGAATTAAATCTGGCAAATTTATTTATTAGCTGTTCTCACCCCATAATTTACAACAATTAATCTTAAGTCAAAAGCTATTTCGTTTTAGTGGAATAACAGAGTACTGAAATAAATCTCCCTTTAAACCACAGATATGTAATAAGGGTATAATAGTTATAACTAATATCTTAACTCAATATAATTCTCAGTACTGAAATAAATACATAATAGTAAACGTATTATGCGGTTTGGCTGTCCGGGAGTGTGTCCGTGCCTCGCCATTTGGCAAGCAACCAGATGCGGTACTACAGCGAGTAAGGTCACTGCACACTGCAGCAGGTGCTATCAATAAATATAAAAACGTATCAATGTCGTATGTAAACACAGATTCTGGCGCGTTACCGTTCAAAACATACTTACAGACTTGGTTGACATTAGTTTAATATTCATTGCTTGTTGTATTAGATTAAAGAAAGATTGTGTTCTCTTCTGGTACGCAATGGATAGAGAACAAATGTCAGAAATAGAAGATAAATATATGAGTTTTAAGGTATTGTGTTTTATTATATTACACGTTAGATATCAGATAGTAAATTCAGCTGTTTTTTTACATACCTATTAAGATACTCAAGGTAGTTGGTTCAAGAACCCACAACTGCTCATTTGAATTTATAATAGCTATGTAAATTCTAAGTTAATCTAAGACACAGCTGTCTGTGACTTAAATCTGGACTTAAGTCTGAAACACGAAACACGCGAAGTATTCATACTGAACAAAGAAAATTAATTACTAGTTATTGCAACTTTAATATAGTCTACACTTCAACAGCTTTACGTACATATTGCAAACAAAGCTTTAAGCTTTACCAAAATCCAACAACAACAAATATAGTAGATAGTACACACTCCACAGGGAATATCTAAACACTAGAATACTCTTAAATACTAGATACATAAACCACAGATCCTCGGCTTTACTACACGAATTTAATATCTTGCAGTGCAGTGTACGAGCTCACTTACACGGTGTATCGTAGAGTAATGTCACGCTAGTAAAAACGTACTAGTGAGACACGTGACTGAGCCACGCGACTGCTAACTATTATGTAAGTGCTGCACGTCTGGCGCACTTTGATCTTTGACTTCAACAATGCTATGAGCATACCACAGCGTACCACAGACTTAGAGACACGCAGATCAGGCGTTACTATGGGCTTACCTACAGAGCTTTAATCATTTGGCGTCGAGCTCACCGCTCCCTGAACATATCATCTTTACGACGGGAAATTGTAAGTCAAATCATGGCTGACTCTTTGATGACTCGATTACCAGTTCATTGCTCTGTATGACCTTTATGGTCAACAAAAAATCATACTTAAAGACTTCATTTCGTTTCTTTCACATCTTGCTTAGTCAATCTGTTCAACCCCTTCAATGTAATATGCTGAATTAATACGATATAACAATGCATATATTAAACATGTACTGTACATTACATTGTTACTGTATTTATGAATAGTAAACAAAACAAATGCTATCGATAAATATGTATAATTGTTGTAATGTTTGTCTAACTATGTAGTTCATGAATATCACTTCAACTTTGCGTGATAATTTAACCCTATTAGGTTAGATATTTGAATATGAATTAGTCAGCTATTAAAGTCTACATTTTTACATATAAAGAAAATTATACGCATTGAGACAATATTAACATAAGTAGGTTAATTCTCACTAGATTTTAATGTTTACTATAGTGAATAAAGAGCATATAATTTATACGTGTGTGCACAAACCTTTCCGATTTTATATCTCTTATTTAGTTCTTAACCAGTCTCCACCGAGAATAACTTTCATGACCGAAATTCTTACAAGAGGAGACATTATTATTGAATGCAGTGTCCGGGTCGTTACTCGATCTAATTTTAATATAATGTGTAATACTACCACGTTTTACATTAGGGAACACGTTACAGTGCGATAACCGCAGTAAGTGCTTCGGCACTACTCCAAACCGCGTGCAGCTATAACGTGGTGGGTTTTCATAATACCACCCATAAATTATAAGTTGTGACTGCTTCATAATACACAACTCGTAATAATTTAAAGCTAACCACAACAATCAAAACTGATCCAATAATATAATCAGGATTTTATGATTTGTGAAATGTACTATTAATATTATTGTTACCTCATATATTACGATATGGTATGTGGTTGAAAACATGATATCAAACATACCTCGAAATGGAATTATATAATTAATGTACTAATATTAATGTTTTTGTATATAAATACTCGACAAATTTAAACGCTATTTTTGATACGCATTTAATCGAGAATAAAGGATATTCTGAGAACTATTTTGCTTCTAAACTTGGTGATTAAAAGTTTGTTAGGGTTCATTGTTTGATACATAATAAATATCTGTAAAATAGTGTATTCATTAAAATCAACAAACAAACTTTTAACAACGTTACCTTAAAAGTAATTTGAATCGTGAGTAAAGTATTATGTTACTCGCCTCTTTTCACAAATAATAATGTTTAAAATCATATACTTAACCAAAATTGTTTGTTTATCTGAAGAGAACATCTATTATTTATAGAGGTTTGTACCATATCATACCGGCCTATAAATGTCCTTAGGCTGGGTACAGGCTTCTTTTCGTGTAGAGAAGGAACGAGCATTGATCACCACGCTTGCTTATTGCGGGTTGGCGATAGCAGATTTAAATTTTTTGGAATCCAGGTTTTCACAAAGTGCGTTTGCTATGGCTAATTTGAAGGCGCACTTAAAGAAATATCGGTAGATAAACTTCTCGAGAAGTAACAGTAAAGATATGAATAAAAAGCAAATTCTAAATAACCTGACCTTAGCTATTTATGAAAGAACTTTATTCAATACATTTCGAAATTAATCTAACAGTTGGCTTGTATCCTATGTATGTATTTTCATAATTTGCATTTAATTTGGATCGCTTTAACCGTGAATAATATTCCTATCATTTGCAGGAACCTCGCGGATTTCTGTCAATAAAACATTTATCTAGTTGAATAGGTTACGTGATTGGCTGTGACCACAGTTTAATTGCATATTGGTCGAAATGATTAATTAAGTGTTATACTGTAAAAATATAATTAAAGTGGAATGGAAGACAATAACCAGTGCTGTTAAATTATATTACAGTCTTAGTGTATTACTATTTAAAAATATCGTGAATATCTCAGAATGGTGTGTCATTTTTTTGTTTTGAATAAATAATATCTTGGGACTACTCACACACGGCCATCTGATCCCCAACTAGGCAGAACTATACTTAGATATTTTTAAATACATAAATTACACCCAGAAACAGGACAACTGATCATGCTCCTCTTACAAAGATTTGTCCGATTTAGCAGTTAGGGTCACAAACCACTAGACCATAGGCCAGTCATTTCTTGGTCACAATTTATCGTATCGCTTCAGTTTGCCCGCTTGCTCATTACAAACTAAATGTGGATCTTTTCAAACCTTAAAAACTCTGACCTCAACTCTAATTCCTGCAAAATAATATTGTGTTTAAATATTTCGTAAATCTTAAAGCTGAAATCGCAGCAAAATAAATAAACACATAAGCTTAATTAGGTAATTAATTTAATGAGCTGGACCTAGTCCAAGTGGATTGGTCGCGTAATTCTGACTAAGAAAACTAAAGAAGTGGTTGGTTTTCACCAGAGATTATAAGTTGGTGTAGGTATACGAGAATAAAACAAATGCAAAAGCGGTTTTTTCATGACAATAAATACGTGGATTTTCCTGTTTTGTGAAGAGGAATAATAAGTTAGTAGGTTTACAATACAGTTGTGATAGACCCTCAAACAGAAGCCACAAATCATATCATATTTTACTATTCTTCATCTTTGAAAGTGGAATATAACTTCTGAGTTGCTGTTTCTTAGCCATCTGTTTGCATGGCTTTGAGAGGAATATTAGGACAAAAATATAATCATCTATTAAATATTACAATAAAACATGTAATTAGGTATTTGACAAGATTTTTTTTATAGATCGTTTGCGTTATATCATTTGGCGAAAAAGAGATAGATCATGCGTCATCTACTAGCTTTAAAAGCTATAACTTTTGTATTATTGTTTTTGTTTACTATTATTTGAAATATTTGTAATACATAAATAATTCGATAGTAGTCTAGAGCCCAATTATTAAGAAAAGCCATTTCAATAGGACTTGAACATTTCTTGTCAATATTCTTTACATCGCCAAGTTGATCCTGTTCCTTCATCCTTTTTGTATATAGGTTTGGAATAATAAGCAAATTCCTTATTATTTATGTCAAAATAAGTTTGATAAGTCAGTTCCACTAAACCAATGAATGCGGTAATCAATTGCGCCCACCAATATTATGCACTGACACGTGCATGCAACACGTGCCTGCCCTTATCAATAAGCTATCAGACGAAAATAACCCATCACTCACTTACCGGTAAAGCGTCATCTGTTGTTAAAAATAGGAACTAAACCTAACAATCTAAACAACGGTATTTGATGATATACAATAAATACAACTCAGAATCTATGTATATATTATAAGACAATTTTCTAACGGTTTTAAAAGTTTCGAGAACCGAAAAAAACAAAAGAAAACGATTTTTAGAATTTAGAAATTGTTTCACTATGAGACGGAAAATAAAAAGCTTCAAAGAGATCAACTAAAGCGAAATTATCCAATAAATTGAACCTTATTTCCTTGGCTCATTTATGTCATTAGGACTAATAAAAATATAACTACGCGGTCGCTTGGCATTTTCGCAAAAATGATGTCATGTCTAAATAAAAGAGAATCCTTTCCAGGTAGACACAAGAAGTAACTAATACCTATACAAAGTTGAGTAAAGGATTATACCTGGTGAGTTCCCTTGATCAGTAACTCAGTGCAGAGCGTAACGTAGCGGATCACTGAATCCTTTGCTAAACGCGTAGGCGGAAATCACACGGTGTAGTGGTCAGTAATCAATGTAGTGTAGGTGTGTTAACATCAGTCAATGTAACTATACAATGTTATACTAGGTATGTGTATGTGTGTGTTCAGTGTATGTTTTAGTTAGTTCAGTATTGTGTGAAATATTGTTATTCAGAGAGAGTATTTATTATGAAGGTAATTAAATGGAGTAATAAGGGAGAAAAGGAACAGAAATTGATTTCATAACAATAACTGGTATTTTTATAGAAGTCTCTAAAACTACTGAAGTGATTTAGATAAAACTTTTACTGTTCACTAAGTTATAATGCAGAACAATGAACAAAATTATAATTACTGGTTCTGGAAAATTGTATGAAGAAAGTTATTTACACAAAAACACCTATTTTTTATATCATATATATATCTTTACAATAGATAATAATTATAATGAAAATTTGTAATTATTTAACTTTTTCAGTAATATTACATCGTATAAGTATGTACATAGGGGTGAACTTGTTGATCTCCTTTTTTATTCAGTTAAAAATAATACCATATAGCATAGTGAAAGGTCACACCCTCTTTGATAGACATATTCGACATTGAACAACGGGCATATTGGCAGCTGACACGTTCTTGTTATGGTGCAAATTGAATAACTTGATCAATGGTATCATTAAGTATAAAGGTTACTATCTATATCTATATATATAATTTCCTATAAGTAACAACTTGTTAACTGACATGCGGGGCTACTTTTGTGCTAAAAATAGCAATATACTTAGGGCTATCATTCCATTATGTCAGAGTATAGGAGAAAATAGTCTTTAATAAATTATTTATCTTTATTAAGATAACGTTTGCCATAATTGGTATCGGTTGACATTATATAATATAAAAATATAAAAAAAAACACATTAAAAGGTTGATAATGATACTAGCAAATGAAGACCTTATTATAGATCTTCATTTTCCACACTTTATCTAAAACATATTTACTACTTTAGTACCTAGTTACAATTAAACACATATCTAAATTAAAAATCTTTTAATGGCAAACCAAAATAGATCCAGATACATAATAGAAAGTTTGACAATAAACAACAATCTATTAATTAATTCTAACAAGACGATCTAGAAACGCAGTTAATTAATCAAGAACTATTCGCGTTTCTGTGATCCCGGCTTAAAGCAAGTAACTATAACCAGGATTACAATAATATACAGTCAGCAACATTAATTGATGAACAAAATAAGATTTACAAAACACCTGAACAGAATAAAATTCCATAAGTTGTTGCAATAGGAATCAAAATACTATAACACGAATGGTTTACTTAGTAATTTTGTATTTTACGGTTTTCTGACTAATATTTTCCCGGATTGCCGCCGCGTTAGCTCAAGATTAGGGACTCCTATTGATTCTAGAAATAGTCGGGCGATCTCGAAAAATACGCGTGAGTTAACCGTTAAAAACAAAAATAATTATGAATTCAAAAGTAAGGGCATTTTATTGCCTTCAGGTATTTTTTACTCGTAAATCTGATTGTGCTCATCAACTTTTGCTGCTGTCTGTACCTCCAGGGGAAAATGGGCCAGGGCTTTAACATGAATAACGGCCGATCCAAACCGCACCGGGACAGATGCTTTGATTAGCTATTAAGTTAAGTAAATTGTATAGTTGTGTGATTACATGATCCAATTAATTTGTTTAAACTGTTTAGAGCTCGAGGGATGAGAATACTTGTAACACCATGTATTAAGGTGAGTAAAACGTGTAGTTGAAATTCAATGTGTAATGTTATGTGGTGTTTCTAGTTGTACGGGTCTAAAGAGCATAGTGTGCCACATTTTTTGAGGTTAGTTGTAAGTTATTCTTGTACTATCCATAAAGTTAAGAGTGAAAATTACCTAGACATTTGTAAACATGTTTACAAAAACACTGGCGTTTTAAAAGCCCGTGTTTTTGTTGTGTCAATACCTCTAGTAAACGATATTGATATGTAACACGCTTGTCAGTTAAGGTTAACCAAACTCATTACCCGTGACCTTTTCCATTACCGTATTAATTGCGTCACTAAAAATAGGCTTCAAATTTTTCAAAGGCTGTGGTGTGTATCGACGTGTCGGGCCCACTCATTAGCAAGTTAAACCCGACCTACTTTGGACCCACTTTAAGGTTGTTGTTGATTCAACCCAGTTCCACCCTTTCTTGCACCAAGTCTCATTTCGAAGTTCAAAAGCTGTATTTGAGTGTGCAAGGCGTGTAAATTACATGTAAATAAATTCATTGCTTTGAATTAATGTTTACCTTTGCGTACACTGTACAATTGTGGTGTAACCTTTTGACCTTGTGAATTTAATTAGTGATAGAGGTAGCGACTTCTAGATGTTTAGACTTAATGTAGGCAAAATTAAATTTATTAAAACCACTAAAGATTTCATACAGGATTGTGTTTTATGCTACTCAGTTAACTAGGACCAAGGGATAAAACTTCGTGCACAGGACTGTTTATGACATTGTTTTGTCATCGTTTCTGATTTTAATCCTTACTAATATTATAAATGCGAAAGTAACTCTGTCTGTCTGACTGTCGCGTTTACACGGCAAAGCTACTGAACCGATTTAAATCAAATTTGGTACACATCTAGTCTAGAGCCTGAGAAAGGACATAGGCTACTTTATGCCGCCATAACCGACATCCACGCGGGCGGAGCCGCGGGAAACAGCTAGTAAATAATAAATGAACTGTGCTCGATTTACAGGGTTGGTTCTATTTCTATTTAACATATATTAGAAATGCTAATTACTACTTAATATCAGAAACTAAGTTTTTTTGTGAAGATAAGAATACAGACCATTGACCTGTAAGTCTCCAAAAAGACAGTTTCAAGAATAACAATGTATATTAGGCCACGTGATTCACAATAGTGTGGTAAGGTGTAGCTTGGTACAGCTTCCTGTCGCCGACAAGCCGGCCTTGGGCGATCATCCAATCCACTTGTCGGGATTGAATCCCCCCTGCCGGCAACGAACCACTGTTGGATGTCGGTAATAACCGTTTTGTTACTTTATTTTCGTTCGTGTCATTCTGTGCCAGTCATTCGAAACCTTGAATGATGTTTAAGTGTTTTATTTGTATTCGTATATAGCACGTGTTTTTTGGACAAGTGTTTTAGGCATGCGTAAGGGCGTTACGACAAGAGTTGGGACCTGAAAACAAAAACTCAATTCTAGACTGCTGGCTAGGATTAAGTTTTTGCTTCAAGCCTTTCTAGGCTTGAGACAGATGATGATGATGAGTTTCGCGGTATGGTGACAGACATTCAGGTACTGTGTAATACTTACGTTAGGAATAAATAATTTTAAATAGCACCTTATACATTTTCTCTTATAAATTATTTATAATAATCGGCAGATGTGTAGCTTCTCACGGACATACATATAAGGAACATCACCAACAAGACAATAACCTTTATTAAGCTTACAAAGCGAACAGAAAATTTAGACCCTTCTTATAAGCCAGAGGGCAAAAAATGTTTTATAATTTTCGTTATCAGAGGCCCACAAAACGGACATTGCTTTTCTTTCAAAAGCTTTTTTCAGGAAATACTTACCAAAAGTAAAGTCATCTTAGATAAGTATTTTATTATTTATTAAGGAAAAAATTGCTTATATAGCGAACTTACCCATATATACCTATTACCTATATAAAACCTAATACCTACCTCAAATATGCTTAGTTATGTAAAATGACAGATATATAACATTATCCAATATTCGTGTTAGCGTTTAATAAAGTCTACATACATATTACATCTTCATAATCAAAAAATTAATGTATTTTTTTTCAGGAAAGTAATATTGCCTTGCCTGCCTTCAAATAAGATATTGCGCTACTTAATGTATTCATAAATCATGAACCACTTGTCGCAAATATCTTGAAATATGAGGCAAGTGTCAACGTCAGGTACTTTTATACATTTCGAAATGAGTTATGTAAATATCAGTAGGTAGTAGGCGTTATCTTTGGAGATATAATATTTTGATATTTATTTTGACAAAACAATAACTTGCTCGATCTTTTGCTATCAAAATTACCGATATATATATATATATATATATTATACTTTTTGCACATTGTTGCACAAAGACGGACTTGATGCCTGAAGGCATTCTCTGTATCTAGTATCTATCATCCAGTAAACCTTAGGGTAAGACAAAACGGGGTAGATGCACAAGTATATGAAATAACTTTTTAGATAGTTGATATCTTCTCAGACATTAAAAAACACGAACTCGTTTGAAAGTACCAAGTGATATCCTGAAAGGTTTGCTGTCCAATTCGATAATTTTATCATAAGTACACCAATTAAGACGTATTCATTTACTTGGATTACATAATACAAGGTGGAATCGTGTGGCATACATAACATAGGCACTTACTACAATATAAATACGACAAAAAAAAATCGAAAAGCTTTCACGATTTCTGATAGCTTTTTGACAACAAACTGACAATACGCATAACGAGATTTTGGCAAAACGCCAAACCCCTGAAATTAACAGCTCGGCCGCTTTCACACCGAAGCGAGCGAGTGACGACTTGACGAGACCTCGCGTAACATATAACGCCGTTTCATTAAAGCGTTAATGACGGTGCAAAGAGTTCCCTTGAGCGTAATTACTGACAGACATCTTTATTTCCAGAGTTCATGTTGGAAAGATTTACTTGAACGTATTTATTCGACCTAGTTTTCTGAATTGTTGAGTAGAATAGATAAGTGTCTGAGCTCCGATTTGTATTTTATTTGAGAGTGGTCTGTGTCAGGAATTTAATGCGCAATTAAATAATATTAAATGTGCGATATTAGTTTGTAGGAATTGCCCAGCTGCAGTAAATCTGTCATTGTAATGTTACTAAACTTTTTTTTAGAATAAAGCAGTTATGTAATTACTTTTTGAAATGGTAGCTAGTTCGCATGTTTTCAACTTTATAACTTCAATAGAACAGATCATAGGTAACAAAAAAGTATTGGTTTCTGCAAAATAAAATTGGTGGGTCCTAGTGTACGAAAAGTTAGAACTGCTTGCGGCTACCGCACAACCCTATTTTATGTTAAAAACATTCCGTAAAAAACTTATCACATTTAGGTTTTTTTAATTTAAATAAAACTGCCCCTTTTGCGCGTTTAAACTCTAACGAACGTTTACGGGCTTCGCGGAAAAAAATAAAATATTTAACATTCTGGTTAGTTAGTCCGTTGCAGGCTTAGTGCAGTACTGAATAAGCAAGTTTAATATTAAAACTTTGGGTAAAGAGAATATTTGTTTTGTTTTTATACGATTAGATATCCGTATTCTTCGGTTTTATGAATTACAACCCTTAATTAAGATATTCGTACCTATTAATTTATTAGCATCGTAAGATACGGAACATCTACATATTATATGTCAGCCTCAATTTTAGTACACATGCCTGAGCAAGAAGCCCAGTAAATACAAATACTCTCCTACCCTCGAGCAGTGGATATGATTCTAGCAAAACGTATCAATTTAAAGTACCTACTGTGCCATCGTTTCATACCAATTAAGTAATTGTAATTTGTTGACGCTGTAAAAATAAAAACAGTTTTGGAAAAAAATAATGTAAAATAAAAGAACAATCATAGTTTCTTTTTTATTAAAATCAAACCACTCTATTAAATTATTTATTTATCGGCACGTACAATACCAGTGTCTTGAAAACAGGTTTCAATTTTGCAACAATTGTGCAACCTATCGGAATTTAACGATAATTCTGTTAACGTCCGTCGAACCTAAGTCAATAAACGGAGGCGTTGCAGAGTAGTTTAGAATATTGAATGCAGTTACAACATAAGTGTTTATCAGGATATGCATGAATCATTTTCACTCATTAAACCATAACGCCCCCTGGATAGTCAATCTGAATGTCATCCTTGTTGACAGGCCAATCTCTACACCACATCAAGTTGTCATATCAAAATAACGAAGAACGATATAAATACAGCTATATGTATGTGTAGGTTACGTGTAGGTATACATGTATATTACCTAACGAAATCACTATACATTTGTCTAACGGTGTTTTTGTCAGTCAGCAGCAGCAGTATGCACTGTAATATTTATAGGTTTGACAAATATGCAATGTATATGTAATTTGATAATCATCAAATTAATGTTCATTTTTTATGGTGACGGGGGCGAATCATGTGAACGAGTGCAGCTTAAAGAAAAACTGGCATCTTTTGAATATAGGTATAATTTTTGTAACAAACCTATGCACTGCCTAAATTACAGAAGTAATAGGATAACATAATTATAATGACAAGGCTATGAGAACAAGGCTTAATTTAGCGACACTGTCTTCAAAAACTTGCTGATTAGTTGATACACAATGATAATCTTCTAGAATAAAGAAGACTGCAAAAGATTCGATATCATTAAGATAATGGATTAATTTCGAAATTTGACATAAATCATTACTTATTTAGGTAATAAATAATATAAGGCAGATACCTACACTAAGGTTACAAGTAAATCTGGATACGTCTGACAATACTTCACTTCAAAGCCTAGCTTACACTAAGCTGCCTATTGTGTGCGCTAAGCCTCAAGCTCAATTACAAACGGCTTAGGCATATCCGAAACCACCCAAAATTTATAACCAAATATCTGTTCTAAATGAAAAACGTGGCGGTTGCCTGGTTGCTTAAAATTAGGATTTTGTCGCATTAACTTACAGGATCAAAGTGAAAGATACATTTTAAGTTAAATTATATAATTTATTAGGTTATTTTGAGCACCCACTAATTAACGGTGAAGCAAGTCACCAAGAATTATTTAAAAACAAAACGGTTACCTTACGCCACCGCGTCAGCTCATAATTAGGGACTCCTATTGAGTCTGAAACTAGTCGGGCGATCTCGAGAATATGCGTGAGTAAACCGTTTTGTTTTTATAATTATGAATACTCCTCACGAAAGTTATTATACAAAAATCACCAAGAGGCAAGTGGATTTGAGAAATCTGAAAAATAAAATTCTCTGGAGCCAGAGTCGTGGTTAATGCTCATTATTTTTTTGGCATGAGAAGAGGCTTAACCTTGCATTAGATTAGTTAGTACACTAGCTGTTTATATTATGCATTTAGATCTGCAGGTATACGTACATCCTCGTTTTACTTACACTATTATATGATGTGTATTATAAAATCTGCAGTATAAATGCAATAAAATATCTGTGTGACATCCATAACCCTACACGCAGTCGGCGATAACACAGCTTCTCATAAAGAAGTCACTCACACGGACCCGTCGTAAGAGCCAGATAAACACTTGCTCTATTTTAAGACTAATGCTGTAAGATAAGTACCTAAGTCTTTTAAGCAAAAATGTAAAGGGTTTGCAAGGAAAGTTTATGGTTGTAAAAAGATGTTTAGATATTAAATACACAATTAAAAGGTGCTTTTCAAGATTTACTTGTACTAAGTGCAATTTAAACTATGAGTAAAGCTCATCACTAAAATGTACAAACTTCTGAAGGTATAACAAAAAAAAACAAACCTGAGAAAAGTAATTGTAGGTAAAAAATAAACTCGTTATTTTTCACAATATTTTATTTTAAGAAAGAAAATGAATTCATTTTCATTCATTAATGTTAATTTTCCTGCATTTTCCTCTTCCACATCTTCTGTTACAGTAAAGCTTAATGAATGCTACGATTTGAAAAGGTTAAATTAAAATACATTTCAAATACGTACTTTTAAAAAAAACGTAAATTTTGTTGAAAAGGTTTTGTTCAACAGTGAACTCTGAGAACAATTAACAAAATATATTTTTTAAATAGAGATTTATTTGTGACTAATAGGTATTAATAAACAATACGCAATTAAACAACATAGCATGAAACGTTATTCATTTGTTTATGTACGTAACAATGAAAATCATAAGTCAATAGTTCGTATTATTTCTAAGTGGTTTGTGCTAAATTCCTGGAAACAAGCTCTTTGTCGCGGTTTCTCGCTAGTTGCTTTTCACCGAATTCGAATCAAAGCCGCAAAAGATATTTAATTAATTTCTTAAGATCCTGCATATGTGCAGAGTTAATAATTCAGCACATGAGTGGTTTTATGCTTTTCGTCTAGTCTTACTCTTAACAGACTTCGTAGACATAACATTGGATTTAGATTTTTTAATTAGTGTACACATTAAAACTATTTGTTTCTGGCCTCGTTTCCGCTCTCCACCGCTATCGACTAGGTATCTGTTTAGTTTAAATGATTAGAATTGTAATTAGCAGAATTTACAGTTTAATTAGCAAGAAATTGTTGAATTAAAACACTGGTTTTATGTGTAAATATCTAGTGATTAATTGCCAGTTATCCACCCACATACAAATGTTGTGTTTTGATAGCTTACATCAATGTTCCATATTTCTTAGGAACATATATTTCGAGTTTTCAAATACGTAATTTTGAACAAGTGTTGTTTAGAGTTTGTGATTGCGTGCGTGCCCCAGAGTTTATCAAAGCTAGCTTTATTTAGCTCTCCGACGCAATACGACGTGAAATAGTTATCTCACTTACGTAGAAACGTTAGAATTATTATTTAAACTTGTGCGGAACGCAAACATAACAATGAGCTAAGGCGAGTTTTCTTTCAGTTGGCGAGTTATACTTTTTTAAATTCTCTGTAGGCTGACTTTTTCAGGCAGTTTGCTTTAAGTGTCGCTTAGTACGTGTCTCATTTAAAGATAAGGGTTGTTCCTTGAGCAAACTGCGCTTATCTTAAAGCGCACGAATGTTAGCTATAATTATATTTATTTTACTAATAAACTAACACAAAATGTAGATTAGGAAAGATGTGTCAATAGAATTGGGATTTAGCTAAGCTTGGCTGACAATCAAAAAAAGTTTTTATTTTTCTTAAATAAAGACAAAAGAGTATGATGTGTTTAAATAAAAACTTTGCAGTAATTTTAACTGTACGACACTACACAGTAACGTTATAAAAAATACCTATTGAAGTTACGCTAACTTCTCCACTAGATTCAAAGACTCATCTATGTACTTTCGTCAGCTTCATGTTTACTCTGAAGCAATATAAAAACATTCAACGGGTCGACCAAAGTTTTTTGCATGTACGAGTATAATACTACTATAATTTTTATTTTTGAAGTAAAACTTCTTTACGCACGCTTAATTTGGGGAGTAAGCTGGTGAATGCGTGACGAGAGCGTTACGGGAAGTGTGATCTGTGAAGGAGATAAGAGTTAGTGAACATAGAAAGAGAGACAGTTAGGTTTCGTATGTAAGTAGTCATATAAGTAGTTCTGTAGGGACAAGAAAGGGAGGAGAGAGAACGCATTTTCTTTCTCTTTCTCTCATAGCCAGTTACGTTTCGTATATAAAGAAGTTTTACGTGTCAGTCGTGCGTTCTAAAAAGCAAACTTGTTTTTTTTATGTTTTATGTATGTAAATTTCTATTTATCTTTTAATATATTTTAGTTTTCTACAATGGTGCATGTTTCCAGTATGTTTGACGTCACTTCAAAGCTGCAATGTATTGAGTGGTCGCTGGCTCGATGCCTACGAGCTTTTAGCTTCAAGCCTTTCAGTAACCTAGTTTTCCACATTCAGCTTTTATGGTAAATAAACATATTTCAATGTTTTTGCAATCTAGGAATCAGTAGTTATGACTTTGTGGAGGTGGTCCATGTGACTTAGTAAGCTAATTTAATGTGACTAATGAAGGCATTTGTTAAACAAAGCCACATAGTCTATTAGAGGTCGTGGTGGCCTAGCGGTTCAATGAACGGATTGGTGTGCACAAGTTTGCAGCTTCGACTTTTGCAAAATTATATGTATTTTCTTAATTATCCTTCCTAATTAACATCATTGTCAATCGACGAAGTAAAACATCATGAGGAAGCCTGGATTCTAATAATTTAAATCTAATATCGCCAATTCGCGATCGAGCAAGCGATCAATGCTCGTTCCTTTTCTACATGAGAAGAGGCCTGTACCCAGCAGTAAGACATTTATAGGCCGATATTACTATGTTATTTTTATATACATAGTCTATTCTTTTCACTACGAAATACCACAGCAAATAGTTTACCTTTGCTTTTGATGTATTTTTTTACGCAGTAAATTGATTGTATAAATGAATAAATATCAAACAAAAAGATAATAAGTGTACGACGGTCTACCTCTGTAGGTATCTCCAGGGCACACACATATGTTGTAGTGAAATTCCTACGTAACAAAAGAACGTAAACATAATATTATATTATTGTTAATAAAAACCCTGTCCCACATTCAATGAATTCTCTTTTTATTGCTATATCCATTTAAAGCTTTTGCGTTTTATTCCCGCAATTTTATGGATAATGTTAAAAGGTGTTGTGGCACTAAAGTCTTAGGTACTAACATATTGATGGACTAAATTCTAGGCGTTAAGTCTCGCACTGTTTTACTTTAAAAGTTTGCTGTAAAAGGATTTTTCAAGTACTTAGCTCTTAAACGATTTGGAAATAAATATTAAATCGTGTCTTATATGCTTATAGGAAACCTAAAGTAAGCAATTATTGTGTGTTATTTCTTGGCTTGAATATTATAATCTCTTTGGTGAGTTTTTGTTCAGTCACGTGGTTGTAGCTCTAATTTTAAGCTTGCATTTCTTTTTTTCGTATTTACGGTACTGGCGATGCAAGCTTCTACCAGCCTTGCAGGGTGCAAATCGTAGAGCAATTCGCAACACCACAATCATTTTCATAGGACTCAAAAAGCTTGCTACCTCGTGTTGAGGAATCCCATCATTTAAACTCAAGTCTTATAAGACAAGTCTACAAACCACCAACTTTCTTTTAAGCTGCAATTAAAATTAATACTGCATCTTGTACATAATGGTACAGTTTTTATCCAATGCAAATTTTTTTGTTGACATTTGACTCATAAGACAGTTACAGGCTGATACTATTTGCATCGAATATACTATGCAGTACTAATTAAGTTAATATATATATGATATATTATGTATTACTTACAGCACTACAAACAATTTATACAAAAAAAACTTAAGCTATATGTAAATTAACACTTATAACATTAATAAAACAGTATAGTACAGATTCATACGTATTTTATTACCAATACAAAAGATGTGCTATTTCTATCATCTCGTCAATCTCGGCAGTAATAACTATCATGTTGGCGTGGGATTAGTTCTAGAAAAATCTTTCGTGTTTACAGGGATTTGTGACGTAAAACGTACAAAGTAATTTATGATCTTGCGTAGTAGTATACGGAGCCTTGCTCTTCAGTAAACAAACATGACCCATATTTTTACCATTGTAGTAAGTTTCAAAGTTTATTGTAAGTGTATACAATAAAATATAATGCTTTATTATTATATTATTAGTTCTTTCATAGTCGTAAAATAATTTGTAGGAAACTTATGTTCATAAGTCTTTAGCCATCGATAAAAATGATGAGTTTATATTTAACGCTCTGGACAGACAAACTGGATTTCAACTGCAATCCGACTGCAAATTGTCAGTTTAAATGCAGTTTGTACGACTGCAACTGTATCCACAGGGTCATCCGTGTGGATACAGTCCGATTGCAGTCGGTGTGAAACTGTCGTGCAGGTAGGTAGATTGCAGTTGAAATGCAGTCCGACTGTCTCGAGCCTAATGCGTTATGGTTATTTACAAAACCGGCCTGTTTATGTCCCACTACTGGGCACAAGCCTCTTCTTTTCTCCATCTCTACAGAAGGCACGAGCAACCAGGTTTACTCACGATGCTTTCTTTCACGTTTTGCCAATTGTGTCTTACAATAATTAAGAATAACTTTGAAAAAGTCACACACATCACATGCCTGTAGGTATAGTGTGTTCGAACCTGCAACCTTGTGCATACAAATCTTTTCATTGAACCTAGCCAGCACTACATTCAACTGTTAATTGGTAACTTCTATTTATGAAGTACGAACCCCGTAATTTCTTCTTAATTTGAAAGGCAACACCAACAGTTAGTAATAATTCGGGGTTGTATAAGTCCTTGCGTTATATCACAAGTTGTTTAGATATAAATTGATTTTGTGTATTTGTATTTCTCGATCTAACGTAATTGGATTTATTAATCTCCGTAGATTACCTTTACGTAACTATCCAATTTAAATATTGTTCACACTATTTTTATTACGTCAGTATTTCAGCAAAATCAAACAAACCTAAGATTAATTTAGCATATTGGATATTTCAGCGACAGAATTTTGTCCGTCATTTCAATCGCAATCAAATTATTCTCAGATACCGATACTCTAAAGGCATCTCAATAATTGTATTCTAAGAAATACTTTGGCGGCAATATCCAATGGTAGTGACTGTCTTCTTTGAAAACCGCGTTTTTCAGTGTGATCTGCAATTCCATTTAATGAAATAAACTGGAACATTAAAATCGATCGTCATATGTTTCATGTCATGCTTACTATGGATACGTAGGAACCTAATATTAATGTAGAAATGTCAAGTTCGTACATGATACATGTTCACGACCCTGTGGACGGCCTAAGAAAAAAAAAAACAAAAAGGAATCGTAAAAATAAAAGTTCAATATTGTAGGAGTTTTAATGGTATTTAAAATACCTACAGAAGATAATAATGATAAAAACAAGTATATTCATTGCATGCGGAAATTGGTCCCATTAAGCCATTGCTGATTTGTGTCGTCGGATTAATTAATAAAAGTGCTTTACGAATAAATTAAAGTTCTTATGTAACGTGCTATAACTGACAATGTATCATGTAAGATTACACCGACATAGTAAATTACAATTGTCCGTATTATTATGAAACATACTCTTATCAGATAACCCAAATAGGTAATGACGGCAAATGACAAGAATGTACCGAGATCTGTTTATTTGTTAGATTAATCTTAAGCCATTGTAGGCGGGTCAAATTATCCACTTATGAGAATTGTTCCTCCTACAAAGTTATAAACAATTTGAACCGAACTTAGAACTCCTTTGTAGAGAAACTCATTGTACCGCGTTCTGTCTATAAAATTATTGACCCGTCCTGAATAGAATGCTTTGAATTGGAATGTGATTTTGGTCGAAACTTATTGAATTAGTACGCCTCTTAGGGAAGGTATGTCGTCCTCATTGGTAAGTAGTTGTTCAGTTGTAACGATGCAACTGAAAGGTCGAGGAAAGAGGTTTAAGAAAAAAAGTTTGATTGCCAGGTCAAAGAATTTATGTATGTAAAAAAACAAAAGATAGTACTTAGATATGTTACTGCGTACAAAGGTACTTCGATGGAATACCGATATGGGATCGATAAAATAATATCTTTTGTTTATTTTCAGATAGCAAAACGTGAACAGCGATTGATAATGTGATAGTAAGGCGCAAAAACGTGCTTGTGGGTAATCAACATAAAATAGAGCGTTATAACGTAGGTAGCCTATATAGGTGTGCCCTAAACTCTATGACGTCATTTTATAAATAGTATACCTTAGAAAACAATAAGTAAACTATAGAGTGCGCATATCAAGTATGAACTGTAGGCACTAGTATGAACCAGTAAAATCGTAAAATTAGTTTCAAAACAGAGCACGCCGTTTTATTCGCGCACGGAAAATTACTTAAATCAGTAAACGAGCTAGAGTACTAGGGCTACGTGCGATGTATTCGCTCTATGCTTGTTTATGTTTACTCTAAGTAGGATACAGGATAGTGTTTTGTTTAACGTAGTGAACAATGTTTCCTTATGATTTGATTCCGGGATTTTCATTACATGCTTTAGGTGACGTGTACATTACAAGTGTCCGGACGCTACATGTACGTACGTGCGTACGTACGTGTGTATGCTACATACCTGCTTATATATAAGTAGGTAACTAGCTATATGTAACTTGCAGAATGCAGTAGATACATCAAGTCATAATTTCACGCCTATTGTTGACATAAAACAATATCATTTCAAGCACGTGTTATCTGTGTAAAGAAAGTACTACAATATGGAACGTTATTTCTAGATAGTATTACCGTTTTATAAATAAACGTCGCAAATAAAGATAACACTTAAACGTCAATATTTACATATACTTTTATGTTTATACGTTTATTTATTTTTTTGCTTAATTGGACTGTTTTTCATTAGTTACTGTATCTATTTACCATGACTATACATATAGGCACGATACGATAGATAGGTATGCTATAAAAGTTGCGGATTAACAACATTGCACCATCTCCTGCGATTAAATTCGATATCCTGATGGGGTGCTGACGAGGAAGTATCAAATTGGACGACTTCCCGAAAAATCTATCTCTGCAGTGCATTGCTCTATTTATTGGTTGCAAATTTATTGTAGGCTAGCTGTTCCCCGCGGCCCCACCGGCGTGAATGTCGGTTATCGCGGCAAAAGTAGCCTATGTCCTTTCTTAGGCTCTAGACTATCTGTGTACCAAGTTTAATTTAAATCGGCTCAGTAGTTTTGGCGTGACAGCGCAAGAAACAGACAGACAGAGTTACTTTCGCATTTATAATATTAATAAGGATTAAAGCAACTCACAAAATAACATAAAAGTGTTCGATGCCTATGTTTTGTTAAAATTTGAAGTCTTCTGATATATATTTACGAGCTGTGCCCCGCGGTTTCACCCACGTAAATAGTTCCCGTTCCGAAACAAAACAATTTACATGATATATCTATATTTTGGTAGTTATTCTGCAACAAATCAAATATCGTAAAAATCGGTCCACCTGATCTTGAGTTAAAAATGGAGTAACCAATCGTCGGAATTGTTTTATATAAATAATAAAGTATATTAGTATTATAATTATATATATTATTATAACATATAGACATAGACGATAGAAGAATAATTGTCTTGATTTCATTGGAACGGATAGTGAAAGTAATTTAAACCTTATCGTCTTTTATTTTGCAGCTGTGGATAAAAATAAATCATTTTACAGAACCTTAATCCGATTAACGCAAATATAGACAAGTAGGTCGCATGTCGGCAAAATCGGCTGTATGTTTAGCTTGCCCGTGCCTGTTCGTACAATATTCGGTAATGTGGCGGCAAATGGAAAGCTCAGTGAGCAGGCACGCTGATCGAAAGCTAGTATACAAGTTACGTCATAGATAATATGTTACATAGACTATAATCCAAACATACGGCGACCGGGCGGTATATGAATAAGCATTTTGCATATAATATTTATTTAGAGATACCATGAAGTGCTGGATAAGATAATACAGTAAATATTATATTGAATATTTTTTGTTTATCAGGTTGCTTGAAACCTTGAAACGCTTGCGACTTAAGCCTGGTACCTATATTCAAGAAAGGTTTTGTTTTGCTAACGGACGGTAGAATTTTCTAAGCAAAACGAAGAAACTTCTACAGTCCGTAAGCAAAGAGAATTGTTTCTTGAATATTGGAACTGGCCATTAGAGCTTTCATTAGGTACAAAGGAGGCCGAATATGTATTCTGCCCTAGCTAATTTAAATCGTAATAATTAATTAATCGTATACTTAGTAACAGAATACTTCCTTTTCATGGGGTGTTGTTAATATATATTTTATACTATTTTTCGAGCAAATAAATAAATTAACCAACATTCTAATGTACAATAATGGGGTGATGATTATTTTTTTTATGCTCATCAATTCAGATAGATTATTAAAAATATTTAGATACATATTTACGTCGTTACTCACGACGAACGACAACGAATAAACACACAATGAAAGACTCACAATTTTGTGCATTTTGTACGTAAAAATACGCATGTCGCCATTATCCCCACTCCTGAAGTTTAATTCGCTGTATCTTTCGTTTTTTTTTTTTTTTTTTTTGGAAAAAGCAAAAAATTCGTGTCTATTATTGTTTCACTATCTGACGGAATAATTAGTTTTTGGACTTATCATCTACCCCATTTAATGAGTTTTGTTTACGTTTGTACTTATACGAACAACTGATGCAGAACCACAGACAAAGTTAATTCTGTTCTCATCTTTAACTAATTATCACTTACTATTGTAGCGTCTATCGTATTTATAGTTTGTTTACAGTAACAAGTAAGCGAAACAATATCTTTACTAAATTCCCTTTTAGTGTGTATTAGTAAGAAGTTCTTAGATCCAAACTATACATAATTATTTGAAGCTTGTTTAGTTTAAAGACAATAGACTAGCCTAGAATTAGCTTTGGTACAACAAAGGCAACACAATATCTCTTCTACTGTTTCATATTCAGTAAGTACTAAGTAGTAATATTACCTATTGTAGGAGAAAGACTAAACAATGTTTTGTTTGATAATAAACAATTATTTCAACATTTTTTTTTAAAGAGAACATGAAGCGTTCTTTATTATTCAAAAATAGAAAATGCGAAAAAAGTTCGTCATAAAAATAAAAGTAAAACTTACCATGCAATATTTTTAAATTTTTTGCTGTCAACAAGTTTTAAACTCAAACGAATGCGTTAAAGGCTCGATATTTTCACGGAAAGACTTCATTAAAAAATGTAGAGTCAAGCTGGAACACTTAGCGCGGGGTTTCAAGTGAGCAGTGCTTGAAGGCGACTTTTGAAAAAAGTTTTGCAGGCTTCTCGAAATTATTTTACCGTGGAATAAGGGAAGCAAGCGGGCTTTCCATATTTGATTTTAATACTCATAAAACTTGATGATCGTGTTATAAAGAAAAACGATCACCAAGTTTTACGTAGAAACACGATTTTCAGAAGTCCGTGAAAGCTAGTCATTGTACCTACATAGAATTTTAGACTTGGGATCAGTATCATTATTATAAACATATTATCTAACGCCTGGATATATGACAACTTATCTTATGAAGAAGCTACAGTATGTAGTATGTAGCTACGACTACAGTATCTCATTATTATTCGTAATTTATAAAAACAAATGTGCTAATGCTAATTTATTCGCTTGCACATTTTATCGATGTTATTAATTTCTATAACGAGCTTATTAAAAATATTACCTATATCAGCTGACTGATAATAAAATAATTAATTATTTTGTTTTTTAGATAATCTATATATATAAAAATTAACCCTCGAAATGTATGTTCGCGATAAAAAAAAATATTGTGTTTGTTATTGTTAGGACAAGGTTTGTATTAAAAAAAAATACATTTTTTTATCTCATAATATGAAAAGTGAGTGAGTTGTAGGTAGGTAGGCAACGGTAGGGTTAGTAGATAGGGTAGGGTAGGGTAGTGTAGGGTAGTTAGGTGAGGTAGGATAGGATAGTTAGGTAGGGTAGTTTGGGTAGGTAGGTAGGGTAGGATAGGTAGGGTAGGTAGTCAGTTGACGGGAGCGAGGCCGCGGGCACAGTTAGTACTGGGATAAAAACGTTCGCTATGTTTTCTACTACGTAAAATACTTACCTACCTATCTACTTATTATTAAGTTTAGTTTGATTGCACGCGCAATGCTTATAACGTCATTATGGACACGTGGTTCATTGTGACATGTGTGGAGTCAAAGTGCAATTAACTAGAGTCATTTGTCCTTATGTTTATGTAAAATTCTATGCATAAGAGCTCAGTTAGTAAAGCAGTCGAGTGACATCAGATGCGGACGTGTAGCGCATTTTATAATTAAATGTGATTGTATGTACCCGTTCATGTTAAAAACAACATATTTTGTTCTACAAACTTTTTACAAAAACGAAGTTTTTTTTTTTCTGATTCTACCCATGTGTGTACATTTGTTTACACCGTGATTAGTACGTAATTGGTAGTTTAAGATAAAAAATATTTTGATCCGCGACCTTAAAGCCAAAACTAAGTATTTTTGTTGTAAACATTACGACAATATGACAGCTGTCGTGTATTTAAATTGATAATTATTGACCTTACAAAATATCATATAAAAAATCTAATATTTATATACTAACTAGCTGTCCCCCGCGACTTTGTTCGCGTGTTTTAGTTTCAACGGTTTTTCATTTTTGCAACATTTTTCATTTATGCTCCGCTCCTATTGGTCGTAGCGTGATGTTATAATGCCTATAGCCTTCCTCAATAAACGGACTATCCAATACAAAAAGAATTTTTCAATTCGAACCCGTAGTTCCTGAGATTAGCGCGTTCAAACAAACAAACAAACTCTTCAGCTTTATAATATTAGTATAGATAGAACACACACATTAAACAAGATCGATGCCCCAAACCGCTAGGGTTAGTCAAACCTAAATATTGATTGGATACCACTGCCCACAATGCTTTGAGTGTCTACTTAACGATAAGCTAATTAGTGGGCTTGTTATCTAAATGGCTACTAATTATAGATGTCACGTTGACACCACTGTGTGAACGATAGCTAATCAAGGCTCACCAGCATATTTAATGCACCATTACAGAAACGTCAAACTGACGTTACTAGGGGGCTAATAAGTGATTAGAACTTTATTCTATTCCATTAAGTTGTTATGATTATATTTAAGTATTTGATAAACTTAGGGGTTAATAGCCCAGTGGATAGGCTTGAAGGTTTTATTATTGTAATGTAGATTTCGCTAATGATAAAAAAATCTCACGTTATTTTTTGTTTGTGACAGATTTCTAGATTCTTATAAAGACATAGTACAAGTAACAGAAAAAAAAAGACAAAAAAAATGGTTTTAATTCGAATAAATATAATAATAATTGGCTTATCTATCGTTTCTATTATACAATAATTACATAAAATAACATTTAAAATTGCTTGGAACTTGTTCAAAGTTACGACATAATCCTGAATCGTTAAAACATCTATCAAAGTACCGCTACATCTCTAAATTCTGAAAAGTACCGCTACATCTCTAAATTCTGATTCATCAATTTATTGGCGACTCCAGTGCATTGATTTGGCGAGTTGCCTCTTACAATTACTTCTTAATTGGACTAGTTATGAGGACCCAATAATTTGGTGCTAGCTAGTAGTCTCCATTTGTGTATATCTACAGAATGATTTGTAGCTTTGCAAATACTACTCAAATGCACTTAATATTTACTATGGTACAGTAGGATGGAAGACGAGAGCGATCACTATTTGCCGGATTGGTGGGAAGCGGCTCCAGACAGAAGTGCCTGGAGCAAATTGGGGAAGACCTTTGCCCTGCAGCTGGACACCAAAAAGGTTATTAAAAAAAAACAAACGAACGAGGAGTCTATGCACGTATAGAGGCCGCTTAGTTAGGTAGTCTAAAATATAATGCCATCCAATTTTCTGATAAAATCGTGGTAAAGTCGCCCTGTGTTCATAGCTTAAACAATATTAAACGAAAACGTAAACTTAGCCAAGTTTACGAAGGATGAATGCGAGTGTTATGTAAACTTAATATTCTGGCTAGATCCATCATTTTGATTTTCTGTCATAACTGATATTTTTTTGCGATAATGGCAGTTTACTTTCGATGGATTTATTTCAAAGCATAAAAAGTAAATGCGCGGCCTATTTTAAAACATTCATCTATGTCTGATATTCCCATGTAGTCCTTCACTATCATATGTGTAGAAAATCGAAATCGAGTTCTTCCACATGTATGTGTCTCTACATATATATATCTCTCTCTCCGTAAGAGCTGTAAGGAGTTAACATATCAAAATGTTTATTTATTTATTTCAAGGTACTACTACACAGCTTCAATAAAGATTATACTTAACACTATACGATACACAAATTAAGAAGAACACATTAGAATTTATCATAATTTTAACAAGAGTATTATGTGCTTATATCTTGAACTAATTAAAGAAGGTTATTCAATAGTTTTATAAACTTGTGTGTGTGTAAGTGTGTGTGTATGGCTATGTGTATGTTTGTGTGTTTAAGTATTATGTAGTTTTTAGATAGAATTTGTTTAACCTTATTTTTGAATGAGGTGCGAGGGGCATTGAAGTGATCCAGTGACGAAGAGACATTATTATAGATATGTGGTATGTTGTTAGGTACTTCAGTGCTTTGTTGCTTAGTCAGTACCAACTTCAAGTGATTTATCATAGTTTAGTAAGTCGATACGTGTTCGTATCACTATTACGTCACTCTTGCGCACATACTCACCTTTTCTTTGTTCATCTTCATTGTTACCGGTTTATTCAATTAATGCGTGTTTCTGTTACACATGGAGCTATCTTGTGATACTCAATGAAAACATTGTACAATGGATAAATCCTGAATAGTGTAAAACTGTAGACACACCATTTCTTGTAATCGCCAAGTCTCAGCCTACATTTAGTCACGCTGTTGATTGAATTATCTACAAAACCATTGCAAGTGTTACAACGCATCGTACTGACTAAATTTATTTATATTATTTTTAGAGTTACCCCGACAAGACCGACTTTAGACAGAGTTATAATCTGTTGCTATTATCTTTTCACTTACATAACAAAGAATTTATCCAAACCCAACATACAAATTAATAATGTTTATTCATCTATTCCTTTACGCAGGTGGTCAGGTTGCCATGATACTTTTTATTATAATCCGACTCAGCAGAAAGTCTGGCGCAGGCTCTGTTCAATTCCGATCTGTTGCCACCGCTCGCTTTCAACTGACAACAACTTTTCTAAGCGCGTGCCAAGTATGTTAGTCCAAAAGTTTATATTGCAAGGTCGCACATATTTGTACCAAATATCCAAGTAAACAAGTTCCCCTATTTTTTTTTCGGAGAGTCCTCACAAAATTGGCTTTTGACTGGACTTTAACATTGTAAACGTAATATAGGTAATTATTATTTTACCTTAGGTACTCCTCGATTCTACAGGAGGGATTGAACCTCCTCTTCGTTATGAATGAAAGGAGTTCATTTTACGAAAAATTAACTCTCCTCTCGAACAAGGTTGTGTTTGGAATAGTAATGGCTAAAAGTAAGACAATTCCAATTAGGAATATTGCGAATTTCGATTTAGTATACCTACCTTAATACCTGTGCTTAATGTTAGCCTACAAAACATCTAATCTATATATAATATATAGGTATATATATAATTTAAAGCTTAGTCAAAACAGGTATATCATATCAATATACCTAATTAAGTCATACAATACCAAGTAGGTCATCAGTCATACCTATAACTGAAACATGTTTATTTATAAATGTGATAAAAATATGTAGTTTTTATCTACATCAATAGTTTTCCTCATACCAAACCCGTATGAGATGTCAGAATAATCATTTAGAAATAATATAAGGACAATAAGTAATTGTTCCATGTTTATCGGCTTCATATCTCAGGGTTCTACGAATTGCGTAATAATAAAATCATTCAGTGTCTAGAACACAGGAAGCTACTTTATTGTTCCCTCTGAACACGGACGGAAGATAATACCTATTTATTATCTTAGTGATACAAATACTAAGTAACAAGTATTATATATATGTTTGAATGTTAAATGTTATCTTACCTAACCTCTCAGACATTAATTTTCTCGTAAGTATGTTAAAGTATATTTCTTGAAACAGATCACAATAATTCTTATTTATATAGAAAATAAAGAAATGTAAAACGATCTATGAATAATTTCAATTGATAAGTATAACATCTATGTTTCACACCAGAAACCAAGAACTTCTTTTTTACTTTTGAACTGACAATAAAATAAATTCAATACTTCTGAAGAGACATTCAATATGCTCTCTCTGACTCTATGGTTTTTCCTCGCCTGAAGGATTGAAATTATTTTTTATATACAAGAGCTAAATGACATAGCAAAGTACCTACTTACTGCACGCTTTTATTTTTTTATGATTGTAGGTACATAGCGTAAGAAACAGCTGACTGCATTCATTTGTTTTTCTCCTGCAAAAATGTTCAGTTACTGGTCGTTGATCTTCCTTTGTTTCTTCAAGTTCATGATGTTAGGTCGTTCTCATACCTTTTAATGGATGCTTAAGATATAATCAGAATTTAAAGAAATGGCTAAACAGATGAGTCTGTGGTGCTGGTGATGTCAGGAGACCAGGATTATATTATCAGTTATTAATTGTATCAATCAAAGGCATTGCACTCGTAAATAATTATCAAGCAATTTGAGAGATGAACTAATTACTGATCCAAAATGATTGCTACGTAATAAAATATACTTCCTTTTTTTGTATTATGTGTGGGTTGTAGTAGATAAATGCACCTCAGTTAAGTCTTAAAAAAGTAATCTATTTAAAATACTGCATTCCTTATTCAAATTTTGCAAAACCTGCTATACAACTCGTTAAAGGTATCATAATAAATGGATACTGAATGGATATCCTAACTACCTATCAAGTTTTGTTCAAAAACGCACGCAGAAATACCCTATTTCGTCATAATACGAATATTCTTATGATTATATATTCCATTATTAATTCTCATTATATAGGTAGGTATTATTTGATTAATTTACAAACAATAAAAAATAAAAATATAAAAATATTTAAAGCTTACCCATTATCTCGGTTCTCTAAAGAGTTGTTGGAAGACCTGGGCACAAGCGGCCGGTAGCTGGATCTCGTCATGTTGATCACTGCACCAGCTCAACAGTCACGGATAACATCACTAATCACACGATATAGTTAATTGAGCAGACGACACGCCTGACGTACCGCGAGCCATGCACTCGACTGATTAATAATGTCACTGTTTACAACTAGCTCGCAGCTCTTGATAACTTATCACACATCGAGGACGTATTTTTAATATCGACCGGCTAGAATGATAACAATAAACACGCCAAATACAACTATATATTTACAGGAGCATTGATACTTTGAATTGCGATCAATAATATTTAAGCCGGGGTGAAAGCTCTTAGAACCACGCCTCGGGGGGCCGGTTTCGCGAGCTTTTGTATCATTTAGTTTAGTGCCATCTATCGGTGGATTTTTGAACTTAAATTTCTAGGGGTAAGCCACGGGCGCGCGTTTCTTTTGTGCCCGGGCAAATTACTTTCGTAGTTATTGATTGTGCGGCCGACCGAGGGACGCTAACTTATTTGTTTAATATGCCCGTAATGGAGATGTGAAGTAAGAAATTTCCGAAATGAATTTTAGGTAGGTAAATAAAAATATCAGAACAAAAGTATAGTTTGATAAACTATGGCCTTTGTTCTATATATACGGACGTTTTTAGTACAAAACAATAGCATTCAGTTTAGAGAAAATAGGAAAACCGTCATCCATACGTTCAATTTTAGGATGTGAAATTAGAGATCCTATGAATGAATATTACGATAACACTACTATCTTTTCGATTCTGTTATGATACAGCAAACACAATTGAAAAGAACCAGGATGTTTCACAATAAACATTATCGTTAAAGAGTCACAATATCTACAACTGTCTTTCTTAATAATGTTTACTTAGGTACTTCTATCAGTTGTTTATTGGCGGTAGATTAGTTTTAGCAAGCTACTTACGAAAACTCAATTTCTTGCAGGTATGTTAAGTTTATGCACCTTATGTAATGGTAGATACTTATTAGAGAAGAAAAAAACGCACATAGGTATCTAACAATTATTTAGGTAACTACTTAACTAGTTGAACTGGTAGGAAATGTAAAGATACTCCATCAGGGAGGTGCTTTATGAAGTGTGACAGACATCATTGTTTCTGTATATTTCCCTTCGTAGTTGAGCGACATAAATTTATGATTTATTATATTAATGTATCTTTTGACATTGTTTACTAATAATTCCATATAATTATTCAAAAAATTACTCCTGTATACAAGAGTATGGTTAGTTAACACCATCCTTCTAAAGCGCCAAATAGACCACGCGTTACGCGATATTCAGTCAGTCTTATTAAGACCACGCGTAGTGTAAGAAGAGTAAGACATAATATTAGTAATAATTACAGTAAAAGTGCGTTCGGCCGCATTGTCTTACGACGTATTTACGCCTTGTGAATAAGCTAGCGTGCTATATTCAGCGCTGTGTAATAGCGAGCTTAAGTTAGTCTTCTTCTTCTTAGCGAGTCAATGGAAGGCTTTCTTAGCGAGTCAATGGAAGGCTTTTGATTGTGGCCCTGAAAAGGGCCAGTGTGTTGGTCCAGAAGAGGACCAGTGGGTTGGCCCTGAGAAGGGGCTGTGACGATGGTGGTTAGCTATTAATCAAGGTGAAAGGATTAGCCAATCTGCGTTACCGACGAAGCTGTCCTTGCAGATTGCCCAGGGTGCGCCGGGCGTATACCGCACGGGAGGTTCTGTTTATGCACCCCATTCAAGTTAATCAGTAAGACAGACTAGGTAGTTAGTCGAGACTAAATATATCGCGTAGTCTAATAAACAATTACGGTTTTGTAATGCCGCTCTGTTGTTCTCTGTTGTCTGAACTTCCCTGATAAATATTTATACAAGTAAATAAGTAGCAACATCAACATAGTAAATAGTTGCTAGATATGTGTCTCTTCGCCTTATCTCAGTAGGATATCCTATATATATATTACTCATGAATTTGTGGGTGGAAACTTGCTGGAGTTTCAATATTCGATTTAGGTACCTACTTGGAACTAGTTAGGTAGGTACCAGTTTAGTAGGCGGACGAGTCTACTCCAGTACTATTAGTAACACATTTAGCAAAGTCTCAGTCTTGAAGGAAATGCTTTACAAATTTAGAAAGGTATTAACGTCACCATTCGTACGCTGTCAATCGCTGTCAATAAGAAATGCTAAGAAACGCTTGAACAAAGAAAATAAAGCAGAAATAAAAATATTTAACAGTCAAAAGAGTGCCTATTTTTGTCTGAATCATAACAATTGAGGTACATTTACAGATTAGTCATACAATAAACTAATAAAAGTTTATAAGTCTGCAAATTATGGTAGAGAATTAGGATAAATTTTATTGCAGACACGTTATTACACGAAATCACTATTTGCTTTACATTACTCTTTCAAGTTATGTCACAAACATCTAGTAACTACGTCATTTTAAATACTCGACTTTTAGAAGACAGCAAACATTATTTCGCGCTTCGTTACTACGAGCGCACTGTCATGTAAGCCGCGCCTAGGCAGGCATTAACTGTTGTAAAAGCAAACATTAAAAGCAAAAGTACATTAAAAAAAGTACAATGGTTGGCTTTCATATTAATTACAACATTAGCGTGACGCATTAAAAGTTCAAATAAATACGTACGAGTATTTTGGATAAATCTGTAAAAAATTGGGCAGTTTTCAATTTTTAATTTAATCTTAATACCTGTTTATCAAATTTTCGATAGGTTTAAAAATATTTTAGCTGGTGGACGTATGACTTTGTATTTGGATGGATTCGGCCAATAGGACAGTCGATACATTTGTAAAAAAACAATGTATTACAAAAATTTACTTTATTTCTTAAACTAAAGGGCTGGTGATGTCAGAGTGACTCTGTGTTAATCTGGCAAACAATTTGTTTTTGTATTTTTAGAGGATTTAAATTTGGTATTTGACAAGATTTTTATTATTAACTAGGTATGTCAAGTTTTAAAAACGGCAGATTAATTACTTTCATATTGAACTAGTTACAATCATTTTAATATTGCTAATTAGACAGAGAGAGCTATAACGAAATAATACGTCAATGTTGTTTTCTTCATACGAATCTGGGGCTGCCCGGTACAAGTCGTCGTTTTGCGAAAAAGAGAACATGCGTCACCTATTAACATTAAAAGTTTATAACTATATATTATAATTGTATTTGTGTATATTTTTGTTATATTATTCTGCTTCAATTTAATACTATTCATAGAAATAATTGTGTTAAATAAATAATTCGATAGTAGTGAAATACCCAATTACAAAAGACACGAACAAACACTATCATTCCGCAGTAAAGTTTGCGCTATCTGAGTTTATTATTGATCCTCTATTTTTGTCATTAATACAGTGTAAATAAATAATAACTTACGGTTATAAATGTGATATAATACTACTAGGTACTTGATAAAGGTCGCTATTATCGATTGTGAACGACCTTGTAAATTTCAGCTAACTTTCTTGCTAGTAATAAGTATCTATATAGATTTCTTGTCCTCCTTAACGGCTGGTGTTGTTTCTGTATTTTCATTGCCATCTTCTTTAATTTTATCGTCTATTTCCTTGCTCCATTCTTCTAGTTCTTTTTCTGCATTTTTTATATCTTCTTCGGTAACGTTAAGATCGGGATAACGCCTCTGAAAATTTGGGGAAATAATTTATGTTATATGGATTCGTGGGTAATGCAGATTGGAAGAAAATTTGGAATTTGTAAATAAAATACGTATTGCAATCATTTAAATAATCGGGGTCAGAAGCAAAGATGAAGTAAAAAGCTGCTTATTTATTTCAAAAGCAAGTCTTAGTCTTAAAAAACAAGATTATTGTCAAACAATGAATAAAATAGGAGTGAGACACGACAAATTACAATAAATATAGCTACCGTAATAAAAAAACCTGCACTAAATTTACTACCCATGGCATTCTGATGAACCACAAAACGTAATTTCCCAAACCACGTTTAAGAAGCTTCTAGGTGTAAAACAAATGAACAGTGCAGCAAGATTCATTTCAAAATATTTACATTAGAATCGTTAGCATTACCTACACAGACGAGATATTATTGTTTGATACGAAAAGAGCTTGCAAATATTTACTTATCATAAAAATAGTATAGAATGAGAGAGGACTCATGAGTTTGTCGAGGCTTATTGGGTACCTTTTGAGAATAGCCTCAATGTTTATTACCTATATTAACGATTGCGTCAAAACATGCAAAGGAAAATACACAAAGATGTTCTCTGCTGTTAAATGAAATAACACAGAATGCCTGTAATGAGCACTAATTAAAAGTATGTTTTCAGATAAAAATTGTAGAGAAATAGAAACATTACCTGATAGACGAACAATTACAGCATATGAAATAAAATTAAATAAACATGATACAATGCGCTTAGCCAGCAAAGACCACATACTTGGAACAATGAAAAACCTACCTGAAACTCCTGTAAGGTAGCCTGTATATTCTGCTGCTGTGTTCTCAGCCTCCGAGGTAATGTAAACACAGCATTGAACAGCCTCAACATCATCCATCCCGCCAAAGTCACGCACCCATACATCATCATAGATTTCGCCATCGCCCAAAAATCCACGCTTACTTGTTGATTTTTCATTTTAGGTAAACTTTTTCAGGTTTTGGTAAAGATCTGTCGCTTTTTTATTTGTTTTATCGCATTTGTATTAGTGTACCAGATGTAGATGTCACTAAAGTGGTATTATATGACGTACTTCTTTAATGGACACCTGTGTAATGGTCCGTATGAAACGGCTGTGTTTATGACAGTGACCCATTTTGCTATCGATTCTATACGGACACAGCTCCACGAATAATTGATGCGGCCAGACGTGGTCAACTTTGACAAGTTATGGTAATATTTTAATATTTGCAATAAGTAGGTATCTGCGTTGTAAATTTGGGTAAATCTTAAACTAGAGGAATAGTTTCTAATGAAACTTAGTAAGGTCTGGGTATCATAAATCAAACCTGGTTACAAGTTGGTCGTCTTACTCGAACTCTTGATTTACCAGAACCACATAGGCTATTACAGGCGAAGAGTATTAAAAAAGCTTGTTTAGAATCCGGCAGATAGATAAGTGAATAGTAAGTACTTAGGTAGGTACCTACATTTTTTAGAGTTCCATATCTCAAAAGAAAAATCTATTTTTTTTGCTGTTCATAACACCTACCAATCTTTAGAGCACTACAATCACAATTCTAATCGGTATAAACAACATCATTAAACATCGCAAATCTGAATTTAAACACCTCGAAATATACCAACAATTGAAGATTATAAATTCGCTTATGATTTTAAAGATTACAACACAAAGTTGTTTAAGTATTGTCATGTTTATAGTCAATAAAAGACGAAGCTGTTTTCAAATTATCTGGAGTGGAAGAGACTGCGAGGTCAATGCCCGATACGTACTGTTGCTCTATTTTTAATGACAGATAAATACTTCTCGTGATGATCTTTTAATAGCTTTTAATAGTGATTGTAGCCAAGAATTATTTAAAAACAATCGATGTATGGATGTACCTACTTAGTGGTTTTAAAAATATCACATAGTGGTAACCTTTCGTGATAAGTCTATTTTTTTTATTGCAACACTTACAACTAGGTATTACATTATGGACTTTAAATTGTGTTTTCAGTGTTTTGTAAAACTGATTTTGATATTCAAACTTTGTTGCTGACTGTACCTGTTAAATTATAGGAATTATGTGTTTCTAGCTTGAAACAGGTAGTATTGAAATATAACAAAAGTTAATTCTGTAGGTACCGTGGATAGGATTCCGTTTAGAATAGATTGTAGACGCATCTCAAATGTTGACAGCGTTAGAATGAATAACGATGCAACGGTCTGCAAATAACTCTGATGTCGTCTGTATCTAATATTAGATGGAAGTAGTGTCGAAAAATTTGTCTAGCCAAAACAACGCGAGCCAGTAGGTACCTACTCTAGATAAGTGGTTATTAATTTAGCTACCCACTGGTATAATAGAGATACAAAGTTGCGAGTGAGTAACGGGATACTAAGTTGGTCAAGCATTTTTATGGGTCATTGCAAATCTATTTTTTTTATGCAATGTACCTATTGAATTTTTGTAAAAGCCAAAATAGGGATTATTTTTTAGATTTTTTTTAGGGATTAGTATTAGAAACTTCTTGTTAGAATAAATCAATAAAAATAGAATTTAGATTCCAAAAAGGGAACGAAAATTTTATACATTTATTAAAATTTTATTATATATTTATGATGATAATGTAGTGAGTGCCGCCGCCGTACGCAGGTGTAGTACCGGCGGCTCAACTTTTTTTTGTTTTGATTACGGGTTGAAAAGCTATTGACTTCGACCCACGCCGAGGGCACGGCGTGAGGATATGTCGGACTCGCACCGACTAAAAACACCCCGGTCCCGTCCTTGCCTTAGCTAGAGACGCGGGATTACATGCGCATTCTCAGCGCAGCTCCGGCGGCGTACCCTGACCGATTAATAAAAGACTCTCTAAATGATTTCCATAACTATGTTATCAACATCATTATAATTTTAATAAAATCTGTATCACCTCAGGTTTGGAGCCCATGCAATCGATGAATCAATACTTAAATAGTAAACGTTAGGGAGGTAATTACACACGTGTGAACTGACTGGTAGTTAGTGGCCTGTAGGCCCATTATACTTAGGGTTCAACCCCATTTCACGCCCAAATCATAAAGCCCGTAATTGTGATTAGTTACGAGGTATTTGAGTGAAGTTTGAAAAACAGCAACAACACTTAGGTTTTTCAATATCTAGGTGGAAGGCATTGTAACTAGATTTCTAGAAATCCCTTACGAAATATCCATAATTACGTACCTACTTACAGAAAATAAATATGTAAAAATAAACTTTAAAAACTGTCAGAAGCAAATAATGCGATGTAGGCTGTACGGGTTGTATGTTTGCTCATGTTTACTTTGATTGAGCTCTTAAAATGTCACTAAAATAAGTATTCTATAATATATAGCATATATAACACCAGTCGAAGTTTAAGCTATATATCTATTTAGAATATATAGGTACCTACCAACTAGATACTACCTATTTACTCCGCAAAATCTTTTTATTTACCTAGGTAAGAACCCATCTATGCGGCTGCCTCGTTATTGACTAGTTTTTAATACCATACTTGTTACTACCGCATGGCATTCATTATAAATTTATCAGGGACTTTCTTTGTGTTGTATGTACCTACTTCGCCTAGTTCGTGAGAACCTAACATTTTAATGCAACGTGCAATGAGAATTGCATTATTGATATTTAATATATTGTTTAATTTTATTATGTTGGTATAATGATGGATGACTATTTTAGGTATTACATGTGTGTCAATATACACTTATGTCAGTGTTATTGTAGTAAGAATTAACATTGTTCAGTATTTTTTATTTATTTTTGCTTCTAAGTATATAATTTTTAGTTTTGGTGTTAAAAAAAAATCCGCGGTAAACACTTGTTCTTCCAACTGTGACATTGGAAGAATCGTTGTCACCCCACGACGGAGCCATTAACAACAAAAATTGAACTAATTGAACATGAGAGTTATATTATTTGCAATATACCTATTATTATATGGTTATGAATGATTGACTAAAGCCAAGGATACACTAGGGAACCTTTAGTCCCTCAACATGACATGACATGTTGCTTGCTCCCGCTCCGAAAGCTAAAACGCCTGTACTCGTGTGCGCAACTTGCCTCGCAACATGTCAGTAGCGTGGGGAGCTTTATCTGTCATGTTTCGCTAGGACTGGCTAGTGTGGCCTGCAAAATGTTTCACGACATATTATGACTCGGGACATTTCACGTACCTAGTTGTTAAGGGACATGTTCCATTCGTCCTCTAGTGTATCAAAGGCATGTGTGACAAACATTTTCTACACTAGGATTAGTGGGAAATAAATGTGTCTTACCCGTATCGTAGCTGCAATTTCAGTTTCTGTATTATCAAGAGTGGGTATTCAACACTCAAAAACTTAGGACAAAATTAAATAACATGGTACCTACCCACCTCCTAGGTTCCTGTCAACAAACAAAGTAGCCTAGGTACTATTCCCGAGCGCCTGTCGTCAATTATTTTGACTTGAAACACGTGTAAACTTACTAATTTGACGCTTACAAAGTTTTAAGTACGTAGTAAGGAAACTTGAGACGTGACTGCGAACGGAGAGAAGGACAGCGACTAAATGGAGGTCACAGAAAGGATTCAGTTAGTACGAGACCTGTATAAGTCCCGTCAACCTCTATGTTAATACAAATAATACCTACTAGTTTTTTAATCTCGTTTAATAAAATCAGGATAGGTATAATTATGATTTTATGAGGGATTAAAAATAAAACGATGTTTTAAAAAGTGTTGTAGTTTATTAAAAACTGATTCATTAATGAATAAACTAATCAACATAAATAAACGAAAACATTTTGACGAACAATATATAGTGTCTTTAGTTACAAATTTACATTATAATACAATCACAGAGTTATAATCAAGTAGGGATAATATCTAAATAAAAATGTTTAGTGGCTATCAAATCAAACCTGAGAGATATGACGCGATACTGGACGTTGGCCAATCACAGGGATTTTTAATCTCTTTTTATATGGTTCGAAGTAGTAATTGGTTTGCTGATTTCCTCAGTAATAAACATCTGTTACCATCCGTTTTTTAATCACAAATTAATAATTATTTAGACATATATACATTCTCGGGATCGCCCTACAAGACTCCTATTGAGTCTGAAACTAGTCGGGAGATCCCAAGAATATACGTTAGTAAACTGTTATATTTCTAAATAATTATGAGCACTGCTTACGAAACTTTTTATTAGGAATACAAAATAAATCCCAGTATACAAAAAAGAAACGTAACTCCAGAATACTTAAAAAAAACGCAACTCCAGTATACTCAAAGAAATGTAATTTCAGTATACTAAAAGAAAAGTAACTACAGTATACTTAAAGAAACGTAACAACAGTATACTCAAAGAAACGTAACTACAGTATACTCAAAGAAACGTAACTACAGTATACTTAAAGAAACGTAACTACAGTATACTTAAAGAAACGTAACTACAGTATACTTAAAGAAACGTAACTACAGTATACTTAAAGAAACGTAACTACAGTATACTTAAAGAAACGTAACTACAGTATACTTAAAGAAACGTAACAACAGTATACTCAAAGAAATGTAACTACAGTATACTTAAAGAAACGTAACTACAGTATACTTAAAGAAACGTAACAACAGTATACTCAAAGAAACGTAACTACAGTATACTCAAAGAAACTTTACTTCATTATACTCAAAGAAACGTAACTACAGTATACTCAAAGAAACGTAACTCCAGTATACTCAAAGAAACGTTACTCCATTATACTCAAAGAAACGTAACTACAGTATACTCAAAGAAACGTTACTTCATTATACTCAAAGAAACGTAACTACAGTATTCTCAAAGAAACGTAACTACAGTATACTCAAAGAAACGTTACTCCATTATACTCAAAGAAACGTAACTACAGTATACTCAAAGAAACGTTACTCCATTATACTCAAAGAAACGTAACAACAGTATACTCAAAGAAACGTAACTCCAGTATACTCAAAGAAACGTTACTCCATTATACTCAAAGAAACGTAACTACAGTATACTCAAAGAAACGTAACTACAGTATACTCAAAGAAACGTAACTACAGTATACTCAAAGAAACGTAACTACAGTATACTCAAAGAAACGTAACTCCACTATTCTAGGTACTTGAAAGTATCTGTCGCAACATTACACTTTAAAGTAACAAAGACAGCATCAGACTGGTATATATTAAGGCGAATTATATTGAGTTGTGTTTGAGTATTTGGCCAGTTATTTAGAAAAGCTTTATGTTATCATTTTATAATCCAATGGAAATAACAGATTCGTTCCGGTTTTGAGACTGGCTATTCTTAATGTTATTACAAATTATGTCTTTCAAGATGATCAAATTTATAGGCAAATAACTAGAGGTAAGTCTAAAAATACTTTTTCATGTTCTAAAAGGAAGCATAATAATGATTAATTTATATTAATTTCTAATCAATTTGTAAGAAAGATATAATTAGTTATTATCAATAATCTTGTGACAGTTCTTACCATAGCTATGTTATAAATACATTATACACCTTTGGTTTTTTTTGCTAACAAAAGTTATTACTTATTTATCTTTAGGTACGCATACATTGTAAGAGATGTAAAGTTACGGTTGCAAAAAGGAATATTCCCTTTATTTCCAAAATAAAACGATCGATTCGTATTTCAAAGCGTTGTATGGTAAAGTGACTAGTGCAGAAGTTATGACGTCATTCTAACTTTAAAATACTGTTTTTTTTAAAGTTTGTTGGTTGTGAATTTGAAACTCTATTTTGCATGAGTTGCTTATAAATCTGTTTATTTTATTACCTGAAACTCAGCTTATTTAGATAGATAGGAAGATTAATTATTTCTTTTGAAAACAATGCTATGTACAAAGATCTAGTAAGACATATTAAATTGTAATCTAACACATGTCTTTCGCCCGAAAACTTACATTGGCCCCTAGAACTGAACATACTTCATTAAATTTGAACATTTAGGTGTTAATTACATAAGTAAATTTACGATTTGTAGAATCGAGAAATATTATTTGGATTTTAATCACATCACTATAAGTGTAATATAATATCTTTATTGATATGGAATGAGTTACGATATAAGAAATTATATTTGTTCAAAATATAGAGATAATATATTAAAACTTTTATATAAAGAATGAAATCTTTAAAAAATCCCTTACATACTATGTTATATTCATTGTTAATACGATTTTCGATGTTAAATTATTATGTGATTTGTCTGAATTATTGCGGCCAGTGATTATACTACACGAAATAATAAACTGTTGAGCTATTTAAAACACACATAAATTTACAAATGAGTATAAACTATCACGTGATAAAATATTCAAGTTAGCTCCAAAATGGCGTAATTTGGTACATATATAACATTATATAGGTGAAAGTAGGGTGAGCTTTAGCGATTTGATTTTACTATCTATCTAATATCATGATACCTAAGTAGCTGCTTTGTTTTACAACCATTTTATTGAATATAAACCACTCTCCGTCTATTTAACCTATAAGGCCATTATGGTATCGACTACCATTGCACTACACTAAAACGCGAATTGTTTTGATCATCAAAATATAACAATGATCATTTGAAACGAAGAACACAAAAGATCTATTAAAATGTCAAACTATACATAGCACAAATAAGTTTAAATTTTCAAGAAGTGCTATTTACAATTCCTAATTTGTAAAAAACCTAGCTATTATTCTCATATAATAAATAATAATATATTTTCAATAGCATAGGTAAACTTACGCCGTTTTGGAACTAAGCAATATCTACTTACAAAGTGAGATAGAAAATTAGTAACACTAACGCGATTACGTACAAAACGGTAGGTACATTTGGTATAAAACTCCTTGGTGGGCTTACGGCATGTTCTGCAGGCATTCCTTGATCTGCGTCCATGCTTGCAAGTTCTGTGGACAAATAAAGAGGCAAAGTTAACATACAGTATGTAAAAAAACTCTGTCCGATCCAATAAGGCGTATTCCTGGTTCATCATACGTACTAGAAAAAATCCATGTCCCTCAGGCGACTTCTTAGATACAAAACTGTAGGTAGTACACGTGAACTTTGTCGAGCGATCAGTGTTGCTTTTGATCAGTTTTACATTAATTTAATTATATTCACCGGGAAAAATATTAATTTCAAATCCTAAAAAATAGTTACGTATGTGTACGCAGTTCGATGCCGAACAATACTCATAAGGATCGGACAGGGTTTTTGTTGCATGCTGTATAAATAACATGATGTGATGTATTTATACACATGCCTCATAAACAAAATTTGTATTTTAAGGAATGTCATTTACCTTTGGGTTACTTGGAGAAAATGTGTTTTTTTTAGTATTGAGCAGTAACAACTTCCACTTTTAAGATTATGTTATTCAAGAATATGAGACAGAAGATAAACGAAAATATACTTTCAAACCTTATTTGAATGGTAAGACTAGTTTCTAATTTTTGTTTAAACTAACCTTTTTAGCAGCTTTTACTTGAAGAGTTATAAAACTAACGAGTGACTCATGGAGATCTTTGTCTTTTTGTTTTTGGAAAAACTCTATTTCTGTCAGTGCCTTTTTGGTGAATTCTCTGTAAAAAAACAAAAACAATTATTAGCTCTTATACGTACGTATAATCTTGCTTTTTTTTTGTTTTTAATACATACTATAATTAATTAATAACAATAAAATTAATACATTAATAGGATAATTTTGAGGTTTTATAACGAAATACCATTATTGACCCTGTACTTTTTATAAAACACTATACACAAACAAATTCAATCACTAAAAGTCAATTCTTAAATAAAATAATTGAGAAATTATCTGGTTAACGTCATTGTGCTTAATTGGCATGACTGTAAAACGCAGACTCCTACAACGTGACACCCGGATTTCAGATATTCGGATCCCCGCATATGCACAAACATTTGAGTGATCCACGTGGATCAGCGCACAGGGTGCTACGGAAATTCGTCATATTTGAAATACTGCTTCTGTCCATAGAAATGAACCACTTTCTTTAAAATTGGCCTTAATATACAAAATTAACTATCGTCCGCTGATGAAAACTAGTACAGGTGCTCCAAATTTTTGTTTTCGGACTAGACTGTTACTTTTTGGGGAAATTTGTTTATTTCTCTGGGCAGACGTAGTATTTTAAATATGACCAAGCATTTCACCTCTATAGCAATTATATTTTTAATTCATTTGTATATATTAGTCTACTCTTTATACACAAAGCAGAAAGACCAAGCTACTCACTCTAAGTCAGTCTTGGCCTTCTCAATGGCGTCCTTATCGGTGATTATCTTGGCGTCGAGCGCGCGCGTGGTCTGGTCGCGCACGATGTCGGGGTCGGTGGTGCCGAACAGGCGCGACATGATGCCCGACTTGCCCGCCGCCGCGCGACTGCGCTCCGATACCCTGAGGATTACAACATAATCAAATTTATGTAATGTATGTGCTTTTTATTTACCAATTTTAATACATGAAAAAAAAATATAACTTGAGAGAACATTAGTCGACTTCCGAGATAGAACGAGCCTCAGAGAAACTTTGTGTCGTTGAAGGTAACAAGCATCGAATATATTCGGAAAAAAATACCTACACAATGTTGAAGATCTGTATAGTTGAAGATGCCTGTTTATTCAATTACATTAAATTAACTTTTCAAACCACTACTATAATAAATTATTTAGAATTTTTTAACCCAACACAATGCATCATACAATCAAAAGTCATGATTACATTATCCTTATTATATAACTAGCTGCCCCCTGCGACTTTGCCCGCGTGTTTAAGTTTCAACGGTTTTTAATTTTTGCAACATTTTTCATTTATGCTCCGCTCCTTTTGGTCGCAGCGTAATGTTATATAGCTTATAGCCTTACTCAATCAATGGGCTATCCAACACTGAAATAAATTTTCATATCGGACCAGTAGTTCCTGAGATTGGCGCGTTTAAACAAACAAACAAAATCTTCAGCTTTATAGATACTACAGAAATATATTTTAGTGGTTACCTATTATTAAGCGTATCCTGCGCATTCTCGAGCGTGCGCTGTAACGTCTCGTGGTTGGAGCACAGTTGCTGCAGCGCGCTCGCGTAGAACAGGTACTCCTTCAGCTGGTCGGCCAGCTGTTCCTCGTCTTCTGCTACCGAGTCTATGCTGTCCGCTATTGAATCTAACGATAAACTCTTCATGTAGTATGCGAAAAGGGAAAATTGTAGTGTGCAAACCTATAATAGTTGGAGTTGGGCTATTTTTATGGCAGAAGAAGGGTTCTTGATGGCAAAGTAACTAAACAGCCTATGAACTAGGATCCTAGGATATAGGAGGTGCGTTGGAGAACTTTAAAATCTTGTTTCGGCATCCTGATATCACTCAAAATCGAGCACAAGGGCCACATTAAATGTCCTTAAAATGTGAGAAGGTGGTATTTTAGCTGTTGTGCTAGGTTGGTATCTAGACACCTGATAGCCACAGCGAAGCTCTACAAACTTCTTCGTTTAATTCTACAGCATATTAGGCCAGCAAATGCTGACAAAAAATATGACTTTCATACAGTTTGTCAAGACTTATTTAAGTATAGGTTATTTTTTTTTCTACATACCAAAATAATGGCCAGCTTTCTGCAGTCCATCGCCCATCTCCTTCTCTATGACACTCCACTCACTGAACAGTTTGCCGTAGTTGGCGTGAAGTTTACAAAGCGCGTAATTCTTTTCTATTATTTTTGATCTGGAATGAATGAAATTAATTATAATATTTGTAAATTACATTTCAAAATGCGTAATTTTAAGGACAAAATATTTAACATATTTTATTGTAAAGCCATGTATCTATTTGTTTTATTTATTAAATAATTACAGCACTCACCTTGTATACAGAAAGTTTCCTAAATTAGTTTCTAGTTGTTTACCATAATTTTTAACACTTTCAATTTCTGGATCCGGCTTTTTTAGCCTGATTGATACTGACAACGATTTTATTTTATTTTCAGCTTGCAGTATGTACCCTGAAATACAGATAAAATACTTTTATAAATGGTATGACACAGTACTACTGCGTATATTCATTTAGACTGTTAAACCTGATGATACTAAATCTTTTCTTAAGATTTAGTATCATCATCATATCATAGGATCCATTACGTGTATAAGAAGAGCCAGTTTCAAATAATAATGCAAAAAAAAAATACACCCACTAGGAGTATAACATAGGTTGTTGGATATAATTATATTATGTTGATGACCAGTATGATTACTATAACTGCATTCATACAGTTGAAAGTAGTCTTGATTTATACTGAAAACAAGTAACTAATAACTATTTACTATAAGTAAAGAGTTACTAAAATTAACTAAGTAACTAAATACTTACTTAGTTAGGAATGGCTTTTGCCAACAAATAGGTTAAAAAAAAATACAGTAGGTATTTACTATAATTTGCTGTTATAAAAAAAACTTGCCACTATCAGTGATGGTCTCCCGCCAGCCATGTTCTTCCTGCAGGAAATTGATGAACTGGTCGTCGAAGCACAATCTAGGGTGCGACGCGACGCGCAACAGGAAGTTCTCCAGGCCAGCACGTCTCCTCTCAACAAACTCAGGGTCTGTGGTGTCTGATTTCCTCCAAGCATATAGTACCTGAAATGTATTTAAATAAATATGAACATTAAATCATGAAAACTACTTCAGAGTATTATTTCAATGCATTAAAGTATTGGGTAGAACACAACACATCAGCATGGAAATTATAACGACTGGCAAAATCTAGAATAAAATGCAGTATGTAATATATTTGTAAGAATTTAATTAGTTTTAAATTAAATCAAGAAGTTTGGTAGAACTCATCAGGACAGTTTCCATGATTAAAAAACATTGAACTAAAAAAATTGTGATAAAAAAAATATATAATAAATAATTTTATGATGTCATGCGCTAATTCTCATCTATAAACATACCATGTTTAGGCAACAAGGATTTTAGCACCTGACATGTTTACTCTATTTATAATATTTGTAGTGGCCTTGTATTAACGGAATAACATTTGATAAAAATCAGATACATTCATACAGACATGAAACATGCGTATATACATTTAGACACGCGGTAGCGTGTCAAGCCAAGTTCAAGTAACAGAACTGGCGAGCATGTGTAATATTACACGAACCATTTGAAGCCACTTTTGACCCCCTCATAACTCAAAAACTATTTCACCTAAACATGTCAAATTTGGCTCATATTATTGAGACTTGCGAGATACATTTATGCTTCAAATTTCAGAAACACATCTCAAACGGTTATTTAGATATTAACGTCCAAAAATCGTCATTTTTATCACTGACTGACTTATAGATCAAAATTCTAACCCAGTTCCAGATGACCTAGAAAGTTCAAATTTGGCATGCAGGTAGGTAATTAGGTGAATACAAAGGAAAAAATCTGAAACTGGTAATTTTTATCATTTTATTATAATTTTGCACTTAATTGATTCTATTAGAAACACTTAACTTATACCCGTAAACGTAGGAAAATACTAGTTTAACAAAAACCATTTGGGATTAATTTTGTTATAAATAATCTATGTACAAAAAGTAATGATATCCCATCAAAAACATAAATGTAAAATGAGAGCCAAGTTCAATATAATGATATATGCCTTGGTTGTTGACTTCAACAACACAAGGAGTGAGATCTAAAGGGGTGCCAAGTTCAATGGTCAGTCCTGAAATTTATTTATAAAAACATAAAATATCATTTCTTCTTATAACTTAGGATAATATATTGTAGCTTAAGGTCTGACTTGGCTAGTTTTCATATATGAATTATATTATAGCCTTCACAAGTTCTAAACCCTAAATAAACTCACCCTCTTCTCTGGTAGCGGTGGTATGATAACATGTGGATATGTAACTAACAAATAATCATGTATCTGTTCAAACTCTGTATATCTTCTCCATATTGTACTAATCTTTGATTGAACTAGCTTATAGTCTGGATCTGTCACTCTGAAAAAAATAATATTTAAATTTAAATGACTTTATGTGACTATGATAAGAAACAAATGATTCTATTATGTTGTCAGACTGAATATAGATATGCAGCAACAAGTCTGTATTATTTTAGTGTAAATCAAATTGATTGCACATTAGTTAGTATTAATATATTTATACTTGAAATAATTGCATTGCACTAAATAGTTGCTAGCTCAGCATAAACAAATAAGTGACACAGTATAATGGTATGGCCTCATTACTGCAGCATTTAAATCATATCCTCTTGATACACTTTACATCAGTGTAACCTCCGTAATAAAGCTAATTGACACATAATGGACGGCTAATTTACTATGAAAACAATAGAATAAAGATACTTACTTAAGATCGATTAGATACACAGTGTAGTGATCTCGAACGTGTAAAGTCCCATTAGCGCGTTTCTCTGATTCAACGATTGATATATCTACATGTTTTAACAATGTATCCTGTAATATGCATAAGAAAGTTATTATTTATATTCGAAGAAAGGAAAGTAGGCGTATAAGACGACAGTACCTGATTAACGAAGTCTTCCGCTGTTTCAATGATGCTTGACGACCTCGATGCCTTGACCGGCGAATTTTGTGCTGACATTTTTTATTCACTTTAGATTATTCCTAAAATTAGGGAGAGTTATTGGGGTATAATTGAGAAAATTATTTAAAATTTGCAGACAAGAAAACAGTACTAAACTGACAAATGCAAATGACAACACAAAATTGTTGGACAGATAATAAATTATTTGCAACTATCTAGACAGCAGGACAGATATACTACAAGTGTTGCTAAGTAAAAAAGAGAAATAATATGAAGAAATCCATGGAACTGAAGGATAGAATGTATTTTATGAAGTCTTTGTTTGGTAAAATGGAACATAACATGAATGTTTACACGCTATGACACAAAAATTGGCCATTGATGACACAGTTTTCACATCTTGTATGTTAAATACCTCTTATTACAATATTAATGTGTCATAGTCACATTATTGCTTGCAAACAAGTAATTAGCATAGACTAAAGTGTATGTACCGTATGTACATTGGTAATTAGTAAATTATCGTCAAAGACGTTAAGAAATTACTAATTTCATATTTTTTTTTCGGGGTGAAAAGCCCCGCCACCTGCCACTTTCACTGCCCAATTGTTATTGCCCTTGGCCAGAGTCGCGGGATTGCAAGCGTATTCTCTGCTTCACTCTGGCGGTTATGGCTATAATTACTTATATTAACATTGGTGGTCCTATGATTACTCCAAGTCCTAAGTATCAGAAATACTTAAGACATGGTTAACTAACAATTCAGTTTATTTTCATGTTTTTTGCCGCATATCTAAATCTGGCCAAAATCGTTCTCATGTTAATTTGCTTTATAAAAATCTCTTTTCAGTGCAAAAATTTCAGTACCTACGTACTGAGTGCCTAAATAAATATTATTTTAGGGTTTATGAGAATCCACCTAGGGGCCTGGGCTTGGCTAATTCGGTTATAATTAAATAAGGTTTTAACTAAATTCATTAACCTACAATCATTAGTGTATTTTAGCTTTTAAGTAGCTATTAACTTACGCCTATTACTCCTGGGATTACTTTACTTACCTACTTATGCTAGTAGCTTTGATTTTTCATTTATTTTGAAATTTCCAAGTTAAATACTGGATGGGTACGAATTATATAATATCTTCTTTTTCCATTATATAGGTATATTATAAAAATTAATCCCGATATCCCTTCGTCACGCCAAAACTAACGAATGAATGCCTCATATCGCATAATCCTTTTTTCTTATGTTCTTTACTTAATAGACATGGTTTTTATAAATAAATAAAAAAAAAAACGAGATGAGAGAAAGAGAAAAAGAATGTACAGTAATAAACGAAACGTAACACTCTCTTACTATCTTCATAAACTTATATCTCCCACTCAACTTCCGTTAGCCTCGCCCGATCACACTTTCCCGTGTCACGCATTCATCAGCTTATTCCTCCACCTCCTCCTCTTATATCTCCCTTTTTCCGAACGCATTCCCGACCTTACCTTTGCCTAAGATACTTACTGTTAGGGACCTTCCCGGGTTGCATTTTACCTTTTAGGGGACACCATGTTCGGTGTTCCTATCTATGATCTATTTAAGACCGTAATTACTCTAGACGACTTCAGACTTGCCTACACCCAGTTTTACTCCTGCGAAGACTGCAAATCCATAGATTTCTTAAACCTGATTCAATTTTAAATTGTGTGCTATAAATTTCTAGATGTCCTTTCCATAAGTGTTTAATATCAAAAAGGCAATAAATTGTGCAGGGCAAATAGCCGGTTCTCCTAAATGTTTTATTGTTCGTATTATTTTATTTAAGCGACTAACTAGGTAGGTACTTTATCTCGCAACTTTTAAGGTCTAAAAGCGAGTGAGTTATTCTACAAAGTTGCTTTGGGGAACAATAAGCCGACTGCCGACCCGATGTTGTCTACTTACATCCCAGCGGAGTAATTCGTAGTGATAATATATCTTACAGAGTCTCAGAGGCGATTAATATATTCCACAAATACGTTTGGTACACAACTAAGTATACCGACCGTGTTAGTTGAAAAATGTGTTGTAATTAAGTATCTAAATAATGTATTGTTTTGGGGTAGATAACTATTTTTATTATAATATCCGTCAACTAGATTATTAAAAAATAATAGACACGTATTTTTTCATATTTTACATTGATTTGAAATGTCGCATGACGTCTCAATTTCTTGCTTTTTGCGTTACATTCAAACGCTTTATCTAAGTATTTAGTGTTTTCTTATTTTTAGAAAGCTAAACATATATTTTTTTTCATTATTTATCTGACAGAATACTTAATTAGATTTTGTCTTTTCATTCCTAGTCATATACCTGCAATCAGTAGCTTTTTAAATTAAGAATAAACTATGTAAGTCAATACTTTTTCAATTCTCATGCCTTGCGTTTTTCTCATAATTATCCAAAAATGTCCACAACATTTATAGGCTTATTTTAAGTCATGTAAACTTGACACGAATAACATCATAAGTTTGCTTTTAAAATCACTTTCATCCGGATGACGCAGACAACTTTGTAAGAGTACTGAAATTCACAATTTAATCCTAAGTTATCTTGAGATTTTAGAGGGCTTATAAGTTAGCCACGTTCGAAGCTAACTCGCTACCTAGCTACATTGAAACAGATTTGTTCTAAAACTTTTATTCGCTGGTAAATTGCATGACTTAATACCTGCTGATGTTATTAACGGAAAACATGGACGTCGAGGTATGTTTTAGGTAGATAATAAATGTACATTTGCGTATGAGGTGAGATGAGTTTATTGGTCAGTATATCATAAAATAATCTGCTTTACCTAGCTAGAATTTAAGTTTAGGTTACCTACTTATTACACAGTTAAAGTGACATTCGATTTTAAATCCGGCTGTCGACGAATATCAATCGCCGCGTGGGTGACATCGTGGGCACATTTAATAATCCTGCCACGAATAACAAATCCAGATCACATTCAGATCTTTAATCTACATTATTGAGACCGAAAGTCCAACATAATGTAGGTAACTAATTCTATGGAATTTCATTTCCATAAGCGACTACTCTACACTAATAAATAATTACTATTAGGTATTATCATTATACGTTTTGTTTTTTGGTGCAGGACTGTCGTTCTACGTCTATCAGATTGGACTGTTGACCAATCTTTATCCAATAGAAAGTAACATTGATTTAGGATACATATAGACTTGAGACTGACCTGTTGGTGTAGTCGTTAGTGGCCCTGACTGCTAAACCGGAGGTCGTGGGTTCGATTCCCACCCAGGACCAATCTTTGTGTGATGAGCATGATCATTTGTTCTGTGTCTGGGTGTAATTTATCTATATTATGTATGTATTTAGAAATATATAAGTATGTTTATCAGTTGTCCAATTGCAATCAGGTGGCCGTGTATGGGTTGTCCAAGGATATTAAAATAAATATAGTGTCTATTTCTTATGCTAAGTAAATTAGATTTATAGTACGTATATAGAAGTTAAGTAATTAACATGTATCGGCACTTTAAAGCTGAAAATGAGTATACTCATTTAAATTTAACTTATCGATAACCCGCATAACAGATTTTTTGATGATTCTTCAATAGGACGTATGCTTAGTCATATAAACTGGTATTTTACTGTATTGACTGCGCATTGAAATAAAAGATAGAGCACACTATATATGATACCAATTTCACGCCGACGTCGACTGAAAAATTGTGAAGTTCTCTTAGGAGGTGTGTACACCGTACAGCGAAGGTATCCGAACCGAGAATAATAAATATGATAAAAAAAAGCAAGATGTCTAATAGATAAGAAATAAATAGCTAGCTTATTCTTATTTTAGTGGCAGCAAAATTAAGGTACTTATAAAGTTGTGAAAACGTAATAATATTATTTTGCCTTTATAAGGTTAATTACAATTTAGGGTAAACTATTTTAGGTTAAAAATTAAATCCTATTAAATATATACTATTAAATCCTAGTTTAGAAACGAGGATTTTTTGAGTACACGGTACCTTATTGGCTTAGTACCATTAGGTAGGTACATAGCCTTGGAATACTAAATATTTATATAGGGAAACAATGTAATATGCGCATGTATATTGCTCAACGTTTCCTATAATTTCAACGATATATAAAAATATTCTGGTTATAAAAATATAAAAATATTCTGATTTTAAAAATACATCTATTTTGAGAATAAACGCTTTTACACTGTCATCACAATGTAAAAGCGCCTGATCTCAAAGTTGAAGGATAAGGATCCCCGGACCCGGATCGTGCCAATGCACAATCAGGCTAACGCAGTATTTCCTCTACGATTTGAAATATCTCAAAGATATTGTGTCCAATGTGGCTTGTCAGCTTCCTTTTATCGAAGACGAGTTACTTAAAGTTTATTTGAAAAGACGATGTTGCCAGAAGCCTTTTGAGAGTTCCAATATGTCACACGTGTAAACATTGTTGCTGCATTCAAATAACTCTGTTACTTTCTTGTCGCCATTCAGTTTGGTTTGTAGAAAATGAATTTTATATTACATACATTAAAAAAATGTGCTTTAACATCGAATGTGGCAAATTAATGATCGAACTAATGTCATCAAAATTAAAAATAAATTAATGTCACGGCATTTAGCTATCTTAATAACTAAAATAACTACTATTCTACTACGCAAAATAACATTTAACCATAAACAGCAATATGTTATCAAACTTAATAACATTTGAACCGGTAATTTTAATTTATAATCAACGGTTTTCTCATTCTGCGAAATATTAGGGTCTTAAAAACACAGATTTAACCTTCATTTTTCGTCCAATAAATACAAAGTCGTTTACCGTCCTTAACCGGGGTATAAATATTTCTTTGACAATTCATTTTGAATGTAACCAAGCATTAGGGGATCTCGAAAACTTTCAATTTGTTAGATCTTTGTTTGATTTGATTGGATCATATTATTTCGCACCAAAAGACGCACTGCCATGGTTTATGAATAATTTAATTAATTTCTCAGCATAATATTGTTTAAAAGACTTTCTAAAGTGGGCATTCAGTTTCTTGCCACTGTCAGTTAATTTGAGATGAACGTGATGTAAAATAGGCGCAACTGAGTAATCCCTACGAACCATAATACACAAGTAGTTTATGTGAAGATATTAAAGCTAGTTCTTAACGTTTATTTTAGTAGATAAAGCACAATAATGATTTAATAATATGAACTCGACCCATCAAGACAGTGAGGAGGATTAACAAACTTTCTACGTTGCATAAAAATAATAATTTAAGTACACTAAAAAACTGGCTTGGCTAACAGTTCTTGAATTTAAGAGTTTTATAGCTTCAATGACCTTAGGACATTTAAATAAAAAAAAAGTTTAGCTAAATTGACATTAGAATATTCGCCTAGCATGATGGCAGGTAACGAAATCAGCAAAAATATATAAGAATCTATTATCACATTCAGATTTTTTCCTAAAATAATCAACAAAACTCAAGACTCGAAAGATTCATCCAATCAAAAAATTTATTCATCTTCAAGCTTAGTATAAAATTAATTAAGCAATCTTTCATTAGAACAGCGACTTCAAAGAATCTTTTATATCTCGTCCCTTTGCATATCTGCTGAGAGAGAATGCGACAGTATTTCGTTTGACGTTCATTACCCACTAAATATATCTACATTTGAAGATTAATACCATCATCTATGAAACCGAAATAGATCAAGCGATCGTGAATGTCAAAAATTACCGCCGTTATTTTCGAAATTAGTAAAAAGTCCAGGGTTTTAGGTTACAAATACAATCAAATATAACCGTGTCTATTTCAAAATAAATGAAATATGTACGAGATCTTAGGTAGGTACTGTAATTATTTGTAACGGAATTATATATGAGCATGCACGATTGTTTGTGTTACAACGCATTTGTACTGAAATTCATGATTCAAACTCCGACAGAATTTTATGTGGCGGATATCTTAGTTTTGATGAAAGGATATCAATAACAAAACTTCGTAGATGTTACAGATGCGTTAGAAGTCCGTAACTTTTGAGTAATATAAAAAGATTTTAGAGCAAAAGTTAAATTAAATGTTAACATCCCTGACGTTTCACTCTACTATGCATCTTATTATGCTTTATTACTTCGTTAAGTATCGAAGTTACTACCTATTTCAATATTACGTGCCGTTAAAGTTTGGAGCTAAATCCATATGTTACATAAACTAGCTATAACACATCTTCTACGATATTGTCACAATTCCAAACTTAATATGCATATTATCGACATTTCAGACTATTTGCATGCACTTTGGACGAAAACAGGATAGTTCTATCAATAACGATTACGTATTATAGTGTTATGGTTAGCATTATTTAATGCAAGTTACATATCGTAAACTAAATGTGTGTTATATCTATATCTATACTTATAATAAATCTGTAGAGAGGTCAATTCTGTACATCAAATATATTTTCAAAATAACTATCAGGGGGTGATTAGTGATCGATACTGATGCCAAAAATGCAATCAGTAAAATTTTTGTCTGTCTGTCTGTCTGTCTGTCTGTCTGTCTGTCTGTCTGTCTGTATGTTCCTTATAGAAACGAAAACTACTCGACGGATTTTAACGAAACTTGGTACATTTATTCTTCATACTCCTGGGCAGGTTATAGTATACTTTTCATCACGCTACAATCAATAGGAGCAGAGCAGTGAAGGGAAATGTTGGGAAAACGGTATTTTTTAAGCTTCCGTCGCGTATGCAGCCTTAATGGTTAAAGCTACATAGAAATTATGTATGACGGAAATGTTCTACATAAAATTATCTAAAAAATATCCCACAACAGCATATGTCTATCTTTTATGGTTGACTCACAATAACACGTGTAACTCCCGATAGCTTAGCAGTTCGGAGATTTCTGATTATATTTGTTTACTCTTACGTTTATAATACTCTCACTCATCCCTAATTAAAAAAAGTTTACATTATTACCTATTCAATAAAAAAAGAATCATAGAAATCGGTATAGAAACACCAAACTTATACATGAAATACGATAATAAGCCATCGCGCCGTCGCGCGTGAATACTGAATCATGCTACTTATAAGGATTATTTTTGTGTAACGTGATATATTATATTTCCCTACTAAAATACGAAAGTTAATCTGTCTGTTACATCAAAACCACTGAACAGTAAGGAAGGACATATGCTACTTTTTTACGAAAAACGACGGAAACGCGGACGAAGTCGCTGGCAAAAGCTAGTTATGTAATATATATGTTAGGAAGTGTATAGTGGGTATATATATATTTTCGATCTATTGGTAATTTGTAACGAAAGTAAAGAGTTTTGCCATGCAGTAGAAAAGAAAATGAATTCACGGATTGCCAAGTGGTAGATTTAGGTCACCACTCCAACTACCATTGCTGACGTGCCGCGGGTTCGACCTAGCATGGAACAAGCATTTGTGTGATCTACGAATGCTTGTTCTTTGCTTTGAGTCTGGGTGTTCTTTGTGCATGCGATTTGAACGTTTGTAAAACCCCATGCGATGCGATACAAGGATTTAATTCATCATTGTGATATTCTATTGTAATAGTATATTTTACAATTTCAGTAAGTAATGAAGACAAGGATCAAGTGTATCTTGTACCGGGACCGCGGTCCCGGATTTCCCTTTAGAATGTAATACCTAACATAACCCGCAGAAATTACGACACTCAGGGACAATGAAACTACATACTACCTACTACAAAACAGTCAATATTCCATAGGTAATTAAAAGACAAAAATTTTTAATCTCCATATAATTTGTTCTAAAATATGTTTGTTGATGAAGAAAAGATTGTTGTCTAGACAAGAAAGTTTGCTTAAGCTCGCCACACGTTTTTTCTTGTTAACAAGTTTCATAAATCTTATAGCTATGTCTGGCTATATATTATAACTGGGCAGTCAGCTGGAAAGTTTAGTTACGTATTGGACCCACGCCTCCTGACGAATGGCGGGTCTACCGGCCTTATGATTTATACGATACATTTGGTCTGATTCTTTTTACTTGCCGTATATAAATGTGAGCCTTTTAGTTTTCAAATAATGATAGATAAAGGATAGGTTTTTCAATTTATCATGAAGTTTGATTGTTTGCGACTGTTTTTTGGATCTTTTATTTTAATCTTTAACAAGATTTTGTACTAGCAAAACTGGGATAAATTCTCTTGTAAAAACTTGGAACTTTAAATTAATATTATCTACATATTTAATGATTCTTTTGTATGTTTACTTCAATATACCTACTTACCATTTGCATGTAACAGAATTAACCAGACAACAAAAATATTTGTCACAGCCATTTTAAAATCAACCAATTCATATGGTGGAAGACAGCTAGTTGGTAGAAAGCTATACTAAAAAACAAAGCCTTAGATTCGTTAAAGTCAAGAAAATACCATAAAACCAGTGCAGTGTCAGCTAATAGAGCGATGGCATCGCGGGATTAAACGATTAATCCTAAACCGAACAGCGGAACCTTCTCTCTACACATCAATAAATAAACTGATGGACGAATCTAGAACAACAAAAACGTTATTTTTAAATCTAAACTACATAGCAGAGATTTAATTTAGGAGTATTAGCAGTATAAGAGTGTTAGCAAAGCATCTAATGACTACACTAGAGCAATATTCCATGTCACAACCCTATTTTAGTACCTAAGGTTGACAAAAATTGAGAACTTTTGTTATTAAATTTTAAACGTCAACTGTTTAAATTTTCTATGTTCACTAATAAAATCTAAAGACTGTACTTAGATAGCCATAGTCTTCTACGGTTATATTATTACAGAGTAGGTAAAAAAAGGTAAGAAAAAAGACGTCACTGTAATAATATAGCCGTAGAAGACTACGGCTATCTAATTACGGTGAGGTCTATTTTCTTACCTTACAGGCTTATCTTAAGATTGCTTCTTACTTCTACAAACTTTACCTCTCTTCGATATATCGTAGACAATAGATTCAAGCGCACCTATTGTTTACTGAAAGTGTAAAGATTTCTGTAATAAATAAACTGGTATCGTAAACAAGTCGGTGCGGCTCGGCGGCTGAGCGCACGGTTCAATTTCCTACGGGACCATTTTGCAGCCGCCTGACGTCCGCCAGCGCGTACTCACTGAATATTCAGCTTTTTGGTTGACCTGGAACTGTATTATGAAACTGTTTAAGCCAATAGTTCTGCTGTGAAAACGAGATAGAGCTATCCGTCTGTATAACGGCATCCCACTCTGTCTTTAAAGATTTTTCGATAACTTACTAGACAAGCTTCTTGTAAACTTAGTTCAAAAAGAAAAGTATAGAAGAAAGACGCCCATCTAAATATTTTAGTAGTCATAAGTGAAAGATTGCCAGTGCAGATGCCATCAAAGTTTTAGAGTTCCATTTCATGGGAAAGTATTATATTGACGATACATTACACCGCATCTTTAAGTATTACGACCACAATAAATTCCACCCGAGTTATTCTTTAAAACTACATTGTTGAGGTCATTTGTTCAATATTAACAATTTTCGAATATCCCTCCCTCGTCGTAACAAAGTTGCCGTAATTCATGTCGCCATTCATGTTGTTTAAAAGTGGTCATATGGCTAAACTTTAGTATTTGCCACGGCATTCTCAAATTCTTAGTAAAACAAGATATCTATTTGAAACAATTGGATTGATTTTATTTATACAAAAAAAAATCATAGCCTAAATGTGAACATAAGTAGGTATTACAGTCAAACTAGAAATTTCAAATAATACTACCTATAGATTAATGAACAGATTTTAATTACCCACTTACGGCTAGGTACTGGATGGTAAATAATATGAGGTAAACACCGCTTCTCATGTAGATGTGAAATAGGGTGAAATTAATGTATCTGCTCCAAATATCGTAGAACAGAAAAAGGTCATTAGCATCAATGATTATGTTGTTATTACTAATGAAAGGTTTGCAGGTCAAATTCATCTTTTGTTTTTTGAACTAACACCATTAGTTCCTCACATAAGCTGTAATTAAGGGATCGCTAACATAATGATTGATGGCAATTCCCTTTTATATTGTTCGTCAAGTCTTGTTTAGTTACCTAGTTTATAATGAAACTTTGGAAGGGTGGCTGGGCTAAGTGTTCCCTATTACCTGGAATATTGGAATACTTTCGAAGTATACAAGTCGCATTTATATTTAAGTTCTAAGTATCACTTACTTTTAAGTCGTACATTTTTTTTTTACATCTAACCTTATTTACGAAATAACTACTATTTCGGGAAATCAACATTTTTATAAAAAAATATAGGCTTTCACGATTATTGCTCCGATTAGAACAAGATTATTGCTACAATGCTCGCAAATATATGACTACTTTCTTTATATTAGGGCCATTTACATGTACCTACATTAGAGCTAATCACCCAATCAAACACAAGTTCGATAAGATTTATAAGAAAGGTTTCTATTGTAATAAACTAAGTCCGTGACTTAGCTGAAGAGGAAGCTAAGATCATATAAATAGATAATTGTAGTTAGATAATTGAAGAGAAACCTCTGATTACACCCCTAAGTACCGTTTAGACTTTTATTATAATTTGGCATCGTAATATGGTACTGTATTTTTTTGGTCTCTAGAAAAAAATATAATTCAAATATATTTTTAAGTCTAAATCTATCCTTCTTGTTTATGTAAAGTAAATTGCATAAAATTAAGTCGCACCCGCTGTTGGAAATGAATGCAATTTTCAGCAATTGATAGAGTGATTCAAGAGGAAGGTTTTTGTGTATTATTCTGTTGTTTTGTTGTGTGTTGATGTTTTGTCTACCTTTGCGGAGGCGGGTTGCTAGTACTTTTAATAAAGTATAATAAAGTTATAAAGTTTTTTTTTCACGCATGTATCTCTGAAACTAACAGTTCGATTTGAAAAAAATATTTTGCATTTGATAGCCTAATACTTATGAAGTAAGTAGGTTATGTAAAGATTACAATATAAAGAGCTAACCTCCAAACTTTAAAGTAAAGTCAGTGAGTAGAATCGTAGCAATATCTGTAAGAAGTTACTAAACTCAAAGCAATGTTAGTCAGCTTGAAAACTGCATTAACCTTGCACGTGCAGCTTTGGTATGTAAAATGATACACGTGGTGCCGGAACTTTGCATACGATAATGAAACTTTTAATCGAACGTCTAGCGATCAATTGTTTGATTTATTGATCTTTTCGACGGAAGAGATTTTATAGATTTATTTTAGGAGATTGTTGTTCTTCATGTCTGGTTAACAATGACGATTAACTCAATAAACGTCTGTTGAAAAATTTTCAAAATACATTTAATAAAAATAATTACTTAAATAATGAGACCAGTGTAAATTAATCCCCCCATATAAGATTTTCTTTTTATTTACACTTCACATAGATTATTAAAAAATATTAGACACTTTTTTTTTAAATAAAACTAGCATTGCGAATGATACAGTAAATGGAAATGTCGCGTGACGTCACTAGTAGCTACAATTTTTAGCCACACGTGACGTCACAAGCTTCTGAACTTTAAAGCGCTTTAACTTTGATATTTGTCATTACAAAAGAAAAAATACGAGTTATTTTCTTTTTTTGTCTATCTGGTGGACTAAATAGATATTTCCTTTTCATACCCAGTCGTAAGTCAGTAGTGAAAGTGGGCACATCGTTCATGAATTCCGAAGGTTTTGTTTTCTGGTCTAAAGAGACAAGGAATAAAGAAAATGAAGAAGGTTTAAACAAAAAAGCCAATTACCTAACCAACTTAATCGTCATGTTGACAGCTATGAGAGGGATTATTCTTGCTTGGGAAAATAAAAATAAGTTGTGATTTATGATGTTGGTAGTATTGTTACGGAATATATTTCATGGTTCATTACTCATCCCCTTAATATAATAAATAGCTTGCATGATTAGGATATTCGTAATTTAATCACGCGAAGTTGGCTGGGTATAAGCTAATTTAGTACCGTAAAATGGGGTGAATAAAAATATTTAGGGGTGAAGAGACACAACTTTGGAAAAGGATTCCTACCTTTTAATGTGTCGCATGCGTATAATTTTACATAAAAACAGCTTTATTATAACTTTTTAATAGTTGAAAGTACTTATAATCAATACCTTTAATCTACAAAGTGTAAAAAACACAATTGTCTATTCACCCCTGCATTTCTATTCACCCCGTTTTACCGATACAAAAATAGATGTATAATAACTTTCGTGAGGAGTATTCATAATTATTTAAAACAAAACGGTTTACTCGACTAGTTTCAGACTCAATAGGAGTCCCTAATCATGAGCTGACGCGGCGGCGGTGGTGTTGCGAGTCTGAAACTAGCCGGGCGATCCCAAGAATATACGTGAGTAAACCGTTTTGTTTTAAATATACAAAAATAGATGTTGTTAATTGTTGCGTTAGGACTTGAAAACGGATTGCAGGACTAGGGGATGTTTGCTGCCCCACCAGAAAGTCCAAAAGTGAAGGGCAGGGCCATCCGCAATTAAGGTTGCTGTTCCTCGAAAAGGTGCCTCCTTGCATAGGGGACCGCGGTAGTTTGAAATCTGTTCCCCTTTGTTCCCCGGAAAAAGGGAAAGGTGAAGCATCTCGATGGTTTTAGCCATTAGATAAATAAGAGAATTAAGTAATAAAATCCTTGCTACATGCCTTCTAAATTAGGTCTTACAAAAGGTTAGGTAAATTAAATTTCTAACATTTTTACCTGAAAAAATTCCATGTTTCGTATTTCCTTACTACGTTTGCTTAAATAGATGCCAGCTATAAACTGAGATGGCCAACTCTCCTGTAATTTTACATGATGTAGTTTCTTAGGTAGCTTGTTATAAATGTTTGCTCAAGCGTTTGTTATTCATGTTATCATGCTGGTTAAACAAGATCCAACGACTTTGATGTTAGATGTCTGCATTCTATTTCCTGAATTGTCCAGAAACTTTACGTAAAAATATTTTGTTTTTTGAGAACATTGAAGTTTTATTGTAAGATATTTTAAACGAAATAATTTTTGTAAACCATTTTATCTCATTGTGGAACAATATTACCTCCATAACTTTTCAGGGTTCCCTTTGAACTATATTCCCTAGTAAATTTTCGAGAACTTATCCCATGTCATCATGCCATCGTTTACAAGTTTAGCAAAGCTAATATTCATAGTAAACTCTACTATCACTCATCAGTGGCAACACGTACACGGACTTAAAAGTGCCTTCTGATAATAGGATACGACAATGTAGAGTACTTTAAGTTCAGTATGCGTAACATAATGCTAGTCAATCATGACTCTTGATAGAAGCTCAGTACAATGATAAGCTTTAATGGTAGTTCTCGAAATACCATTGCTCGAATTCCATAACATTCAATTAAGTCTTCCCAGAGTCCATTTCCGTATCGCTAATTTGCACGCAACTAATTCGGCGTGCTGAAGGCAATCCCGGTAACCGCAAACTGACTCCTGTGTTTATGAATCCATTATTAATAGACGTATCGGTACGCAATGGTGCCTAAATGTGTCAGCCTGAATGTGCCGTAATTAAACCTTCTATTAGATCAACAAACAAAACAGGACTGTTGCCGTCGTGGAAGCGGGATGCCGCTACGTGCAGTGTATAGAGCCGTCTCGCTTTCGCGACGGCAACGGTCCTGCTTTAAGAGCTGTATAGTACGGGTTCAGTACTTCGAAGGATTTCAAGCTAATTTCCCATTCAAGGGTAAGTATTGACGTCGAACCTAAATCAATAAATTCTTAAGGCAATTGAAGTTTGCTAATGAAACGTGTCATGTTATAAATGTATGATTATAATATATCACACAGTTCTTTTTACAAGAAGTAGGGTAGATATATAAATAATAATTAAATTATTGTTTTAATCATTAGATACTATTTATGTTAGTATAGTTTTCGGGTTCGTGTATTTTGGATCATTGATAGAAAAGGTAATAAAAAAATCAAAATGAGTAGATTGTTTTGTGGCGCTGCATAATGATATTTATTTATTTATTTAATTAGGCAAACCAACTAAATACACACAAAATCATTAATAGTAAACATTTAGAAATTCGATAGCGTTGCATGCATCTAAATTAAGGGTAAGCACAGCATTTTATTTAGATCTCATTAAACAATAATAATCTAATAAAAAGATTGATAAAAAGTAATACTATGAAAATATATATAAAATTAATACATTTTCTACTTAAAATTAATTGAACTTTATAAATGATAATCACAATTAAATAAGATAAAGTTAAATAACAAAATAAACAAATATATAACAAAAACATATCAGATTACATATTATTAAACACGGCTCTTTTAAACCTGGTGATGCTGCCCGAAAATATGTCTAAATCACAGTCGTGGAAAATTTCGTTACACCTTTTGAGAATATAGGAGAGGGGGGGGGGCTTCTTCCGTATTTTGTTTTGATGTCTTCGAATTAGTGGTGGTATGTGTTTATACTTGCATTAACACATGCATCGACATTCATCTATTTAGCTGCTTGATTTGCTAATGTTCCAACATATTTACATACCTGCATTACCTTGGTTTTAATAAAGTCACCATGTTCTTGAGAATTCTCAAACTTTAAATACATTTTAATTTACAGTAATTTTTGAAAGGACGACTAAATGGCTGGGGGTTTTATCTATATAAGTCTTGATACCTATTTAGGTATCAAACTCGTTCCTTCTCTACATCAGTAGAGGCCTGTGCCCGGCAGAAACATTTATAGACCGGTATTATTATTATGTCTATAACATGAGAAATTTTGCTCCCACACACGAATAAAACGCTGAAATATAATGCTAGACTCAAATAGATATATCTCTTTTACACATATTATCAACACTATAGGAGATCTGAAAAGCTCTAAATAGAAAGAGTGGGAGGGTCACATTTTCTATTTTCATTAGTTTTTTAGGACTACTTCAGTGTGGGCAATATGTATATATATTTATATCTTGTCGACACAAAGGAGGAAGGTGTCATTCAGAACTTACTATACTACCACGTATGCCCTCAATGTATCACAATAAACTCACTAGAGCAGGTTACATCCCTCCCCCACACCTATTGTTTACGCCACGTATAAAAAGATACAATTTTCCTCCAACATCACTTTATCCATCCAAGTGTTATGTAAAGGGAAAGCTTTGGGAAAAGATATATTCGACACATACGATTGTGTGAGGCTTAAACTAGTATCGTTGATTTATGAATTTAACACCCTACCCTTATTTATTTTAGGTCCTTTTTAGAATGGAGATAAATATAAAATACATACATTTATAACAGTGGTTTTTTGTATTGTTGTCTGAAATAGATTGTAATAATTTGGTCAATTTTCGTAATAATAAATATAAGATCTAAAAAAAGAATTGCGAATCCCATTCAGTTCTGTTTTTAACGCAAAATATTTTCTATTTTGTTCGCAAAAAAAGAAAAAGATATTAAACCCACACTATCGTTTTCACGTTACAATTGAAAACTATTAACATTCTATAGAAGCTTCATGACCAACGAGACAACACCTCAATTTACATAAACACGTCACTTGAAATCTTTTTTTAGAGTCCTAGACGTGACCTGTGAGCTAATTATAGTAAAGCCTTCAACAGCGATCCGTTACATTCTCGCCGCGTCGCGTCATCAAACTGCGTAATGGAACAGAAAGTAAATAAATTTAGTCCATTCTTCGCTACTAACGTAGATTTTTCTTACAGAAACGGGGAATGTTAAAATTATTCATTATTCCGAGCGGGTAGGCGACACTAAAGGTATAGGTACGGCCGCGCGAAGTCATGACTTGGGCAATAAACAAAAAATGTTTGTCCCTTGTGGTAGGAATACAACCAGTATGTATGTGAAGAGGGTTTTTTTAGAGGTTGCATAGGAATGTTAGAAAATAGTAAGAAGTAAAAGTTCTTACTTGCACAATTTTATATTATTACTAGCTGTCCCCCGCGAAATTATTCGCGTGTTTTAGTTTCAACGGTTTTTAATTTTTGCAACATTTTTCATATTATTAAAAATGTTGCAAAAATGTTCAATATTTTTTCAATTCGAACCAGTAGTTCCTGAGATTAGCGCGTTCAAACAAATTAACAAACTCTTCAGCTTTATAATATTAGTATAGAATTATTAATGCCTTCAGGCATTAAGTGTGACTTTGTGCTACAATTTGCAAAATGTATTAAATAAATATGTATATAAAAAAAATATATTATGACATATTGTATCAAGAAATAGCTTTTTATTAAAGGTTATGTACCAAAGTTAGACTACGTCTTTCATAATGTACAATTCAATAGATTGTATGGCATATCGAACCACTCAAAGTATTAACTTAATGCTACGATTTCGCTCATGCAGCGACTGTAAGATAAATAGCACATAATAACGTTAGAAGAACATGATTTAAATATTAATAAATGTTACTTGGAGAAGTAATGTGAATAAATATTTGTAATAACAACACTTATACGGTCCCAAGTGGGTAATGAATCAAAAATGTTATAGGTACCTCATGGCAGCACAACCTCAAATAACTCTTCAAATTCAGATAAATGTATTATACAGTATGTAACAAAAACCCTGTCCGATCCAATAAAGGCAAATTCCTGGTTCAACATTCCTACGTACTAGAAAAAACGTCTCCCTCAGGCGGCTTCTTTGATACAAAACTGTAGCTAGTACACGTAAACTTTGTCTTACGTGTACTAGCTACAGTAAGGCAATACGTGTACTACGTACACGTATTGCCTTTGATCAGTTTTATTTTAATTTATTATATTCACCGGAGAAAAATAATATTCTTAAATCCATTCAATAGTTACGTATATGTGTACCTACTCAGTGCGATACCGAATAATACTCATAAGGATCGGACAGGGTTTTTGTTGCATGCTGTATACTTCTAAACAATAGTTTATTAACAAATTCAAGTGAATAGAATTTACCTACTTAAGGAAAGCTTTAGACTTCTCTCGGGTTTCAAACCTAATCGTGGAAACTGGATGACGACGGAATAATTCACCAAACAAACTCAATTTGTATTTCAGGACAAAGCTGCTTTTCAACTTGGGTTTTGAATGATAACCATCTTATCTCGTTTTGGTAATTTTTGCAGCAAATCTATATGTTTAAGTTCTTAATGTAAATACCAAATTAAATGTTTTTTCTGATCTTGCAGTATAATTTAGATATAATTCAAAATTAGATTAGCTCAGGTAGAAAGCTAAGAATTGACCAACGCAATTTATTACGTGATAAAGTCATGAGAGCAGTGAAAGTCTTTAATACGTCTGTCTTTCAGTTTGACTGATTCTAATGAAACTAGGTATGGAGTAAGTAAAACACGCGGGCAAGAGCTACTAATTTATAAACGCTCAACCGCGCTTCGGTGGTGACAACAAAAGTAATACAAATAATAATCATCCTAGTCCCTTGTAATAGAGGCGCTAATATATTTTTAGTCTGACTGACCACTTCTGTGCACGATCTATATTATAAGTACGTACCTAAGTATCTATTCGCAGCTTTCGAGACGTGCTAATCTTACTAAGCTTATATTAAATTAGGATTCATGAAACCTCATATTTTTGCAGAAAAAGACGACGGTTTCATATATCAAAATAGTCACTAGACACGTCATAAAATATTAAAAACGTCACGTGCTCATCGCCTGCATTCCAGACAACAATCTAATTGTCTCTAGCAAAGTTCGAAAATTCCATTTTACAGGTCAACACAGGTCACTTATTAAAAAATAGTACTCGTAAATAAATATAGGAGAAATGAAGGATGGCATTTCGGTTTATAGTCTGTTTTTAAAGTTCCGTAGCTCAAAAAGAAAAAAGGAAAACTTAAAGGATCACTTTATTGTCCGTCTGTCTGTCTGTCAAGATTTTTTTCTCACAGACGCGTGTTGGTATCGTGTCACCATTGATGCAAAAAAAAAAATATGTCAACGCAATTAATAAATACAGGTATTTCTGTTGTTTTTTACATACATTGCCGAGATACTCAAAACCTAAGTACTTCTTGTCGAGCCAGAATCACGAAGCCCTTGCCTTTGTCTGGTCTATTTTTGTTTGGATGCTAAAATACTAATTTATAGGAAAAAGTTCAAAGGATTTCTTCATTAAAGGGCTCACAAGTAAATAGGTACGGGAGATCTGAAGATAGGTACTTCAATTCTACATGACGAGTACATTATATTAGATGATATTATTCATCAAAGAGAGCCAGCTAGAGGTCAGTATCCAAAATATTCTAACGAGCGACGCGACGTTGACCCTAAAACTTTTTAATCGCTGAAATAATTCAATTGTGAGATGCTTCAACCAAATAACCGTTCATTTGAAATTAGTTAGTAGATATTTTATATTATAGCTTACTTAAATAAAGTTTTGAACAGGCAAATAAACTATTAGGGATATAAAAATAAAGTCCATAAAACCTAGTTTTTAAATATACATATTTATTTAAAACAACACGGTTTACTCACGTATATAATTATCTTATTCTTACTCGTAGTAATGATAAACTAAATTAGTTTTTTTTAGTATCTTTTGCGACTTGCTGACAATCATCATTATCATATTACCTATTAAATGGATTGTAGTGATCATATAATTTAATAGTGGAAGGCAAAATTTAAACTTTCAGGCAGTGACCTCGGTAGCTTAGTTGGTAAAGCGACTGGCGCGTCAAGCCAGTGTTCGCAGGTTCAAGTCCTGTCTGAGATTTAAGTTTTTCTTCCACTATTTGTATTTAATTACAAATAATTTAATTCAAATACCTACTGCTCAGCTATGACAATGTAACTTAAACAAATTGGGAAACATGCTTGGTAGAAGAATCTTTTGAAGCAGTAACACGACGTATTTCATGTTAATAGCATACGTATTTCTAAATCCAGGTTCATACTGGTAATAAATCTCTTATTAATATGGGACATCTGAAAGCGGTATTATTGTACGGTGGGCGGTTAACCGCTGCAGGACTAACTACGTCAAATTGGAGGCATAATAAATTTCATAGCGTTTCATGCGAATACTGAGCTGGCTGCGGGAAATCCACGTCGAGTAACCAAACTAGCGACATATGTATTATTTGGGTAAAAGATAAACGTCAAACATAATTCCGAAGACCTATAATGAAATTGAATTATTCCTACAAGCATCGGCATGTGTGAGTGATACACAACGCACACTTACACACACTCACAATTTTTGAATAGGTATATCTTTAAGTTGTTATTTTAGTTCACCACTTTTACCTTTTTATAATTTGTTATTGGAGAGCAGGTCTTCCTAGCACAGATATTGCTTTTACTTAAAAGGAGGACCCTATGTAAGATTTAAAATAAAATTTAACGTTTTACAGAAACGTTAAATTTTATGGCCGTGCGGGGTGATCCGTGCTACATTAATATTTCATTCATTAATTACTATCATACAAAATTAAAAAATATTTAATAAATAAATATGAAATAAGTTGACAGTAAATATGAATAACATCTTACCATTCTTATAAACTGTTTGATAGTGTTTGTACTTTTTTGCAGTTTTTGTCGATCATTTAAGTGTTGTTGACGTCTTATTTAAACCGGTTGTTTACGATACTGTCCTTATATTTGATATTTCATATAAGTAAATATGAAAAAAATGATTCTTTGTAAAAGTTCTAAAAAAAGTCCGCGACAGCTTATTATGTCTATCTGTTAAGGTTGACTTAATATAACCTTTTTTATGGTAATCAAATGATTTGGTTATCAGATATTTGAGTTCCAAAAATATATTTTTGTTTAAATTCAATAGTAGGTAACTAATGTACCAAACAATTCGGTCCTTACCCTAATAATTCTTTTCGTGTCAATGAGACCCGATCAAATTTTTCCGACCAAAAAATCGGGACAAGGATTGAAACCCTAATTTCAAAAGCGTAAATACGTTTCATTTCGCTATTTTATTTAGGGTTTCGGTCGTTCAAGACAGTTCGAATGCCCTTTAATACTTAAGATGTAAATTTGGACGGCCTCTTTATTTATATCTTCAGTAACACTCACGTAAAAGCTTTCTTGATCTGCGAAACAGAAATAAAATGTTATTTTACAAAACGCTTAAGGTTACATACTTTTTGTATAAATTAATTAAAGACCTTAATCGCTATTTATTAAGATACTACTTCAGTTTTTTTTGTAGATATAAGCATGATTTACAAATTTCTTTTCATTAATTAATTTTATATGTTAGTCACTTTTTCAGGTTTATATCTGCAGGTAATTTTAATTTAGCTCAAGTAAGGCCAAACAACTTCAAGCAGCAATTCAATTCAATTTTAGTTGTTTATGGCTTCGTCGTCGGGGTGACAACGATTCTGCCAATGTCAGAGGACTTCAAGCAGCAGGTTTTATACAAAATAATATGTAGTCGCTTCTTAGAAATATCTTTCGTCTTGGCAGCCAAAATAGTTTAGCAGAAATACTGACAATGATTTGTCAAACATGCGAAGACATTCGCTATGCAGGAAGAGAAATGTCTAAGAAGTTGTTTTGGAAATGTTGAATAATTTTATTTGTGGCGCCAAGTTGTAAGGATATGACACCGCATAACCCTAAGTTTTACTGACGGAAAAGGTTGTATTTGACAAAATATTATAATGTGGAGTATGTGCTTTGTTTGTCACTTTGATCTGTGTGCTAGTTTAAAATGATTAATAAAAGCAGTTTTATTATGATTTTTTACAAAGATGGTAATAAAATAGTTGCAAACTTGCACCCTGAAAGCTTTGACGGTTTTAAAAAATAGTGATTCAGGATTTAAAATTTGTATTTGTCGGTATATTCGACAACATTATTTATTATTATAAAAAAAATGTAACAGAAATCATAACAACAATCACTAACTTTATCTTTATTTTTAACACAGGAAAAAGCTAAATTTATAATAATAAGTGTTATATATAAATTATACTAATTTATTTATTGTTTGTACACACAACCGAAAATAGAAATGAAAAATAGACATAAAGAAAATGTAGGTACAAAGGTACTGCTTATTTCCTAAGAAATTTCTTCCAGCAGACCAGGACTGGAAATGTTAATATAAAAATAGATACAGCGTGTAATTTAAAAAAAATATGACTGCAACAAAAACAAATACGTTTAAAAAAATATAAAATTTAAAAAAATAATAATAACGAAACATTTTACAAAATAAGATACCTACTTACTACATGTATATAAATATATAATATATAAGTATATAGTAATTATTTGCCTAGATAAATAAATAGTGAAAAATACAATATTTATAAAATACATATTTGACGGAAAAATACACAGTAATAAGATACTTTATTGCGACAGCTACGTCAGAGCTTACACTGTATTTTGTTCTGTTGTAAAGTCGCCGCAGTAGCATAAATTCGCAATTCCAGCCACCGAAAGCTACAAATATTTAATTCATATTTCTTTTCAAACTCAGCTGTAATGCAAAAGTACAATGGCTAAGTTGCATTTAAATTAAATTGATGAAAAAGAAAGTAGCTATAAACCGTTTTGCAGTTGAAAAAATAATAAGTACCTATTTACCTTCTTTGCTTCTTGCTTTAAATTTATTGCGCAATCTGGTAAAAAAAGTACCTATAAAGTAGCCGTATGGTACATAGAAGTGTTGAAATCTCTAATCATAGAATATTTTGAAGTTGTCACAGTCGGACTCTTGTTCATGATAATGTATCGAATGGATGCAACACAAGTGGACGGACGCTAAGTGTTCTTGATATCTACATTCCCGCATACTGAAGTCGTTACACGTGTATCATGTTTGTGTTTGCTTTCAACTAATTGTCATGAGACTGTTTGTGTAATTTGAAGACTAGCTACTTTTGTGAGCCTTCTACAATCGTTTGACAGTGAAAGCTTAAACAAATGCGACTTGCATTTGATTGAATTCGCCGTACTCAAATGCGATGACTTTATGTTAAAGGTATACGATAGCTGCTACTACTATTGCTTTGTAGGTTAATATTCTACCTATTAAGATACTGAAAATTTTCACTTTTAAGTGCCCTTAAATGTGATGTTTTAGCTTGACACGTGGACTAACACGAATTAATATAATCGAAGGTCGTTGTGCTATTTTAGAACAGTAAGAAGATTTGCCCTAAACATAAACTCCACTATAAGCAGTCAGTTTATTTTCACACCCTATTTGCCAATCTGACATAAGCCAATATATCCGCCAATACTGTACATACGTAGAAAAATACGTGTTTTATAAGCACATCAATCTTCTGGGTCTGGTAAACAGGAAAATGCCAATTAATTCCTGTCGACCAACTTACAAGGATTGCTTTTAAAATATCATGCTACATTTGATGTGCTTGCGGGTCAAATTGCCAAGAAAATTATCAAAACCTAACGTTTAATAAGGTGGCTGGGTCGGACTGGATGGAGATGACTGAGAACCAGGTTTTGTGGCGCAACTTCACACATCAACAGCCCTATGTCCAGCAGTGGACCGTAAAAGGCTGAGTTGATTAATTGAATGTCTAAAAATCCTACATAAGGTTCACAGAAAAGCGATATATTTACTTACAACTGCTTATCTATTTTTTACTAGCCACCTACACGGGATAATATTATATTCCTTATTAAGACAGGTTGATTGAATTTTTTTGACTTTACAACTGAATAATAAATAATCCTGTACTACGGCTTACAATGAAAAAAAAACTATTGCGTAATAAAGGCGTTATTATGCGTTGTTCCGCAATTGTTTGTTGTCCTAAAGAAAAAAAATAAAACAATAAAAATAAAAAAAATGGCTATCGTTATTAATTTCACCGCCAGGGGCGCTAGTCGCACGAGAGGTCATTCCATAGTTTGTAGATCGGCTTTGACAGCTGACGCGTTAGTGGCGCCAACTGGTGAGCGCAAAAACTGTAAGTGTCATTCAATCATTAGGTATGTGTATCTATAAATGTCTTCATCCTGAGAAAGTGTCCAAATCGTGTTAAATAAATTAAATAATATCAAGACATGAGAACGCTTACTATTGTGTTCAGACCCTACCTTACCGCTTGAATGATTCTGTTTATCTTTCAAATATAATCTTATTCAGTACTTCATATTACACAAAACTAAATTATCCTCAGACACAGCAGGTAATTTAATTCACAATAACTTACTTTATTTTGTCCTTCAACATTACACCTTGTCTCTTGTATTTGGGAGACAGTATCTACAAATGAGGTTTGCGAAATATCTAGATTTTCCGTCGGTTTGTCACTCATTAACGCCAGATGCCTACTTAATTAGGTCGAGAGCCTGTCGCTTTTATGAAAGTATCTTTAACATAAGTGAACTGGGTCTAGGCAATTTGCAGATGTTTTGTTACTGTTTTCTATTACAAGAACACTGAGAACTTCTATGTATATTGTAATGGTTGAGAAATATAAAAATAAAAAATTAGCAGTCGGGTTTTTTTAATTTTATTACTCAACAGGGGGCATTTTTTAAACTACTCACGGGCAATTAAAAAAAAAAGGTAATGAACGAATAAATTTGGCGCTGCAGACCTCTGACCTATCCCCTTAAACTTCGTAAGGGACAGAACAAAATCGTTGACCAAAAGACATTTCGTATTCTGCTGTTTCTTCTCCAAAACCGGACTGCTGATCTAAATAATTTTTGCATCAAAATTTAGAGTAAAGATATTAATCATCATCATTTTCTTTTTTTGTGTAAAGCCTATAAAGCGAAATACGTTTGTATGCAGAAAGACCCAGTTGCATCCTCTCCTAATACAGCTTGTTTATATCTTGAGTTAACAGTACAACTGGTCGATAGACAAATGGCCAGGCTGTTAGAATTTCAAATTAGTATTGAAATAACAAACTGGACTGCTCACCATTTCATGCAAGTTGTGTAGTCGTAACAGCTGACTGACAATTGCTGCCAAACAATATATTTTTAAAGCCAGTAATAAAAAAAAAAACAGCCTGTATCTGCCCTACTTCAAGGCAAAGGATCACTGTTGTTTTTATCGTTGTTTGGACTTAAACTCAAAGTTATTACAGTATCTTTTAGCAGTCTCTGTGCTATGGTATTCCTATTTTTAGTTTCTTAAAACTATCGGTAACCCACAAAACCCTAAAATCTGTTAAATAACATTATTTATTCAATTTAATAGTGAAGATTTCTTACACATATAAACTGGCTGTATAAACACAAATCTTAAACTGAACAAAAGCATCTTAATCTTAACCTATGTCTGCATGACATGAGTTGATGAAGGTGAGACGTGTGGGGGTCGCGCTCAATTGACGAGGGAGCGCGGTTTGTGGCGGCAGATAACACGTGCTTAACGGCTAAAGGATTGACTGAATCGAACTCAAGAGATTTACACATTAATCCTTTCTTATATAGTGTTACTTTATATAGGTATTTAGTTTATATCTACCTGGTACAGGATTGACAGCGGTATACGTACCTATAGTACATAAATAAGTAGACACTGATGTCTTGTACTACTTACTTGTTCATCTAAGTGCGGTCTGGTCATGTCGAATGGCTTAGCAGATTATGTTATTGTTAACAGTGGCAGTCATGTGACAAGTCTTGATGAAATGAAGAAAAAATTAAGACTATCCCAAACATGATAATATTATTTCCATTATAACTTTTGTGAGACATATTTGTCTCGCGACACCACTGCGTCATGAGCTCATGATTATGGGCCTGAAATTAGTCAGGCTTCTCCGATAATAATCTGTGAGTAAAGCCATTTACAATCTTATACATGATAATATTAATTACTTAAACTGTTCAAATCATACCGTAAAATTTAAGCTCGCGTCGCATTTGTTTTTTTTTCCTTAATAATTTAGAACTAAACGTTTTACTCACGCATATTCTCGGGATCGCCCGACTAGTTTCAGACTCAATAGGAATCCCTAATCATGAGCTGATGCGACGTGCCGCGGCCGTGGTGTCGCGAGTGTAACTCACTTTTTACTCTTTTTTTTCTTATAAGAAATACCAGTGCCAGTGCTTAAGTAAAAATTAAACCTTTTACTTACCTTACACATCCTGTTAATTAATAAATTAATTAAACTTCATTGCCTACAGGAAATTAATATCTTACATACATGAACAAATGTCTTCCTTGACAGTTCCACGTGGCACTGTATTAACAGCAAATCCTCTTTACATTTTGCGGGCCCTTTGTTTCGACCTTAACACGGAGAAATCAATTAATTTCATCAAATACCTTTTCAACCATTGAAAGCGACTTCTAGTAAAAGGTAGCAAAATCTCTATTTGGGATTTTTTGCAAGAAATAGGTAAACACGTTTTCACGCAACTTCTGTTGTTAGATTGGACTTTCACAATATAATAAAAACACTAATAATGTCGTACTAATAATATTTGGTTCCATAACAATCAGTTGGGATACGTGACCGAAATGTTGTAAACTTTTTTGTCCCATATGAAAGAATTCGGAAACAAAGTAATATTATTATTCCTTCCGTTATTGTTGATTTTTGACGGGCCTGTTGGTCTAGTGGTTAGTGACCCTGACTGCTAAACCGGAGGTCGTGGGTTCGATTCCCACCCAGGACAAATCTTTGTGTGATGAGCACGATCATTTGTTCTGTGTCTGGGTGTAATTTATCTATAATATGTATGTATTTAAAATATATAAGTATGTTTATCAGTTGTCCGGTTGCCATAGCACAGGCTCTGCCTAGTTTGGGATCGGATGACCGTGTGTGAGATGTCCCAAGATATATATATATATATAGATATAGATATATATAGATATATATATATATTTCTTTCATAAATGGTTTTGATAAACATCTTGAAATACGGACTGTCGGTAATCAAATTGTTTTGTTTATTGTAGTAGTTCGGTAAAAGGACTGGGTACTCGTTCGTACCTACTTTACGGTTTTCGTTTGTGTTTATCCGTCAATTATGAAATGAGTATAGGAGCATTATAAAATTTAGTAAGAGTATAGAAGCAACAACACAGTATACACTTTCTATATTCCAACTGATTCGTCAGCCAAAATAATTGTTTATTTATTGTTTATTGCACACATACAATTAAATAAATACGGTGTGCTAAAAGAAGTACCTAGTATGTTCAAAATGGTGGCCCAATTATACATGGCAATTTCATCCAGGAAACCATTTACCAAAAAAAAGTATACAAATTAAAAATAGACAAAAGTAAACAAAATACAACAAAAGTGTAGAAAAATTGAAAGATATATTAAATTCCAAAAAATTTAAATACATATATTATGGATATGAATCAAAACAACCCGAATAATGTTAACTAAACCCCGTACCTATCCAACTTCAACGGCAGTATCTAAGTCAGATATTATACTAGCAAACAAAATAAACGACAATGTTATAAAAATAAAGACAAAGGTATCAATTTCAAGTAACTCGATATTAAAAAGTATTCTCTCGCAAAAGTGTGCTCAATCCTGACATAGGTTAAGACAATACCTCAAGCAAATAGTCAGAAAGGGGTGAAACGTAATTTATTGTGTAACTGACAACCTTCCGCTCAGATGTCTTCAGAATTGATTTATTAAGGAAGCCCTGTACGTTTTAAGTGAAGGATCTTTTTACCAGATATGTAAATTGGGACAGGTGTGTAGTAACCTTATTTATGTTCTAAAAATAGAGAATAAATAAAGTTTGTATTATAACTTATATTCTCTATATTAGAAGAGGCCTGTGCCCAGCAGTGGGATATTTATAGGCTGGTATTATTATTATTATAACAACTTTTTGAGGCGTATTCAAAATGATTTATAAATATTGACGGTTTACTCACGCACATTCTAAGGATCGCCAGACTAGTTTTAGACTCAATAGGAGTCCTTAATAGTGAGCTGCCGCGGCGGCGGCTGTTGTGTTGCGAGTCGACACAGGATTCTTAAATAATAAATAAAGTTTTCACACATATACGGAATATTTTTATAGCCATTTTTTTTGTTTTTTTTCCTTCAACGAATTGGAAGTTTATTAGTTACATGTATTTTACAGAAGTAATCAGGTGCATTCCGTTTTAAAAATAAAGCTCTGGAAACCTATTCAGAGCTGTCATTGCCATTTTAAGAGTCTTTACTTTGAAATGCTTTTACCTAGTTCCAGTTATGTAGGGTTTTGGCGAATAACGCTTGGAGTTGTTCTAGTGTTCAAATGTAGATTGTACATACCTTAGAGAAAAATAAGTAAACTATAGAATGCGCCTAACAGAGTATGAACTGAAAGCACCAGTATGAACACAGCGCACCGTTTTTTGAAAACTATTTTAAAGCCAAATATTTCCCTAATAATATCCGACCCGTCGACATTTTTGCATAAACGTCTGTATGCACGGAAAATCACATAAATCAGTAAACGAGCGTAATACTTGTAGCTTAAAATTTGCTTACGCTCGGCACTACGGGCTACTAGCGATACGCGCACTATGCTTGTATATGTATACTCTAAGGTACATACAAATCTTTGATGTTTATTTCTCGTTAAAAGTAATTTGCTGCTTTGAAGCAGTTTTACCAATTATACAGTGTCGGAAGGCTCGGACTAGTTTTGATATTTTGGAGTTTACTCTTCGCACCTGTCTTTCCTATTGCGTGGCTATAATCTAGACTTATGTGGCTTTGATTGTTACCTTAAATTTGTGTAACACGCAAAATACAGAATTCAGTCAGTACAATCCGTATTTACGTTATTCTGACATTTAAATAAATATGAAGGTAGGTCTTTTTTAAAGTTTTCTCAGTAAACTTGATCATCAATGTACTTAACATCAAGTTGCTTCTTAAAATATAATATAACCGGTGATCGATAGCTCTGCTTATAACGTGTGAGGTCCAGCGTCCAAATTAATTAAACTGCGCTTGGGTGTGACGTAATTCATTAGCCCATATTCCTTAATGGGCGTGTATTGGCGTGTTCGCCCTGTCGTGTTCTCGACGACGGCTAAATAATCAGATTGCCGAATTCTATATTTTACCAAGCTTTTAATGTTTACCAAGTATTTATTATGTATTTTGTGAGATGAATTTGTCAACTGATACCTACCTGAGATATTTGATGAAACCTACTTGTGTGACCTTCCTTACAATGCGATGCAAAAACTTTGGACGTCAACGAAGACGTTGGTAGTATCAATTATATTGAAAATAGATGGTAGCGACGTCACTTATAAACTTTAAAAATAACCATTTAAAATCTTTTTTATTTTGTTAAATTATTTTATGTATAAGTCGGTCGTATTCTTTTTGCCTATAATATTCCTATTTTCTGTGTTAATAAAAAGAAACAAAGGTTTTGCTTTAAATATTTATAAGTCTATCCATATTTTGTCGCTGTTTCTACACCTATACAAAAGTTATACCTGTTTTTAAATAAACAATCTTTTGTCCTACATTTTTGGCAGCATGACCCAAGACTGAAATGCATATATATGAAAATTATTTAATAAACATGAAAAATCTGATCTCTTCTGTATTCTGAAATATGAATTAAACTTTTTAATGACCTACAACTACAGATATAACTCTCGGTAAGTTATGACTGACTTCTTAAAGACATGACTGTCATTAAAAAATCTGCAAGGCGGCGATGACCCAAATATTTTATACAAACCTTTTTGTAGAGCCAAAAGCTAATGGTAACTTGCCAACAATGATTTTTTTTCTTCTTTGTGGTGGTAGAGCTGTTACACTTTAGGTCCTGCAAAGTTTTATAAATATTTAAACATGAATATATAATGATTTATTGCATAAAATTATAAAAATAGAAAATGTAAAGCAAAAAGAAAAAAATGACGATCGCTTCAATATGTTTAGTCGGTCTTATTTCAATAACAAACATCTTAACTTAATAACAACTTAATAGCTGGAAACGCGGAAAACATCATTATTGATGTTGTTATAAAAAATAGCTTTAACTAATCAATTACATTTTCATATTACTCACTAGCAATTTTCTGTTAAAGTTAGACAAAACAGACTGAGTACGTAAACAAAAAAGTTTAATGAAGCGTAGCAGTTTATAATATGCTCAATTATGCGAGTATTAAATAAATTAAAAAGTTGTTAAGTTGAACAAAAAACAAAATAGAACATAATCGTCTTTCAATTTTAATTATGCTTTTTATATTTAGTTCCATTCTGTGAACTTACTTTAAAATCTATGATTATTAGATACTGGAAAAACAAAAAGAAAATTACATTATTTTGATTTATTTTGGACTAAATGTGTCCGTAGAGTTCGTAAATCAATGTTATCGGCTCACCAACTGACATTAATCGAATGATTAATAGGTACTTAGTAACTTCCTCATCGCATTTCGTTCTGAGATATTATAGTGTACCTACTGTGTGAAAAAACAGGTGTTTTCTCAACGGCCTAGATAGAACGCCTTTCTTACAACGACTAGTTTCTGAGATTATCTGAACTCAATTTTAGTCTAAGACTTGACAATTTAATTTTAATTGTAATACAAAAGTGTTGTTCGTTTAGCAGGTACACAAACGACACACAGTACAAAAAAATACTCTCAATGTTTAGATTCCAGTCAGTTCTTTCCATTGATAATTTGTTTATTTTTAAGAAAACTGTATCTCCTGCCGGCTAAACTAATATTAATTTGTCCTTGGCATTGTATTAAAATAAATTAAAATTAAATTGGAGAGTTAGGGCACTGCTCCTTGCTTGGTCAGTAATTGTAATATGAGATAGCAAGTACCGACAACACTGAAGATTGATTGATGTTTTAACGCAGTTGTAAATAAATAAAACGTAATTATGGAGAATTAAAAACTAAAACACATACATGTGTTTTATAGAATGTTCGAATCAAAATGTAAATAAAAAAACAAAGAAAAGGAATAAAGCATGTTAATTAAGCGACAAAACATAAATGACACGAAATAATTATATCAATTATCATGTTCTTTAGTTAATTAATTTCTAAAATTAATTACCAGTACTCAACTTTATAATTCATTTTCACTCACGACATGACAATTTCTAAATTACACCAAATTAACTTATCTAGGTGACACAAATGTAGAGCTTTCCAAATTAAATCGGGTTGGCTTCGCAGATTAACCGGACTTTGTACGATTTAATGTACGTTGTTTTTAATTAGAATTAGCTGGGATTGTGATGGGTTCCTAACTGAAAAACGTTGGAAACGCATACATTTAGCCGTTGTTTAAAGGAGATTTGAAAACATAATGTATATTACAGTGTTCTATCGGGAGCAGTGCTCGTTTTTGGGCATATCAAGACATTATACACATCAACATAAATTTGTCAATATTGTCCTCGTGGTGTGTGCGTTATGAAAATCTACCACACGGCTATAAAATAAAGAAGTTTTAAACATATTATCACTGAAGCGTAGACTACTGTACCTGTTTAACAATAGACGAGACTGAAAGCATATGCAATAATAATTAAATTACACATAATAATATTATTATCATATATAAATATTTGTAGGTAATAACTAAGACGTTTTAGTGAATTTCTACTTCGGAATAATTCTTAAAGACAATAAATTTCTTATCACATTCGGGATAAAGAAAAGAGGGAGACACGCTTCCGGCGAGCAGAAAAAAAAATAGCTTCAATAGTAGTCGTAAGTACCGTAATATTTCACCCTTTGCCAACCCTTTTTATAAACAAATGTGAAAGGGGGTGATCCCGCTATACTGCTGCGTTGGTATGTGCAAAACTCTTAGTCAAACGCATTATCTTGCTGACAAAAAGTTATGTATGAAGTTGTTAAAGTTGCTGACTTTTACTGCGCTTCGGAGTTCTTGCTTACATGACATGTTGACTTCATTATAATTTATTTACTTCTTTCCATAGAAATGTAATATTTTTAAACTCTTACCAATATAATAACATTCTAGTTTTTTTGAAAGAGCCGACTATACAAGGTGAATTTTTTGTCGTTGTACAAACGAACTAAAAACTTTTATATCGGTTACAAAAATGCTTGGTATAAAAAACTCAAAAACAAAAGAAAAAATTAACTCAAATTTCAATACAGTTGCCGTAACAGTTTGATGGTAATACTACTGAAGTTTGAGATTTTTTTTCTTTTGTTTTATTTTTGTTTTGTTACCAATCGTTTTTATAACAGACATAGAGGTAATAATTTTCGTTTGCACAACGACTAAAAACTCACCTTGTATATCCAACATTTTGTTTTCTAATGTATGATCTTTAAATAATATAACGATGTTACAATATAAACTGTAATATAACACTCAGAAATAAACGCTAGCTCACAATTCTCTAGATAAACTAGAAACATATTTCACAATCCAAAGTAAAACCGCGTACAGAAAAATCCACTCCCAAAATTTGATAAAGCGATGTCATCACTAACAAAATGGCACAAACTGGGCAAGTGCGAGTCGGATTACTACACTGGGAATTTTATAAGGTTCCTTTAATTCGTATTTCTTTTGGTTATAAATTATGAATAATAATATAATAATCATTCCAGCTAGCAGCGTTAAAGAAAGAGAATATTATTAGTTTTTAGTTCGTCAGCGAAAAAGTTTCAGAATTTGAAATGAACACTTTTTTAAGTAATCTAAGGTTTTACTCATAACAAAGATTACTTTAAAATGAAAAAAACTGAATAAATTATGTAGGATTTAAAAAAAGAAGTTGAATAATATACGTAGCTTTTGTAATTTACATTATTTTTAATGAGTACACGCTTTTTACTCAAAATATACCTATTTACTTCAATGGTTTCTCCGATATTTTACTGTATTACGGATCTCTAAAAAGATAAAAGCACACGTAGTACAAAAATACCTAAAATGACGACAATAATTCGCTCAAATTGATGGTGGGTTGTCAAATATTTTGATACATATCTAGGTATCTATCGACAAATGTGTACTGAAAGTTAAAATATTGTTGGCTATATATAGGTTGGGCCTTATGTCACACCACCACGTAACACATTAAGTTTTTGTAAAAGCATATAAATAGAAAAGATTTCTCGTATTTAATTAAAAAATAAATGTGGCAGAATTTTATCCCTAACCTCATTTTTTGTGCAGCAGTCTTACGTAAAGAGAGCTAAGCAGAAAAATTAATTAAATAAATAAATGTAAACAACATCACATACATAGCTCTGAATTCAAAGTAAGTAGCTATAAAGCATTATGTAATGGAATTATGGACAACGAAGGTATTTTTTTAAAAAACGATTTACGCAGTTCGCCTGAGCGCAGGCTTTGACTGCTTCACCGGACTTTTGACAACGAAGGCACTACAAACACCCAGACCCGAGACAATTTAGAAAAGTGGTTTTCTACATTGATCCGTCCGGGGATCGAACCCGGACCTCAGAGCTGGCAACACCTTGAAAGCCGGAGTGTACGCCACTCGACCACGGAGGTCGTCATATTATCTAGCAAGCTAAGCAACTAGTAAGTTGAATTAATAATGTTTTTATATGGTATCTGTAAGGTTTTATATCCAGAATTACGACATAAATATAGTCATAACTATATTTCGCATTAAAGCTACAAAAAATTAAAACAAATAAACGTACTAATAAATCGCTCAACTTTTGTTATTTTATAAAATTTTCATGTCCATTAAACACTAAGCAACGCTTGAAATTGATTTTGCAGGCTTAATTTTACATACAACATAAGCCGAATATTACTTTTATATTTATTATTATTTTGGTCTCATTCGGTAAGTAGTAGTTTGGATTTTATATAATTCGACATGTAAATCATGTTGTATAATTATAATAATTATAAAGATTATAAATTATGAGCTCGATATTATAAAAAGGCTCTAAATAGATAGAAATGGAACGAAGTGACTCGCTCCCTTTTTTTGTTTCTGAACATTTAGACCCTTGCCCAGCGGTGGGACCACATGGGCTGATAATAAATTAAATAAAATGATATGTTAATAAAAAATATTATAATAAATAATTGGAAAAAGAATACAATAGGTACATTACTATTTAACAGAATCGAAAACTTTGTACGGACGGATTAATCTGTGATATAATCTTTATTTGCCTTGTAGCTAAATACTGGTTCCACTTATCAGTGATGGTCACGATTTTGGCCTGACGTCGACTATGTAAATATATGATTTAGTAAAAGAGTAAAATATAATTGAAGCAAAACAAGACACTGTATCATTCGTTGAAAATGAAAAAATAAGGCCATCGTCGCGTCGGTTCGCATAAGATAGATGGTCTGTACAAAACAGTGGAACGAATGTTAGGCTAAATTAATTTAAACGCTGACTTATGACAATGAGATAACGAAATTTTAATTAAATAAAAAAATAAGTAAGATAATAATTAATTATTATTTGTTAAATTGAATATAGGTACATAAGTTATGTTATTAATACCCAATAAATGTATTAAAATAAATAAAAAAATGAAACATGGATTTATTATGTATTAAAACATTTACGTAAAATATTTTCTGATTTGCATCCTATAAGCTTTTGTTTTAATTGTTAAGCCTTGTACAAAAATAATGTTTTCGTATTTTACATTCCTTCCTAATAATTAATTACGTCGGGGAAGATAAGTTTGTAATTACCTACCAATCGAAGTAAACTATCTAGAGTAAAAGTTTGACTTCTAGGCTTTAAAAGTAGATCACTTTAATTACAAACTTTCCCTGCCAAGTAGTTTGATGAATATAAAATGAATCAGATTGGTTGACGGGCGATCGGATCGGATCATCGAAATATTGAAATTAAGCTCGGACATTTCCCGTTGATTGCTATTGATATGAAAATCGTGTTGAATATTTTCCGATGTCAATTTACGAGTTTTGAATTAAATAATTGATCGTTCGAATGGATGCATTTCGGTAGGCAGTATCGACTTTTTTTACTTTTAGGTGAAATATCGCTACTGTTCCGGGACAAAGATGGCAAATGAGCGGGTCGCCGTCCGACTATAAATGGGTATTCAATTGAGTTTCTTATTTTGCCATTGATCGGGACAGAAATATAACATAAAAGTTTCTTCTTAAAGAACTTCCGTCTACGGATGTCGTGATTTTTAGTCTGACCTAAAAATTGCTTGAAAGGAACGGAAAAGGATTAAAATATAAATTGAGCATTTTTGCTTGATATCTCAAAAAGTAAAAGAAAAAAGCTGTTCATTTATAGACCATTGTTTCCCGATGGCGCAATTTTAGACATCTGTACGAGTCAACCAAACAAAATAGATCTTTATCATACTTAAAGCCGTTTGTACACGAGGGGACGCAAGTCTTCGATACCCGACGATTTTAATCTTCAGGCAAATTACGCTCTACAAACTCATAGAGGTTCGTACATAAGCATGCATTGTCAGATTTAAGTCGTCGTGTATCGGCGACTTGCGTACAAAGGGTCTTAAGGTAACTTCGTTGTTTTAGAAAGTAGGTCAAGTATTGCTGGTTGTTCCAGTGATATTAATCACTGTGTCACAGAGGCATCTAGATGGCTTTGAAGCCCAGGATGTATTGGCTACAATTATGTCTTATTGTGCTTTGCTTTACTGAATACTGCCATCAAGAATAATACCATCAGTAGTTGCAATTTTAATAATTTTTCTGTGTGTGTAACACAAGTAATTTTAATGTAAGTTCTTTTAAACCAGAAATTATATTATTTGCATTGATTTCTTTTATTTTCTGATTATTAAGACTGCAATGTTTCTCAAATATTTTTATTTATCAACTGTCCTTCTAGCTTCTGCCTAGCCTTTTCCCATGCAATGTTGGGGTCGGCTTCCCATCTTCCGCTAAAAACCGTATTTTACATGGAGTGACTGTCTATTTGACTCCACAACTCATTTTACTGGGTCACTCAGTATCCCATGGTGAGACCGGTTGTCAGAATCAACGGCTAAACGTCAACATCCTAATAATTTATCTCCTATACCTACCATAAAAGCAAAGCGTCTGTAAAAACAACTAAAAAGTTTGGCAAATAAACTACTTCAAATTAATAGTTTTACAACCTTCTTTGCTTTTACGGATTTCATAACTTATAATGAAAATAAAATATAATGTATAAAAATCTCTGAAAATAATGAGTTTTTGTTAAACAGATTTGAAATTATTTGACAAGCACTTTTGTCGCCAGTCATATTCCCAATAGGCGCCAGCCTTTCTCAAGAAGCTGTAAAAGACTTATTTAATTAAAGTCAAAGTCCTTTAATTGAAGTTTCAGCAAAATTTCGGCTACGGACAGACACCTCATGCTTTGCTAGAAAAGTTTATTTTGTTCTTAGCAATTAAAGTTTTTTTTTTATTTTTCTTATTAATATCCATCAGTTGAATTCCTACAGTTAACCGAAATCAGTATCGACTAATACGTTACTATTACCGGAAGAACGAACAACAATACGCGGTTAAGCATAATGACGGCGCGCGCGTCTCTCGTTGTACCGAGTCTTGAATTGTAAAATAATCTTTATATAGTCGCTGGCCTTTAAAAGTATTGTAATGTAATATTGAATGTAATCTAATGATAATATGTTGTTCAGTGTAAAGCATCAATTTATCTTATAGAACTAAGTAAAATGAAATTTTATAATGCGGCATAGGAAATAAAGCAAGAAAATATAATTATTTTAAATGAATACAAATAGTAGAAATAAAAACTTAACCCTCAGGCAAGAGTCTAGACTCAAACCTGCGACTACTGGCTTAACGCGCCAGTCGCTTTAACAACTAAGCTACAGAGGTCACTGCCTGGAAGTTAAAAAGACTTTTGAATTAAACTTGGAATTTAAACACAGTGGTAAACAAATGTAAAACAAATAAAATTACACTGAACTTAAGTGTAATTTTTACTAAGAAACTTAAACTTACTTTAGTGTGTAGTGATAAATAGCTGTTTAAAGTGTTAAGTGTGAGCTCCTGTTTAATGCGACTGCACTATCGTGAAACGATTTTTCTCTAAACCGACTTTCTCGATAAAATAAGGTGTCGGTTCAGTGAAAAATGGTTTTAAGTTCTCCATTGATGGGTAACCATCGTTCTTAGCTTCGATTTTTCCGTAAAAACTCTAGCTTTTATCACCAAACAAATGGATTATCACATTAAAACTGCATGTAACCTTTGTGTGGCTGATTTATAAATAATATGTGTCCGTCAAGGGTCAATTCATATTAGAGCAGAGTCGAAGCGCGTCGATGCCAACTAAAGAGATAACTCAAATTCGTGCGTCTGTTTATCTCAAAAGAAATATGAGCATTGCTTGGTTGAGTTAAAGGTGAATTTGCTATATTAACTTTTCGAAGGACGCTTCGATGCGCTTTGACTGACACTGGTGTAGTTTGAATTGTCACTTAGACACCACCGCATCAAATCGTGATTAGGAACTACTTTTGAGTCCGAACCTTGTCGATAATTCCCAAAAATACCAATTTTCCTTAAAATCAATGTTCTTCAGAATATACCTGAATCAATAGAGGTCCTTTTATGGGGTCGTAAGTTCAAACGTTCACACGCCACGTAAGAACTCATAACTGAAATACTACCTCGTAAATTCTCGTTTATGTAGTAAAAGGCTATTATGTGTTATAATTGTAAGGATTACTGAAAATAGGCTTTATTTTGTTACAAATGGTTAGCTTTATTACAACTTCACTTAATTAAAGGTTGTGGTAAAAATAAATAAAAGATGGTCATATATTTTTCGTCCAAGTTACGTTGATACCAGTTGGGCTCAATAAGTTCGATCGCTGTTGCTAGTAATTAACTGCTAATTTCTCCCGTTTTTTTTTTCCGTTTAGTTTATGATTTATACGTTTGTGTGATTAAAAGAATGTCAGATAAATGTTGTGGCATTAGAGTAAACATAGACAAGCATAGAGCGTGCGCATCGCTTGTAGCCCCCTAGCGCAAGCGTAAGCTAAATTTACTACGCTCGTTTACTGATTTATGTGATTTTTTGTCGACAGACTTTTATGCGAAAATATCGACGCTTCCGATATTATTAGGGTAATATGGGATAGTTTTAATAAAAAGGTGCGCTCTGTTTTGACTCTAATTTTACGATTCATACTAGTGACAACAGTTAATACTCGATAATTTACTTATTTATTCCTCTAAGGTGGTGGCATACCGCTTTGCTATGCAATAAAAGCAATTTACTAAAATAGAAAATATACGATTTCTAAAACTAACCAATACACTTAAACTCACATAGGTACATTTTCTATATATTAATTATCTTCGTTTATGTGAACATTTAACGAGTCCATTTTCGTTGATAGTGATGTAATCCAAAGGAATTCGTGTGTCGCACTCAAGCCTGGTTTATTGGTCCCTCACAAAATGTTAATAGCGGGGTGCGCTGAATTACTTCAGTTAATTTTCACTGATATCTTTACTTGAGCAAATAGTATTTACGAAATGTTTGCAAAAGTTAACACTTTTAATTATCGGAGGTTGCACTTTTTTCTTTCATCTGTTTTAAGGTACATTTCATAGCTTGTTTTTTATGAATGTTTAATGAAAGTATCTAAAGCGAAAATTTTAAAATAATATTTGGTGTTGTAACTTAGAAGTTTTAACATATTTTCATATTGCTACCTACATGTTTGTTTGTAAGAAAACCAAACAAACACGTGGTTGTTACACAACAAATAGAAGATTTTATCATTTAATTTTGCGAAAAATACAATTCTTAATATTTTATAATTTAATTTAGCATAAAATATAATTCATCCTTTAGCAATCTGTTGCAAAATTGAATTATAAAATTTCCTGAATGTCCTGATGAAATCGTCATGAATTCTTTAATAGTGGCTGTATATCATATTAATAAACTTAAAATACCTAATGTTATAAATTTGTTACTTATTTTTTTCCAATAATATATATTAATAAATAATCATGATATATTATGTGGTTTCGATTTAAAAATTTGGTAAGTTCTATATTCCACACTTGGTAATCTTGACAACGCACCACAAGTACCTCTGGTATCAAAGTTAAAAATAAATGGTTCTTCTTTTCTTCATAACCAATGGTCCCTCATGATTTTACAAAACATGCATGACACAATAGGTTTTAAGTAGAAATGCATCGATATCAATCTAGCAAGACCCAAACCTTCCTATGTCCGTTCCTTTGATCAACATGAGCACAATACCAAAGGATTGCTCAGAAATCATTAAATTGGCAAATTTGAAGCCGCACCAGATAGGAAACATACCGGAATAGAGCGATTGAACTCAGCTGTTCGATGCAAGAATTTAGTATTTCGTTCTCAAACGATAAAACTGAGAAAACAAACACTTTAGTGTTGAATTATCGTATGTGAATTTGTTGTATCTGCTACACAAACCATATCAAAAATTCTTTAAATGTAAAACAATATTGTAATAAACATTTTTATTTTTATTAAATAATATTAAGAAATAATAAATGGCCGCAAGTTTCTGTTGATATCACAATTAATATTTACTGCTTTAAAGCGCCGCAAGACCAAGGTGCTTGGTGATATGGCCAGGAAGCCTAAGGTCAGCAGTGGACATTCTATAAGAATCCCTGATTAAAATAATTATGAAGTTAAACATAATACAAACGCGCATTTACATCTGAACTGATTACTGAATAAACACGTAACTCGATTTGAGCTGCAATTTGTGCATGATTTGTACCTTTGTGTCATTAATGAGAGAATTCAATTCAATTGTTACTTGGAGCGTGCGTGTCTGTCAAGTGCGGATGTATGCATTGACTGCGAGTCATTCGATTATCTAATGCCAGTGTAATTGGAGATAGCCGACCGTCCATTTTATTATGACTTAACAAAGACCTAAGAAACTAGAATTACTTCCAACTAAAACTATTAAAATTTTAAATAAATAATCTGCTACTTATGAGTTAAATTAAATTATCCTCCTTTTTTGTTTTCGCCGCAGTCGGATAAAATAGGCTTTTTTTCATATTGAAAACTCCTTATCCCGTGTGCTTACATCTTAATAGTTAAAAAAAAGACGTTGAAATAAAAGTCGTCAAATCTGCTTTCTTATTCTAGCTTTTCCAGCAAATAAATATTTAAGTTAAATTGTCTCGATTAAGCCAAAAATACTTAATCTTTCGTGAAAATATTCGCGTGTTTAATAAGACAAATTAATATTGTTGTATTTGGCAGACTTGAACATATGCCTAGTGGCATTAATTCCACATCGTGTATCTACCATTTTACCACAAATAAATATTTCACTATGGCTTTAAGTTTAGAAGTTTCTTTTTTAATTTCAATTTGTATTATTGAATACCATCTATTTATTTACTAAAAGTTTAAGCACATGTTACCAAAAACGCATTCCAAGAAGAATCATGAAAAAAAATCCCTTGTATTTAGTTTTAGGTTAGCACACGATTCAAAAAGTCTTTAAGCAATTTAGCCAGTTCCAGGTCTTTTATTTACCTTTCAGGAAGATTTTAAAGATTTTTCTAAAAAAAATCATGATTGATTTTCACTGCAGTGTTCAAATAACGACAAATTGCCAGTATATCGAGAACGACTACCATTCACTACGTCGTTTCCCTTCAAATGACTATAAGTTACGCGGAAATCGGAAATCCATATTTTCCACTCGCTCTCGGGTTAGTAAAAAATATTCGCGAATAGTTTTTACCCGACTGCCAAGGAACGGTTATGTTTTACAAACGGCTGGACTAATTTCGACATTTAAGGTATGGTTAGATTCGTCTCAAAAATATATTAATATAATATAATATCTAGGGACATCTCACACAAGGTCATCTGATCCCAAACTAGGCAGAGCCTGTGCTATGGCAACCAGACCACTGATAAACATACTTATATATTTCTAAATACATACATATTATAGATAAATTACACCCAGACACAGAACAAATGATCGTGCTCATCACACAAAGATTCGTCCTGGGTGGGAATCGAACCCACGACCTCCGGTTTAGCAGTCAGGGTCACTAACCACTAGACCAATAGGCCCGTCGAAAACCCAAGTATCCTTAGATAGGGGTTTTGAAAAAAAATCTAATGGTAGAATTTTGACGATAACTTGTAAGTAATTAAATATCCTTTTTTACCAAACCTATCGAGTAAGGGATTTATAAAAATATATGCAACTTGTAGGTATGTAAAATAAATTATTATATAAAAAGCCCTTTCTTAGCAGATCAGGGCAGTCAGGTTTTTTATGTTTTTTACTAATACAACTTGTTATATGGCTCGGTTATAAACGGGAACTCTTGCTCGTAAAACAACTGACAGACGAATATTTCGGAGAAAGTGTAGTCCATTAACAAATATGAGTTTTGGCTGCGATGTTGACTGGTAACAAATATTTGTTTATCTGTCTATTTTTAAAAGCTTATATTTAACTACACTTCGTAGACCAGGTCTTCTTATACATGAAAAGAAATATAGGTGAAAGAAGGCCATTTATATTTATAATTTTTTAGGTAAATAGGTAAGTTGTAGTAACTATTACTTAAAAATTTCGACAGGTAAATGTCCATTGGCAAAGGTCTTAACCTTTCGATTAGGGGAGCAGCTTACCCGTTTGCCTTCTATTCTTTATAAAAGCAAAAACTTTCCCTAATTAACATTAAGTCAAAAATATTACAATATAAAGTCACAGCCGGCGACAGCACTAAAGTTCCATAATGCCGTAAAAACTTTCAAAAGAGGCAGTGACCAGCAATTGTCGGAAGTTTTGTAAGAGGGCAACCTTACCCCCAATCACAGTCGGTCGTTACGGGTCACTTCAGACCTTTCTAAAGAGAAGTTCGTAATAATATGTATTTGGTCAACTTTAATATAAGTCACGTGTAAAAACGTTTATATGTAAGATGGTAGGTATGTATTAAATAGTAAAAACTCTTTTGAGAAAAGAAGACATGAAATGGTTGCGATTGAAATTATTATTGCAAAAGTTATTACTCTTGTCTATTACGAGTTGTAAAAATATAAGATTTCTTCGAAATACCATTAATGTAAAGTGATGAAAAGTTTTGATGTTTATTGTTGGATAATACTAACGTATGAAGCATGTATGAAATAAGCGCATAAATGAAGAATATTTCATTATAGTTGTGAAAGCAATTTGTTTTATTGCTGTATCCAACAATACCATTATTATTTACAATCCTTGTTGAAATGATTTCATTCATAAAATGAAATTCATTATCATCTTATAAAAAAATACCTACTTTAATTAAAGATTTCAGAAAGAAGCAGTCTATGTTAGAAATTAATTAATCTTTAAAGATATTATACCGACTTTCATTGGTTCATAAATAGAAAATAATTTAGTTCGTCGATGCGAGTAGATTGCTTCATTAATATTCAACATTCAGTCAGAAGAAAAAGTACAAGACCATTCTGTTTAAAAAAAAATCTGAGAGTTATAAATACTTTTTTAGTTTGCTTATTACTAACTACGCGTAGGTAATGCTTTTAATAGACGATACTAATAATTAGAAGTATTTTTATTGGTGAACGTATATTTCTATTGCCTACTTGTAACTTCAAGATAAATACATTATGCTACGAAGTTATCTCAGGAAATAACAGTTATATCAACTTTAAAAATATTTTATTAGAATTTGATGTGATTATTTATGAATACCAGGCATTTAAGTCAAGTTTGATTCAGAGCGCAGACGGAAATTTTGTTAAACCATAAATCAACAAAAATATAAATATAACAAATATATATGCTAACGTTTTATATTAATTACTAACAAAAAATCTAATTACAAAAGCTCAGTAAGAAATTACCGTTCTTAATTTGCATTTAGAGAACCATTTAAAATAATTAATTAATGTTTATATCAAAACCTCTTTGGACAGTCTTGTCAATAGCACTTTACTCATCCTAGTCCCTCATTAAGCCGGGACATTAATCAAATTTGTCACGTTAACTCACGGAGATGACGCGTGACAGATTACCGGAGGTTCTTTAGCTGAAAAAACAATGTTACAGATTTGAGCGGCAAATGAGGGTCAAATTATCCGTGACGAGTTTGTAGAGTCAGGAGTTTTGGAATTGCATGTGTATGTCGGTATGTGATTGTTGGGATTGATGTAATTTAATTATTTTATGAAAATAAAAAGGCAGGTTTTAGAAAACATGTAGGGACTTTTTTTTTAGCTTACTTATATTGTAAACATAATGACTTCGACCCACGCAGCACTACGCTGGCACAGCGCGGGTAACCTATATGTCGGACTTTCACCGACTAAAAACACCCCGGTCCCGTCTTTGCCTTAGCCAGAGCCGCGGGATAATATGCGCATTCCCAGCGCAACTCCGGTAAAAACATCTAGGACCTTATAATTTCCAGCCTTTAATCATGAAGCATGTGTGAAAAATAATTTAAGGTAGAAATAATATATTCGTTAGAGAATGTATTTTATAATCCTGGAACCGAAAATCTTGCGTAAATGGGTTAACCACCAACTAGATAATGTTCGAACGGATTTATCGATATTTGTTATTATCAGACAAAAAAAATAGTATCAATAAACAATGTATGCTATCATTTAGAATATTTATTTGGCTAGTAGGTATGACCTACCTATAGGTATTATAAGAAACATGAACGGTGGAGGCAATAAATTATTTAGGAGATTTACTCCATTTTGAAAACCCTGTTGTGTCCTTCTATGGTTCATGTTCAATGACATGAGCTGAAATATAATTATTTTATGTGAGCTCAAGTTTCATCAGTAGGTAGCTAAGCTTAGAGTTAATATTTATCTTCTAAAGACATCGTGAGAAAACCTAGAAAATGAGAAAAATAAAATACTCAATGAAACACTAATTAATATAACTCTTTCTTTTTTATTTGACTTTATATAGATATTAAAACATAATTTACTTTGAATACATTGATACTAATAAATTAAGTCTGATGCATTAACTCGACTGTTTTCGAGCCACGTAGGATTTTATTTTAAACATAGAATTTTTCTTTTTTAACCAAATAAGTGGGTGCATTAATTGGAAACTACATGAAATATACTATATATGAAGTCAGGTCAATGGTCACAGTTTCTTAAGCTAGACATTATAACCATGCACATACACCATTTATTTATATTTGATAGCAAACATTGCGGTCAAATATTAAACATTTAATATTGCCAGAGTCGATATAACTTGTTTGTTTGTGGAGTTCAACATCAGCAAACCCGTTTATGCACGGTTCGATTAATCTAAGTTAAATCGACAGCATTTAGCGGTAGATACCACATTTTGTGTTTAATAACACCGAACGACATAGTAAAATTATGTCCATGAATACCACAACATAAAGTCTATACTGTATACCAATACTTTAAAGCAGAAGAGTTAAAAAATCGGCACATTCGAGTATACCTATATGGAAATATATAGTTGAACACAGAACCTCCTTTTTTTAAGTCGGTTAATAACCGAGACAAATCTTGTACCTATAAACTGCATTGTGTTGATTGTCATGTTCTTTTCTGCGTTTATAGATAGATAGCAATGCAGCATTAATTATTATTTTTGTACATTGATTTATGTCGTGGTGACTTTGGCTGGATGCCTTATTGTACGTACAAATAATAATCCATTCTCGACGTTAGGCAATAAGCCAAAAACCTTTTAATTAAAGGTTGCATTGAAACTGTCACATTGAATTAACTTCGTTGCTTGCTTAACTTTTTATACTCATGATAATATTGAAGCCGACGTTTAGGTACACCGAGCTAATTAAAAGACTTCGTCGTTTTTATTTGTATAGGACCAATATTTTAAATGTACCCACCCTGCCTTTTTTAAATTTGTAATTGTTTTTATGTTCAGTTTAGAATTAATTACCTTTGCGTACTTTTTAATAACTATTAATAGAAAACACAAGTGCAATGACATTATATGCATAACATAACATGCATGTGCATTCACATAATATGTATATGCATAACATATGACATGTTAAAACAAGCATTTTATTACTACAATATCTGATGATTAACTTAACTTGTTAAGCACGGCCGTTCCACTCGCCGTCACAATGGAAAGTGGCCGATTACAGCTGCAGTATCAGGTAAGGTTAGCTGCCCCTTTATTAGGTTGCCCCCCCCCCCCCTCCAAGTCAGATAATCAGTAACCGATTTTTAGAAGTAGAAAAATACACACGTCCAACAAAAAGTCGGCCAGAAAAAAAAGGAAGGAAAAATTGACCCGATTATCGGTACTACAAAAATTCTGACGTGGGCGGTACGGCTAATTCTACCTATATTTTTGTTTTATGTTGTAATTACTTCCAAATTTATTTTAATTGCAATAAAAATAGGGTTTCAAATACCTATCAGCATTACTAAAATACTACGTCTTTGGTGGTAACCGACAGAACTTGGTATCGTCAAGGATCAGAGATCAATGAGTAACAATGCTATAAAAATAGGGCACATAATTGTGTAGGTATGTTTATTATTATTATTATTTAATAATATATAAGTTTACTTAAAAGTTATAGCAAATTATAATACAGTTCGTTTCATATTGTTTGTCTAATAAAACTTTATGTACTGAGGCCATCACGCCTCGCTTGCTTTAATTGAAATATACCCACACTTTGACAAACAAATTAACACCATATAACTTTCTCTAACACACTGACAATTATAAATTAATACATGTATGTTGTCTTATACTAAATATTTCAGTAACGAAGTGAAGTATATTACTGTAGTGTCTCCATAGTGCGATACTCATAAATGTATGTCGTTTTGCAAACTTTGTCTTAGAGAATTGCGTTTGTGTTTTATTATACCAATCGTAATTAAGTAGCTACAAGGTTTCTAGAACTGTGTCATTAGTCGTACTTATTATAATATTGCCTGCCCTCCTAGACAAGTGGCATTTCGTCAAGCGTTAACGAAGATAGAAATCGCTTAAATGACATCAAATGTATGGAAATGACATTTCGTTTCGATAAGTCACGTGACTTGGACTTGTCACTTCCATACATTTGAACGATTTGATTAGCGTTATCGCTTGTCGAAATGTCACTTATCTAGGGGGGCTGGTTCCTATACTCGAGAAACGATTCGTTTTGCTTACGGACGGTAGCATTTTCCAAGCAAGACGAAGAAAATTCTACAGTCCTTAGCCATAAGTAAGGATAGTTAATTAAGACACAGATTAGTCAATAAGCTTAAATAATAATACCAGCCTATAAATGTCCCACTGCTGGGCACAGGCCTCTTCTCAGGTAAGGAAAGCACGAGCATTGGTCATCACGCATGCTCATTATGGGTTGGCGATTTCAGATTTAATTTTTTGGAATCCAGATCCTCACGATATCTTACTACACTGTTTGTGTTTGTTTACATATAACTTTGAAAAAGTTACATTGGTACTTGCTCGTAGTGTGTTCGAACCTGCAACCTTGTGCATACAAATCCGTTCGTTGAACCGCTAGGCCACCACGACATTTCAAGTTTCATCAAGCTTGTTTGTTACCTAATAGCAGGTATTCATTTATAACATTTGCTTAATATTATACCTACTTTGAAGCACAATTTCACTCTAAATTTACAATTTTTAAACATTATGATATGATCTGACATGGCATGGATATGGTTAGGGGGAACCGGTAGAACCCCAAAAATTGCTAAGTATGTCCATGCGTCTGGATTTCACGCGAGTAAGGTCGTATAAAGATTTATAACAGTCAATATTTATAATACCAGTTTTTTTTTATAATAATAAGAGTATTATTTACAATACAAGAGAACATCCTAAATGTGAAACTAAGTTTCTAAATATACTGTATTTATTTAATACGAAGCAAAACTTTTTTTCCGTCCGCGTCCCTTGGGTGTCATACGTAGTGACTAAGTGATTACGAATGTGTTGTGGAATGGGGACCAACGACAGACTATAAATACTGTATAGAATGTTGATTTTTTACGCTAACATAACTCTAATTTTTTTACTAATGTTTTTAAAGATATTGAGTTTATTTTGAAAACTCTACCTTACAAAAAAATGTAATAAGACAATGAACTAATCACGATATCTACATTTTTTATTGAAAACTAGATGTAGGTAAATTATTTAATTTAATCTTTATAAACTCAGTATGGTTTTGTTCCCTTCTGCAAATAAAATGCGTATAATATACAGGTATCGGTTTGCAGTGAGGGCGTTATCAATTATGCCGCCAGAGGCGCTAGTCGCAAGTGCTGTCCGAAAATGACAAAATTTCCTAGTGTGCGCAATAACGGTAGCCCTCATTAAAACAATTGTTTTAGTTTGAATATACTTAACATTTTAAGTTTACATATTGAAAAAGAAATATTTTGAGGAAAGAGAAATTTATATTATTTTACTGAATATTTTTTTTCAGATTCATGCTTGCGGAGGTACCTGCTACGACAGTCGATTTAATATAAAAATGCGAAACTCCCAGCCGATACTGGCACCAGATGGTTGCCAGACGTGAAGTTTCTACCCTCACAAGAGTTATATTGAACAAGTTGCAAGTTAAATAACTTACGATTAAGTCTTGTCTTGTATTTCTGGACTCCAAGCGAATATGAAAATTGTGTCAAAAATTTTGTATTTGAAATGTTATTCAAAAGTTAAACAAATATTTGTCAGCAGTCAAGTAGATAAACTTTTGTTGTTAGACGGTTCCTTTCAGTGTAACTCTATAAATGTCATCTTAATCTATACTAATATTATAAAGCTGAAGAGTTTGTTTGTTTGTTTGAACGCGCTAATCTCAGGAACTACTAGTTCGAATTGAAAAATTCTTTTTGTATTGGATAGTCCGTTTATTGAGTAAGGCTACAGGCTATATAACATCACGCTACGACCAATAGGAGCGGAGCATAAATGAAAAAACTATACTAATATTATAAAGCTGAAGAGTTTGTTTGTTTGTTTGTTTGAACGCGCTAATCTCAGGAACTACTGGTTCGAATTGAAAAATTCTTTTTGTATTGGATAGTCCGTTTATTGAGTAAGGCTATAAGCTATATAACATCACGCTACGACCAATAGGAGCGAAGCATAAATGAAAAATGTTGCAAAAATGAAAAACCGTTGAAACTAAAACACGCGAACAAAGTCGCGGGGGACAGCTAGTAATAAATATAAATGTTGTAAATGGCTTGAAACATTTTTTGCTGTGTATAACTAGCGTTTTTAAATAATCCGTTTAATGATATGATGGCGTTGTTCCGCTGAAAGTGCAGCAAAAAATTTTATTTTTTAAACTATAACGTAACACGTTTAATAGAGAAAAAGTTTAGTATTATGTCGTCAAATGAATAGGTTAGATGGCTCTAACGAGAATTCCAAGTACCGGTAAGAGTTCTCGCAAGTGGACTATCACACAATGAGCTTTTAACTCTAATTGTGTAGCTCAGTCCAAATTGCAGCGGGAGTTTTAAACTTGCCGGGATTCCGTTCTACCGATGCTCGGCTCAACAGTATTCAATAACTATATCTATACTTATAATAAATCTGTAGAGAGGTCAATTCTGTACATCAAATATATTTTCAAAATAACTATCAGGGGGTGATTAGTGATCGATACTGATGCCAAAAATGCAATCAGTAAAATTTTTGTCTGTCTGTCTGTCTGTCTGTCTGTCTGTCTGTATGTTCCTTATAGAAACGAAAACTACTGGACGGATTTTAACGAAACTTGGTACAATTATTCTTCATACTCCTGGGCAGGTTATAGTATACTTTTCATCACGCTACAATCAATAGGAGCAGAGCAGTGAAGGGAAATGTTGGGAAAACGGTATTTTTTAAGCTTCCGTCGCGTATGCAGCCTTAATGGTTAAAGCTACATAGAAATCATGTATGACGGAAATGTTCTACATAAAATTATCTAAAAAATATCCCACAACAGCATATGTCTATCTTTTATGGTTGACTCACAATAACACGTGTAACTCCCGATAGCTTAGCAGTTCGGAGATTTCTGATTATATTTGTTTACTCTTACGTTTATTATACTCTCACTCATCCCTAATTAAAAAAAGTTTACATTATTACCTATTCAATAAAAAAAGAATCATAGAAATCGGTATAGAAACACCAAACTTATACATGAAATACGATAATAAGCCATCGCGCCGTCGCGCGTGAATACTGAATCATGCTATAAGGATTATTTTTGTGTAACGTGATATATTATATTTCCCTACTAAAATACGAAAGTTAATCTGTCTGTTACATCAAAACCACTGAACAGTGAGGAAGGACATATGCTACTTTTTTACGAAAAACGACGGAAACGCGGACGAAGTCGCTGGCAAAAGCTAGTACCTAATAAAATTGTAACTATACGTTACAATTTACCAAGTTACATTTAAACTAGATATAGGGCTGTATTAGTATATTTTTTTAATTAATTGACTGATGTTTTTTGTCTTGGACCATTCAACTGCATTAGAAATCTAGCCATGTTGTTATATATCCTTCAAACATAGATTTGAAAATATTATATTACTGTGCTCTGTGATTTGAAGTAAATCAATTCGATTCTGAATAAGACATGACTTTTACCACCAACTTTGTATTCGTACCTGAATATTCTCTTCAAAATTGAAATTTTGTTTATGTAAACTTATTTCTGTGTTCGTGACTTTATATTTTGTGAGATTTATTAGAGCCCAGTATTTATTCAGATAAGGCTTAAAGTAAATTGAACTCGTTGAGAAACGCAGCTAAAGTCACCTTTGGGGAATAAAAAATGATGAAAGAGATTTTGGGGCCAAGTTTAGTGTACCACAGTATGTTGAATTTCATACCGTTAGTTATATTTTTTCTGATGACTAGATTACAACCATAGGATGAGCCAATGAGATACATTTAAATTTAAAGGAAAAAAACACATATAAGTATCGAGAAAACAGATTTTTACTGTCGTTAACTTGAGACAGTTGAGAGTTGAGTGCAGTAAAATTAATTTCCTAAAACAAAAAATATATTGTATTTTAAATCTTTTTCGAAACATTGAATTTCTAACTTCTATTTAATTTTCGTTCAGTCCAAACCACTTCAATACATTTAATTTGAATGCACCAAAGCGAATTAGAAATAAGCAAATAGTCTGTTGTCTTGCGCAGATGTTTTGAAATTAAGGTTTTGCTCGCTACAGACTGGCAGTCCATTAGCGTTTCGTAAGTAGATATTACAAATTAAAAAAGAGCAAAGTTATCAAATACAAACTGAAAAATTAATGTTCGTTTGACGGTTGTACCTTGTCTTGACTAGCAAATAAGACTTAAAATATATTGTATTATTTGAGCATTGTTTATATTTATTGATATCAAGGTATTATTATTTACGTTCTTGTAGTAAAAATATTTTAAGCTATTGGTCCCGACTGTCAAACGGCGATCTTTGGTAGTCGTTAAGTCTTAGATTACGTTAAGTCATTAAAATTCTGACAACCAGTCTTTATTTATTTATTTAATATCATAAGAAGATTATAATAAGTAATTTCTGTATAATGAAACAATGTCCAAAAAAGCTATATACATAGTTGTTCTGTCGGATCACATTAAAGTGTTATATAATTATAAGTCAGTCTAACCAGAAAACACTGCGCTACCCGGTAAAATGGGTTTAGAGGTCATATAGGCAGACGTATCATGTAAAATAGACTATTCGAGCCGACCCCAACATAGCTTCGGAAGCGGCTAGGCAGAAGAAAAAGAAGTTAAAACATAAGTATCAGATAAAATTAACATACCAAAAATGGTTCTACAAAATCAAAAGCCCCAAGCGGGTTATTACCGTGTAAACATTAAAACTTTGATGAAAATGTTAATATCTAGAATCAGAAATGAACAAAACCGATAAGCTTCATAAAAAATACATATTACGCTGCAATCGCTAAATTGCACGTACGCAGCAAGTTTCACTCAAAGCGGATGAAATTGGAATTTCAAATTTTTTAACGCTTTTACATGTTAATCTCGAAACTACGGTAGTTTATGTATTAGTTTTATTTGCCAAAGTTTTTGATATAAATTCTTTGACAATGCTTTTTTTAATATATTGTTTTGGTAGTGACCATTAATACGTGTTAAAAGGAAGCTACGCTTTAAGGCCGGTTGTGTCGTGTTTTTATTCTTATTGAGCCAATTTCGATTTCCGAGTATTTAATAATCATAAAAATAAATGAAAATCTATAAATTTTATCTTTCTTGTATCAATTTCAAAATCATTTTAATGAATTGCTATTAAATCCTCACGAAAAATGATTTCTATGAAAGTTTATGTAATACCTACCCTAAATGGTCCCGTCCAGTTTCATTCGAAATATTGCAAACGGGATTTTTTCGATTGTAATCCGAAAACTGAATTTACTTTGAGTTCGGATCGGCAAGTAAACAAAGTTTTGGGGTTTTGTAGGGTCAGAACAATTTGTTAGTGCATCGATATTTTTCGATCAGATTTATTGGTTGAGTAACGACTGTAACGAGATTGTTTTTGTTGATCGTCGACTAGTAAGCTAAATTTATACCCCTCCATGCGTATCAATCACTTTGATTCAGTGATGGCAGTCTAAACAACATATAATCCACAATTTCTTTGCCTGGTTTTTGAAAACCACAAATCAAAAACCTTTTTACACTTATGCCGTGACTACAGGTATCTAACCATAAAATATAAGTCAGACTATACTATTTTTAGTCAAAATCCATATTCCAGAGGTTACCCCAACAAAAAAATAGGTTGCTTTTAAATGTTGAATTTATATCAACATTTTGAATAAATTAGCGGTCGACATGGTCACAATCTTGTCAACACAAGACGTCTCGAAGGGGTGTTTTATATATTTTGCCTTCAGGTAATTACTGTTCGTCTGTTTGCTTTACATGGGTAAATAGGTCGCGTTGGCCTCTTTCTGATTTCTCGAGAATGGTTAGCTCTTTCATTTTTACGATTTATTTTATGTGTTATGTTACACGTAAACATAACTACGATGGTTTTGCCGCTTTCTTCAATTAGTTTTCTTGGCTCTTACTATTTATGGTAGGTATAGTTGTTATTTGTTTGTGTATTAATTCCATGCTGCCGCTAATATGTTGATATAAAAAAATATTACAAATGCTTTGGGCCATAAGATATTTTTGTAAAATTATGAAATAACTTTAAGCAGGCAGTCAAAACAAGACGCTTGAAATACTTAGCCATTGGTTTTTTAACTGTGTATACCCGAACCGTAACCGAAATAGCTTACTATTCATTTTTAGAACCATAAATACAGCACTGTCCCTTAAAAATAAATGTATAATCTCGATATTAAAACAACAAAAAATCGGTTGTCATTACAACTTATGTAGAATGCCATGCCAAACTATGTCAGTCTAATTTTAAAGCTCATTTGTATGCGCGACTATTTGAAATTTACATTTAGCCAGCTAACCACAGACGCTAACTGTTCGCTCTTACTTAAAATATTTAAATCCATGTTTGTGTAAGTAATTAACAACTTTAACAAATATAACATGAGACGAAATGTATTTATATATAGTATACTAGCTGTTTCCCGTGGCTCCGCCCGCTTTGCGGTTATCGCGGCAAAAAGTATTTTCTCAGGCCATAGACTTGTGTACCAAATTTTATTTAAGTCGGTTACGTAGTTTTGGCGTGAAAGCGCGACAGACAGACCGACAGAGTTACTTTCGCATTTATAACATTAGTAAGGATTTGCATTTTTAAAGTATATTATTTTCTTTTTCGAAGTTCAAGCTTGATCTGTGCAAAATCCGTGCAATGTTTAGCGTTCAATTGTAGCCGGTAAAGTGTTACACACAGACGGACACACAAATGATATTTCCGCATTTATAATACCAGTATAGGTTTTTACAAAGAAGTTTAGTGATCACGCAAGCATGAACAGATAACTGCAAATTATTACCGTAGTAAACTAGATAACGTTTGGCCTTTAAAGAATGTCCTGGGAGGTGGGCCATCAATTGCCGGTGAATGGCCCGAAATCACGAGCGGAACATTAACAAGATTTAGACAAACACCTAGGGCTGTCAACTTTAAGGGTTTGTAGTAACAGGGGTTAGGAGTGAAACGTTTAAAAAAAAAAGTTTCTTTAACGTAGAATATAATGGTATACACACTATACTACACACACTGTTTAAGGTTGCATAGGTAATTTACCTATTAATAAGACCTTTATAGGTAAATACCTATAAAGGCCTTATTATGGTAATACACCTTATGATTTGCATACATTAAAGTTCCAAGTATGTGTTTTTAATGAGATTCTTAATTGCGTATGATATGAATAATCACTGTAAATACTTAGAATCGATTACATAATATTTCTTGTTGATATACATACGAGTATCAACAATAAATATCAAAGTGATCAGAATTCACAATAATAAGGAAAATCTTGCAGTTACTATTCTTGCGTATTTGTACACAGAGCTTTGAAATTTAGTTTGAATTCTGTCCGACCCTCGCTTACAGTTGCAATGATTGACACGTGTATTGGGCTTGTTCAATAAAATAAATGACCTTGAAAACGTTGGCTAGGTTTTGAGTCACAAAATAAGTAGAGAAAGGGCCGTTAAAGCACCTACGAGGACTATATCAGGGTCGTAAACACGCTTAGTAGGCGTTTACTATACAGTATCATTATGGCTATAAAATAGGTAGTGCTCTAAAAAGATTAGTTTTTAGAGTAGGTATTTGTATTGTGACCTATACGGTGACCTTGGAAGTCGACGACAACATAGCGAATAGGCTGGACAGAAAAATATCGGGAGTAGGTACATGTGACAGTTACAAAAGTGACAGTATCTTGGGTAATTAGTTATAAAAAAAAAACAAAAGACGATTTGAATAAGTTCATAAACACCCTTAAAATCCCGCAGTGATATTGCACCTTTGTAAACACGATATTATGAAACATGTAGACTTAACCGGCGTCGACGTGATTGTGTCGGCGTAAAGACATCGTGCTTCCGCTCTCTACAGGCACTTGATTCATGAGGTGGTGGAAACCAGGTTTGAATACGGAATGCATTGGAGAAAGGGAAGACAGTGGTTAGTAGGAATTTGTAGAGTTTAGATTTATTACTTTTCAAATGACGACGCAAAAACAGTCCTCTGCTTAAGTATAATTTCTGTTATGTATAAGTTTATCGCGTATTTTTCTGTGGCATCGTTTTTAAAATGGGTGAACAGATTTTCACTGTCATGTTTAAGCAAACTTTCTTATGAGTGTTTTTAGCTATCCTGACATCTTCCGAGGTCGAGTGGCGCATACACAGCTCTGAGGCCCCAGGTTCGATTTCCGGACGGGTCAGTTTAGAAAACCACTTTTCTACATTGTCTCGGGTCTGGGTTTTTGTGATACGGTCGTTATCCCTGATTCCATAACACAAGTGCTTTGTCTACTTAGATAGGTACTTTGTCTTCAGAGCAATGTGTGTGATTATTTTTAATTTATGTAGTCAATTGTTTCCGCATTTAGCAGTAGACTTTGCGAGTCATCAAAATATTTGATATAATTAAACAATAAATACCATAAAATATATTCTTAAATCTTATTTCGTTTTATATATAATATTTGACAACCTTAAAACCTACCTGTAAGAGGTAGACTGGAGAATTATTTTCCCTTAACAAATGGTTTTTCAAGTATATCCAATTCTTTTTGTCCGTGTAAGTGGGGCCATGTTAGATAATTACGCACTTATTCCCTTTGCAAGGGCCTGTGCCAGTTGAGTCTATTGTAAGTTGAAGAAGAATGAAGTCAGGTAGACGGGTAAATACGACTCATCTGTACTTATGGACAGCCAATAAATAAAAATATATGCCTAATATGCAGGCCCTGATAGAGACGGCGGGACGAACTGGACTCCATCGATAAAAATTGGTTCAGTACAGCTCCAACCAGAGCCTTTGCCCCGTAGTAAGACAGAAATAGTTAGAGAAAAAAATATTTAGAACATTGAATAGATAGGTAAGCTTACATTCAAATTGGAATCTACATTTTAAAATAAGTGTGTTCAAAAAAAAGATACATAGCCTGTAAAACTCCGATCATTTTGGATTGTAGTGCAAAACATTAATAAAAGCATAATAATGTAATAAAAACAATTTTATTTGGACAAAATACACATTTATATTTATGTTGATGTATTTAAAGATATAGTGAAAGAACAGAAAATCTGACTGACTGTATGTTTTCCACTATTTAAAGGTACCCTTACCCCTTATTTACCATATTAATTAATAATGTAGTAAATAATTTATCTAAAATTACATTATTTCAGTTAAATTATTTATTAAATTAATGGAGCATTGCTCATTATTATGAATTATAAAGTATTTCGTAGTATTTCGTAGTATTTCATTTTTACAAACAAGAGATTACAAATTTAATTTGTTATTCGTTTTATTCCCTCCCGTTATAGAATTTCACAAGCATGATGATAAAATAAATTATTTTTTCTGAAATGAGATTATAATATTGCTGACCGCGGCTTCGCCTGCTTTTTTTATCAACACAATCCTACACTATGAAATAGCCAAAAAAAAACTAAATATCAGTTGGATGATCTTCGAAATTGAATTTATATACTAAATAAAATTTTAAAATTTGGTAGGTAATTGCCAATATTTATGTATTTAAGTTTACTTAGACTGTGGCCCCGAGATATTTCAAGACTTACATTTACCCAAATCAGCATTACAATTACACAAGTCAACGAAAGAGGTTTTTACGTATTTTCCTTAAAAGTTATGTAAATAAATCGTGGGAAATAACATTCTTTGGGCGGCGAGTGTTTACATTGATAAACTGACCCACTGCCCTCAAATATTGTCTGTAGGCTTGATACACAGACCTTTTGTGTCTGTAAAAGCATATCATATGAAATATATAACTGTGTTATTGTTTTAAATAATGTGGACAACATCACGTGTAATAATAGTGCTCTGATCAAAGTAAGTAGCTAAAGCTAAAAATAAATATGCAATCAGACACAACGAAGGTACCACAAACACCTATCTAATCTAAGTTTTTTACATTGTCACGTCCTGGGATTGAAACCTCACACCTTGAAAACCGGTGAATACGCCACTCGACTACGGACTTCGTCAAATAGTAAATAGTAATTTCCTAAACGTCAATAGATTAATTATAAATATTGTTCGTAATTTAATCCCCTGTGTAGGCGACACTGAACTGTTAAAGTATAATCGAGCTTCAACACGAACGTGTAAATAGTGAACAATATGGTTGAATAAAAAGCTCAGAAGTTTGGAGGTAAAAAGTTTTCACTGTTTATGTATATGTATATGTATATGTAGCTTAACTTTCTTTTTAATTAATATTTATTGTTATATTAATTTTTAAAATTGGTAATAAATATAATTAAATTGCATTTTATTGAAAAAATAGCAAGGAAATTTGGAAAAACGAGACGAAATATTAGCCAAAATAAATAAATTTAGTAGACTTATTCAAAGAAGAGAGTAAAATAATAAATATGTTTGATTTTAACCAACCATATAAAAGTTAGAAAAAAAATATGGTCCCGTGTACATTATGAAAAAAAAAAATAGAGAAGAAACGAGTTGTACAATTCTACGCCAAACTAAAGATGACATACAAATAAGAATAACAAAGAAATTCTCGTTCTCTTTGTAAACTACACCGACAACATCAGGGGAATAGTTATTCAATTAAATAATATTTTGCTTGAATAGTTCAGACAAATGAATCTCGACTGATTACAGTGACCTCGTGCAATGTTGAATATTATTCCTTGATTATTCCCAAAATAACGAGAAGGTCACCAGACAAGATGTTTGGGACCATGGCACGTGTAATTTAAACACGTGTTTTACATTTACGATACCTTCGTGGTGTGCTTATCTTAGGTAGATAAGCTAATAAACTGTGAAGTCTTGACATTGTCTTGTTTTTTTTTTAATAAAAATGTGGACAACATTGCTCGGAACCCAAAGTAAGTAGCTAAAGCACTTGTGTTATGGAATTGGAGGCAACGAAGGTACCACAGACATCAAGACTCAAGACAATGCTGCAATGAAGAAAGAACCCGGCATCGAAATTATAGAAGTGGCTACAATATGTTTAATATTTAATATTATATATTGTAGAATTATAAAATCTATAAATATTAACGTCTTTGTAATATGTAACCGATTATGTAATATAATCGCAAGTCTTTAATATTTTGTTGTTAAAAGACGTCGTTAATTTGAGCAACGTTCTACTAATTTCTACACTAATACACTATTGTAAATATAAAGGGTGTTACCGAAATGTTATATCTATTCAAAACTCATTTTGCGCTGTTTGTAAACTAATTCTATACCATATGTTGTTCTCCCCTTTTGGATAGATAAAACCTTTCGGAACATCCTGAAGGTATAAATTATAAGTAAGTAAGATATTTTCTAAAAAAAATAGTTTCACTATTCAAATGTGATAGTTTTTGTATGTACTTTCTTAATTATTCTTAGACATCATTGACAACGGGTAAAGGAAAACATTGTGAGGAAACCTGGATTCCAAAATTCTAATCAGAAATCGTATACCCGCAATGAGCAAGCGTGGTGTTCAATGCGTTCCTTCTCGAAATGAAAAGAGGTCTGTGCCCAGCAACGGGACAGTAATAGACCCATATTATTATTTTTTATTTCCTTTTTTTTTAATTGCCATTTTTCTTTGACTATTTTACGCGTCATTGCATAATTTATGTACTCAGTAAACTTTAATACTTACGAAATAAATGCTTAAACACAATCCTTTGAGAAACAGAGCATTGAATATCAAAGCTTAGACACAAAAGCTAATGTTTCTTTGAAATTATAAACATCTGTCCTACAACACTAAAGATTTATTCCAAGCAATATAATATAAATAAAATGAGAGCAGTTGACTGGAATCAATTGAATCTGTGGAGTAAACGAAGCGCGGAGGCAATTCTAAAGAATTTAAAACGACTCATCTATTGATACAGACAGCACCTGCCCTAAAAGCCGTACACTGTACAGTCGATGTAAATGTTATTACTGTAAAGAGTAATCCTAAATAATCCTTTATTTAAATTAGATATAGAAATGTACTTATTTAAAAACTTTTTATAAAAGTATGTAAGACTGAAATTAAGCTACGAGCTACGTAAATTTCGTAGCACGTAGCAATTTGTAGAAGGTATATTGCAGTTGTTTTACACAAGCTTTTAAATAATTACGATATTTAAAACATACTAATGATTTCTATACCGATCAGGATACGCATATTTTTTTATAGAGTTTCAAAATAATATTGAAACATTTTTAGAAAATTAAGAATAAAAAAAAAAATCTGTAGTAAAATATTTTTTTCCTATAATCTTTGATCGTTGTGAAACTGTTCAATTGCATATATTTAACGTAATTCTAGCTCAATAATAAAACGTCACTTGATGCATTTATCAAGTACCTACTTGAATACCTTCGTTGCGAAGACACATGATAGCGTCAGTTATGATCAGCTAACTAAACAGAAGTGATTTTATTTTAGTTCAATGGAATTCTTCAAAATGTATTTAAATACTTGCTGTATTTCATTCGAATCGAGTCGGCTTGATAACAAAGTAAATGAAACTGTTTGAAATTGCAAACAACTTTAAGACGCCTTCGATGAAACAATGTATTCAGATTTTTTCTATACAATTATTTTTCAGCAGCTTTGCAAAGTGTTATCCAATAACTACGAGTGTTAAATTTCTATTGTTTGTGTAAATCGGACGATATCTTAAAACTAAAGATTGTATCGAAATTTTTCCAATAAATTATATGAACTTGCAATCTAAACAAATCTATATGAAATAACAAACGTTATTATTGTTACATACCCCGCAGCGTTATTACGTGTATTATAAAAGCAAACTAAAGTGACAGAAAATCGTGCATAATGATTACTGACAAAATGACAGTTCGTATTACGTAACACTAATGAGTAATTTGAACACATTAATTGTACAATTTTCGCTGTCAATTGTTGTCGTTTGTTTTTGCAAGATACGTAATAAGGCCGCCGATATGTTTGTATAATTCAAAACCAGAGTTCTCATTATCCCAGTCTATTAATAATACCGGCTAACTGTTATTCGAAAACTTTTATTACACTTTTGTCACAGGCAATTTGCTACAAAAGATTATAACAAGCTTGAGTTTTAATATCTCGGGGAAATTATGATATTACCTTGGTGGGTAAAACCACAGGGGTTATTCCAGTCCTTTTACCCACCATTATTCTATGGCTTCTTTTCTACGTTAAATTGGATATTATTTTTTCGAAGATTGAACTAAAATGATTAAAAAATGGGTTGTAGAGGTCACATAGGCAGTCGCTCAATGTAAAATGCGGTATTCAGCTGAATCCGGAAGGACTGGAAGCCAACCCCAACATAGTTTAGGAAAAGGCTAGGCAAAAGAAGAAGGACTAAAATTATTAAAAAAAATGGGTTATTTAAAAATTGCTAGTTCGAAAAAACAAACTCTTCAGCTTCATTATATTATTGTTTGGCAAAAAGTACGTCTGTGAAAATTTCTTCACTACCAATAGTTTAGTTACATACCCTATGGAGAGATAAATTCATACCAAACGTAGTCTCAAATGGGGACAAAAAAGGTATTACTCGATATATGTGACAGGTGCCTTGTATAACGGGACAATATTACTGTGAGTCCCTCCAAAAAAAGTTTAAAAGGAAAAAAATGCCGTACGCAATAAAGCCGCTCTTTGTACCTCTGTTTACATCATTTTTTTCATGTTTCTTTTGTTTACGGTGTACAATAAATAAATATGACAAATAAATAATCATGTTATAAAACTTTCTACTTTTGTTGTCAACTTTCACGTTACCGACTGTACGACATGACATATGTACATTCCAACTTAAGCAGGACAGCACTGCTGAATTTTTCATTCTATGCTGAGTTTGAAAGGAACGGCTTTTAACGCGTCGCCAGGTGACAGAGCAATTGAATTAAGGGAATCTGTTCCACTACATTTTACTAAAGATTTACAAAGACGGAGTTAATTTAAGATCGTCATCGTAATCTTAATATATCAATTAAAAAGGTAAGATAATATTTTAAATCAGCCTATTTTGAACAACCCATACATGTAACCCAACCCATATAATGAACCCTTCAGCATTATAATCAAGTTTTATAGCTTAGGAGTACAAGACATGTAGGTAAACAAAATAAATAATTTCAAACTATACCTAGTTATATTGCTCGCACCCCAATGTATATTATATATATATATATATATATATATATATATTTTTCAATATCATTAATACAACAATAGAATGACGAATGTTATATCAATTTATACTAAAACTTTTTAATTCTTTAATTTCTTTAAACAAATGTTTCTATACGGGTAGGTGCATTATAGCTAATTAATTAATGATTTGTCAGTCGGTACGTCCTCAATTTTCCTAAAGATCAATGACATATCAATTAGTAATACAAAATCATTAAAATTAATTAACGACTCGTCGCTTTTCACAATGTAATTGCGGTACCTCTCAACTGTTAAAACAATAAAACGTTGTAAAATGTAATTGTTGAGTATTGATTAATCTCAATAAATTAAAATAAATGTTAATTTAATTTTAATAACATGAAGTTTACTGAGTGCATGGAGGTCGTTACCTTGCCTGTTATGAATACATAGACATATGAAGAGGTCTCGACTAGCCTTGATAGTAGTCTAATTATGAGTAGATACGAGTATGTACCATGAAATTACCTCAATCCTCAAATTTGCTTTTAAATGTACCAATGTACATATAATTAATATAATGAAATCTACTTGTTTTAAAAATAAGATCACTTTTTGTTAAAAATATAATTTAGCTATAAGCGCCTTTTCAAGAATAAAGCCTTGTTAAATGAGTATAATTAGTTCCCATTATAATTTGGTACAGCGAACTAATTTGAAATCTCTATTTTTCACTAGGAATTTCTTAATAAAAACGAAGACTAAAGATATTAGAATTTTACACAAGACTGTGACTTTACTCTTCAATTAATTTAAATTCTAACACAATGCCAATACAAAATTGATATTAATTTAACGGTCCCGTAATTCAGTTTCCTAAACAAAAAATCCTGTCAACAGAAGAAACTATCTTAAGTCTTTTTTGTACAGTGTTTGTGTGTGCCTGCTAAATTAATAAAAATTTGGCATCCGGGGAATTACTCATGAATGCCATCATGAGTAATTCTCCTGATTTGTATATTATATAAATAAATAAATGTGGGGATCGAACCCGGGACCTCAGAGCTGGCGACACCTTGAAACCGGTGTGTACGCCACTCGACCACGGAGGTCGTCAATTATTTGTAAAACTTATAACAATATCTAAGAGTAGCGGCATTAAACATTAGCTTTTACTACTACTCTTAGAAATGATTACAAGATAAAACAAGTAATATATATAAAACGATAATGACTATCGTAAAACAAAAACAAAAATGTTTAAATTTTTGTATTTTTTAACAGTGATATACAAAATGTTGGTTTTAAATCAAAAACTGATTATCAATGCCGTTTCTGTTGACTATACAAGAAAGTTCTGCTAATAATAGGCTGACTTACTTCTTATTAAATACACTGAGTATAAATAAACTGTTAAACTCACGTAAAAAAAAGTATTTTTGTCTTCTTACAAACTTGCTGAATAAGACTGAAAATATATGAGCATAAATATATCATACAGTAGAACGAAAACGTTTTGACGTCGTCAAAATTTAAACGAGTTCGCAATGTTTCTTTGCCTCTGTTCCAAGTCCCAAAGGCTCGTCTTATGACAACAACATTTAAGCAGGCAATGTCAAGAAAGAATTAATTAATAAATTAAATGTTCCTTTCTGTGTTAAAACCACAAGAAGTATGCGCATATCATTAATATGAGTTCTTTACGTCTTAAAGTTTAGAATGTTTTGCATCATTTATTTAATTAATATGTTCTTCAGTTATTAGTTGAGCCTATCGTCCCTGTAAATAATAACTTTATCTGATTCACACCAGTAGCTTATATATATTTGTAGGTATATACAGATAATTAAACTAATAAACACTTTGCTGTTGGTGGTTATAAGGTATAGTTATTAGTTCAACTTACATACACTTTGTAATGTTTTTTGGTCAAATAGATTTCGAATGAGCTGAATACTATTCTAAAACTGTTTAGCTATATACACGTAATTTAATACGTACTAGCTGTGCCTGCGGCTTTACTCCGGTCAACTGACTACCTACCCTACCTACCTACCTATTTTTTCTCATTCATCCACTCACTAACCTTAGTATTAAAAAAAATAAAAGACAAACAAAAAAAAAAAAATTTCTAAACTCATAACACGAAAAGTGAGTGATTGAATGAGAAAATAATAGGTAGGTGACTAGGTTGTCATTACAAAAGCAGACACACAAAATAAATAATTTTCCAATTTGGTGAAGCCGTTCGGAAGTTATGCGCGTACATACATTTTGGAGATATTTATATTTATATATATAGGTATAGATACATGTATACAGTTACTGTAGGTATACAGTACAAATGTTTTTCAAAATTACCATGATGTTACAATGGCACTAAAATTCTAGTCGTAATTCATGTTTTATTAAATCTGAACTAATCTGTATCTTCCTGCATAAAAGATTCAGTTAGTACACTTGACTGTTTCCGAATGAGCTGTGAAACGGCCTTTTTATGGTAATAAAAGAGTCGTGACGCCATTTCTAACCTTCACAAATTCTCTTTCAACGAATCTTTTCAATCTTTACTATTACTAAGCATATACATAATTCTTGAACATACAAAGTATTTACTGTAGGACTAAGATGTGTATTCCAAGTATAAATTTTTTGTTATAATTTATAAATAATATAATTATTAGAAAATGAATGATAACGTACATAAAAGCGTTTGTACAATAACTTTCGTGAGGAGTATTCATAATTATTTGCGGTGGTGCCGCCAGTCGTTCCTACTCAGTTCCAAGAACCACAGCGGTCAGCTCATGATTAGGGACTCCTATTGAGTCTGAAACTAGTCGGGAGGTCCCGAGAATATGCGTGAGTAAACCGTTTTGTTTTAAATAATCATAAAATCGTTCCTTAAAAGGTACGATGAGTTTGTCACAAATATGACGGAAGGTATAATCTTAAATTGCCAACGACGTATAAATAGGTAGATAATAAGGCAGACATCAGTTAATACCATAACATTATATAATGTTACAATCTAAGCCATAAGCGTACAACACGGTATTGAATAAAACGGAAATTAGTTGAGGTGAAAACCGATATCCATCATTTTATCTATGGTAGCATAGAATGCTGCCTACGAGTAAACTTCATTGATGTCGGATTTAATTGAAATTTTTGATCGATGGTGACCTAATCTCATCCTATAAGTTGATCGTTATTGGATGTAAAAGTCAATATTGTGAACTTTAAAGCGATCAAATAAATGTTTGGTTTCCTGTCCGATTATGGTGGAATTTTCTTACAGATATTTTGACAGTTGACGGGCAGGCCTAGAGGCCCTCTTGAAATTTTCCGAGCTCCGAATTTAGCGATGATTGGCAGCTTGGGAAAGTTTCCAACAATAGTTTGAATAGGATACCTTCTAAGACCCCTATAAGGGTCTGTGTTTGTATATATACCTACCTACTAAATAAAATAATTAGATTTCAATTATTTTTGAAGTTATACTTCTTTAGGCGCGTTATGAAAAAATGATGAGAGTGAAATTTTAAGATGCGCGCGCATCTGTGACACAAAATTAACAGTATGAAGCTGTCTGCTAAACCTACACCCTGAAGTTAGCTAGTCAACATTTTAGTTTTTCCAAACTACATACCTAATGTAAAAAATGACAAATGTCAAGATGGTTAAAATACTTTTTGTACCAATCTGTCAATCACAAGTTTATGAGAAAGAATTTTATCTTGTTTCGCCAAAAAAGTGTAACTTCTTACGTGCGTACATAAGTACACACACACTTTTTTTATTATATTTATTTGAAGGGCCATTTAACATACGAATAAATTCAAATTCTATTAATAAATACAGTTTTATAGATTCAACAATTCATTGAATGAATATTATTCCAATAAAATACTGGCACATGCACTTAAGTTTAAATAAGTGGTTTTCTAAGCAATAAAGTATTCAACAGACACTTTTATAATTATACTTTCAAGCAGTTTGAACGTGAGGTTAGAATGGTAAACATAAATAACATAATAGCTAATACCTTAGAGTATAGATAAGCAAGAATAGAGTGCGCACATCGCTAGTAGCTCTTTGTGCCAATAATTAGCAAATTTTTAGCAGTAGGTAAGTACTGCGCTCGTTTTCTGTGTGACGGCAGAAGTTTATGCGAAAATATCGATGGTTCCGATATTATTAGGGTGATATTAGGTTTATCACGACGCTTGTACTCACAGTTCATACCCTGTAAGCCGCATTCTTTGCTTTACTTATTTATATTTTAGGCTTAATACCTTTTAACGTTCAAATTAATATGAATTAGACGTTGTAAAGTAATCGGGCAGAAGCTGGTTCAAAGAGTTTGTTTTCACTTTACGAAATTAGCACGTAAGTACATATTTTAATTAGGTGCCACATATTTTAAATACATGGCACATTTTGGTAAAGTCAAGTGGCATTTAAGTTCGAAATTGACAAGTTGGAGAAGCTTATTATTAGAGAAAATAAATGAAAATTCGTCGGGAACAGTCAACACTTCAAAGGAAAGGAGAAGTGATTAATAAAACATTTTTGAACTAAGTTTGCGGTAACTACACCAATTTCGACGTATATTAAGTTATCAGATACAAAGAAATGCCTAACAATATTATCCATTTATGGCCTTATTTATAAAAATCTCGACACTATTAAACAATTGCTAAGAAAGTTCTTAATTTAAATTCTCTATAGAAAAATTGAAATATATATAATAATCTGCTAATCAATTGCTAACCATCGTCGAGATCTTTATTAACAAAAGAAAATTACCTTTTTTTTTTTTAGCAACTCACAATACAACATATAATTTAATAACCTATAAATTATTACGGTGCTTGAGTCATAAGCAGGAACGTTGATTCGTTCTGTGTTCAGGGAAAATGAATTCCCGCAATCTCGTTGGAATTCGAAGATAACAGTTTGGGATGCTGTATCTTAAGTTTTACGAGACCGAGGCGACATGTCTACCGTTCAGCTAAATTCACGTTTACATAATGTTAATGTCTGCAGTTTTATTGGATGACACGCATTTGTTACGATTCGTACCTACCTGAGGGTTGTAGTACGCTTGTTTTTGTCTTTTCATCAAAGACTATAAAATATAAAGTGTATTTGTTTTTGTTTTGTCGCCTTCTAGAGCTATGGGATAAAAACTGCTTCTTTATTGTTTTAACATCGACACAGCAACAAGTTTTTGAAAGCAGGGAATTATTTAAAGATCTGTTATTAAATAGTAGGTGTCCATTAAAAAAAATGTATCTCTGTCTGTTAGTTAGGCTTTCACAGCTAAACCGCCGATTCGATTTTGATGAAACTTGGTAGGGTAAGCTTGAATTCCGAGAAAGGACATGTGCTACTTTTTGCCGCGATAACCAATACCCACGCGGGCGGAGCTGCAGGCTCTTATATTCTACTAGTTGCTAGTAGAATATAAGTGTATTTAACGATTATACCTATTTCGTCGCTTTGTTAACAAATGTGCCTTCTCATCAAACCTTGATTTATGTAGGTACCTTTATTAATCATGATCATAAAATATGTTTTGTTTTTTCTAGCCGATTGAGATGACTCCAAGCTGTTATATCACTGAATAAGATTAAGCGATTTCACTTTGATTCATCACAAGCCAGTGACATAATGCCTTGTCACGTTAGTAAGTGATGGGTCTGGTTCACAGCTAAGATAATAAGACGGAGCGGCTAATCTCATGTGGGTTTTGGAACTCTGTGACATGTTGTCTTGTCACCCCAGTACATAAGACCTAAGGGCAGACTTGACAATAAGAAAATTTATGCAACACAGAACAGAATTTATGTTTGTATAAAATAATTTCAATACTTCATGAGAGTTAAAGATCTAAAGGGTAAAATGCGGCCTAATCGGTTTATCGCCAACAAATATTATACAACAATCGAATATGAACCGTATCTCTTGTAGATTAAAGAACAAAGTAGCTTACTTACTTGGATATCCTACACTGCCGGGTGCACTTAATAGGTCTTTAGGTTTTACGGGTCCTTTAATGTTAGAGGTCTAATAACGGAATTCTCTGAATAATTGACTGACATTGTCTAACTTTGAATTAATGTAATAAAGTGAGATTATTGTTTTAAAGACTTGTGGGAATGGTATGAACTTCGTTGTATGTAAATGTAATGAACAAAAATGATATATTTTCTACCTTATTGTAGCTCGGTCTTTTTAAGATATTAAACACAACATCTCGATCTACACTTAAATAGTATTTGAAAATTGTGTCCAAATAGCAATAGTAGATTGTAAAAAGTCCCTTATTTGGCGCAGTTAGTTTAAGACATATACAACTGATAGATTTAATTATCCAACATAAATGTTATTACGTATAAGTTTGTTTGATAATTAGTTTAAATGTAGGATAATCTTTGTTACTACTAATCCGATTGCAACAATTCTATCACAGACAAATAACAACGTTATTGCTGACTCTTGCAGGTAGAAAAAAGAAACAATGCGATCAACGTCGCAGTAAAACATGTTATTTGGCAGTACGTCAGCATATATACGAGTATCTGGTTTTAAAGAAAACAACTAACATCAAACAGTTCTTCAGGCTATATACCTAGATACTACAAATAGAGTCTGTCCCTAATATTATTACTTTGTCTTTAATATAATATTTGCTCTAAGCGACGTTTGCCCCGTATAAATTTTCATTAAACAGATCGATGGAGGCAAACGTGTAGTCTTAATATCTGACCCAGATGAATCATGAATTATGTATTAAGAAAACTGTATGTGGGGATCAAAATAGTCGGACAAGCAATTCTAGGAGAAACCAGCCAAAGAAAAACAATATTTATGTTAACAAATTACGTTAGAAGAAATATGGTAGTTTTTAGTATGAAGTTTGAATATTCTTTCAGAAAGTTTTAGTTTATTAACTTAACTTGTATATTCACTTGTATTATACCGAATACAACAATAAATTAAGTTATTTTTTTATTAGGATTACTATTATTATTTAGTATTATTACTATTTAGTTTAATAAAATATATTTCATTACCGATGTTATAAAATAGTCACAAAACAGAATACGGTTAGCTTACCTTATAATATTACGCACATAACCAGTGCTTTTACGTTCAATTGGTTCTGTCATTCAAATAACTTGCACTAAGAACGCGCAGACTTAGAATAAACGTTTATGGAACACATAAATGTTTGTTCCATGTGGGGTTCGAACCTACAGCACATCGCGCATAGTGGTAATTAGTGTGGTGACCTATACCACTCGGTCGATCAATCAATCTAAAGTCTCAATCAGTCAATAAATAGTCTCAAAGTCAATCAATTACAACATGTTAAACATATTAGAATACCCTTAGTTGCAATAATTTCTAACCACGTTAATTAGCCATTGTAAATATTAATAAAAGTAACGCCGTCGTGTCAAAAGTTAGCGTGAGTCACGAAGTTTACAAATTACGTTAAGTAGCCATCCCATTAACATAACTATGTTTTGTAGCGGCTACAATGTAGCCGCTACATCAAACAAGTTCAACTGTTTAGTAATGCGAGAATTTGTTTTTGTTGTAACAAACTAATATGCCAGGTGAACAAAATAAGGCCAAATTAAATATATCTTTGCGTATTTGCATTTAGATAGAAGTTTTAATTTCTTTATCATTCTTAACACAAACAATAAGTTATTATTATTTGATTATACCTCACAAAGACGGTCAACAAGTAAAACTAGTTTGTAGTGTCGAAACAAAACCTTTTTTTAACAGAATCTAATAATTATATTATTTATATCATAAATTGATTAAATTCCACCAAAATAACTCAAACAGGAACCTATAAAGTGGTTTATTTTATTTATTGTTTTCAAAGGTTTGCTAATTTAGACAGATATAAGAGTGTAAACGTTTGCGCCCATAATGAGGTGCAAAGCCAGACAACACGGTCAACAGTTTGCATTGTTCACGAACGCCTAGTCATCACTAATTCAAACTCCTTGCTTTACCTTTGTTTGGTAAATGAGCTCGATGAATGAGCGCGCTGTAGGCGTGGATAATGAAAGCACGCCGTAGTGAGATTTTTGTGAGTTTTTCACGCACTTTTGAGTGTATGAGACTAGAAATAGTGTTTTCATTGATATCTAACCTTTGCCTGTATGATAATCCATACTAATATTATAAATGCGAAATTAACTCTGTCTGTCTGGCTTTCTGCCTGTCTGTCTGTCTATTACGCTTTGACGCCTAAACCACTAAACCGATTTGGATGAAATTTTGTATGGGTTAAACTTGGATACTAAGATAGGACATAGGCTACTTTGCCGCGATAACCGACACCATGGGGGGGAGCTGCGGGAAAAAGCTTGTGGTAAATAATTGCCATTAAATTTGAACGTACAAAAGAAACTGATTTTTGAAAACAATAGCCTTATCTTAGTTAGTGTTTGTAGTTTTTTACTTACATAGTACATACATAGTTTACTTTCAAGTATTTAATTTGATCAGTCAACTTAGTATAACAAAAGTTCTAACTTCCATCACATTTTATGAACTACGAAATTGCCTTACTTACCATATATACATAGTTTACTTTCAAGTATTTAATTTGATCAGTCAACTTAGTATAACAAAAGTTCTAACTTCCATCACATTTTATGAACTACGAAATTGCCTTACTTACCATGATCAAAAACCAAACATGTCTACTTTACAGAAGACAGCAAATACAGTTACCTTGTACTAAATAAATTATACATGCATTTCTGGATCAGCGAGGAAATGAGACACAAAAATATACGAGTCTCATCACGTTTGTGCGCTCGTAAAAATCTTAAAAAGCTTATAACTGAACAATAGGGGAGCGACTGATACATATTTATGTCATATATAGAGGTCGTAAATGAAATGATGTCGCATAACATATGCGGATATAAGGCTATCATAACGGTGTACCTTCTTTAAACAAAATCTTTATTCATCGAGTCAGTTTTATGTGAACTTCGAATTACTAAGTTGTAATAATATCTAAAAGATTCAAGTACTCATTTAAAATGTCTTTGCTGTTTTCACTAAACTGCCTGCTAATGTATTTTATAAATACTTGCAGAACTGTTATATATAAATAAGTTATAAAAGTTACGAAAACTTAAAAAGCAAGATCGTATTATGACATCAAAAGAATCACGCACGGAGGCCAAGGTTTTTAATCCATAAAGTTATCAAAGGAGTTCACATTCTACGCATTTTCAGCATTTATTTCGTTCAAATCGTGGTTACAGACTGATGGAACTTTAACACGATTTTATGATGCTTGAAATTAGTGACCGACCGAAACATGTTTTTTTGCCGAAACCGAAACCGAAACCGAAGGTTCGAATTCATTGTAGTTTCGGCCGAAACCGAAACTGAAACCGAACCTTTTATAAATAAAAAAAAAAAGTTCTTAAAAAATCTTAAAAATGTGAGTAAGCCCGTTTTTTTCTAAAATTAATATCTCGCCAACCTATAATTAATTACAGGTTTCTACTTTCAAAGATTTATCACAATGAAATTTCAGCACAGTTACAGAGGTTCTGTTTGAAAATTTAACTACCCTATAAAGTGAAAACACGTATTGACACGTCTACACGAGCAAAGCGCACTGATTTAGGTAGTTGCCGCCGGCAACTACCTAAATCCGCCGGCAACTTGCCGGCGGAGTCAGGCGAGCGACGCTATATTGCCAGCCGTGCCGAGCGCGCCCGACGTTAGCCGAGCGTGACCCGAAGGTACGAAGTTGTAAGTTTCGGCACGGCAGAAAGGTTCGGCCGTTTTTGGCCGAAACCGAAACTCAGGCCGAAACTAGATTTTTTGGCCGAAACTGGCCGAAACCGAAACCGAAACCGAAATTTCGGTCGGACACTACTTGAAATATATATATGATGTTCTCGAGTGTATTTTGTGACTGCACTTAACGCTACAGAGGATCTCTTTATTGACTTTCACAAGACTGAGTTTGACTTTTGTTCGGGTTAATGTATTTTGCCGCTAGACCATTGTTGAAATGTATTCAATCAATCTAATAAACGTCAAAATATAGGGTAAAAATATAACAATAAATTAAATCAAAATTATTTCAGGCAGACCTATTCATTGGGAAATAGGGAATAACAAAGAATGTTGTATCGCAAAGGAATCCTTTGTTTCCTTCATTAAATACCTAATACTTTTAGAAATTACGGGTAAATTCAATACCTATTGGGTTTCCTCAGCAAAAATCACTTGTTCAAAGGAAATTATTTATCGCGCCAATATTTAGTAATAGTATAGTTTTTAAAGTAAATCTTCTTTACGCAGGCTTAGTTTAGGGAGTAAGCTGGTGAATGCGTTACGAAAAGTGTGATCGAGAGAGGCGAACGGAAGTTAAAATGGAGGTATAAGTTAGTGAAGATAGAAAGAGAGAGAGTTACGTTTCGTATATTACTGTAGGGGAAAGAGAGAGGTGCAAGCACACATTTTCTTTCTCTCATTGCCTGTTACGTTTCGTATATAAAGAAGTTTTACTTCAGTGGTCTGGTCTAAAGCAGACTTGTTATTTTTTTTTTCTTTGTGCTTTTATTTTGTTATATATTTTATCGTAAGATACATACAGTACACAAACTCTAAATTACATATTAAAGTTATAGTTAGAAAGTTCAAATAGTTTAATATTTTTAATAATTAATATACCTATATATAGTTTAATATAATACAAGTAGTAAGTACTTAAGATTTCTGTAGAAAAGGGCTGTCTATAGGCTGGTATTGTCAAAATGTAAATGTAAAATGTCACTAGTGAAAGGGAAAGTTACGTCTCAGTCAAGGCTACGTCTAAAAACAAATTTAACTTGCAATAAAATGAGCAAATACGGGTTAAACAAGGACTCAATTAAATGTGCCCACTTGAACGCAGCGATTGTAGACAATGTAATGCAAATACAGTTTTAATTAATAAATAATGATCCTTAAACTTCTGACATTGCTTATAGAATTTCTTCATTTTATCTTGAAAATTATTAACAAAACGAGAGCCGGGTTTTAACAAGCTTTTCAGCTTATTTAAGATAAATAAAATTGAATGTTATTATTATTTAAAAGTGAATAAACTTGGACTTAATTCGGTTTTAACGTGAGCCGGAATTCTTTTGTTTCTTTTGTTTTAATGTTATTTGGCAGCAAAGCAAGCCAACTATATCTAAAAACATACGGCTAATAAAATTATTAAAAAAAAAACTTCATATATTTTTTATTATAAAAAACTTTAGTAAAGGAGAAAATGACTTTTTTATATTTTTTCTTGTGCTTGTCTGAATAGAAAATACTACAGGGATTCTCTAGTCCTGGTAAATTACTTCAAAAACTGTACTTCGCAATACTTATTTATTCATCCTCAAAGGACTCTCCAACAAGTCTACAAATCCGTGGAAACAATAAAATGTATTTTCAGCGTACCCAAGTAAAGGTAGCTTCTTGAATTTAGCTAAAATTGAAAATACATTTAGAAAATAAAAAGTGAATACTATAAATCTCAATATAAAAAGTGTACGTACATCGTGTAGCATTGAGAAAACTAGCACCTATATTTCATAGTGTTGGTAATCAATTATTTATTTAATTAGGGTCAAAGACATACAGACACATATAAATATTCCTACAAGTTAATAATAGGGGACGTGACTTGTCCTTTTTTGCATATATCGTACGAGAATATCAACATCAAATAACAAGTAGGTCTGTATACCTCGAATATATAAATATACTGATGTCAAATATTCCGAATAATTCCTTCGTATAAAAAATGTTGTAGGTTACCAAATGAAAACTAAATTATAATTAAACAAGTTGAGATAAACCAGTTATTGAAAATGCATAACTATGTTCCAAACACATAGACGTAACTAAAGCTTGATGCTAAGATGATGTTGTGAATTTAGAACTCTGCATCAAAGTTTGCAAAAAAAACAAAAGAAAATTGCGTCGGAAAAATCAACTTTATACTCCAAATACGTAAATGGTAAACGCACCTACACGTTATATCTCTGCGTCGAAAAATAAGTACGTAACTGTTAGGTCACCGGAATATCAGCACTAACAAATTGAGTTGTTTGCAAATGCATCGTATAAATGATTTTTAGAGACCGAGGTTTAAAACGCTACGCCGGGAAATGAGATTGCGACCAACAACGCTGAGGGCGTAAGGACAGAAAAAAAAATACAACTACTTAATATATTATTATGACGGTTAAAAACCAAGCTAAAACGCGAACATTTTACGGCGTGGTGAGATTTGTGAGAGGAATGTATGATATTAAATTCCGGCGAATACTCAGTAAATAAAAAATGATATTAAGTTCTGATGTAGGTTATCCTCATTCGCGTGACTTTGAAGCAAAGGGGTTAAGTAGCACATCATGATGGTATGAGATGGAAATTTAGAAAGTGTAAATAAGGACAAATCTGCTTTTAGAAACAGATATTGCGCCAAAATTCATAAGAACAAGTAACCCTGTTTAAAATGTTCAAGAAATGTAATACGCGACTTTGTGTAACGCAACTTAATATCAAAAACGTACTTTGCTTTAGTAAGTAGATTACTTAGCACCCGGGACCTGGCACACATAGTTACTTTTTATTATTATATTACTACTAAATACGACTCAAAGCAGGCTAATCGCAACCTACCTATTAAGCTCCAGTATTATAATATATTCCATCAAAACAAAAGAAGTTACTTCTCGAAATTCTACACAATAAAATGTAAATAATGCATAGAAGAAAGTGTACACAGCGTTTGTGATTTAAAACAAATATTTTTTATTGATGTTTAACCAAAGAAGTCTTAATAATATTTAACAGTCAATGGCCGAATAATGAAACGTCACTCCGTTTTAAGTCACCGTTAAGTCTCGCGGTATCTCTGTCACTTTAAGCTGTAATGTAGCGACAGATAGTTATTGAAGAACGTCTTAAAGTTAAGTTGCGTGTGAATATTCAGAGGTAAGACCATCACTTAAACATTTCCGTCCTAATTATTTTGTTAAAGTGCATCTATTTTGTTCCTAATTGTTTCTGGTACTCGCAAAAGCTTAGCAAAAGTTAGACAGAATGATATCCTTATTCTGCACATACCACGCAATCTTATTAAAAAAATAACTTTTTTTTGCTAACCATAGATACAGTCGGCTTTTACGAGTGAAGCGTAGACATGTGGTAACCAATTGTGTGCGAGTGAAATTGATAGGTATTGCTGTATCCAGTGGTTTCATTACGTCGCTATCGGGTTCAGCTTAGTCTAATATAGCAAGATATCGTGACTGCAAGGTCAATTTGCAATCATGTTCGAGTTCCCAAAGGTTAATATATTTTTGCTGTGGTCTCTTGGCATGAGGACATGGGACCAGAATTGTGTCCAATATGTTTTGTATCTATTTTTTACTTCTGCATAAATAAGAATTCGTTTTTATAACAATTTACAAAGATGCTGTTTTTGTACATCCAGTTTCTCCCAAGAAAGAGGCTCATAATATTTTATAGTTGCAATTTATTGTACCTATTTCCCGCTTTTTCACTAGACGCAGAAATACTCAATTGGGTTTTAACCTTAGAGTATACATAGACAAGCATAGAGTACGCGCAAGGAAATTTTAAGCTGTCCATGCGACGACAGACGTTTTTGCGAAAATATCGATGGTCCGATATTATTAAGGTAATATTAGCTTTTAAGATAGATAGATTAATAAAACGGCGCGCTCTGTTTTAACAAATTTTACGATTTTACTTGCCTACTTGTGCCTATAATTCATACTTGTTAGACGAACTCTATAGTTTACTTATTTTTAATCTAAGGTTTTACCTCTATTGTATCTGCTAGAGAGCTAAAATGGAACTATCGATAACAATTAATACTTGCTTTAAGCTAACCTAAACCTAAGTGTCAGTCAACCTTCATCTCCACTAAGATCCAATGATCGGGTAACACTAAGCCAAGCATTCACACTACAAATACAAGATCCATGTTCTATTTACATAAACTACGCTTTAAATCTTAAAGAAGAAATTTAATGTGTTAAGTATTAGTATATTCATTTGCGTAATTTAGGTGTCAATCATACAAATGTTTTCAGGAAATTTACTTTTTGGTGGTAGTACCAAAGCGCGTTCTAGGATAGAGTTTTATGAGCAAACTAACAGTTATAGCAAAGGGTTATGTACCGTATGAAAACAAAGAATACTGAGGTTTTTGGTGAAATACGTACCCACACGCACATTTTAGAACCGAGTCAAAGTTTCCCTTAAAAACAAAATTAAGTATACTTATATAGTATATCTTTAAAATGAGAGTTTGACCAAAAATCCAATACTCCAGTGCCTTGCTTACGCCAACAATAACAACAAATACGACACACAGTTTAGCGATAAGTTCTGTTGTTGAGGATAAGTGACGTGACATGGGTTCAACATGTAGCTGATACACTTTGTATATCTTTAACCGCTACATGGAAACACCATCACAAATAAGTGGCAAGAATTTGCTCTAGATGTGTCGTTGAGAATCAAAACTTTATAGAGAGATGTCTTAACAAGGCTTAGGCACAGCTAATATTTATTTAATTTAAATCCATTGTTATAAAATTAAGTAAAAAATTAAAAATAATAATTAAAAAGTTAAGCAAAAGTGTAAATAATAATTTAAAAGCTAAACAAAAAAGTAAAAGTAATAATTAAACAATTAAGCAAAAAAGTAAAAATAATAATTATCTAAAAAAGTGATAAAATTATTGGAAGAATAAATTTTAAGCTTTTTTTTTCCATGTTAAACACTGGTTTTTAAGGTGTATGTTCGTTATTTTTACTAGTTACTACTACTACTAGTTCACTAGCCATGTTGGAAAAACAAATCTAGCAATAAAATTCGTTGATATCATCACAATTAATTAGTAAAACAATTCAATGTAGTTTTATTGGCTTATGTTATTATTTTGAATTGATTAAATTTCAATGTTTGACATAATTTATATTAAGTATAGTTCATTTTATTTCTCTCGGAATAAGCCTTTACCACAATCCGCCCGTATTTGCTAATGAATTCATTAACTTGCTTTCAATTTCAATTCCAAGTGAAATATGTTGATGAGATGTTTTAATGGCAATTAGAAAATGGTTACTTTGATTTTTAATATAAGATATTTATTATGTTACTATATGCACAGAAAATGTAAATTGGTTTTTAGTTTAATCACCAACAAAAAATGGCAGAATTAATGCTTAGTGAACACTTTGTAAAAGTTTTAGGACTAAGTATAATATTTAATATTTCCGATGCTCAGTTATTTATCTCCACAAAAAACGACGCTTTTTAGAGCTTTCCTATAAAGATAACTGTTATTATTATTTTTTGGTAAATAGACTAAAAATATAAAAAATTCTAACTGATTAAGCCTTAGTTTCGAACTAGTGTGGGCGTCGCGTGCTTTGCGTAATGAATTTAAACATCATAATTGTTTGAATCAATATACCTATCCCCATTAACTAATGAAAAAGGTTTATTGAGCCAAACTGTTGTGAACAACAAACAGTAATGTTGGTATAGGATAACTTTAGTTTGTTTAGTTCATTGAAGGCTTCATCGGCTTAACGACTTGCGTAAGTGCTTCCGATTGAAGCTCTGCTTGTGATTTCCGGGTCAAACCGAAACTGTTAAAGAAGACAAACGGTTTTTGACGTCATCAGTGATTTCTTGTTCTTTTTTTTAAGTTTCGGCGCATTGGAGCTGGTAAACGGCGAGAAAATATATATTTTTTTTATTTCTTCTTCTTTACATTTTTACTTTGCTGTCTCTTTTTGTTTATTATTTTTTCCATGAACTATTGTATGGATTATATAAATTATTTTCCTTTGTTAAAAACCTATAATATAGTTTATCTTTACAATTTGTTCAGTGACATATTAAAATAGTTAAAGTGAGAATTGTAATGATGGGCTTGGTGGTGTGCAATAAAAGATGTTTATACTTTCAACTATGATCGTATAATGTCTTGTTAAAAGAGTAAGGCTAGCTTATATAGTATGGGAGTCGCGTCACACACTACACCTCCCCTTTACAAAAAAGAGAAAAAAAAAATAGCATACATTTTTTTTTTATCTCTTAAGTAAATCATAATTTCTAGAAGATACAGTTATTTGGAAATACAAACATTAAAGTAAAACAATATAACAGTATAATAATAAAACACTAATACTTTTAATCAATTACATAAAATGAAAAACCAATTACCAAAACTGTTTACGACACAAAAAACATAATCAATTATTAAAATGATTACTATTATTAGGTACATTATACATTTCAATAAGCAAATGTAAAAAAACACTAAATTTACCAACTAAAATGAAATGTAAAATCTAAAAGCTTAATAATATTATGCGCTGTTGACATCAAAAAATATATTTGAAATAAAAGAATAAATTGACATAAGAAAAGTAACTGCATCATTCACAAAAAATACATATTTATATTATCTAATAATATTTAACATAACGGGCAATATATCATTATAAGCATTGTTTAGAAAACCTTTTCTAGAATTTCATGAACCACCTTAGTGATTAAAATAACATTTTATACCTCTCCTCATATCTCTCCTACAAATCTTTAATAAAATTTCAACATATTATCAATACTCCATTCATTTTCAAATACGTAGATACACATTATTTTATCATTTTCATTACATTCGGTCCGGCCGGACTATAATCATTATACATTTCATTTTCAAGTCGACATTTATTATTCATATTCATAAGGGCCACAATTTAAGGCTATTTAAGCCTCCAACATTTTCACAGAGAAAGCTCGTTTACACCATGATCAAACTGAAGGAACGGCACCCTTTTACTCATCATCTTTATTCTTGTGTATCTACATAATAATTTCTCACTAATAGCTATCTCATTCCGTAACACAACTTTTAGGCTACTTGCAAAATGAATATTTCAGCACATATGAATCCAACTTCGCTTTTGGTTGATCAGACCAAATAGCTGTCGTATACATATCTACCAAACTATTCCCTTCTACTTCTCACATGTCTTTAAACAATCGAATACTGATATACTAAAATACTCACTCCAATACCTTACTATCTATATAACATAAATCTCTCAACAATCCAGTCTTCTTACAGTGGTAACTAATTACAGTAAAAATGACAAAAAGATTTTGAATACCATATCATTCCATATTTCTTTTTCAAAATCACTCCAATAACGTCACACATAATAAGTTGTAATATACATCAATTAATGTTTTACAGGTGTATCCGAATTAAATATTGTTTATAAAAAACACGTCCGAAATCCTATAACCTTCAAATATTTAAATTATTCTAAATAATATTTAATTACGTTTTATAATGTTCCAATGTTCACATAATTAATGATTACTGTGGCAGTTATTTGCAGGTGGTACAACTTTCCGACGAATAAATTCCAACTATTTCGTCACAAGTGTCAAGTTTTAAAACGAAGTATCATATTGATGCATGATTAACAAACCTCTAGAATACGACCTAAGTATAGTATAACGATACGTAGTACGTACCTAATGAACAGTAAAATACAGTGAAAACAAGTAGATTATCTAAATTTAAATTGAATAATTAAATGTCTTTGCTGTTTTATACGTTACGTATCTATACGTTTTAAAAACAAAATTAGCATTTTCTATATTAAAACAAAATTTCTAGTACAACAAAATCCTTATTTTAAAATAATCGTAATTAAGTTGTTTTGTACTTTACCAAATAAAAGGGCAAAGCCGCGCGCAACGTATAGTGTTGCTATTGTATCGTATATCGCGCTTGCACATAAGACACCTTGTGCGCAATAGCTTTGGAATGCGTCTTTATATGGGACGAGTTTAATTTCACTATGTTACAACAAAGGATAGAAATGTTAATAATATATGTATTTTTTTTTAAAACAGTATTGTCATAATAATATATAGCCAAATAATATGTTGGCCTTTCAAAGTAGGGTAACTTTATAATATAGTAACATAATTATATTAATGTTAGGTACTTATTATACGGATAAAAGTAATTTTATTTTAAAACTGCAAAATTAAACCTTGTTATATAAAAGTTAGTGTCAACAGGCACATTTTAGTAAAGTTTAACTTAAATCTTATTAAACATTATTTAAAAATTCTAAAATTAACGATGAATAAAAAAAAATTTAATGTATATTATAACTATATACAAAAATGTCCGCGGCATTATAAAGTTAAAAAGAAAAACACAAAATTGTCACCTCAAAGTTTTCACATCTTGTCTACACAGACAGAATCACTTGAAGACTGCATCCTTGTGCAGTAAAGTCGCTAAAAGGCTTATAAAGCTTCCACAGGCCAAGGCCTATGGCTCCCGGCTGCATCCTCCTCGCAAAACAGTCTTACTTCAGATCCGAAATCACTTTATGACATTGCTTCAGCAAATCGCGAAACGACGACCAAAATGTAATTTCAAATATTTACTTTGATTACGCAATTCCACGATGAATAATATCAAACATAGATATAATAATTATAACGTTTTAAAAACAATGAATAATATAAACCACAAGCTCAGTACTGCCGGAAGGCAGCACTGGCAGGGTCGCCATGTAATGATGGGCTTGGTGGTGTGCAATAAAAGATGTTTATACTTTCAACTATGATCGTATAAAGTCTTGTTAAAAGAGTAAGGCTAGCTTATATAGTATGGGAGTCGCGTCACACACTACAGAATTACATGAAGGAATGTACATTGAACATTTACCTACCTAAATACATTTATGATCATATTCTACTTGCCGTTAAAAGTGGAAAAATGTATTTACCTGTTTTCTGACAGTAGATGAATGTGAAATTCAGAATCTTTACGACCCTCATGGTGTCATCTTTATCTGAGTCGTATATCACGCGCCTAATAATGACAGATCTATTTATATTCTTACCATAACAGGAAACTCTTTCACCTTTAAATAGAAGGAAGCAAAATAATTATTTTCGTACTCAAAACCGACACAGACTCAATCTTAAAACGATACACAAAACAACAAAATACTAAAAAAAAAATAACAGACGAATTAAAAAGTTGTTGGTTCTGTTATTTTTGGAGTGGCAACCGTGATTATGTGACATATTGGTAAACTATGACATAACATATTACATAATGAATCTACGTGACATAACTTAATTGTGTTGTATCTTCGTCTGTCTTTTCCCAATCTATGTTGGGTTCGGCTTCCAGACTTACCGAATTCAGCTGAAAACCGTATTTTACATGGAGCGGCTGCCTCTCTCACCTTCACAACCCATTTGACTGGGTAACACAGTATCCCATAGTAAGTTTAGTTGTCAGAATTGTAATGACTTAACGCCTGTCAAAGATCAACGTATAACATTCGGGACTAACGGGTTAACGTGCTTTCCGAGGCACGGAAGGGTCTCGGTATGTTTACAAATTGACACCTATCCACGGACTCAACTGTGTTGTGAAAGGTAAGTAATATCAAAAATACATAAATACTGGAAATTTACAATATAACAGAATAAAGGTTTTGTGTCCGTTCTGTGTAAGAAGAAAGGACATCGCTCAGCTTACTGTCACCGGGTGCTAAAGACTCCGTTATAGCTGATTTTTTGCGATGACCTAATTACTCTATGCTTACGGTATTTAACTAAAGACCAACTTTTAAAACATACCACTATGTATACCTATAGTTATCTGTATTTATGCCTACGTATAGAGCAAGTTCGTAGATAGTCACTCACGGATTCATAAATTTTCTCTTTATAACTAGAAAATGTAGTTTTTAGAGAAGATTAGTTTTAATTTGTAATTTTACTTCTTTCACAAAATATTAAACACAATCTATTTTATAATAGCAAAGTTTTTATGTCTTTATTCATCCCGCGTCATAAAACTCTCTCAGAAAGAGTCGCGTGACACAACAAAAAAAAACGAAGTAAAATAAAATGAATTTAATCAGTAAACCAATAAAATGAGCTTTCAATCAAATAGAGACCACCACTATGGAATAGAATAGGTACGAGCTTTTTTACGTTACCCAAGAGACATGTCAACTGGCAGTGACGACTCAATAAAATCCGAACGTTCGACCATATTGCAAATTTATTGGTCCTACTGGATATTACGTTCCGATCGATATTGTTTTTAAAATAAGCTGCATACCCCGTTTTCAAGTGCACACGTGAAAGATGAAAACACGAAAACCTCAACTTCCATGATCTAAAAATTTATTACACTACTAAAAGAGTTTATTACACTATTCTAAACTTCTTCCTAATTCAAAAATAATCGTTCCTAATTTCTAAAATAGTTGACATTCGTCAAAGCATTTGATTTGTTCGCATAGGAAAATTTAATGCGATTACACCTTCCTTATTTCAGGAACGACTGAATTAAGGATCCTTAATTTAGGATAGTGTAATTAGCGCATATGTGTTTTATTGAATGTAAAATAATGTATATTATTGGATACAATAGATGTACTACCTAGAAAAAGTTTTATGCTAGCATCATTTTAATTCACCACTTATTTTTGGTAAATGACATTTCTCATAATGAATATCTAGTAATTATACAACATTTATGTTTTATTTCAATAAATCTATTTAAAGAATGAGAAGATTTCAGAAAATGATGTACTTGCTTGAAAATTGATTTAAATGTAATCAGAATAATTCACTCACTTAAATGTATTTTATATTTACATAAGCGTCTTAAAACTAAAATAGTTTTCAGTTTGATTGTGCGCTTTTTCTAGCTTTTAAGCTTTTACAAGTAGCTTATTGTATTTAGTAACAAAAATTACACCAAAGATTTGTAGCAATTATAAAAATTAAAAAAAAAGCTTTTATATCTATGACGAACTTCATCAAATTTTTACAACATCAAAAAAGAAAAAAAAAGTACTTGTGGATATTTAACATCGTAAAATCGTGAGAAAATACTTGTCGTTCTAGACTTAATGACAAATAAAGATGATTTTATAGCTCATTTTCACTTGTTTTGTACATTTTTCGTAGAATTTTTATTCTTGAAGAGAACAAAAACAAGTAAATAAATCTGGAATCACGCACCACGCCAAGTACGTGAACAACAGGCAGAACAACTCACACGTTTTTCTCATAAATTGTGAGAGACATTAGTTCGGTATATTAAGTCTCACTCAGTCTTCCCTTGTCAAATTTATTTTCTATTACGTAGAAATCGTTTGGCGCTTGATCAAAATTTATTTCGTTGTTAGTAAGTGCTCTAAAAACGTAACAAGGAAAAATTCTCTTAAAAATATGAAATATATTTTACATTCGAGTTGCTGTAGGCTTGTGTGTAATATCGTTTAAACTCCAAAGGGTAAATAAACTATTACATTTCAACAATGGGGTAGACGAAAATTTGTTTTTTCGGCAGATAGATGTTAAAAAATATTATACACATATTATTTTATATTTTATGTAACCTAACTCATGACAATACATGCAATACATGCATTTTGTGCGCAAACATAACATCATCAGTCCCCCCCTCCTGAACTTTGATTCGCCTTATCTACTAAGTGTTTTCTTATTAGAAAAGGCTAAAATTACGCCTCCAATTTTTTAATTATCTAACTGGTGGAGTAATTATATTTTGACTTTTCATACCCAGTCATATAACCAATTAGTGCAAGTATAAAGTTCAGACTACTAAATATGGGAAATGCATTTGCATAAATATACACAATATATGTAGGCACCTGTACTAACCAAAGTTATCATACCCGAATAAAATAAATAACACTTGGTTCGCCTTCCAAATCCAGTCCAAGCCATCTTCTTTCTTCTTTATTCATCTTCATGTCATTGGTCCATCGATATAAATCTATCCTTAAACAAAAAAATCTCTTGTCTGTATCTTATTTCAACGTGGCTATAAAGTACACATTGCATTTTTAACTACAAAAATCCAATTAATTTAGTTTATACTACTCTGGACTCCAAACAGCGCGAAGTTTACAAATTAATTAAATATCTTAAGAACTCACCAATTTCCTTTTTGCTACCTCCTGTTTACATTTAGCTCGAGTATCTTACACAAGACAACAGTAATTGCAGTGAGGAGTACAGTTGCGAAAAAAAGTGCATGGAGCGAAGTACAAAAATGTGATTTTGTAAGAAAAGTATTGAATATGAAAAATAAATACACAACGCGTTTTATTCTACATGTACTAGTCTGTAGGTTATAAATGATCTATTTATGACTGTTTTAACAAGGAAACTTACCTACACAAACATTCTTACTGGAAACAATTACAATTCAAACTGACTGACCTGTCGGTCTAGTGGTTAGTGACTCTGACTGCTAAACAAGCGGTCGTGGGTTCGATTATCATCCAGGACAAACTTGTGATAAGAATGGGTGTAATTTATGTATAATACGTATGTATTTAGAAATATATAAGTATGTTTATCAGTTGTCTGGTTGCCATAATACAGCCTCAGCCTCATTTGGTATCAGATGACCTTTTGTGAGTTGTCCCAACATATTATTATTATTATTTATTGTATTTTTTATTTGGAGTACGAATCAAATTCAAACGAATATTATTTTTAGCCTGTCACTAAGCGAAAACATTTAAAAAGTCGACTAATCAATTAATCAATACTATATCGTTCGAACTTATTATTTACTAACTTTAAAATAATAACAATTATTTTAACCTACTTAATCTTTTTCCGTACCCTTCTTCTGATGTACATGAGAGTTATTAACACAAACATTTAGAACCTCTTTGTACCCATTTCCCATCTCAACAAGCTCGTGTGCAAGACGTGATTTTAATTAAATCTTAAGAGACAATTAGTTCGGGCATACGAATGTCTTTGGCTGTGCAGCGTCGCACTTAGTTCACTGAAAGATGATTCAGTTAAACTAATTAACGGCCTGTGTAAAAGGATACACAGGGTGAGATCTATGTCGTTGTACAAACAAAAACTATGACTTCTATATCGGTTACAAAAACGCTTGGTATAAGAAATTAAAAAAACAAATGAAAAAGACCAACTCGAATTTCAATACTGTAGCCGTAAGTTACGTTAATGGTACTGAAATTCTAATTTATTTTTGTTTGTTTGTTTAATTTTTGATACCAATCGTTTTTGTAATCGTTATAGAGGGCATAGTTTACGTTTGTACAATGACAAAAAACTCACCTTGGATATGGGGTGACAAGCACGTGAGTTGTAACATTTTTTAATTTAATTTATCGAATTATTGTAGCTTTCTGCATTTATAAATAACTAACGAACTTTATTTTTTAGTCTGACCCGAGACTGATGTCATATGAAGGGTAGCAGATTATTCCTATATTTTATTAGTTCGTTTTAAATAATTTTCCAATTTCATTAACAATCGTGTAAGTTTTATTTGTATAATATTTCTATAACAACATGACTCAATCTCTTCTAAAATCCATCATAGGTTCAATAAATAATTATTTTAATAATTCTCTAAATAATATGTTTATTTATTTTATGTATTAGTTATTCACTCAATTATAACTTTTTTTTTAACTTTATCGACATCCAGATTGCTGGCAAAGTACTTAATATAAATCAAATCATTTATTTTTGTAACGAGGATAAAAAAATCATCACTTTTACAAGTCACATAAAACATTTTTTTATTTGAGCTCGCTGGATTCGACGATATTAAATAAATATTTGTTGGCATTACAAAAATTGTAATAAATTTATTACGATAATTCCTAGTATTTGAGATTTATAATAAAGGTGCGGCCGGAATATAATAGTGAATCGAAACGCAATAATGCTTAGTACTTACAACATTTTTATAAAAATGTTTTAAACAAATATTGTGAATAAAGATCTAACCATAAAAAAATCTAGATAAATAATCTATGACCGAATTTAATTGAGTTACGTCATTTCATAACATTTGGTTATTGGCAAAGTAAAAAAAAAAGAACATTTTTCTTTATATTCCAAATCAAAGTACACCCCTAACCACTTGACTGGAACTCTTGTAATAAAAGTTAAAAAAAGTATGTTATTACGTAACTTTATCCCATAACTCCGATTCGTACCTTTATTGAAGTTTTCGAAGCACTTCACAAAGGCACAAAGGTAAGACTAACAGCGCCAAGTAAAACACTTGTAACATATTATGAAGCTGATAAAAGTGTACTTAGAGCTTATTTTTAGATTGATCGATACATTGTTGTAATCTATATAAAAACAATTGCCACGTGTACGACGGTGCATCTCTTCAAAATGGCTCGACCGATTTGGCTGTTTTTTGATGATTATTTATTTATCAAGGTCTCCCCACAGCTTTTGCGTCCAAATTTGTAAGTGTCAGCACAATGTTTGTATAAACGTAAATTTACAAAAAGTCTGCCAACTTTTTTTAAATCGACAGGATAAAGACTTTCTGGACAGTTAGTTAATAATAAAAGATATCCAAGTTAAAACCTCCAGAGGGTGCCAGAGTTTATTATTCACAAAGTCTGAAGTACTGCGAAAAAAGCATTAATGAAAAGATTTAATGCCTATAATGCGTAAATATTTTAAATAATCTGAGAGTTTAATTGAACTTGTCTGGTTTTAAAGAATTATAGATCAAGAAGGTCGGCTTAAAATAGATGACCGCAAAAGAAGCTTTTCGGTAGCATACTTATCTGTATTAAGAATAAAATAATAATACTATTTTAAAACATTCTTCAGTAAAAGTAAAGATAGTTTTAATTAGCTTAGATAATGTTTTGAACGTAACAAGACAATTTACATCAATGCACATTATGCAACAGAACTAGTATAATATTTAAATTTGTAATTAATATAACATACACCCACGCGTTGCTATAATATTAATACTTTTGCTGATCATATCAAATCGTAATCAAATACATTTTTATCTATATTCGCAATCATTGATATTTATTAGCCACTGCAGCAACTCAATCCGTGAACTATTTTTATAACAGAAAGTGTTTACGGAAGACGTCGCATAAACATTTGTATTTTGTTTTGTTATCATAATAAATTACTTTACAAATAAAATAATACTAGTATCCATTCGGATAGTCATACCAATGTTAGATAAATAAGCAAATATTAAAATAGGTTTACAAGAACCAAAATGTACAGAATGCTGCGCTTACATTTCATATAAAGAGCAAACAGTCTGTTCAAATAAAAGATACACGGATCATGTTTTCAGACAAATCTCTATTAGTGTTGTGTTGATATATATTGTACTAGACATTTAAAATAATTATACTAATTAATATTTACATATGTACTTTTTTAATTATTCTAAGACATAAGTGAAGGAAAACATCGCCAGGCAACCTGGATTCCAATAATTGGAATCTGAAATCGCGAACCCGCAATGAGCCAGCGTGGTGATCAATGCTCATGCCTTCTCTATATGAGAAGAGGTCTATGCCCAGCAGTGAGACATTTAGAGACCAGTATTACATATAAGTATTATTAGTATAATAATATAGGGCTGAGTGTACAAATAATAATATGATTTATGATTCATGTATTTAATGAATGAGATATTTTATATTTGATTAAGAAATTTTTTGCTAATTTTACTGGGTTATAATATTGTAGTCTCTATCTTCCAAACATTCTAGATATTATTATAAAAAAAAAAAATAGGATTCTGGTACAAGATTTTAAAGAACACAATATTATATAATTTCTTCATAATGTATTAAGTTCTTCGTAGTACAGTAAATCAAAAAAGAATAATAGGGAAGTCCATCTTTTTACTTACCTGTCTGCTTATTTGCAGAAGCATAATTATGTATATTGTAATAGTATATATGTCATAAAGATAGAACAAACATAGTAGCAGTAGTTTCTTTTTTCATTTTATTAATAAATGTAAATCGATTTTCTGACATTAAAACCTTCACAAAGCACGGCAAATGGAATTTTTAAAGGTTTAACACTCACTAAAGTCAGTGTCAGTTAATGTCACTTTAAACCCGTGCATGGCATTGCCAAGGTGAAGGTTCCAAATAACCCGATGTATCTATTTTATTCCAGAGTGCAACATAAAAACTTTATGGTAAAAGCTTTCATACATTTTCCGTTTATTATGCCTTCAAGTGGCAGAGAATGCCGTCGTCGGGCGATTGGTTATTTAAATAGCTTCATATAAAGACGTTTGGCAGGTTTGAACTTATAAAATGATATCACGTGTTGCAGTTGTATAATCGATACTGATAAGAGAATGAAAGATTAAAAGGGCCAGACAACAAGTTTACACAAGAATTATCCTATGATAAATGTATGATTTTATGTTTTAAATAGGCTTTCGAGACTTTTGCGTCACGCCTAATACTTACAGAAAGTAATCACGAGATCACAATATAATAATTAGATAAGCATGTAAACATTACTGGACAAAAACGTTAATGGATTTATTAAACTGAAGTCAAAGTCTAAGATTTATTGCATACCAAGTGTGATTTGATAAATGGAATATTTTTCTTTGTTTAAAGGCTGAATAAGTTGCGCAGTTTTTAGTTTTCACTTTTATTAAACTTTATCTTCCTTACTTTTATAACCTCGTAGGTCCGTAAATATATGCTGCACATTGATTATTTATTTCACGCTTAAAAACAAAAAAAGACTATGCCTTGCAAATAAAATCGGGGTAAAATAGTACGGAAATCAAAGTTCTGTATCGGTACCACGCTCCCCCGCGCAGTTGCCATCCATGAAATGTCCAAGTTTGTTAACTAGCTCTTAACTAATTGTTCCCGATGTTTGCTCCATTACAGTTGCATACACGACTGTGGCACATGACCCGTTTAGTGTAATCCCTTAGAGATTTATGAATTGTATTTTATTAACTTCGTAGATATATAATAACATTTGGGTTAGACTAAATTGAGTATAAACAGAGATATTATACCTAATTACCCATTTTTCTTCTTCTCTGATATAAAAAGAACGCCCTGGCGGGCTACCTTTGTCAATGACTCGCCAATAGCTGCTTCTAAGATCCTGAACATTTAGCTAAACCGACTTCTTCTAGCAATACCTAGGGTATCTTCCAGTTTGTATGGTAAACAGGTCTTTCACCAAATTTTACTGGGCCATGGTGCGTGACTTTTGTTTTCTTCTTTACTCCAGCCATCCTAGATCATCAGCCTGAAATGGGTTCGAAACTGCAACATTATGCACACAAATCCGTTCATTGAACCACTAGGCCACCATTTTATTTTAATGTAAATTAATATGTTATTTCATCATAATCTATACTTATATATTATTATAAAGCTGAAGAGTTTGTTTGTTTGTTTGTTTGAACGCGCTAATCTCAGGAACTACTGGTTCGAATTGAAAAAATCTTTTTGTATTGGATAGTCCGTTTATTGAGGAAGGCTATAGGCTATATAACATTACGCTACGACCAATAGGAGCGGAGCATAAATGAAAAATGTTCCAAAAATTAAAAAAACCGTTGAAACTAAAACAAGCGAACAAAGTCGCGGGGGACAGCTAGTTATCAATAAAAATCACAAGAGGTCATATCAACCCAGATGATCATAACGTTATATTGCAAAAATCCGATTTCCCCCGAGTTGCGTATGTAGGGCAGATCCGGCTATTCCCAGTGCAGTTACTACCCCATCAGATAAATTTACACTACATTATAATAATATTAGTAAACGCTTACTATAAAAGTCCCTTTATTTTCTTATTTTTAAATAAATTGCTCCATGTTTACATTATTATTACTTGCAGCTATGTTCTACTGTGTTTCAAAATAAATGTACCTAAATCTGAGTCGAGCAAGAATTTTAGGCTAAAGAAATTAATCTTCACCGATTTTCAGAAAATTATGAACCTATTTAATTTTATACGTTCTTTGGCTCTATGTTAATACAACAAATACACGTGTTCTAATCTGAAAATGTTTCTCGAAGTGTTGTGGTTTCTAGTATATTAAGTGTCCAATTAGTAATTAAAAGGTCAAAACATGGTAAAGTTAAACTATCGCTAACAGGCATGGTAGTTCCCAACATGTCATGTAGTTGCCCTACAAAGTTTGGTACCGCCCTTTAAACTTAATAGATACACGTGTAATTTCTATTTTAACTTTAAAAATATGGGTAATTATAATTTAGTTACAAAATGAATAAAATGATAAATAGGATGAAATTGAAGGAGTTTTTAATGAAAAATCTTAAATAATACCATAACGTATCTAAGAATTAAAGCTACAAATCGTTTGTAAAGTTTACTTGACCTTAAAATTTCTAATTTGTTTACGCTTCGCTTTGTTTAGTTGTCGATCGTCATTTTTTTTACAATTGATAGTAAGACTGGCTGTCCCCAAAACTATTTATTCATCTGCCATTAAACGGTTTTAATTTGGTATTCTATCCTTCAAAATGGTGTCACGGCAATGGAGGCTTTCTTGGAATGACCGCAAATTGGCAAAGGAGCCACTTACCAAGCGTAGAGTGAATCGGGGCTCAGTAAAGTGCAGCATGAGATCTAGATGACTTTGACCAACAGTCGACTGCACTACTACATAGGTTTTGAAGTACACATGTCTGTATATTTATTATTTTAATTATTAATCTTAAAAATAATTAATTATAAATAAATTTACCTTATTTTTTTTTTTTTTCAATTTTATTGTATCTTACTGTTATATCTGTCACCACCTTTGAGTTATACAGTTTGGTGTTATATTGAGAGTTATCTAGTATCACATAGGGGTGTTCTACAATAGAAGTGATGAATCAAACGAATTATTAACTTTCACTCACATATTATCCAGATAAATAAATACGCGTATTGACTCTACCGGAGGTCTACTGTACATGCGCTCGCGCTCTGTAGGTACCGCGTGGTTAGCTTACAATAATGCATCATCAATCAATCATCACTTACTTATTACACGCAGCTAAAACTGACTTAACTTTAAAACTGTAACTAAGTTGAATTAGATGTAAAAAGTGGAGGACCGGGCGCTATTTCGAGTCGCAAATTTTTAGAGGCCTATGTTTAGCAATGGACCGCATGAGTTGGTTTAATATTCGAGAAATCTCATTTATCGTGAGTTTCAAAATCTTTGTTCCCGATTGTTTTTATTCCGTCATTATGGTCATCGTTTTAGGGTAAACAAAAAATATGCTTCAATGAAATTGCGGGCAATTTCTTTCAAGAAAAATACATATTTTTTATAAGGCACACGAAATGAACGGCGGGGATATCTTGACGGGTGTCGAGATACGAAAAGGGTCAAGAATACTTAAATCCTTGGCCTTTTTTAACCGGCTGATGCTTGCGTACCTAAGTACTATCTTGGTAAAACATACCCAGTAATAAAATTAGCCTGTTGAAGGCTATTAGAGGCCGAAAAGCTAGGCTGGTTAAATAACGGCGTAATGAATACGATCTAAAATAAAATTACTTTGCATAATTCATAATGTATGTTTAGTATCCCATTTATATTTTGGACAGTGAGAATGTGCTGTTACAAACACATTTAGCAATCGTGTTAAACTCATTTAAATGAGCTAGTTAATTATCATAGTAATTATGTGCAAACGGTTTATATTTATGACACAAACTCGTCAGTAAAACATGATAAAATAATCATTATTATGATTCATCAAGCTTTTATTTCTCTCGTAAACATTCCTATAAATCGTGCTTCCCGAGGTACGGAGGGGTCTCGATATATTCACGAATGGTCGCCCATCTACGGACCAACCGCAGCAAGCACGGCTTAACTTTTATTATTGGTTAAACCTTACCTTCATTACGCGCTTTTGTAACGTTTGTACATAGGTGGTCTACTAAAACTTCAGTGTCTCAAAGGATGGTGATTCAGAGTGTCGAAGATAAAATAAATTATCTAATATCTATATTATTTGAGAATGTAGTAAATACAAGTGTATTATCAAGACTCCCTACTTAGCCTTGACATCTATGATAGAGTTACATTTAGTCAGTCACATGGACTGAATAACAAACGTCTTAACTTGCCTTTTCCTTATGTTAACGGTAATTAAATGCATGAGCTATGCTGCGTTAGCTTATCGCTTTGTTTCTTGTTATTTTCTCCGAGTTGCAGAATTGTAACTGTCGAAAGGTCTTATTTACTAGTTTTTCTGCATTACAACTTTGTTTCTTAAACCTATATGTACAGAATGTAACAAAAACTCTGTCCGATCCAATGAAGGCGTATTCCTGGTTCAATATACGTACCAGAAAAAAATGTTTCGCTCAGGCCGCTTATTTGATACAAAACTGTAGGTACTACACGTGAACTTTGTCGAGCGATCAGTGTTACCTTTAATCAGTTTTATTTTAATTGAATTATATTCACCCGGGAAAAATAATCATCTCAAATCCATTCAATAGTTGCGTATTATATGTACGCAGTACGATGCCGAATAATACTCATAAGGATCGGACAGGGATTTTGTTGCATGCTGTTTATAAAAATGGATCCTGATTTACCTTGGTCACGCAATAATTACCGAACGACTGCATCAAATCGGATAATTCTTTTTTGTTTGGTTTCTTGTGGCAAGAACAAGGTTTTTATAAAAGAAAATAAAAAAAAGCGTAAGGTATCTTTTTTATATCTTGCACCACCCGTGCGAAGAAGGGACGGGCAGCTAGTTTATAATAAATATAATTCGGTCTATAATTTTCCCACTATTTAATATGAAAAAGCCTTTGTAATGTGAATTCAGTTTCTCTAAATGTAATAAATAAAAAATAAAAAAACAAAAACTAATTTTTTTTTTTCTAATAAATAATTAAGCCGTGTACCACTTGGTTCAAGTATCAAGTTGGTTGTTCTTGGTTTACACAAATTTTACTACTTTTTTACATTAACACTTTCAGTTTACTAAAGCAATCAACAGAAATTGCTCGCAAGAATCTAGCGGGAACAAATGATCCTATAGAATTTCCAAACTGACCTTTTGAAAGCTTCTGTATAAAAAAGCGTTTCGCTGACGTCACCTTCATTAACGCTTCGAGAACATTTGGAAAACTACAGTTAAGTAACTAGTTTGAAGTACTCATGAAAATCGTTTCAGATTTTTTTTTAGTCTGGTACTTACATATATTAGCGTAAAATATAATAAAAATGTAAATTAATTTAATACAATTATTCAGTCTATTATAAAGATTAAGCATTTCTTCTTTGCTTTCTTTATTACAAGCAATTAATTTTGCTCATTATAAAGTCAAGTGATTCCCAATCCGATTCAGCAGTATTTTAAATAAATATAATCTAATTCTAATATTATAAATGCAACTCTGTCTGTCTGTCTGTATATAATATATACTGTATTATGTCTGTTTCGCTTTCACAGCTAAACCGATTTGAATGAAACTTGGTATGAGGTAAGCTGGATCCCAAGACAACGATAACGATAAACGAAACCCACGCGGGTGGAGCCGCTGGAAACAGCTATAAATTAATAAAGACGTTAAACCTAAATAATATAAAACGCATTTTTGCAGCGTTATTAAACGTAGATAAACTATATTTTTTTTTTGTATTTCACGATCAATGTGCTGTTAAAACAATGTAATAAGCCCTAATAAACCTCAAACACTTTTCAAATGCCCGTCTAATTGAGCGTATAAAGAAAACACACTCGTTCGATGTTCCAATATGTTGAATGGGTGTTAGTGTCAGACAAACAGAGTCAAGTGCGTCAGTTAACTAGTTTATCCGGCCAGGCAAATAGTGAAAGGTTACAAAACAAAGAGAGCCAGAAACGTATACGAGTTGTATTGACAGTTGGTATTTAAAGGACGATTTTGACAATAATCTAACTAAATAATCCAAACTACTTATTATAAATATAAACATTCTGACTGACTCATCAATGGAATTATGAAATTTGGACGATAAATACTTTTTATCAACTATATAAGTAAAATAAGAAAGGTTTTTTAAGAAATTTCACACCTAAAAGGAGATAAAGGGCTGAATAGAATTCCGTCAATTACAAAGTTAGAACTATGAAATATTTAATCTTAACATTAATTTTACCTAAAATCCATTTTAAGTGTGAACCCGTATCGATAAATTTTAAACTCAACAAATTAAAAAAAAATAGTAATTTAACTTGTCGTGTGATCGTAAATCTATACTAATATTATAAAGCTGAAGAGTTTGTTTGTTTGTTTGTTTGAATGCGCTAATCTCAGGAACTACTGGTTCGAATTGAATAATTCTTTTTGAGTTGGATAGTCCGTTTATTGAGGAAGGCTATAGGCTATATAACATCACGCTACGACCAATAGGAGCGGAGCATAAATGAAAAATGTTGCAAAAATAAAAAATCGTCGCAACTAAAACACGCGAACAAAGTCGCGGGGGACAGCTAGTCATATATAATATTTATTTTATTTTATAATAATTCATTTTAATTGCATTATTTAAGGGTAAAACTGTATTGGGACTTCTCATAATGGTAAAAACTCTTTGGTCGATAATATAATGTTCAATATAATATCGAACTCGACACTTATCAAACCACTTGGCTAGTAAACTGCCGAGCGCTCGTACAGCGTTGTTGAACAGCCTTACATAACCATTTCCATTTCACCTTATCATAATACCTGCCGTGTATTTATAAAACCGTTTATTTTAATATTAGGCTAGGGTTGAACTAGAACGAAGTTATAAAAGTTATTTTAAATTCGTACATTTACGTACCGCAGGAGGTAGAAATAAACGTAAAATAACATTTTGATATTTATGTAAATAAATCTAGCTTTGGGATTATTTCGACCGCTCAGTTAAATGTTGGCATTTGTTTTTGTAACTTTGAATCGTAACGAGTCCTGAAGAAAGGTTTGTTATTAAAACAAGGGTTATAAATAATGTTAATCCCTTTATGAGCTCAGCGCTGACATGCGCGGTTTAACTAGACAGATTAATTTTTATTTTAAAAGAATCGTAATCCTGTATGTTTGATTATAAAATATAAGTCTATTTCTATCAAATGCCTTTAGCACAGTCGGCTGCGTAACAGTACAATAAATTGTCACTGACACTACCATTATTTCAAAGTTGTAAGTAAGGTATTTTTTTGCAATTATATATTTCTAATAACTTAGAGTTGACAGTACTTTTGGAAATGGGCTACGTCACATTTCTGCGGCCGATTATTTAGAAATTCAAGCAATTATATTTACTGAGAAGAGGAATCGTACATAAAAAAATTCAGTTTAATTTATTTGTAACATACTTTTCAACATACGAATAAAACAAGCGTAGCTAATTCATATAACAATGATCTATCAAATGGGTATCTGAAATCAAATTAACAAGCTTTTCACATTTAAAAGTCTGGCGTGTTTCCAATTGCGCCGACCAGTTCTATAGTATAGTATCACATTTTTTATTTATTTTGTGTAGTGGTAGTCGATGCAAAAAGAAAGTAACGCCATGCGTAGATACGGACTGTGAATTCTAAACAAATCACATTTTATTGTTGACGTACTATACACTCCACCAGTGACAATGTTTTTTACTTTGTACAGTACGTCGTACATATATATTATACACTAGCTGTCCCCCGCGACTTTGTTCGCGTGTTTTAGTTTCACGGTTTTTCATTTTTGCAACATTTTTCATTTATACTCCGCTCCTATTGGTCGTAGCGTGATGTTATATAGCCTATAACCTTCCTCAATAAACGGACTATCCAACACAAAAAGAATTATTCAATTCGAACCAGTAGTTCCTGAGATTAGCGCGTTCAAACAAACAAACAAACTCTTCAGCTTTATAATATTAGTATAGATAATGGGACGTCACAAGCCAAAAAAAAAAGATCAACTTAATGTATCTCTAGAATTTAATTATCATTTAATTTTATTATTTATTTTTGACGCGCCTGTTGGTCTAGTGGTTAGTGACCCTGACTGCTAAACCGGAGGTCGTGGGTTCGATTCCCACTCAGGACAAATCTTTGTGTGATGAGCACGATCATTTGTTCTGTGTCTGGGTGTAATTTATCTATAATATGTATTTATTTAGAAATATATAAGTAAGTTTATCAGTTGTCTGGTTACCATAATACAGGCTCTGCCTAGTTTGGGATCAGATGGCCGTGTGTGAGTTGTCCCAAGATATTATTATTATTATATTATTAATTCAAAATTGGTAGTAATAATAATAATTTCGCAAAACGTAATACAATGAACCTTTAAGTTTAGCAGCGATATAATATGTCTTACAATAACAGTAACATAATGCAAAGTCATACTTTCGTGTCGTAAACGTCGCAAGTACGGTAACTTCATAGATGCTGCGTATGCAAATTATGGTGGCCAAGTTCGGAATGACTCATAAAATGTTCGACGGTTTTGTTAAGGGGATACGAAGCGATAAATTATTATAATTTTGTGTGACCACACTGAACACACTTATGGGCTAAGCAGAATTAGGAATATTAAACTAATTTGCAAGAGAATAAGCATATTTTTATGGTAATTGCAAGTGGAAAAAATATATATAACATTGAGATTAAAAAGAAGTTACATACATGATAAAGTTTAAAAAAATAATGAGATGAAAATCTATTTATTTTTCGATCTGTTCACTGTTTTGTACAGCTAATGACATATCTACCAATTATTCCACAATCTGTTAAAAATATTCAACAATGGAACATTTCGTTCCGTCTTTTGTTTTATTGTTTATTAATCAAAAGACAAATAATCATCACTATAAATAACGTCTAAATTAAGGTTTATCATAATACTAGCTTTTGCCCCCGGCTTCGCTCGCGTTAAGAAGTATTATTATTAATTAGGTATAGTTTTTGCGGCTTTACTTTTGTTAAGCGTGTAAAATTTGTTAAATATCAAAATCCTATGTAAGCGGACGTTTTCATCATAGTAGCTCCAATCTTTAATTTCAGTTCAATCAGTCGAAAATCTAAGAAGATTTATACAAACTTTCATCCCCTATTTTATCCCCTTAGGGGTGGAATTTATCAAAATCCTTTCTTAGCGGATGCCTACGTCATAACATCTACCTGCATGCCAAATTTCTGCCCGATCCGTCCAGTGGTTTGGACTGTGCGTTGATACATCACTATGTCAGTCAGTCAGTCACCTTTGAGTTATATATATTTAGATAAAAAATATAAACATTAAAAATAAATTACAGATTTAATTTATGTAAATTGAGGCTTGTTTTTTTAATTAACGGACGGAATACACGGAATCTTAAGAGTTACACTACTTCTGCTTTAGGTACACAATGCGGTATCTATATCTAGCAATAAACTATCATAATATATTTTTTGGTGTGTGGATTTATCTGTATTGTTAGTTACCTCAATGGTCCGAGATTTTGACAAAAGCCGCGTAATACTCGTGGCGCTAGAATAGTGGCTTGCATATTAACAGCTGTATCATTAATTTGTACACCAAACTAATACTACGAATTGGAATATAGTATCTAATAACGGCTTGGTCATTTTGTGTTAGAGTACCTACCTGTAGTTACTGAGGTATGTAGCTTATTTTGTAGTAGGTATTCCTAATTGTAGTTAAAGTCGATAATTTTGTTTTAGTAGTAGTAACAGGATTTTGTATGCATAATTATATTGCCGTGCTTCTTATTCCAATTAACCAATTTAGCATTAGTCAACTGTTATATTTTTTATACTTTTTGTCTAAACATAGGTATTGAAGTATCCTTTTACTGATTTTAAGACTAATAACTACTAGTGTTGTCACAATCAATTTTTATATTATTTATGTGTGATAATAGTCTTTATTTGTAATAAATAGTCCTTCACATACTCTAATTATGAATTACAAGAACAGCAATATTTTTAAGCAGAAAAATAACTTAATTTTTTTTTATTTACCAGAACCTGTTGAAATTCCAGTTAACCTACAAAGGAATCGCCTGAAAACACGTAAATAACTAGGTTGCACATTCCCATCACGACACAATTGGCTGTTCTATTTGGATACTTTTTCGATTTCAGTCGAACTTTTAAAGTGTGTACTAGAACGGAGACCAATAAACGATCGAACAAATTTACCTTTTTCAAGAGTACTGGAAAAATAAATATAAAGGAAGCAATAGAAACATTATCGCCGTTCAATTATACAACTGCAAAGCAAATGATTATTGTATAGAGAAGCAACATTTTATAATTTTGTGGGCAATAATCTCGCCATGGCTTCCTTCTTTGTTATCGGAGTTTATAAAAAAAATTATATTAAGTAATAAAATTCATTACACATATTTATGTTTTATCTCTATATATATAAAATTCTCGTGTCACGGTGTTCGAACTTGAACTCCTCCGAAACGGCTTGACCGATTTTGATGAAATTTTTTGCGCTTATCCGGTATCTATGAGAATCGACCAACATCTATTTTTCATCCCCCTAAATGTTAAGGGTAGTCCACCCCTAATTTTTTTTTTTTATTTTTTAGGCAAAATTTTTTGTTTTTATTTTTTTATGATACAGCATACAAAAATACATACAACCCTAAATTTTCATCCCTCTACGATCAACCCTTATATTTTATTTGTTAATTAAAAACTTTAATTTTTTTTTGTTTATTTTTTTTTTTTTTTTGATGACTTACAATAAAAAATAGGGTAAGGTAGGTAGGGTAGGGTAGGTAGGGTAGGGTAGGTAGGGTAGGGTAGGTAGGGTAGGGTAGGTAGGGTAGGGTAGGTAGGGTAGGGTAGGTAGGGTAGGGTAGGTAGGGTAGGGTAGGTAGGGTAGGGTAGGTAGGGTAGGGTAGGTAGGGTAGGGTAGGTAGGGTAGGGTAGGCAGGGTAGGGTAGGTAGGGTAGGGTAGGTAGGGTAGGGTAGGTAGGGTAGGGTAGGTAGGGTAGGGTAGGTAGGGTAGGGTAGGTAGGGTAGGGTAGGTAGGGTAGGGTAGGTAGGGTAGGGTAGGTAGGGTAGGGTAGGGTAGGTAGGGTAGGGTAGGTAGGGTAGGGTAGGTAGGGAGGGTAGGTAGGGTAGGGTAGGTAGGGTAGGGTAGGTAGGGTAGGGTAGGTAGGGTAGGGTAGGTAGGGTAGGGTAGGGTAGGTAGGGTAGGGTAGGTAGGTAGGGTAGGTAGGTAGGGTAGGGTAGGTAGGGTAGGGTAGGTAGGGTAGGGTAGGTAGGGTAGGGTAGGTAGGGTAGGGTATGTAGGGTAGGTTAGGTATTTTTAATTTATAGGGCAAAACAACGTTTGCCGGGACAGCTAGTATTTATATATAATTCAGATAGTTGTATCTAAATAAAAGTATAAAGAAGATAGAAGAAAAAGAATATCTACTCATAAATTAATTTCTGAACAAATGCTTACAGTATCCGGCGATAAATATTTGAGTACTGCCGGTTACTATACGCTAAGTTGCCCATACTTTGTCTCATAAGTCACATAAAAACATTTTACATATTGTATTAATATTTCAAAATGCTTACAACCAAACTGAAACATATAGCTAGGGTTGAAAAACTTTTTATTTTGTCATGTCTGAACTTACGTACTAATATTAGGGTAGTGCTGAGTTCGCCACTACTGGCTACACACCCTATTTATTGATTAAATATTTTATGGAGAGTTTTCTTTTGGAATTATATTATCTACAATGATTGTATTTCAGTTATTCTAATGCTACTCATTCTGAGAGAATACGACCTTCGTGGTCGAGTGGCGTACACACCGGTTTTCAAGGTGTCGATAGCTCTAAGATCCTGGCTTCGATCCTTGGACGGTTTAATGTAGAAAACAACTAGATCCTGGCTTCGATCCTTGGACAGGTTAATGTAAATAACAACTATTCTACATGATCTCGGGTCTGGGTGTTTTTGGTACCTTCGTTGTACCTGATTCAATACTAGTATTCTTGTAGTAAAGCCGGCCAAGCCACATATTTTGACTACGGTGTAGATTTTGTGAAGTTAGGCCTTGTAGATTAGGGCGTGTAGAGCTAGAAGCTTGGCTCTACATGAGTTATGATAAATTTTTGACAATGCGAGTCTGATGGTCTCGTCTTGGCAACATTTTACATGAAAATGTTTTTGGTGGGATTTATATTTATTTATTTAATAACAAACTTCAGACTTAGAGTAATCACTATTATTAAGAACTAAATGTTCGGCTGCCGTACAGTGGTAACTACAAAATTTAATGTTACTGCTTCAATAATGGCGCTGCAATTTTCAAAGTGTTCATTGTAAAAGTGCGGTCGTTGCAGACTAAAATAAACATTAGCAATCCGACCAGACGTGCCGCTTTACCACTCTAAAGAGTTTAGAACAACTTTACGCCACTAATTTGGGATACAGTTGGCTCGGTGATATATATATTTTATATGCTAGTCGTTGAAACCCACAACTCATACATATAATGACGAAACGATTACAATTTATCCAGGGTTTTGTGGTCGAGCCTTCATTGGCTTTCAGCCGGTGTAAAGGCATAGCGCAATGATCCGTACGCCGTTTGATGTAGGTATGAGCGTTTTATTAACGAGAATGTTGCATAGTATAGGTCATGAAAGAAGCTTCATAGTTTTGTAATGCAAAAAATATAGTGTAATGAAAGAGAGAGGCAACAGTGCTAGACAGGAAGGTAGAGACAACAAGGACTTTTTGCGAGAATTTATGCTCGGATAAAATTACTTTTAACGTTTTATTGGTAATCCTTTTAATGTCCTACGACCTTACGGGTCGCATACAATTATAATTTCCATTCAATGAAATTTAATTAAATTCCCCGTTACACCACACTGTTATCTGAAATGATGACAATATTTATGAAATATATATTTTATAAATTTACTTTTTATATTTTAACATGTACAATAAACAATTAAGAAAAACACAAACCTACAGACATTCACATCTAAATTTATGACATGTATGGCATGTAATGTATGCCATGCATGAACTGGAATTTACTAATGTAAATTCCACAGAAACCATGCATTTATTTAGCCAGCACGCATAGTAAAAGGCGTGTCCGAGTTTGAAAGTCCGATACTGTTAACATAAGTCCCTCAGCTGGATCGTTTGATGTGCAAGCGTGAACTCAGCGGTGCAGTGCGCTTTGGACGCCAGCCAACATTTATTTCATTTGCCTACTGCAAACTGACACGTTGAGAGCATTGATACCTTTAGCACATCGTTTAGGTACTATAACTTAATCTAATAAATAGCAAAGGGTAGCACTGTATTTTGAACTTTAAATAATAATTAATAAAATTCATATTCTAAAACGATTTTTTACAACGCTAGTTAATTTAAACGAGAATAAAAGAAGACGGGGTTAAAAAACTATTTCATTCATAATTATTTTATATGCAATTTTTTTACAAACCCTTCCCACATCGTGTAATTTCAGTGTCACTGGGGATTTTAAAAGCATTCAATTTGCATAAAGAAAATTACTTGGAACTTATATTTGTGGATCCCATATGACGTTTAAACTTGCCGTAAGTAGGGCACTGCTTTTACTACACTACTGCTAGTGCAGTCATTATTTTTATTTATTTATTTTATTTTTTACATCCAGATATTACTTTTATAATTTGAATTAATTTATATTTATTCTAAAAAATATTAAATACATAAGCTCCCATTAAACGCATAAAAAATAAAGGGATATTGTGGAAAGAATATGTAATATTAAAGCCTACATAATATGATAACGATTTCTCCTTACCAATATAAATTCAACAATGAGGAACGTCAAAGGAATTTAATATGAGTTCTTGTAAGCAGATTTTGTAAAGGTTTCGTATAAGGAGGTATATGTCTAGAGATTTTATGCGAATGAAACCAGTGAATGGCAGTCTACAAAAACAGTGTTGACTTATGTAATAAATAGCTCGCTAATACTAGATGGCAATGGCTAGATGTCTATATATACATATTAAAAGAAAATCCTCCGCTGCGTCTGTCTGTCTAAACGCGATAAACTCAAAAACTACCGACTGGATTTTCATTATGGTTTTCACAAATGAAAAGAGTGATTCCAGAGGAATGTTTGTGTGTATTATTCATGAATGTATTGAAACCCGTGCGAAGCTGCGTCCAGGTTCTTTATAACTATGAGCGGAAAATGTAGAGTTTTCAATAATATTATTATTATATCCGAATTCGAATATGGCTAGGTTACCCTATAAAGTCGACGCCCCAATCGAATAAAGACGTAAAAGCTTTAACATGAGTTTTAATTTTATTGCATATTTGCATTCTACGACATGGGTTACATTACCTGAATTTTAATCATAATTTTACTGCTGTTATATTTTAAGTTATCAAGGAAGACGTCTTTATACTTCCGAAATTCTGCTTAAAATGTATGGCAGAATAATGTCATTGTGACTTCTTAAGTTAAGTCTCTTGCCCTTGCGGTAGTAGAATAACACGGCTACCTTATACAACGTCCTTATTCGTCTAAATACATTGAGTAAGTTTATTTGTATTCAAGTCTTACGGCTTTATTCGTATATTAAATCAAATATCTGCGTGACGTAAATATTACTACAAAATCACACGTCGTATGCTTACGTTTATCAAAGATTATTTTTTGAAACGTATTTTGAATTTATATTATTTAGAATTACTTATCACGGTTGTATGTTTTACTACAACCATGATCTACAAATTTGTTTATCATTATTACGAGGTAAGCATTTGTTACGATGTATTTTTTTTTGTGAATTATGAAGGCAGCAGTATTTATTCGCCCTGTGAGCTCGTCTTGTTACTGCTCTGCCCGAGTGTAGCGCGTTCTCCACTGTCCGAAATAATGTAAACATTTTGCGCACGTCGCGTATACGACTTGTTTCAAGCATTAAATTATCGTTTTTTTTTTTTTATATGGCTTCTATTAGCGATAAATGTTTGCGTAATTTACGTTGTAGAAGATTATTGATTATATTAAATAGTGAGCTAAAGGCTATATACACAACTAGGTATGTATAATTCTATACGGTTGCATTATACAGATTACTTCCTACTTGACTACCTCGGTGGTGCACCGAGTAGTAGTGAAGTAAGTGCGACTTCTAGGCACAAGGTCTCGAGTTCGATTCGATGCACAAATTCAAGTCTGGTCAATACAATTTGAATTTATTATGAAAACCACTCGCTTATATTGTTTTATATTGATATAATAGTTGTGTTGATAAAATATGTCTACTTTTACTTTAAGCAATACTACACCCAGCGATATTGCTACCCAAGACGATACAATAAATGATTATTCACTGGATGTGTCAGAATATATTCCATCATGATCACCATCACTTAATTCTTTTTCTGTTACAAAATCACTACAAACTAACAAAATTAAAACAAAGACTTTTCAATCTAATTACCCTGTATTAGCGGCATTAGCTTTTGGCTTAGTTGTGCAAAATCACGTTTAATGTCAGGTGTGAATTTTATTGCATACCCTTACAATTTGTATGAAGTCAAAAATTCTGATCTTCCTGAAATATCGAATGTGTAAATCACCAGACCAGATGTATTCCATAACAAATAATACAAAAATAAATAAAGAAAAAAATAATTTAAAGGACATGTAGCAAACAGATTTTTATGATTTTAAAAGCTTCATAACAGGTAAGATTAAGAATTGGTTTTAGGACGATAAGAGTGAAAAGATATATTGGACTAAAGTCAGAAAAGTCAAAATTGATTTTGTATCTCCCGATAAACTATACTTCAGGTACACTTTAGATGATGAGTAAAGAACATCTAACATCGCCAATTTTCTCGTCGTCAAAAGAACCACACTAGTTCTGAAAACCAGTCTTTCCAATCGGCCTATATCGAATTATTTTCTATACCCAGGCTCTCATACAATGATTCAATAAGTTTATGTGATTCAGAGGCTATTCCGATCCAGTATCAGGAGATTTACAGAAGACTGGTACCCATTAAACAGTCCTCAACTAATGTAGGCCCCGAGATAGATGACGAGGAAGAGGATAATGCCTGAATGATAATTTTAGTGGCGAAAATATATAATTGTTAGTTATGATAACTGCTTATTTCAATTGTTTATTATAATACGTAAATATCTTATTGTTTAATGTGATTATTTACAATTAGTTCCTAGATAAATAAGACTGATAGTATATTTCACTGTCTGTCATATTTTTCGTATGACGCTTTATAATAATATCATTACTAAGAAGATTTTTTATGTAATTAGGTTTTCGTTAGTATAATTTAAAAGATTTTTGTTAAGATTACGATTTAAGTGCCATTTTTATTTGTTATTTAGTGGAGAAAATAATTCGTCTTAACCTGTTAATTTACTCGTGTAACTCTCTCAACAAATCTCCAATATATCATAAATGATTATTATTGTGATACTTTTTGTGTATGTTCATTAAAGTCTGATACTTTACTTTTATAATTAGTGCGTTTTTGGAGTCGGAAGATTATTATTTTTTAAATAATATGCATATTCTTTAAATAATAGCCGGTTGTTACTTTAGAGTCTTGTTTTTCTTTTTATAATGTCGTTAAGCAATTTATTTTTATTTTATAATGTTTTAGTTGTTTAATAAGTAATTCTATAAAAAAATATATCCCAATATTATTTGTTTTTTTATTTTTATGGTCAAATAAGTTCAAATTACATGACATTTTGATATCTTAAGTATTAAACATATTAGGAAAGAAAAAAGACTTATTGCTAATGTACGAATATTGAAATATCAAGTATTTGAACGAATAAAGGCGTATAAGTATTACACAAAACTAGTACATGCTTATAAAAGCATGCTCAGAGGTAGGTATGTATGTAATACAAATACACATTGGTAATAGTTTGAGACGAATAAGGACGTGAAAATTGATACAACAAAAAAATGCACGAACTGGTAGATGAATATAAATGTAATATGGTTTTTAATTATTTATTCAAAACTTATGGATTCATTATATTGGCTTTTACATTCATCGGAAAGCTATTTTTTTACCGCATTTTACCATATATCATTTGTTGGTGTACTAGATTCGTACAAGAATTGAGAGCGTTTTTTACGTTTTTTAGCTCTCCTGTAAAGTAGCAGTTTTGATATTACCGCTTTGTTCGTTTGGACCGTCGAAGTTACACTGTAGTGGTTAAGTGGCATAACACCTGTCACTTTCACTCAACTGTAAAAAACAAAAATTTAATTATAAATTTAATGGTGTTACGTCGAAATCCTTTTTACTTATTTCTTTCGACTTAATAACTTAAGCCTTTTATATAAAGCATTAAGGCATGAATTCGTTTAATTGTCACTAAAAAAGGCCATAACGACGAAGGAATACTAAAATACGATCAAATATAATTTGATGGTTTGGCTAGTTCAATAAAAATAAACCTTAGCAATATTACATCCGTAAAGGAGTCATAATGAGTACGTAATTGTTATACAAAGAAAGATCTTTTATTTCCGTCTTTAACTATCTTTTACTTTTTATACATTTTTTTTTGTTACTTATTACGCATAACGCATGGAAAGCAAATATTTGTAAATACAAATATTCGCTCCACGTTCATTGCAAATATTATTTTTTGAACACTGTCATCAACAGTTGGTAATAATGTAGATACTTACCATCTTATTATGCGACTACAAAATTATGTAAATAAACACAAAAAGGGAAAAATACCGAGAGTTTGAATCTGAAAGATTTCGTTCGGTTGATAACTTTTAATTTTAATAAACAAATGAACGAGGATTTTTAATAAGGCAACGTGACTGTCAAGATAGAAAATTAAGCATTATGAAAACCTTAAGTATTTCGAAAACACTTCTCCAAACTTGCGTGAAAAAATATTCTGTTACTAAGTGTGAAAACATACTGGAGTTTATAATGTACGTGCCCTTTTCAATGTCGTTTGCATCGAAATAGATCGATTTAAAAATCGACTTTCGGATTTTTTATACAAATCGATTTGAACTCGGGCAGTGCTTTTCGGTTACTGTTAAATAAATCTATGTAACAGTCCGGGGTTTGGGATTTTGCCAGATGAATGGCAACTAACTCTCAGTCTGTTATATGAATAAAGCCACATTACGATGGAAATAAACATTTTCTACTGTGTTTTAGGTCTTATACCGCCACAAAGAAATTGGAAGTATTTTAAAAAGGGTTTATTAAAGTTAAACAACGATAGTTCTTACTATCTTTTTAAATCAGTAGGTACCTTCCAAATTTAACGAAAATGACTGCAAGGATAGCTGAGTCGAGCTGCGGGTTCGATCCCCGCATAGAACAATTATACACGAACGTTTATTGAAACAAAAGAAAGGAGTACTTATATATTGCATAATATATATTATGCCATAATATGGTATATACATAGTCATTTCAGTAATAACCCAAAGCGTTAGTTGTGTAAAACAAATTCGTATATTTTTAAAGAAGCAGGAACTGGCATGATTATCTTTGGCTTTTCTCGAGATAGCGACTGGTAAGTGTTCGCAAAAACAAAGTTGAGTGGGGCTCATTTATCTTCACGGGATAGCTGGGCACTTACATTTAGGATTATACTAGTTTTCTGTGTTCTAATAATTATATTTTCTCGCCGTATATGATGAAGGATGAGGTAAATAAAATAATTATAAATAAATAAATGCGGTCATCACCTACATTGTTCTAAACCCAAAGTAAGTAGCGTAAGCACTTGTGTTATGGAATCAGAGCCAACGAAGGGGCCACAAAAACCGAGACTAGAGACAGTAGAAAAGTGGTTTTCAACATTGACCCGTCCGGGATTCGAAACCGGGACCTTAGAGCTTTCTACCACGGAGGTCGTCAAAGTTATATTCAAGTAAATTTAACAATTATTAACTGTTCTTACTAAGTTTTTTAAAAATAAATACTTAAACTGTACTTACATAACATAAAATATAATGAAAATAAAACTATCTAACTAAATAAAAGATAATTAAAAACCTACATCACTTGCTTGTTTAACAAAAAATCATAATCGTAATACACAAATTAAAGTAAAAATAACCATTATTATCAAGTTGAAACATTCGTTGAATATAATATAAAAAATCTCATTATTTTTTTATAGATAGAAAAAAGAAATTATTCTTAAAATATAATCACAACAATAAGTCAAACAGCTAAAATAACAAGTTAATGAGGTATAAAACGTTTCGCACAAAAACCTTATGAACTAAAACAAAAGAAAATTATCTCAGCAAAGTATTACTCTTACAGATTTTTATTATTGTCTACAAAAATATCCTAAGACCACATACTTCTGAAGACTCAACAAGTATATTCTATTTTGTCTCGTTTTTATTATCAAAACAAAGAAGGTCAGACGTCACTCACATTTGAATGACTGCCGCTTTAGCTAACTCCTATTATTTCCCAATCTTATTATGTTAAATTATATGGTTGAATAACATGAAGTACAATATAATACAATTAGGTTGGTGTCCCATGGTAGGATGATGGCTTCTTCTATACCTATAGCTATTTCAATGCATAATAATGTAGTTATATGAAATAAATTATAATTATAGTCATCATAATTATTTCCTCATTTTATATAATAGCATTGTGCAACAAGTAGGCACTGAGATAGAGACAAAAGACATGCCCAATTTAATAACAATGTTTGGCAAAAACAGAATTAACAAAACAACTTTTAAATAGATTCAGATTTTAGTCCTCCATATGGGAACTAAAATCAAACTAAACCGCGACAGAATCCGTTTAAAAAGTAGTTTTATTTCAATGTCCAACATTCGCAAAAACCTCAGAAAGCATTATAACAACTCCGTCCTCAATCAATGCGTACTAAATAAGACCATCACCACCAAAATCATTATAAACAATGCAGCTGAATGTTACAAATATTTAAATATTAAAACCATGAGTGCATTTTAGCACTAGATACCCAGTCCATTTGCTGGTAACAATACACTGCTCCAATTACATAAAGCCCCTGCTACGACGGTTTCATTTTTGTCTACCTCTGTCCAAGCAATTAAACCTTCATTATCACGTCGCGATCGCTAGTGATTATAACCGTCCGGTTTCCTATTGTGGCCTGCCTGATGTTTTCCGGCAGAAACTCGGATGGCTCCCTTTACGCCCATTTGACATGTAAAAAGCTTTCCAAGCAATAACAAAACACGATCGCGGGAATTGTGTGTCAATAATAATACCAGGGAACAAATGGGAAGTGTCTCTGGAGCGGTTGACGCGGCGTACATAGTCGCAAGGGAACTTAAACGTAATAAAAATGTCGATGTTACGTTAACTTTATACCGCCATCGATCTTGCTATCTCAAATAGGCACGCAAATTCAATTAGGTCGACTCTCAACAAGTTTTTCTGATACCATAATGTTATTTTCCGTTGTTGTGTTAAAAGATTTCGTACACTTTAGAAAAAATAAGCTTTCTGTCTGAAACTTGGTAAAAGATACAAATTAAATATATAAAAAAACATCGGTGTAGATTGGCCTACATAGATTATGTCACTTAGAGGAATAAATAAGTAAACTATAGAGCGTGCATATCGAGTATGAACTGTTGGCTCTTGTATGAATGTAAAATTGTAAAATTTGTATCAAAACAGAGCGCACCGTTTAATAAAACTCAATCAAAACCTAATATTACCCTAATATTATCGGAACCGTCGATAATTTCGTATAAGCGTTTGTCAAATATGCTTACGCTTGGCATAAGGGGCTTGTCTAAATTTACTCTAAGTTATTTCATAACTTCTGCTTTTCCCAAGCAATGTTGGGGTCGGCTTATAGTCTTACCAGATTCAACTGTACTGTATTTTATAGGGAGCGACTGCCTGTCATGAAATGTAATGACTTGTTTTGACGCAATTTTTTAGAGTTTTTTTTAGTTAAGTTTAGTTTTGTTTAAAGTGTATATATAGTTAAGTTTGTAAATATTAAGATATAAATAATGTAAAAATGTCAAAAACAATAAATAAATATTTTCTTAACGACTGCCCAAGATCAACGTATGACAGTCGGGACCAACGGCTTAACATGCTTAGATTATGTTCTAAAAGCATATGAGTATTTGTTTCAAACATTTACAATTTGTCTATAAGAGATAAATTCGATATACAGACATACTAACATAAATACGGAATCCACGTGTTTATAATAAAGCGATATAATTAATTAGATACCGTAACAATGTAACATTAATTTTGTAAAGGATACGTAAAACATTTAATTAATTATTGGATATTAATTAGTGTAAACATGTATTAATTTTAGCGTCGCGTGATGATTTCGTTAAAATTTAATAATTAATGTTTGTATTATTTTCATGATTTATAATATACCTCAAACACATGAGAAGATTTGAATAAAAAAACATGCTTAAGTAAGCATACGGAAATCCGTACGTGGTACATTAACACGAAAAGAAACGTAGGTAGAAACATATTCTATACTTGGTGAGTTATTTGTTTGTTTTAACTCTGGAACTACCAGTCAGATGGAGAAACATCTTTGTGTAGGTAAATGATAGCCTAATTCATGACGAATATTATAGGCTAGTTCAATTAAAATAAAGAATTAGTGTGCCACGCAAAAAATAAAAATCCCATGAAACTAAAACCGGATAAAGTCGCAGGTGACAGCTAGTCTTTAAGAAGAGACACTATTCCACTTGAAATATAGGTTTTTAAGAATATAGGTAGGTACTGCCGTCGCACACCTACCTATTTCTGAAAAGTGGGTAGGGGCAACTGCAGCTCAGGCTGATTTGTATATGTATTATACCTACGAAAATTGTTGACCAAACGTCGTTTCGTATTCCGCTGTTTTATTTTCTAAAACTGAACTTAGCCAAAATATTTTTGCATCAAAATTTAGAAGAGAGGTATACCTATTCTTTTATTAAATCCCTTTTTGTTAAAATCCAATCAAATTTGTCTGATAGTCGTCGGAACACAGCGGTAAAAACGGACATTTTTGGAAGGTCGTATTTCTTTAAGTGATTATGTTTAGTGAAAAAAAAATTGCTCTTGAAGCATTTTCCACGAAGAATAAAGGCAGAACACGTTACGTAGAAAGACTTAGTCGCGTCCCCTCTTCAATATAGAAAACAGCTTTACATTATCATATTTGGCGTTTATATTTTTAAATAGGCACCTAACAGCTGATCAAGGCGAAATTCCTGATAACCAGGTAACTTCTCAAGATTATTCAGACCTTACCAAATACTGCCAAATAATTGTTCTGCGTTCAGCTTCGATCTTGAACATCGGATATCTAAAGGCAAACTTTCAATACAAAAGCGCCAACCAAGGCACGACTGTTCATCTTAGGCATTGACATAAATATTAGGTATATAGAGCATTATATAAATCTGTTTGGACTAGAGTAATTTAGCTGTCTTTATTCTTTTGTACTAAGTTCAGTTGATAAAATTTTGTTTATTGTTCTTATTATATTACTTTTTTATTGATATTCCATTAAGTGTTATTTTTAAGTTATATACCGTATTTTATGAATAAAATGTACCGAATGTTTTAGACTGGAAAACCTTTAATTAAAAACTAGGTAGGTTTTCAAGACTTCATCATCATTCATCATTTTCTTTGACTTTCACTACATATGAACCACTAACCACGACCGTGATAAATAGTTCTTATTACAACAAACCTAACAAGAAAGAATCAAAAATTAAAGTGGAGTTTTAGTAGAGCACTTGGTTTTTATTCAAATAGACTTGTTACTAACATTACCTTTTTCCCACATATAAATCCGACTAAACCACTTAATAAATTTATGGCTACATAAACAAGCTAGGATAAGACATTTTATTTAGTTGGTAATGTACAACTGTACTAGACACATGAATAAAAGTAAAAAAACTCCTAGTTTTCTGTATTTCATTTTAAATTACCAACTTATTTAACGACCTCCGTGGTCGACAACGGTTTTCAGGGTGTCGCTACCTCTGAGGTCCCGGGTTCGAACCCCGGATGGGTTAATATCGAAAACCAGTTTTCTACATTGTGTTTGAGGTACCTTTGTTGTCACTGATTCCATAACACAAGTGCTATAGCTACTTAAATAGAGTTTAAAAATATGTATGTGATGTTGTCCACATTTATTTATTTATTTAGAAATGAGGAATGCTTGTGTTACAAATGTTTATTGCTGATAACTCAAGAAGATAAATTGTATTAGGGAAATACCAATATTGAGACAAACAGTCTTAACTACAATGTTATATCATTATATTTCCTATGATATTTAAAATATAAATTACTAGCCTAAGGCTACGCCCGCGTGGGGGTCGGTTATCGCCTTAAAAGTAGCCTATGTCCTTTCTTAAGATCCAAACTTAACCCATACCAAGTTTCATTGAAATCGGTTAAGTGGTTTAGCCGTGAAAGTGTAACACACAGACAGACAGAGTTACTTTCGCATATATAATATTAGTATGGATTTATAATTAAATACAAATAATAGAAGGAAAATCTTAAACCTAAGGCAGGACTCGAACCTGCGACCACTGGCTTAACGTGCCAGTGGTCGCAGGTTCGAGTCCTGCCTGAGGTTTAAAATTTTCCTTCTGTTATTTGTATTTAATTTTAGTAGGTTGAGGTTTAGGTTTAAGTTTAAGCGTAGCAGTGCCCTACTGCTACGCATAATGATATTATATAAATATTTTATGTTAATCCTTTGTAGTCGGGTAAAAACAACTGTCATTTTTTTAGCATAGCATTCTATCCATAAAAAGCGTTACTCTTGCTGAGTAAGAAAAAAAAATTAAGTTCTATTTTTTATAACTTAAATTACGTTCAGTATAACACCCTAATACCTACCAGTCAAAAAGAATGTCGGGACTTCATTATAACCTTATTATAAAATACTTTCATGCCACTTGTAATGTGATCACACCGAAAATACTTGCTAGAGGTATTTAATTAGTATCTTTTATACCAGTATTATTTTGTAAAACATTCCATTAAAATAATTTATGAAAAAAAAACGTTAAAATTTAAAACTTTTCCGCTTGTTTATGTTGTACTTGTTGTTTTGGTATTTTCGAGTAGCCATGTCATATATCAAAGGACGGGTCGAAGTAAAGGTTATCGAAATAACGTGACACTATTTAACCTAAAACTTAACTTTGAAATGTCAAAGTTACGTTAAAGTATATTTACACATCGTTGGTGTACATTCATCGAAAACCACAAACATAAGTGCTTGCAATGCATCAAACTGTCCTCAAAATCTATGTTTTAAAATAACTAAGATATGCCTAAACATTTTTAAACTGTCAAAATCAAACAGTCTTCTGAAGTCAAATCTTTTCTAAACATTTCTTGCGGTTTATTTCCAGTCTCATTATTCCACAAAAATCCACATTACATTAATGACAGTTCCTTAATACATAATGAATTTGAAGAGAATATTACCGTAGGTACATTAATTTCAGTCGCAATTGTCCGGTAGAGCACGGGCGTGCGTGTCGCCGCATACGGAAATGAGAAAATCTTGTTTTTTTATTAGGAGATTCTCTTAACGGATGTGTTTTCACTGATTTGTTACAACTATTCTTAGAGTAATCCTTCCTGCAAATGACTTGATTTAATTAGAACTTCTTGGAAACTACTGGTTTAGTGCTACGAGATTGCACATTAATGATTCTAGATCATCACATTAATAAAACTGAGGCAGATTATGTTATAAGCGCTCGCATCGAGGATCGAGGACTCAAAAATATCCTAATTAGCAAGTTTTCAATAATATACTTATATAATATACTTATTAAAAAATAATATACTTAGTAAATATTTTTGGTTAGAAACAGCGATGAAATTTTAATCGGCATGAATTATTTTCATAATAATAAAACAGTTTTAGGTAAGTGGGAAAAAAAATGAATTGAACTAAACTTTGTCTACAAGGCACGCTTTAAAGTATGTACAACCTCCCAAATATAGCAAATATAATATGAAGCATATAAACATTTTTTGATTTTGATTTGTTTTGTACTAAAGCTTGTATTAAATGCGCACAAGGTACCCTACCTAAAAATTACGTCACAAATAAAAAATAAATGAAGCTTCAATTAACGGGAGCAAGTTCAAAGCGTTGGGAACAATAAAGAAAATATTTCCATCGCTTTTGAGTGACGAGAATATAGTGCATTTAATGTGTTGTATTCATGGATGTATATATTTCTATCGGGTTCCGTAACAAGCATGGACTCCTATATAATATTTAATCGATATTTCTTTGCGAAACACTTTAATTTTATTACGAGGGAAAAGTAGGTACTTACGTCTTGAGATTTATCTCGTTCATCGTATAAAAAACTTTTTGTATTATGTCTTCCTTGTCGAAGGAGGATCGTTAACACACAATAAATATAATTATAGTAGCTAGTTATGTGATAGAACTTACATAATAACAACAGTAATACAAGAAAAGTTTTTAAGAATAATGGCTAATTTAATAGGTTGTGGAAATGACATGGATACAAATATCAGATAAAATCAGATAAATTGCTCTATTATATTAAACTCACAATATAGGTATTTCTCAAAATCATCCCTAACAAAAGAAATAAAAATTATCCCAATGTAAATATGAGCATTTTTTTTATTTTAAGGCAATCACTATTCGGAAACTCATTTGTAATGCTGTCTAGTAATAGAATAATTATTAGCATATCAATAAAACAAATTGAGGGGCTCTTGAATAAGTGTAAGCCGTACGGTTTGACCGATAATAAAAAGCAAGCCGCACTAACCGCGGTTGGTCCGTGGATGGATAACCATTTGGCTGTGTTGTAGGTAAAATGGGTTGTGGAGGTCAGATAGGCAGTCGCTTTATGTAAAATCCAGTACATAGCTAAATCAGGTTAGACTTCAAGCCGACCCTAAGATAGCTTGGGAAAAGTCTAGGCAGAAGAAGACTTCAATAAAAAAAACACAGATATCTGTAAACCTGCACCTTAATAATTAACTTCTCTTCAATAAATATAACGTAGAGCTTAGAATAAACTATGTAAGAATCAGATATGTAACAAAACATGATTAAATGGACGTATTGAAAGAGACGAACTCGATCAGATGGAATATTACTTTACCGATTTTATATTGTATTATTCTGGCTTTACCGAGAAACGTTCGCATTATATCTAAACATAATTTAAGTGCTAGACACTTGTAGCTTGCTTCAATGACAATTATTTCGTCATATTTGCTTTATTTGATTATTATTATTTAATTAGACTTTCAGAAAATTACAATTAATCACGAATCCCCACAAAACTAGTTGGGTTGAGTGAATGTAAATTTTTTAACATATAGGTACAATGTGTGGTTCGTAGGTAAAGTTCGTTTATTTATTTGATTTTTATGTTATGTACAACGACTTTTGCACTAAGGGATTTAATCTTGTTTCGCGGGGGGTTTTCACAAACATTCAAATCACAAGCACAAAGAACACCCAGACTTAGAACAAGCATTTATAGATCATACAGATGCTTGTCCCATGCGAAGATCAAACCTGCACCACGTCGCGCACAGTGGTAATTGGCGTTTATTACACTCGGCTATCCGTGCAGTCAAATGTATTTCATAATAAGTTTGAGGTTCTCTGTAAATATTGCTTTTTGTCAAAGGTTGACGACGGCTTTTCTTTATTATTGATGGAAGGTTACGGCTACAACAAAAAAGGCATTTTTTTTTTACTGTATATCATTTCATTTTGGTCACATAATTTTTTTGTTTTCCACTTAATACGCTTACTTTTTGTTTCTGTTTCTATATACCTACCTTCTGCATGAACGAGGACTGCGGGCCAAGGCAGACTTTCCATTTACCGCCATTGTTTCAAAACTTCCTTCGTACATTGTATACGAGCATAATATAAATACTTTATGAATTAATGTAGTATTAAAACGGTGATATTGGCAGAGCAGTGTTCCCGCGTGAACAGCAAACTTTGTCTATTATCGTTCAGCGCTCCATGGAGAGAATTCAATTTTAATGTTGAGGCAAATAAAGTGCATTATTTTGTCGGTATTCAGACATATATGTATCCACGAATCGATATACAACCTCATTGATACGGTTTTCACTTGATGAACAACGTATACGCAATTAGTATTATTAAAAGAACGTAAACGTTATGACATGAAACCATTAAATTAGTAATTAATTTCCCAAATTGTCTTCCTATTAAACGACCTTTTCACCGCCCAAACCTAGGCATGGCCATGTTTGCAAAGCTCTATATAAACAGTTCGATCAAAACACTTTTATTACGACCCACAAAAATATCCATATCCGTACCAATATTATAAATGTGAAAGTAACTCTGTCTGTATGTCTGTTACGCTTTCACGCTAAATCGCTGTACCCGTTCTCATGAAATTTGGTATGGGTTAAGCTTGGATCCAAAGTAAGGACATCAAGTCTACACGTATTGTAAACAAAAGGTAGTACGGCACTGAATTTTATCTATACTTAATATTATAAAGCTGAAGAGTTTGTTTGTTTGAACGTGCTAATTTCACGAACTACTGGTTCGAATTGAAAAATTCTTTTTGTATTGGATAGTCCGTTTATTGAGGAAGGCCATAGGCTATATAACATCACGCTACGACCAATAGGAACGGAGCATAAATGAAAAATGTTGCAAAAATTAAAAACCGTTGAAACTAAAACACGCGAACAAAGTCGCGGGGGACAGCTAATAGTGGACAAAATTAATCCAAGCTTACATTTTATCCCGCAAAGCGTAGCAGTATTTAATCCAGTCAGAGTGCCTTCACATACGATGTTACACATCTTAGCCTAAATAATCCTAGGCACCTACTAAACTACGACAATTCACTCTATTATCAACAGTATTTATAACCTTACTGCGTAATAAATATCAATTAAGTACACACTTTATTTAACGTAACCCTAGCAATTAAAACGGCTTTCAAACCGAAACAATTTCCTCGGAGCTAAAACATAAGTTAGACCGAACGATTTAATCTGCTCGTTAGACAATAGTCCGACTTTACTAAACTCCAGTTATCGGAACACGCCCCAAATTTTCAATTTTCCCTAAGTGCAACAAACAAATGTTAGTAATTAATATTCCATTAGCATCTAATTGGTTTGGTAACTTTGTTTATTGGCTGCATAGCGCATTGTAAATATCAATTTGTGCAAAGTTTAAAGTTTGCCTCTTGCAAAAATAAAAATTGACACATGATACGATGATAGACTAGATAGTATTATTACAGTTCTCTATGTATTTTAGTTATTTTACTGTCTGTCGTTTCATAATGATTCTTTTTAACCGACTTCAAAAGAAGGAGGTTCTCAATTCGACGACATGTTTTTTTTGTTTGTTATGCTATATCTACGGCAATTGTAGATTGATTTCCAAAAATGTTTTTCTGGTTTATCGATTTGTAATCGAACCTATACCTCAAAGCAGTCAAATATAATTAAATCAAAATCGATTCGGTATTTTAGTTGTTATTAATTGGTTTTTTCACATTTATTTGTAATCAATAAATATGCAATCATCATCAAATAATCAATAATAAAAACATTTTATTTTTATTATTATTTATTATTTACAATACTATGTACTACAAGGAACGTTGTATAAACGTGTTTAGAGTTAATCTCAAAACTAAAATTACGATGTCTAGACCAATTTAATGTAGATTTGTATTCAAGAGAAAGCTTTTAATCAAATAAAGAAGATGTTACATCGACTTCACACTCGACTATTTAATTGCAAAGGAAATGTTTAATGGGAATAGGTACTTAGTACATTTTCCAAGAGTTTAGGTACATTTAAACATTGTATTAAACATTACATTAAAATTCTTTTACAAAGTTTAACGAAACCTAGTAGCAATATATAACAATTCCAAACTATATTATCATATCAATATACATAAAAAAATATATTGCGAACACCAAGTTCCTGCTTTCCATAATTTCAACAAAAAAGTCTGATCAGACTCTTATGAAACCAAATCAAAGACCGTAGTAAATCCTGGCTCCGACACCAAGCACCATACTACATGTAAGGCTTTAATGAGGACTATTATTATAGTTAATGGTGTCTGCTTCTAACAATATAGGTAATGTTATGTTGGTGTAATATCTGATGTGAGTTTACTTAGGCCAGTCGTCCGGAAATGGACGTGGCAGTTATTTAATTAACTGCCCTTTTGGGTCCTTTTTCCCTATCCCTTCACATGACTGAACAAGAATGGATAAGCAAATACGCGTTTATATTTTAAACATATTATGTTCACTGTTATGTCAAATCAGCCAATCATAAAGCTAAGAGTTACATGCGATCGTGAGTGGGTTTTATTGGTTTCTTATTTTGGATTGAGTTGGTTAACTTCCTATTTCTATTTTGGTAATAATTGTAGACACTTTACCTTTATCCACTGATTTGTATTAATGTCTTATTCAATTTGTCAAGTAATATTATCCGCGTGAGATTCGTGGGTAGCTTGATCAATTCAGATCCTTTTTCACCTTGCAAATCATGTCTGGTCTGCGTCTCCTTGCGCTTGACTGCTCTTCTTTGGTACAATCATGTAATAGTAAGGAAATAGAAATATGATATACTGTATCTAAATTTACTTGTACACCGTATACTCTCATAACAAGGTGCTAGTCTCCGTTATGATACAATGTCGTAACAGAGAGTCAACTTATACGTTAATTCCGGTACAACCTAACTTTAAATATCTTAGTAAAAAATAATTAAATTCATACATCAAATATATAGCGATACCCATAAATAATCACTATCAAATTACATAATCTTGTTATAGATTTATAATTATTTTAAAATAGACAGCAGAATAATGTAACAGGATATTTTCCTTGACAAACATTAATACAGACGGTTTATTTTAATTGTAAGTACATTTTTATAGTAATTATGAACACTCAAGCTAATGTTTACATAGTAATGTGATAGCTTATCTACACTTCTGACTTATTAACAATTAATTAAATCCTGCGATGTAAGCTAGCTATGTAAATAAATTACAAACAACGGTATTTACACCCAGCTTTATCACTCTTTATTTATAGGTATTTGTTACTATATTTATATTATATATATAATATGATAACAATTAAACTCTAAATCAATTTCAATCGGTATTTTTTTATTTCTATTTTGTTCTTAATATAACAAAGAACATTATTTATTATTTTGTAAGCCTAATCCATCTTACAGCAGATCAAAGGACTTCCTTTCCACTTCTTTCTTCCTTAATTGATGCTACTCCTTACATGCGTCTATTCGTTTCACATGATGCCTGGGTCTTGATACCCACCATAATGACACAATCCTGTCAAAAACACACAATTCCTATAATGCCTTAAAAATCTTTGTTGGTGGGGTCTTCGTAATAGGGTTGATAGATAGGCTTTGATATCAACTTGATTGGCTTTGATGTTGATAAAAGCTGTAAAAGTTTTGATTTCGATATTCTAAAAATTCAAATTGAGTTCGAGTTGGTGATTTAGAACCGAACACTAGCGCCAGACCGTGCAGTGGTACGAGTTGTAACTAAGGTCGATCGAGAATAACCAATCACAAAACCACTAAGAAAACGTTAGTAAATATAATAAAAACATTAAACTGAATAAACCAAAGAGTTTTAGAACTTTTTAATCACGTAGTCACTTGTATGCAGACTACTCTCGATTATAACTGGATCTCGGTTTTCGATTTGGTTTTGTTCGAAAGTAACAATTCAGCATTGAATAGAGTTTGAATTAAAATCAGACATAAAATCAAACAAGTTTCGGGTAAGCCTGCTGCAATAAGATTTGTATTTTCACAAAGAAATACTTGTACAAAGACATATGCATTTCGTGTGATACTCAACCTCCGATTATAACTTCCAGCTAAACCCTTGGCAGGAGGGAGATTTGGAAAAACTCTTAATTTTTTGTGTATGAAATTTCATACTTATAACTTTGAAAATGACGGATTTTTGTACTAAACTTCATCCCCCATACATTTTTTTTACGCTTTAGGGATGGAATTTCCAAAAATCCCTTTAGTTACAAAACCTAGTTGTTAAAAATTACCTTTAGCCCAAACTTCATCATTGTAAGTTCAGCGGTTTCATGTCTGCGTTGATGAGTAAGTCAGTTATATAATAGTAGGTATATATAATGAATTGAATTCGCTTGAGATAAAAAATAACTTTACTAAACCCTTATAAGATAACAGTCGTGAAGACTAACTTTAGTGACGTTGCGCGAATACGCGTTCCAAACTCAAATCGCGATCGGAGAGCGTCGGGTCGGCAGTGTCACTCCGACTACACTCGAACGCGGGTCGACCCTCGGCGCGGGCATAACGCACTACTGCCGAAACCTTTAAAAAGTTATTTAAAAAAAGGTACCTGTGACTCTATAAAATGGCGTGAATTTATTTTATATGACTTAAAGTTATGTCAAAACTTTTTGTGAATTTCTTGCAATTATTTTAAAGTGTTTTATTATATTCGTGTTTAGAAGTTAGCACATGGTTATATTGCAGTTAAATATAATAAATTATTTACTTAGTACATAATCCATCATATATAGAAGAATTGCTATTAAAAAGTTAGTTGATCAATTAGTGAACTAAAACTAAAAGTGCTATGTGAATTAAATTAGGAAATTAGAGGATAATATTTTACTTGAACTTTGGTAAGTCCTGATAATTTTAATCTAAAATAAGAAAATAGTTAGATAGACCTTACCTTAACCGTACTTTTTTAAAATATTGAATTTAAAAAAAAATGTTTTAACTAAATATTTCAAATAAGAATATACCTAGCCAGAATTATTTAAATACTAAACAAAATCTTTAAATATTTCTAATAGTCTTTTTATATTTTATTTATTTAATATTTATATATTTAGCAGACGAATCGAGGTTCCGCGCAATAAAATTGAGTTGCCCGTGTGTTTCTTAAATAATTTAACGTCCTAACCCTTATTATTTGGAACCTCGGTGGAATAATGTCTACAACTTAATTAAAAGAAGCGTCAAACATTTCCGAATAATTAAAATCTCTTAAAATAAAACGAACTTTTAAAGAAATGCTGAATATTTCCTAAATCCTAAGTATAAATTAACAATAACTTAAAAAAATATAATCGATAGTTTTACAATTTCACTTCACAAATTTCTTTTGTTTTACACAAATTCTTGACAAAATCAAAGTTTAAATGATTACTACATTAATACCCCGTTTCATTTACCGTTTACTTCAAAGAATTGCAAACAAAGAGAGTGACAGTGTGAAGGTGATATGAAAATTTTGAAAATGCGAGGCTTGCTTTGAGATGAAAATGCAGCCCGTATGATTATGAGTGCCAGTATTTGAGGCATTTAGACCGTGAATGCTTTGGGTGCATTTTTGTTACCCACTGGTGGTGACTATTGCATTCCTTCTTTCAAGTTTAAAATGCAGACTTGCCACCATATGTAATAGACAAAATCGTAGTTTATTATTACGTTATTGCAGACCAGTTGCACAGTAGTTCCTTGGGATTCAAAACCAATTAGCCCAATATAGCCCACATGGATATTAGAGGAATAATCAATCTTAAATTAATTGATTTATATAACATCTTATCATTGGTATTGTCCTATTGAATGAAAAATAAATAAGGAAAACACTTTTTTATTTCTCAACATGTAAATTGGTTTTATTCGACAATATTTTATCCAAAACCGGTTTGGTTTATTCATCATCATCATCAGCCTATCTTCGTCTACTGCTAGACATAGGCCTCTCCTATGGCACGCCACTGGGCTCGATCTTCAGCTCTTCGTCTCCAACCACTGCCAGCCACTTTGCGGAGGTGGTCACTCCATCTAGCCCCCGGTCGTCCTGCCGAGACGCGGTCTATTATACCATCATAATTATTTATTCATAAAACTAATAGCAAGTGTTGTAAAGGAAAATATTTTGCATAAAACATGTGACGTGAAATTGATCATGAAAAATGTAACGTTACGTTGTATTGAATGAGTTTTACAAATTGTTTACAATACAAACGGCTTGCAGTATTTTTATTTTTAAGTTTATCCAAACCAAATCCGAGAAAAATGGGTTGTCAGTATCCTATATAAATAACGGAATTGGAAATGTGGAATACAAACGCAATCTCTCTCGTACCTATCACGATGTCACAGGCCCCTTTGTCAGACATATTGTAAAAGTGAGTACTTGTGTTAAAGGCGCCGGTGATAGTTTTTTTTTTTTGTATTTTTTGTATTTCTCGATCCAACATATAGATAACTTTACGATGTTTTGGCGTATGCAAATGAAGTCTATGAAGGATCATAATTATTTCAATTGAAAATAAAACTCCCTTTAAATTTTAGTGCGTATGTACAGACCTACATTTTTTTATCAAATAATAAATTTGGTAAAGAAAAATGTGCCCAATTTGAGGAATACACTAGCGAAACACAAAATTATTGTCAATTTCCTTTGTTAGAGCGTTCGATTAAAGTTTGTAACGTTTCGATAAACATAATAGATGTGGTTTTACGTGCTTTAATACAATTAACTCCCTTAACTACGTTACTGTACTGCATTAAAGCAAGTCTTCTAGAAAATGTATGGCAGATGGCGTCACATAATTCACTTCACTTTTTCTTGCCCTTGCAAATTGTAGTACCACGCTAAAGCTTTTTGCTGCGAACAATGCGGCCGACGATAAGAAGACAGTTGAGATGTAATACAAGAGCATCTTTACTAGTTCCGTAGAGATTACATGCATAAAATACTGCACAAAATACTAGGAAACTATAAAAAGTTCTGTTCAACGCTAAGATTAGCGGGGATTTCCGATTTTTTATAATATACGTCAGCGATATCGTAAGTTATGAGCTCACAAAGACTATGACAGTGTGAGTTATGAGAGTCGGTCCCCTTTGAGACATGCGAAGCGCAACTGATTTTGCCTCCGCATTTTCCGCCATATTATTATGTTATATTGTATACCTACTTAGTATTTAGTATAGTAAATTTTGTTTTGCTGTTAATTAAATTCGATTCTGTAAAGCAAATGGTATATGCACTTATAAATAAATCAGGTAGACTATGATTACGAGATTATATATTAATTATGTATCAAAGTATGGATTAGGATAGCTGTAAATCTACTTGACTTGAGGGATTAACGATTTACCTAATGGTTTTAGAAACCTATATATACATTTACTAATATTTTTGTGAGCGTTTGTTACGCACAGAATACAGAGGATCTGTATTTTTATCAATACTTTTGAATGTAATTTTCGACCCTATGACGTTTATCATACGTATAAATAAAAAGATAAGACTTATCATAAAAAAACAATGACAAAAATAGTAAATATGATTTACTATATTAATTACTATATGAGGTAAATATATTTGGTTGTTGAACGTTGTTGCTTTTTTAAACCATAATCACAGAATAAATAATAAAACTAGCATAACAAAAGAGTCAATTGTAAATGTTATGCTTAAAACATAACTGGTTTTGTAATTAGGACGAAAGTATGTAGTACCTACAGTCGGTACCTAGTCACGTAACATGAATTTCGCGTAAAAGTTCTAAAATAAAATTCCGTTGCTCCACTTAGCTTACGTATTGTTTTTAAACAATTTGGCCAAATACTACACGTTATATTTAAGGCCGGTAACTTTTTGCTGTAATATATATAGTAAATATTTAATAAAACTTTAGAGTTTTGGACTTTTTATAGCAGATTCACAAACTTAACTAAACCTATTTTTTTCTAGGTGGTAGGCAATGTGAAGGGTTGGTAGGTTGTAAACATTCCTGAAGAGGCTATTTATCAATAAATACCTACTTACCTATAATACCAAATAATTTCCACATTATGAATACGATTTACTAAGTGATACATTTGTGTAGGTGATTGATTTGTTCATAAATTGATTAACCTTATCGCAGTACGCCGAACACTAGCCAATCAGATTGTTAATAGGACATGCTTCTAACATAGTGTTACATATACACAATCTAATTAAATGTCAGTCGTTGTAAGAAGATGTTTAGATGTGACTTATCTTTAGGGTCCCTACACACATGTCGGCGGCTGATACCGCGCGGGTTTGTCGCCAGCATCATTAGGCTACCGGCACGTGCCGCAAAAACTGACACAAAGCCGCAAACCATCATTTCACTATCACTTAAAAGCCAGAGACAAACTCACGCACCGGGCGTTGAATTCCGGCGCAACTTGCCGCCGTACCTCTGCGGCCATGCCGGATGCCAAGCCGGTATAGTGTGTAGGCGCCTTTAAGTTACGTGTGTTTTCCTATGTAATCCGATCACTTTGGATAATGAGAGGAAACTTTCAACATTATTTTGTTTTTAAGCATATTTTTTGGGGAAACAAGTAAGTTTTGCTAACAGATATCAGTTAGTATCTGTTATCAGAACTTACTGGTTAAAACAGTTGGTTTTAACAGTACAAAAATGCCTACAAGGGTATAGATATAATTTTATTATTTTTACATTAAACTTTTTAATATATCTATTCATTATGCCTGTTAAATCCGATTAAGTAGTCAGATAGAGGTTTACTATTCCTAGCTCAAATTACCCACACAAAAGTTTATTACCTATCTAACGCACGGATATAATTCTGTATAACGAAAATTTGGTAGATCCGACTTAAAAAAAAAGAAAAAATTGTCTATCGTTAATGTCAATGTCAAATAGTTGATCAAATTACAACCATTCAATCATGTAACTACCACAGAGTACTTTTATATGGTAACTACAAACGACTAAAATGCTTTACTTTGATATTTATATTTACGGATGAGTAATCGTCTCGATCTACCTACATATCGGTAAACAAAGAGATTACATTAGTTGCGTAGTTGAATATAAGAAATAAAGTGAAACAGTCTACGATATCCGTCTAGTTTGTGCTAAAAATAAACTGATATAATATAATAATCCCAGAAAAAAACAAGTAATGGGTACTGGATACTTTAATTTAATTTGGCAAGATACCTAGATAGTTATGTTGTATTACGTATCTCAAGGGCATTCGTGCATCATCAATTTTAATCAATTCTAAAACTATATATACATACACAAAAGTATCGTCACATTGCACAGTGCACACGCTTCCGCTTGAAAAAAACCAATACATTTATGCACTGTTTGTAATGTAAACAAGAATACTCGTAATATTTACTTCGTAGCTACAGTATCCTGCGCCTTTACAAAGTACTGTTATCTAGTAGATACCACCACCTAGGAACTAAACAAACATGTAAGTAAATAAGTAGGTACTATAGGTATGATAGATTAATTTAGTAGTAATGTTTGTTGGTACATCTTCTATAATATATAAATGAATCGCTGAATGTGTTGCTAAGCGCAAATCTCGAGAGCAGCTGAACCGATTTTGCAAATTATTTTTTTAGAATATTCTATGAAGTACGAGGATGGCTTTTACGGAGAAAAGAAAATACGTTTTATTTTGACGTATATTTGAAAATTCAATTCGATTTTATTAAAAAAACGTTAAACTCACATAAAACCTTAGTGCAATGCAATACTCTTTAAAGTTGGAATGTCAAAAACCTTTTCGACCTCTACGCGGACGAAGTCGCGGGCAAAAGCTAGTATAATATAAAACATAACTGAAAGAAAAAAATGTTATTTACCTTTATGTGTGTAAAAGTTATTTTTCTAAATAAAACCTACCTATTTACAAAAAAAGCATTGTCACACATTAAGTAACCAAATTTTAAAGCAGTTGCACTCATCGCCCAAACACTCTTGATCTTCATTGCGTCTTTTATTTAGTAAGTTCCTAATATTGTTATTATATATAACTGGAGGTCTGTCGTTATAGATTGTGACAGGAATATTCCAATCTCTCAAGCGAAATGAGAATTTCAATCGAATAATACTAATGAAAATACTTAATTACGGAACTTCTTCGTCTAAGCCAAGAATGAAATCATCCCTCTACAAATTGTTTCATAGTTTCTATTACTTTTAGCTGTCGTTATACTATCGACGATTGAACAGCTGTGCCTATTTACCCAGTTTCCAGATAATCTTCTAATATATTGTCAACAGTGATAAGTAGCCGGATCAGCTGTCAATGACATTTATATCGATCTAGTAAATCCTTGAAAATCCTAGTCATTTACTAGAATAATCTAAGCGTTGACTAAACCTTATTTTACTTGAATAATGAAAATGTAAATATTATTAAAATATGTTATTGCATTTAATTAGACTAGGTGCAGGTTTTAATGCTACAACTGATATTTTATTAAATACATATTATAATATATTAAATAATAAATAAATAAATGTTTACATAATAACTATTATGTTTCTGACCTCAAATCTTTATCATCTTAAATTGTCTTCAGGAACGCTGTTTTCGATAATACTGCTTATTGTATAGTATTTCTATAATAGTCGTGCTTGTTTCGAATACATTAAAGAGTATTGTATTATAATCGTACATTATCTGTTTCAAAACCTCTTTGTAAGTAATATCGCAGATGATCTTAATCTTATCTACCGTTTGATAGTAATATTTATTGTTGTGTCTATTTATATACATTTATCTGTGTGTATTTCTGTATTATATCTCCGATCGTAGCTAATAATTCCTATGGAATCTACAGTGGTGTAAAAGTCCGGTGAAGCAGTCAAAGTCTGCGCTCAGGCTAACTGCGTAAATCTATAAAATAAAATAAAAAAAAAAAACTGTAATGTGAAAATTTAATGTCAAAATCAATGTCTATACCGCTCCACTGTTGATCATCAACCTCTTTCAAGGTGCTCTATAACGTTCAGTATTACGCCTTCCACATCGAATCTTACTCGGGTCAGTGTATCGGTTTTAAAACCATAACAAATAGTTTTCTTCACCTTCTGGTGCCTATTCAAATGACGAAGGTTGTCAATCAGTCCTGCATACTTTTATTTTTTTTTTGACGAGTTGGAATAGTTCCACGGCGCTCGAGGTTCCAGTCCTCTCTCGTATGTTCCTCAACCAGGTTTCAGTACAAATAGTTAGAAAAAGAAAACAATCTACTTGGTCTGTGTCCTTTTTTATTTAATTTACAGATTGTTCTATAATGAGTAGAGATAACTTTCTACCTTTTTTAAAGACAGTTATGCTTTCTAATGTTGATTAAGAATGAATACCTCCTCTAATTAATTATCTGCCGCTAGCAAAAGACACATTTTGTAGATTTTTCGTAATGAGGAATTAGGACCGTGGTATTAACACTACGCCTGCTCACTGAGATAACAAACTAAGCAAGACCACGTTTCATCACATCCTTAATTGGTTTCTTTTGTTGCTTTCTTCTTTATTTAAAGACCTTCTTTTTGGCAAACAAAAGCTATATAATTCCTATAAACCCTTTTTTTAATTAATTGCTTAATTACGGAAACATTATTATATTTTCATTACGTATTAGTTAAATCTCTTTTACAAAAAGTTTCAATGTACCATTAATTTTAAATGAAATTTACCCCCATATCTTAACCCTTAACGAGAGAAAAAGTGGACGAACGGTAGGTACCTACCTATTGAAAAAAGAGTTTACAGTTATATTGACAATTTCGGTACGTAATTAAAAGCACAATAATTTAGATCGTGATTATATTTTGAATGCAAAATGTTCATCTTTGACCGGCCTCAAGCGACAATTTTAGATTTGCGAGTTAATTATTGGACATGGTACATATAACAAATATTTGCATTAAATAATGTTATTAATGCATTCAATGCTACAAAATTCTACATTACTTCGAATCAACAGAATACTTGCCATCGATGGTATTTTCGAGTTCATTATTCCGTATGATGATGAGTATGTGCCTCGTATTTTAGAAATGTCTACGTCCTAATTAAAAATAACATTTATGTAATCATAATGTTTAATTATTAGATCTTTATATATTAAATATTTCTTTATCGTTAACAGTTTATCCGTAAACCTTGCTACCAAATGAAGTAAAATGTAGAAATACGCAAATTAATAGTGGCCTAACCTAATCCATTTACAAACGGCCTACAAGTTAGCAAATTATTCTAAATTTGTGTAGTACGTAGACAATTTGATATTTTTTTGTTTTAGGAATAGGATATGGAATCTTGTTGTTCTAAATCAAAATTATAAAATATTACACGCATATAACTACGGCTAGACTTGAACTAAGCCAATAGTTACTATTATCATCACAGTGCCATTCTTACGAAGAAGAATGCAAAACTCTAAGGATTTCAGTTGTATAAACTTTTTAACTTCTGAATTCAGTGCAAAGAATCTACCAAATATGAAACCTCCAGATACTAGAGCGTAGGGAAATCAAGACGATATTTGTTAGAACAGAAACAAAGATTTTACTTGCCACTACATTGTTGGTTTACAAAAGCAAAACGGTACATTGGACTATATTAGTAACTTGTGTTGGCACCACCACGTGACATTTCCAAAAGAAAAAATATATATATACTTTGTCCTGACAATTACAAACAACGAAATCAGCGAAACTGGTTGTGAGGTTCCATTAAACAGTCATAGTAGCAATTGATTTTATTTAATATAGATCACTATAGGAAAATACCCACATGTGACTCCCAGCAACCACAGTAATTGTGGGCATGGATGTTTAACACTTTGAGTTCTTTACTTTGTGCGCCCACATTTTTAAATCCTGTGTCGGGTCGTAACGGATGCGGGTGAAACAGGGACCGCTCCAAACTTCTTGTTTGTATTTTTTTATTTATTTGGGCTTTCAAATTGCGTCGCAGTTTATTTAAACTTTTACAATTTATTCCTTCGAACAATTTAAGTTGATAAAAATAAATGACGATCACTCACCTCAATATTATTTAAAGTTTCTTTATGCCAGTACTTTTTTTATTTACTTTTTTATCTTTATTAAAACAAAATATGTAACCTTATATTCAATCAATAAATTTGTAATTTAATATCAGTCATAAACCCATATAACATTTACAATTATTTTATTTAAAACACTTTTTAAATTTTATAGATGTTATAAACATTTGCATATTTCATTTATTACTCTATCTACACTTGTATTAATGTTGGAATTTATTGCTGCTATTTATTATTGATTTAACTAATGGACCAATGTCCTACACTTAGTAAGTACCTTTCAGACCATACGGGACAATTTCAGATCTTCAGACATTTAGAATCTGTGAGTTATTACGTGACACCGCAGGTTCAGATCCCCAGTAACATATTTGCCTTTATATTAAGCGGGGTACAACACAGTTATAAATTGTTCAATTGAATAATGGAGAAAGTTACTCCAGATATTTGGGACAAATTTTATGGTCAAGTATTTTTATTACATCAACCCATTTTTTATCACGTACGGCACCAGCTTTTGAGAGACAATATGAATATTGAGATTAATTTTATAAAGGCAAGGTACTTTTTGGCAAAGGGCTTTATAATGTGATATTACATTGATTTTTATTTTTTTTTAGTATGTATATCTATTATATTATTATATTACTTGGTGGTTACCCTACTTTTAACATTTTGATATGCTCTGAATATTTAACATTATATTTTGACGTACATGTCTATTTTCGAGTAAAACATTCCTTAATATAAAATGTCATGATCAATAAGGGTTTTCATTCATTATTGACAGACGCCTTACAATTTAGGGTTAGGATCCACCGGGCCCGATCTTGACACGACGTGTACTCAGTTCTAATTAACATGATTAACATAAATGACGGTCTACCCTCATCACAATAAACAGCTTCGAATAATACTTGAGCGAATATATTTTAATATATTACACGTGCAAGGGAACTTGCATATTGCTACGAGAAACCCGAATATCCCAGTCAAAATAGTATCGCTTCGATAAAGTGTCGAGTTTGATAATAAACAAAACACTGTCTTTGTGCAGATTGTGTTCTGTTTGATTGTAACTTACCTGGCTTGCAAGTTTTGTTATCTATAAGTTCGCTTATAGACTTGACTGCACGGATAGCTGAGTGGTACAGGTCACCACGCTAACTACCACTGTGCGCGACGTGCTGCGGATTCAATCCCCGCATAGGACAAACATTTGTGTGATTCAAAAATGCTTATTCCAAGTCTGGGTGTTCTTTGTGCATAAAATGAATGTTTGTGAAACCCCTCGTGACACAAGGACTAAATTCCTTAGTGAGGAAGTCGTTTTAATAAAAACAGTAGTCAATAAACGTTAATTAAAAGATCAGTTTGGAAATAGCAAGACTGTCATAGTAGGTTTATCTCATAAATACCGTTTTCATATAGTGTATAATCGTGATGTTATGTCTGCATTATGTATCCAAATTTCAACCCTATTATGCTGCTAAATTTTCGGCTGCTTCAGATTACATCGAGCCCCTCATCAAAATCTGTTTACGCGAGTAGGTTGCGCTGCAAACTCTACTTATACCTAAGTAGGTATGCGCCTGAATAAAACCGCGTAGCACGAAACACGAATAATTAGAATTTCATCACAAAATGTATATACTCGTAAATATTTACCACATTGTTAGAGAAACTCTCGAGTTTCTGTTTGGAATACCTATTAAAATGCACGTACTAAGAGCGTACTCTAAATTAATGCAAAAAAAAGGGTTCTGCAAGGTAAGAACTATTTAAAGGTGTATCAGAAATCAGTAAAAAAAAACGACTGAGGTCATATATATTACATGTGAATAATGAAATAAATGAACGAAGTATTTACCTTATGAATTTTTGATTGAATGCATAAAATAAATACTCCGTTATTTATTTTATTATTTATAGACACATAAAATTATACAGAAACAACATAATAGAACAAATGTACGAAGGTACAAAGGTTACTGAACCAGCAGTTTAATTTTATCATTTATATCGCCACTGATCAAATTATTTACATAATCTGTTCATACAGATACAGATACAAATACGGCTTGTTTAACTTAACTGGCTGTTTATATTTTGCTCATTACATTAAAATGCACCTTCAGCTGGCGGCGGCAAGCCAATAGATGCGGTTTTTTTTTAATTTTGCTTCATTTCGCGTCGTCTTTCAATCCTCACTTATCCCCCAACATAAACCAAACAGCCTGATTACATAATTCAAAAGTAATATATAAGAATTTTATTAAAGAAGTCGAAAAAATATATATATGTATATATTGCCTATATTTATTTTATAGAAGTTCATACAAAGCTTGTTTTTACAACGCGTCTTAAAATATGTACCTAAGTTGTAAAAATCCATGTTCAGATATTAAAGATATTCTTACTATTCTGTTCTTATTATGTTTGTTTTGGGGTTTTATTGTCGTTATATTTTATGTAGGATAAACCTGAGTTATAGCCTCAATATTAGTAAACCCTGAATAATTGTAAAAATAATTTTAGGAAATAGGTGAGTATAAAGCTATCGGAATTAGTAATCTACAGAGAGATTTTATTCCTTCTGTCGTACCAACAATAAGGCGTTTTTTTTTGTCTTTTTTTGTAAGTTATTGCAAAACTTCTTCAGATAGAAAAAAAAATTGCACACAAAAAAAAACGACAAGAAAACGTTTGTAAAGAAAACTTAAAACGCCAAAACTAGGAAACCGATTTAAATGAAATTTGGTACACAGATAGTCTAGAGCCTGAGAAAGGACATAGGCTACTTTTTGCCGTGATAACCGACATCCACGCGGGTGCATCTACCAAACTTTATGTTATGTCATGGCATAATAATTTAATTAAGGTAAAAATTAAGATTATCAATTTGAACGTCTCCTACCTTTTCCTGTCACAACTCATTAAGATTGATCTCTACATTCACATTCTATTCACGTAGATAATGTATAAATTTAGTCGTCTGCTAATGCAACATAGCGCAAGATTTTGATTACTCCGTACTATTTCACTAAAAATATAATAGTATCTTATTATATACCGAAGAAATATATTGGAGAGCCTTGAAAATTTAGTGTTCATGTAAAGGGTATTACCAAAAGGTTTTATCTATCCAAAAGGGGATAAGAGTTATACCAAATGTGGTATAGAGTCAATATATAAAAATTTAGCTCAAAATGAGTCAATTAAATAATGGAAATCTAATTTTTCGCATAAATTAATAACCAAAAATTATAACCAGACCGCTGAGGCGAAGTATCTTAACATTTAGAGAGCTTAACATCAATTCTAGCTAAAATATCATTATATATAGGCCCTCAGCAACGGATATGTACATCCTGACATCTCGCGAACACAATATTTGATAAAGGCCAATTCATTTCCCCGTATGTATACGTATATTTCTATGAAGCATTTCAATTCCTACATAATCAGTGAAACTGTGTAAAAATGCTGTAAAAAGAATTCTATTAAGTTTTAAATGAAATCGTCTAATATTTTTTTATGATTCGGGAATCAACTTTATTTTACTGTTTGTACAACGAGAATAGGGTATTTCAAAATGTATTTTATTAAAATCGTGTTTAATCGGCAAATTGCAAATCAATCATGTCTCGAAAAATAATTCCGTTTATGTTCCGCTTTAATTCATTATATAATTATTATAAGTATCTTAAATTTATTTTTCAAGAATTTTCACTTATTGGTAAAAAGAAATATCAAATTAATACTTCTATTTAAAACTAAATAATTTGCATGATAGCGGCCTCACCGCATCACGTATTGTAAACATCCCAAATATAAAAATAGCCACCTTGATATAAACGTAAAACGATCGCAATCCGTTTAGAAGTTTATTAGTTTCCTATAAATCATATTTTTGCTATCACGCACGCATGTAATACACGCGTTCATAAAGCCGGTGAAACTTACATTACACATTTTTCGTCCTAGATTTTCATGAAAAGAAAATGTCCCGAGATATATTCGGTACCGAATACTAAAGATACATGCTTTCAAATCGGGGTTTGAATATATAGATGGTGTATCCACACAGTTTTTTAATCCTGGTTTTCAGTTTTTATGATGATATTTGTGAGTGATTAATAACAAGCCAGTCCCCAGGGTATCTCTGCTCAACGTAGTGCGATGACAACGCGAGACCGATACAACTGCAAGTTTTCATTCACCATGCCCTTATTTTTACGAACGCCAACGTTTTAATTACATCTGTTTCGTCGAGATTTTGTTCGAGATTGTATTGTTTATTCTTTCTCACCTTTGATTTCTATGAAGTTCATTTAGTTTATACTTTAACAAAGTCTACCTAATATCTTCTAATTTGTGCAATATACCTACTTCGATAAATATCAAATCCCAAAAAGAGACTCTAATACCTAAAAACAAGATCTCTTGGCCATACAAATGACGGCACTTGGGCAGAAACTTGTGCAATCGTCTTAATGTAGGTCTGCGATCAACGGCCCTGGAAGCCTGTTAGAACCAAATGACTGAACTTCGTCAATCACTAATCAAAGGTCGGAAATACACGGACTCTGAGAGGTATCACAGACAAACAGGAAGAACCTCTTTTGATGAATAACACGCTGATGTATGTATTTGTTTGATTGAATGATTCTTTTTTTGTTTTATAGAATCAATATGTAGGTAAGTGTTGGCTGGTCTTTTCTGATCATCTTGGTCTATGAATAAGTCTCCGGCTATTTTAGTTTCTTTGTATCCATATGTTTGGTGGTCGGCAAATTAATTTTCTTTAATTGTGTGGCTTCAAAAATAATACTTTCCTTAGTAAAGTACATACGGCCACGACAAGAAAACGGCTTAAATTTATATAACAGTACTAAACGTATGTTGTGTTTCAATTTAAAAAATTCAAACCGTACGCATGTAAATGCTTACAATAATTAAACGTATGGTTCAAATTCAAGCAAACGTTATTGGATTTTATTCAGTCTTAGTGGCAGTCCAAGGGTTGGCTACATATAGGCAATACTCGAACTTTTACAAGGATATTACTACAATTAGTGTAATGTTAGCCGTACTTATTACTTACATACCTTACACCTTATATTATAAACATCAACGGCAAAATATGTCGCTCATAATTTTTAGTATTCTAATAAGCGCACGATAATTAGTAATTAGGATAGTTACTATGTGGTCATTAAAACAAGTAATCTAAGTAAATAAACGATCATTTTAGCCTGTTCCATACGTTTGTGTTAACCAAGAAATACAGTATTACCTCAAATTGGGATGCGAAGGTCAGATAGGAATAGGTAGAGACTAGAAGCCGACAGCCTACTCTACGCAAAGCCACCCTTTACGTCTTATAATAATAATCACACAGTTTAATAAAAAGTGAATTTTCATTACTCATTTGTTTTATTTAAAGTTTTACGCAATATGTTCCAAAGCCTCACGAGATATCCGATCTCCACAAAACAAAACACAAGCAACACTTAGAAACCGTTTACAAAACTCATAAACCATTTACGGCGTTATCTCAATAGACCTCCATTATCTTAGGAAAATATCTTATGTCTCACATAATGAAGAGAGTTCTTGATGTCGATTACGCTTCATACATAAACATTAGATGCCATCTGTGTCATACGCATTAACTGTGCCACAATGATGAGGGTAAGAATTTAATATATGGAATTCTTAACTTGTAATTTAACTAAAAACAACTCGTTTTTAAATACATTATTTTATTATTATTTTTATTTCTAAGTGTAATTATCATACTAGTTTAACCTATAATTTCTGTAATTTATTTAAAGTCGAGTCATGTTTTTACTGATCTTTTTTTCATCCGCGAAGAAATGGTACAAAGCTCATTTCTAAGAAAAATAATTCCGTAACATAGACTTAAATTTTGTAAATATTTTTCTTTAGCCTTTAGAACGAAACCCTTTTTGAACGTAAATAAAAAACGTTGTCTTTACACTAAAGTTGTCATTGCCTTCAGCCATTTTGGTCTTAGACTGAACAGTTAAGAAAAAATGTAATAATGTGCCAAAGATTTAAAATAAAATGTTTTCTTACAAACAGAAAAAAATAATAATAGTGGTGATAACGAAATTCGATCTTAAAAGATCTTGATGTCACTTTATACTTCAGTAGATATTATTGACACTTGTGTAAATACATGAAATACTTTTATGATAAAATATCCCGATAAAATAGCGCGATAATGTCTCCATAATTTACTGCGCAAATTTCGCTGTATTGATGCTCTTCTTCATTACTAGGCGATATCGTTTTTGTAATGGATTATGGACGATTGAAGATAATAACTTAATCCAATTATCCGTCCCTATTAACCTCGGAAATATATTTTTACGTATCGTTTATTTATTTCCTTTGGGAAGGGTGACTTCGCTTTAATACGTAGAAATTTATGAGCATAAAAAATATGTATTTTAATAGTTTTATTCCGATTTTTATAACTAGACATAACACGAACAATATATTATATACTATTTATTTTTAAATGTTTGTAACGAATTAACTCAAAAACTACTAGACCAATTGTAAAAATTCGTTGACAATCAAAATTCTACATTATCTCTCAGTAATATAGGCCATATTGCTGTGCTACCCGTGCGAAACCGAGGCGTGTCGCTAGTCTATAAATTCAGTTTCGGTTTCCAATATTCAAAGTCTACGGTACGTGAGCGTCGTGCTTGAATATTAGTAGTGAACTGAGAAACAGTATTCCGATATTGTTTTACCACCATCGGAGCGTGCTTCCAAGAAGGTTTTATTTACATTGTGCATCAAAAAGTGTTGAAAGGTTAGCTATTTCTAACCGGTCATTACATCTGTTAGAATACGTTTCAATTTATAATATCGACTTTATTTTGTGCTGTTACGATTTCTTACTACTGAATAAACAGTAAGTTTTTTAATCATTTAATGATGGTAAGGAATGTAATAAAAACAAACATAATTTCACGATACATGTAGAGTTTTTGCTTGTCACTAGAAACAATTCACAAATCAACCTAAAATACGAAGGTCACTAAAATTATTAACTATCTACTTTCTATTTTAAATTAATACTACTAGTGATACCAACATTGTCGGTTACGAGTTCCAACTACTAAAATAATGTTATTTTTAAAGCCAACTCCTAACTAAAAATACATCTACCAAGTAGTCAAGCCTGAGAAACGAAAGATCTATATATCTTTATTAAAATGTATCCCTACTTAATTATACTGCTCTTCCAAAATAAACATACGTCTTACATTCAATGGATCACTTATTCAATCAATCTTATTCATGGTAAAATTAGGCACGAATACAAATTAACTTTATTGTATAATACGCATGTGTTGCTTCAAATAAATATTTATTGTGTTTATACCTACCATTTTGAACACGTGAATCACGAAAAATAAATTATCTTCAGTAAACTATGCATGAATAATGATAATTGTAGCAGTACCTCTAGGCTAGGTACGTGCTTAACTCTGTTTTAAAACCTGATGTTTATGAAAAAAAGAGTAAATGACATTTTTTTTCATGTCCGTCGGTTATATAAATAACAAATATTAGACACGTATTTTTTTTTTACGTAACTAAATCTCACGACGATACAATAATTTGAAATGTCGCATGACGTATTGAATGAGAACACGACGCCCCACTCCTGAAATTTTTGATTCCCTATGTCTACTTAGTTCTTTTCTTATTTCTAAAAAGATGGTAGCCAATATTTTTTGCCATCTTACTGACGGACTAAATAGATTTTGTCTTTCTATACCCAGTTATCTACCCCCATTACATACCTCTTGTTAGAACCCTCATTTGTGAATGAATCGAAGTGTCCAGACTAGTTTCGAGATAAGTTTGCAATGGCGGTCATAATTTAGTATTAAAAGGAATGATCGCCTTCTAGATCTTTTAATTTGCAAAAGCCTCGATGCTTCAAATAACTAACCACGCAAAAACTAGTGTATTCCAATAGGTATAAAGAAAATTAGTCCTGATTAATGCGTTAGACTCCCAAGTCACTATTAAACCTAATTTACGAACAAAGATAAATAATTTAGAATGTAAGTATAATAAATATTCCCATTAAGAAACATGGCGGCAAAACACGTTCTGTTCAAAACTTAAATCCTGTAAGCAGCTTTCATAGCCCGCTTCCTTTCATACGAGTTGTACGTAACTTAGTATCGTGAGAATTATAAAGTAAATAAAACCTCTTCGGCTTTTTGTTGTTTTTACATACTTCTAAAAATTAAGACATAATTATGTACTAAGTAGGTTATGTTTACAAATCACGGTAAATAATGCTGTCAGTAAGTTAAGAACTACATTAATATAATATAATTTAATAAAAAAAAAACTAAATTTAAACATATTCTTTATTTTAGCCACTGTTCTATTACACAGGTACATATCAGAGAAAAAGGAACTATCCCATATTATTTTCCTATTATTCCACGTAATTCCACTAATACTTCTTCTTCTAAGATATTTAACGATGAGAGTTTTTTATGCGTAAGCCAGAAGATTTAAAAATGGATAAAATAAGACTACTCCATCAAAATATCGCAGGTATTTTAAATAAGATTGACACCATAGAATTAAGTTTATCTGAACTTGCAAAAAAAAAACTATCCAATACAGATTTTATGCTTTAGTGAGACTTTTATAAAAAGAGGGAATGAGTCTAATATTACTATTAAGGGATACTCAGTCGGCAGTTACTATTCTAGAAAAAAACAAAAGCGTGGTGGTACGTGCATCCTTACATATAGCGGAATTGACTGCAAGCCTATAGAAATATGTAAAGAATGCTCTTGTGATAATATTTTTGAATGTTGCGGTATAGAAATCCCTAGTATCAATACAATAATAATATGTTTATATAGAATACCTACATCTGACATTAATTCGTTTTTTAGTAAATTAGAAATACTGTTACATAAATTAAGGTACAAAATTATAAATAAAAAAATCATAATGACAGGCGATTTAAACATTAATATACTAGTAAAAAACAAAAACTCGATTACTTTACATAATATCCTCTCAAATTATAATTTAAATCTACATATAAATGAGCCAACTCGACAAAATAGCTGTATAGATCTAATAGCAAGTAATCACGAAGAGGCATATGGTACAGTACACCGACTCTATCTATCTGATCACGACACCGCACAAATGTTAGAATTTCCAGGCAAGAGTAAGAAAATCTCACAATATTGGTACATTAAGAAACGAGATTTTTGTAATGAAAATATAGAAAAATTTCTGAATTACATGTCACAATTATCATGGCATGATGTCTACGCGGAATCAGACGTGAATAAATCATTTAGTATATTTCATCAGGAACTTACACTGTTTTATGAGTTATGTTTTCCCTATTATAAATCTAAAATGACTTCAAACAGTCAATCTCCTGCATGGATAACTAAAGGCCTGAGAAAATCCAGTGCTATTAAAAGACAATTAAGGTTTATATACTATAAATATAAGAAGCAAGACACACTAAAAAAATATAATACTTATGGAAAGATATTGAAGAAATGCATCACATGGTCTAAAAAAAATATTAATAAAAAACAACTTATTCAAGCAAAAAATAAAGGAAAAGCCACTTGGAATATAATAAAAGATAAAAATAACAGTATTAAGACGATCAACAGTGTAACATCAATACAAAAGGACGGAAATGTCATTCATAATCCAACACAAATTGCAACATTATTTAATGATTTCTTTATAACTGTTAGTAATGGAGATAATTTACAATCGCAAAACAAACAATATCAAAAAATAACAATAGATGTCAATGATAAATCAATATTTTTGAGACCCACTTCGGAACAGGAAATCATAAATACCATTAAATCATTAAATAACACTAAAGCCGTCGGGTATGACACTATTACGACAGAAATAATTAAAGCAAGTGCTCATGTCGTTGCCCCTATTCTAGACTATTTGATTACAAATTCCTTGATTCAAGGAATATTTCCAGAGAATTTAAAGCATTCCATAGTTAAGCCATTGTATAAGAAGGGTGACCGAAAGGAACCAAATAACTATCGTCCTATTACTCTTGTACCTATAATATCAAAAGTTTTTGAAAGAATCTTCTATAACAGATTAATCGAATTCTTAAATAAACATAATATTATTAAGAAAGAACAGAATGGTTTTTAACACAATAAATCAACGTCTTTGGCAGCATTTTCTCTTATTAAAAATATAACCGAATACATTGATGCGAAAATTCCGGTGGTAACTATATTCTTTGATATGAGTAAGGCTTTTGATTTAGTAGATCATGAGATTTTGCTCAACAAATGCGAAAAATATGGCATTAGGGGTGTAGCTTTGGACTGGATAAAAAGTTTTCTAACCAATCGTAACCAATGTGTTGAAATCACTAGTTTAAATAATTATCATGAATGCAGTGTACACAAATCTCCCATCAGAATAAATAAGTATGGTGTTCCACAAGGGAGCGTTTTAGGCCCTTTGTTATTCTTATTGTACGTTAATGACCTACCAGATTCAATAAATTGTCAAAGTGTTCTATTCGCAGACGACATATCTATAATAGTGCCAGATAAGGATAAAGATACATCTCATGAAATGAAGATAAGTAAAGAGGTACAATCAGTATTAAGATGGTTAAAAGCAAATAAGTTAAATGTAAATCTATCAAAAACAAAATTTATAAAATTTGGTACTAATAAAAGTAAACAATATAGTAATAATATAAATATAAGGATAGAAAATGATAATATAGAAGAAGCAGACAGTATAAAATTTTTGGGTATAACTCTGGATAGATTTTGTAACTGGAAACAACATATAAATGATGTTTGCCTCAAACTAAGCAGATTTGTCTACGCCCTTAGAAAGCTTCGTGCCGTGTCAGACGAAAAAACTGCAGGTATAGCATATAAAGGCTATGTAGAGTCAATACTTAGATATGGGTTAATAATATGGGGGAATTCGACTGATGTTAGTCAGGCATTCATTGCACAAAAGAAATGTTTAAGAGCTATTTGCGGAGTAAGTCCACTTGACTCTTGTAAACCATTATTTAAAAAACTAAAATTACTGACATTGACCTGCATCTATGTTCTTGAAGTATCAATTTTTGTAAGGAAGTTCAATGTTTTTTTTAAATTTAAGGGGGATCATGCGACTAAATATAAACCACGAGATCCTACAAAAATAATTATTCCATTTTGTAGAACTACTTTAAATAAAAAAAATGTGTATCACATGTGCATATCAGTGTTTAATAAACTGCCTAGGAGTCTAAGGGAGCTTCCATTTAAATATTTTAAAATAAAACTGAAAAAATGGCTAGTAGATAAGTGTTTTTATACGATAGAAGAGTTCATGCAATATGAAACTAATGTATATGATTATCTGTAAAATTAAATAATATACTTAATGTAATTTAATAATAATAATAGTATTGTATAATTTAATAATCATAAATGCGTTAAAATAATAATAGCTTGACATTTGTTTTTTAAAAGTATAGTATTTTAATTCAATTATAAATATTTGCATGCCTAATACAGGCAGAATATGGCTTGAACTGTGCACCATTGTTAAATCTGGTACGACCTGTCTTCTGTGCAAATAAATGTTTCTTTCTTTCTTTCTTTCTTTCATATTAACACTACAACGACAAAAATTATCTTTAAAAGATTTTATATCGTAAATTCCCGTTTAATGTTACTTATTTTGCGGCTGCAATTTATGTACTTGAATTAATAAATGCTCTCCGGAGTAACCGATGACCCGGACAAAGGCTCTTTCCTGCAGCAACATATTGGTTCGAGCAAATTTAATGTGTACGAGATAAGACGCGAAATGGATAGTGCAATTCTCTTTCTTACTATAGTTAGTTCTCTTTCTTATTATAGTATCTTAAGAGTAGAGAATGCAAACTCAAGAGAACTGAAATTATAAAACACTATCTTTTGCTATTGGGTTTTAGCTATTGCGGCAAATGTCCTAGAATCCAAGCAAACCATGTTACCATCATATTAAGTTTCATCCAAATCGGATCAGTAGTTTAGCCGTAAAAGTGAAAAAAATATAGTTATTTTAGCTTTAATAATTTTAATACAGATTATATTGATTTCTGCTTAATCATGATCTGGGCGATAAATCAATGCAAAATAATAAAAAATCGATGTAGATATTAAAGTAGCTTCGTTTTTATACAAATGACATAAAAAATCTTATTGCGGTATAAAACAAATCGAATGCAAATTACTTTTATCAGACAGCCTTTCTGATTCATAAATATCTAAACCAGGAGGAAATGTTAAACAAATAAATGTTTTTTGTATTACATCGCTAAGTTTATTTGGAACATTTAAGAGTTTACGGATCTTGTTTAAAACAAATTAAGGAGACTATAAAAGAATCTTGTGCCATCTTGCCGGTGGGAGCGATTTTTTACAGCGGTTATTTCGTAAAAGTTGGTAAATTTCTGTAGTATGCATTCGTCGGTTGTTTTATGTTTACTAACTTTGGTACCGTACGGTGAGGCGAGTCGAGCTACTGCCATGTGAGTTCAAGGGTGCAGTACCTGTCTACAGTCAAGTCAGCAGTTCTCACCACGATATATATAACAGCAGCTTTAGTGCTACTTATGTGACATTCCAAGGAACTGCTTGCGTTTCTTATCGTCGGTAGTTGTATAGAAGAAAAGTCTTACTTAAGTAGATACAAACATTATCTTGAAAAATAAAATAGCACTTATAAAACATTGTAATTATTCATGTGATTTTGTATGTTTCTTTGTTCGTTGCTGAAAACTAACAACAAAAATACAACTGCAGTAAGTTAGACAAATGAAGATAAATAGGTTAAATTATGAACAGGAAATATCTCCACAAAACTAAGCCTGGATTTCTAACAACAGAATACTAATAGCGGTGGCTACAATGCCTTAAGGGTATCTTTTAAGTTGTCTAAGTGTCACTTGGACAGACCACAGATTAATAGTAGAAGGACCCCTTATAATAACAAATGGTTTTTCCTCCACCTGGTGCAGCTTAAACAAACAAACGGGTCTCCTTGATGAGTTTTAGTTTATAGAACTGGTTTAATCGAAATTGCGTTGCGATATTAGATTCATTTGCCACGGCTATGGCTGGTGCAGGCTGGTCGAAACGTCAAGCCATTAAAGGTAAATGCATGTGTCTGCATGAATTCCCGTAACGTAATTTTATTATAAACTTGTTACTTGACTTTTTATTAAAACTTAATATTTACCACTAATTAAATCAGTTTAACGAACGAGCTAATCGTAGAGATTAATTGTAATAACGCATTACAACAAAAACAAATGAATTATAAATATGTCGGTATTTTTACATTATTTAAATGTATTCTACAGTTTAAATAATTTCTACAGTTCACAAACAATATGCTGCAAACTGTCAAACACATTTTGAACACAATCTCATATAAATAAAGATGAAGATGAATAAAGAGAATTTGCAATTCTCATCTCGCGAAACATACCTAGGTATATGCTAAGAACAGCATACAAAGTGTCCCGACGTCTTGACAAACACAGGTGGTTTCCAAACAGCAAAATGGCGACAAATGACGTAATTAATCAGGTTCCCTATAAACTAATGGTGTCGACACATTTAATGACTTGTATCTAACGATTAATGATACTTCACCGCAACGAATCAAGACTGATGATGTAATGGTCTCCCAAACTTTGACAATTTGATGCGAGCGGGATTATGTACAATGATAAATGTAAACAAGTTTAAGGTAGCATTTGTTCAGAACGACTCTTTCGGAGAACCTTTGAACTTTGCTTTTTCCTTGTTGGTTAAGGTTGACTGAACCCCAAGTTAATTTTTGAGCCAATATTTTACTTTCCAGCGTTATTAATGAAGAAGTATACAGAGATCCGAAACATAAACTTATTGATGTTATGGTTGTGCTGAAAATACATTTCTATAAATTTCTTAATACGTTCACGGAGTGCCTGTAAATATAATATCTTGGGACAACTGACACACGGCCGTCTGATCCCAAACTAGGCAGAGCCTGTGTTATGGCAACCAGACAACTGACAAACATAGTTACATATTTCTAAATACATACATATTATAGATAAATTACACCCAGACACAGACCAAATAATCATGCTCATCACACAAAGATTTGTACTGGGTGGGAATCGAACCCACGACCTTCGGCCTAGCAGTCAGGGTCACTAACCACTAGACTAAAAGGCCAGTCAAAAATATTAACATCATTATGTTTTATCTGTAAATGATACTCTTGGTTTATAATTAAGAATATTGACTAGGTATCTACTGCAACAACAAGATACAGTAATTTTGTCATTTCTCTTTGCCATAGAAACAAAACTGTTATTAATTTATTATAGTTTTGTTTCTTTGACAACGTAAACAAGCGCTTTATTATTGTAGCCTTGTATTCCTCTGTAGAGAGAAATCGGTCCCTACTTAAGTTTCTAATTAAAAGATGCACGCCGAGATCTTTTCAATTAAAATATAATATGCACGAATTTTAGTAAGAATAATGTATTTTGTACTATCCACTAACATGAGTGGGTGTTAACACATTGATGATTCACAGTAAATCATGAAGAATGTGATTATATTTTTAATTCAATTAAGTTTTCTATATTTACATGCTTTTGACAGTCGACGTTACCTACCTTTTTTTATTAAAACAATGACGTAAAAAATATTTCTGCAAATAAGCACTTCTATTAACATAATTGCACAATTTCATGTTAAACAAAATTACTTACTAGAAAATAAAAGAGCGTATTTATTTACAAAAAAAATAGCAGATCTTTTTGGATTTTTTATCATTACAAACCTCTTCAATGTAGCCATAATGACAATATTTTAACATTCAATATCTGAGTGCATATTTGTTTAAACTGAGCTTACTCTAGATTTATTTACCTATGTCGTAGGTGTTGAAACATAAATCAAATCTGCGCCGAAACTGGGAGCTATCCGTACATCACACAAACATTTAACATGTACTCGTGGGAAACGAAACTGTAACGGCCAATTTAAAAGTTTTTATTATATTTGTGTGTCTTTTGTTATTTGCAAGCCATATTTTGAATGCATACCGACCCACTTCACTTCCCGTAACTGTCCCACTTCTGGGCTAAAATCTTCTCATACAGAGAAGGCAACTAGCATTTATCATAAAGCTTGCTCAATTGCAGAGTTGCAGTGGTGCACTTTTGGAATCCAGGTTTCGTAGCGATGGTGTACTTACTTAGTGGTGTCTTTGAATAACTAAAATAGTTTATACCTACTTTGAAAAGGTCATACTGTAAGTATCCTTGGTGATTATTGTACCACTAGGCTGTTCACTTAGGTCTGTCAAAGCTGTGTCGCGTCGAAAAAATAGTCGAAAACTGTCTGCGATTATACGGCGCACAGTGGTAAAATTGATTATTTTTATTTTGCGAGTGTAATACGTAGCTATCACGCACACCAGCATTCTAAAGTTGGCTCGTTTGTTTTAGTTCTTTTGTTGAACGACACTCTATCTAGACATATTTATAATCTATGACTTTTCTATGACTTTTCTATGGCTTTTCTATAGTACACGCTTAGTTATCTATTACGACTATTCGAGCTCCCAGACAGTGTTATAGGCATCTAAAATGCTTTAACAACCGACTTTACGCATGATCGCCAGTTTAATGTATATTAAACCACAAAAGCAGTGAATCATGGTAACACTTTCGGGGTTAGTAGTAAACTTTAATGTAATGTAATTAAAAGCTACATAAAGATAAACGATTGCCATTATTTGGTTCTGGCAACCTGTTCTTTTTTTGTTGAATTATAATATATTTTTCCTTAAAAACGAAACTTTTTAAATAAAAATATTCTGTGAACAAGCACTTCGTAGAAAATTTGTGTAAAGCGAACCAGTTTTTTTTTCATTATGTGTTACTGAACTTACCTAAGGACTGGGTACTAATCAGTATTCAGGAGTAATTAATCTTGCATTGGCTGTAAATTGAGTTTCCATACAAACGTGACGTTACCATGACGCTAAAGTAATTTAATTAAAGACCTACGCATTGACCTTCCACTAATTATCACCAATGAATGTTCTACTAGCACATAAGGATTTATATTACATTTTACTATTTACTGGAAGCTTCGCACTTGCCATTAACTGTAGAAATCAATTTCTATTTTTACTGTATATTTAAAACCATTAAATTAACTAAATAATACTAATATATTAATAATAATAAATGTGCACAACATCACATACATTGCTCTGAACCCAAAGTAAGTAGCTAAAGTACTTGTGTTATGGAATTCAGAGACAACGAAAGTACCACAAACACCCAGACCCGAGACAATGTAGAAAAGTGGTTTTGCTATATTGACCCGACCGGGGATCGAACCCGGGACCTCAGAGCTGGCGACACCTTGAAAACCGGTGTGTACGCTACTCAACCACGGAGGTTGTCAAAAATAGTATATAGTCCTGTCATACGTTGATCTTTGGCAGTCGTTAATTAGAATTCTGCCAATTAGTCTTACCATGGGCTATTGGGTCAGTCGCTCCATGTATATTAAAGTATCCAGCTGATTTCGGTAAGACTGAAAACTGACCGAAACATTGCCCCGAGAAAGGCTAGAAGAAGATTTTAAAACATTAATTTATTTAAAAAAAATATAAATATATCTTACCTACTCTGATACATATAAATATGTAAGTATATGTCAAAAATAAAAGCCGTTTACTGACTTACTATTAATTTAATATTAAGACGTTTACTATTAAAATAAATATATTTACAATTCTTATTATTCTTGTACTCAATTCGGCAACATATTTATCAAACAGCCTGGCGTATTTATCCCATCACGAGCTGTTCCCCGCGACATCGTCCGCATGTTTTAGTTTCAACGATTTTTCATTTTTGCAACATTTTTCATGTATGCTCCGCAGCTTTAGGTCGCAGCGTAATGTTATATAGCTTATATTCCTCAATAAATCCAACACTGAAAGAATTTTTCAAATCAGACCAGTAGTTCCTGAGATTAGCGCGTTCAAACAAACAAACTCTTCAGCTTTATATATTAGTCTAGATAAAGTCAATATCCATCACAATCACCATAATTCGAAACACATATACTAAAATGGTAAGAATAATTATTTCTTCCTACCAATTTCTTAACTGAAAACACCTAGCAGGACTTATTTTAACGATTCAACTTTTTTACAACGCGCAATAAAATAAATCTAACTACCTATGTTAATAGTTTCTATAGTCATTGTTATTTCATGATTCGATTCTGTACATTAGAACTTACTGGACTGAAAATTGACAAGAGTATTTTACGGTTTTAAGTAGAACACGTTTAGATTAACATTGGCAGTATAATAACATGCTGTGAAATTAACCAAGTATGTAGGTAGTGTACAATTATATAATTGTACTTACCTTGTTCCTTTGTTTTTTATGTACCTACCTAATCTTGAAGCTATTTAAACATTTAAATTTAAAAATATTCGCTATGATAATACATGTTATTAAAGTAACAAAATTGTATTTCGAAGTATTCGTTAGAACAGCAACTATTGTCAACAGTATATTCAAATCTTGTACTCAGAAACTCGTATTTAAAAATAGGTCACAGAAAAAGTTTATGATTCTATAATAATATATTCATCAGAAGTAAATCTTTCAAATCACACCATTCGGACTTGAGAATTATGCAAATACAAAAAGAATAAAAACTTTCGGCGATGTAAACATGACTTTAATAAATTCTGTGAATTTATTTAGCTTGGCCAATTACCATATTTTGTCTCCACAGAAAAGTCTTATCTTCAACCGACAGAATTATAATTACTATTTAGTTTGTTCTTTTGTTAAATAAAATTTTGTTTCTACTAAAACCCTAGCCATAAGAAAATTTATCTTTTTACACTAATTTTTCTTTTAGCTTTTAGCCTAGCCTTTTCCCAAGCTATGTTGGGATCGGTTTCCAATCATACCGTATTCAGCTTAATACCGTATTTTACATGGAGCGACTGTCTATCTGTCCTTCACAGCAATTTTACTGGGTAACATAACACAGTATCCTATGGTATGACTGGTTGTCAGAGTTGTAATGACATAACGACTGCCAAAGATAACGTATGACAGTCGGGACCAACGGCTTAACGTGCTTTTCGAGGCACAGAGGGGTCTCGGTATGTTTTAAAATGGTCACCCATCCACGGACCAACCGCAGCGAGCGCGGCTTAACCTTTATTGTAGTACAAACCTTACGGCTTACACTTAGCCACGAGACCCTATCTCACTCTCTTTTTACAGTAAATGTAGCACCTAAATATTAAGTTGGCGCAAAATTAGTTCTAGTTAGAGTCTATTATGAGTACCTACTCATGCGGGAAGATCGTATTACACTCCCTATTAGTTAACACAATTACGCTAAGACGTTATGCCTATTAGAGTCATCATTATCTTTAATGAGATGTGACCGATGCTAACTGGTAAGTCTTCAGGATATTGTTAAGCTAAGAATAACGAATATCATCGATAGTAGCCCCTCGTGCCGAGCGTAAGCGTTCGTTTACTGATTTAAGTGATTTTCTGAGCGATGACATTATTGATGATTATGATCCGATATGATTAGGTTAATATTAGGTTTCTATATAGTGTTAACAAAACGGCGCGCTCTGTTTCGGCAGTAATTTTACCATTTTACTTGATCATACTAGTGTCTACAGTTCATACTCGAAATGCACATTTTATAAGCTATCTATGTCTATGTTATATACAACTCTTTGCGGTTGCAAGGTCGATCACGAACTTGAGCAAAGTTTTATTGGGTTAGAAAATTGTTAGCTGCAGTCGGGTTTTGGAATTTACCGAGGATAATATCACCCTGGAGGTAGGTTATGTAATCACGTGAAACCTCTTTTATCAGTGAACTGTATGTATACACAGAATAACCAAGCCTTTTGAAAACTACAAACTTCTATGTAGTACTTAAAACCAGAAAAAATAGGTAACTATTGTCTTATTACACATTGTTACAACATACCACAATTTTAGCAAGAAATGGAGACATCCATAGGGATTCATAGTCTAAGTAAAACCACAAAAAGCAAGCATTTGATCATCAATATAATTACTAATATTATGAGTGCGAAAGTATCTCTGTTTGTCTGTCTTTCTGTTTGTCTATCTATCTGTCTGTTACGCTTCCTTGGCTAAACTGCTGGTCAAATTTTAATGAAACGTAGTATGGGGGTGGCTTGGCTTGGATCCCAAGAGAGGATAAAGGCTACTTTTTACCGCGATAACTGACATCCACACAGGCGGAGCCGCGGACAAAAGCTAGTTTCTTTTATTTTGTAATAAAGTTCTAAAAATCAAGAGGAATTTATTAGAGGCAATGTAACACTGATAAGCTATACATAAGTGATAGACTAAACTATGGTTGTTGACAAAACATTAAGAACTCGTCTCAAATGCAAATTATATCAAAATTCTATAAACATACAACTACCTGAAAATTGGTAAAATAGGTAGTTAAATTCCCTCTTAAACCCTTGTCCGCAATACGTCAAAGTCCAAAGCAGTGGTTTCATGAAACAGTTAATTCCCGACATTAAACTAGCTTCTGCAACACGTTTAGTTTTCATATTGAAATATGTCACTTCACTTTTACCGAGGTTGTATATTTAGTGTTTGTTCTATAAATTCTATAAATTAATAATTAAATATACTTAAATCAAAATCAGCACCAGTCATATGAATAAAAAGTACAAAAGAGGTTTATCTTAGTGCGCAGCAGCTCGAAACAAAGCTATCAAATACCTTTATGTAGAAGTTTCAGTCTCAAAAATAAAGCCATATTATTATAATATGATAACGCTATTTAGTCGTGAATTTATTTTATTTTCTTCTTTAAAATTAGATTCTTTAATTATATTTGTTTTTGTTTTTTAACTCTTCAAGAGTCTTCCGAGAGCAAAAAGATATGTACCCACTTTAAATTTTTTAAAGCAGTTTATAGCGTGCGGTCATAAGGCCAAGCGCTTATTAGACCAAGCGTTGTGTAATTGAAATAAGACAGTTACACTAATTAGACTGTAAAAGTGCGGCCGCACTGTCTTACAACGTACGCCTTATTTATGAGTTAGCGCGCGATATGCAACGCGGTGTAATAGCGATATTGTCTACTTATTCAATGAGACAAACTAGTTATTCGAGATTGAATTTCACGCAGTATAATAAGCGCTTAAGACAGTTGGAGGTTTCAGTGATCATGAGATCTAAATATAAGATACCTTTCATGTAGATAAATTCATTGAGGTGAATATTTCAACTGATGAAATATATGCGTGAACAGCTCATGAATGGTTAAAGACACTAGGTAAGACTTTGCTCTTATTGGGTAAACCATAAATAACTTTTATGGAACAAACTTAAGAAATGCGACGCTTTTTCCAGTTTAGACTTTTTATCAAGAATATCTTTATTTTAATTCGATTTTCTTTTATGTCCTTACTACTATAATATAAAAGAGCTCATGAACGCTACTGAGAATTTAATACATGTAAAAAAAAACTGGGCCAAAACAAAGTAATTTCCATCGACTCGAAAAGAAGAAGAATTTGTTTTACAAAAAGCAAATAGGTTAAAAAAAATGCACAGTAAGTTTAATATACAATTGAGTGTTTTATATTTACTTTACTTATCAAGGTAACTAACGACTAGTGTACCTAACACAGCATCACTAGACCTATTACATAACTTGAAACGATGACCTAGGTTTAACATTTTCTTGAACGTACTTTGTTCTTGTTATTGTCGGCTTTTCTTCGTTATTTTAGTTGGAGTACGAACCTTTTAGTCTCATTAGATATAAGCTCGACTGAAACTACTTGTCCAGTGATACTTTACAAATATTGTACCTTATTATATTTAAACCCTACTGTATTGTATGGACTTTTAGAAATTTCTATTCAGTTTTTTAGTCACGTGGCTAAGATTATCTTAGAGGATTTTCTTATTCATTTTTAGGGATTCCGTACCTCAAAAGGTAAAAAAGGAACACTTATAAGATCACTCTCTTGTCCGTCTGTCCGTGTGTCTATGTGTCACCACCGGTTTTCTCAGGAACGGGTGGACCTAGCAAGTTGAAATTTATACCAGATACTGAGGTCTATAGTCCCTATTAGGTATATGGAACTACCATATAGGTTTTCGACCCAAAACCTGTAGGGTACTTCCGCTTGACCTAGAATTGTCAATTTTGATAAAAAGCATGGTCTTACAGCACAAATGAAGGAAAACGTCAAAAAAAATAAAAAGTACAATTATATGCCCATATCTTTTTATCGTGTTGACCTGCCTTGATTTTTATAGATAGTATAGAACCTTTCGTTCACGAGTGCGACTCGCATTTGGCCGGTTTTTGTCATTGGGTATGCATCTGATATTAATTATTACGATAAATGCCTACATGAATGTCTTAGTTTATTCATTTACAAATTAACGTCATCTTTTCATAAATGTTATGTCCTAAATATCGCCTTTGTTAGTAGACACATTAGTTTTCAATAGTTACTTTGTAATACCTTCTATAATGATTGGCTAACTGCCTAAAAACTTACGTTACAGTATAACAAAAATCCTTTACGTAGTTAAAGCATATGAACTTTCCAAGTACCCAGAGGTTTTATTGGGGTTGGCACGAGGCCAATTTCCTTTAAAGCTTCGATATTAAACACAAATATTTATTACTAGCTGAACACTGAACTGAACATTGAAACCCCACAAGAAAGCCTTTAGTAACTAACTAAATACTAACATTATAAAACTGTTACTTACCTAACAAGGTAAAAAAGTGTTTTTAAATTAATTTTAACTAATAATTGGTCGCGTGTCGGGGTGTCATACACCTACGCGTACCTATATCATACAAATCCTTAACCCGAAATATTTAAAATATGTAAACCATAGTAAATAATGATCTATCCTAATATCATATTTTATTATTATTATATTATCCGACGAGAAGCTTCAAATGTTTTTTCCCTGCTTCAGGTCTATTTGAATTTGGAAGGTAGGGACATTTTTGTCCATCGTCCTTTAAAAAAAACACTTTATGCAAAAATATCAGTACAAGATGGTTTGAGTTAAATATACAAATGACTCAATCCAAAATATTTTTATCATTTCCAAGTAGTATTCTGTTGGTAAATTCTTATGTTATGGTGATTTTACAGATTTCGTTAAAATAATAAACAAAGTCGGCCTAAAGCAATGTGCTATGAATACAGAGAAATGCTGTGCCTACAAGGGCGAACTACTTAATGATTGTTTACTTTGATATGTTGGATAAAGTGGCTGACGTGTTTGTTTTAGTTTTTATTTATAGAAGTGAAGAAATAATTAATTTTCTATCGACCTTGCTAATTTATTACAATGTATGCTTAAAGTATACCATGTGTTCAGATTTGATGGGTGTTATATTTTTCAGTTATATAAAAACAATCAATCATTTATTTCTAGCACGTAATTAACAACAAATAAATTTCTTCTCTCCTTATCCATAAACGTTACGAAGAACATAAAACAAACTTGGTCTACACGAATGAGTTTGTCAAAGTTTGATTAAGAATTTCATAAACATTATCTAAATAATTAAATGCATAATGCGGTATATTATACTTATAGATGTAGTATCAATCTGAATACTAAAAAAAAAAACAAAAGAAAAAAATATAATTTCAGAATTGTCTGATTATTTAAATCAATATCTTATAAATACTTAAAGGAGAAGATGTACACACCCATGAGCACAAAAACAAGAGTAGGTACTCTTAGTCCGATAAGATGGCAACCCAACACGACCCGAGAGAGATCAAGTACAAGACTTTCAGCATTACGGACTCTCTAAGCCCTGAAGGAAGAGGCTGTAACAGCTAACCCTACTCCCCTATAACTATTTTCCTTTCAACTTGAAACCCACAGGCGTATAAGCTAATTAACTTCTTTTAGGGAGCATAGTAAAAAGTAGGAGTAGTATGTAGGGTGAAAGTAAAAAGCTTTCTGGACGAAAAAGAAACAAAATTAATAATTTGTAATGTCAAAGTAATATTTCTTTCAGTTCTAGTTATTGGCTTAAAAACAAGTTTTGTACATTTTTGTTTGTTAGCCCGTCTGTCTGTTTGTTCCGGATTATCTTCAAAACAGCTAGACCGTTTTGAAGATATTACTGGCTGATATCTGACTATATAAGGAAAACTTAGGCTAGGCAGTCATTTTCATAAAATGCTTATATTATGTATAATGTTCGGCTTTAAAATCGGTGTTTCCAGCAAAAAAAAATCGATGAAACTAGGGACCAAATCCGATTTTAATGAAATTATGTTACGGGAACGGAATCAACGCGGGTGAAACCGCGTGGATCAGCTAGTCATAAAATATTTGTGTGGCACGTGTATTTCACTAAGTTACTTCATAAATAAATATATTTCTAAGAAGCACGAGACAGTTAAAGGCTAAAATGTAGAGTCTTTGTGTTACTTGTCCTCCCAAAATGCCTGGAGCAAATGCCATTTCGTGTGTTCAAAATTTAACAAGTTTAAGTACAACGAAATATGGAGAATAAAAGAAGAATAATAAGCAGTGGATACTTCGTCAAATATTAATTTGAAATCTCATTGTTCTCTGGACATTTTTGGGTCTGTCCTGTATTATGAAGTACACTTTCATCCTTTATTTAATCAAAATGGTAATGAAAAGAATATTCATGTTTGGATCCTTTAAGTAGGTTCTCGTTCCATTTGTGTATTCGTACAAAGGTAAGCAGTATACAAAATCAAAATCGGTTATTTAAGTAATGTCCGATACAAACCATGACAGAAATTTCAATTTAAAAAAATTGATTTTTTTTTCGTTTTCTACGATACGGTAATATTTTCTATTAAAAAACTTACTGTAAATTCTCAACTGTGATTTTCTGTAATAGGTATGATGCCGAAAATGTAATCACAATAATAAAATTGTTCATTATAGAATCTGGGCCATTGACAATGCAATTTGGCACTTTCAATATCCCTTGTTATATTAAAAGATTTATTAAAAATTCAAAAAGCAAATACCGTGGGCCATAATGGAACGTGCGCAACCGGCTGCCGTCCACTAAAGCAAGCAATTAAGTGTTTCGTTTAATATTTGCTCGTCTTTTTTTTCACTATAAATTTTTATCATAATTTTTGTTTTTCAAAGTCATCTTTGCTTACAATCCGTACTAATATTATAGATGTGAAACTAACTCTGCTCTCTGAATAAATTCGGATGAAACTTGGTATGGGGTAAGCTTGGATTCTCAGAAAGGATATGGCTACTTTTTGTCGCGATAACCGGCACTTACGCGGGCGGATCCGCGGTCAAAAGCTAGGGGTTATTTTATTGTAGGTACCAACATTTTTAATACAGATTATAACAGCCAGTGTTAATTGATGATCGTTTAATACAATTAAGTAGATTTTATTAATTAATATTAAAACAAATTATTGTTGCGCAATTAATTAGATTGCACATATTTTACGTGGAAAATATAAGCTCGGTTAAAAGGAGGATTATTTCAAGTACCTATAAGTATAACAAAGTTTGAATCTGTTTAAATATTATCTAAAAAACCTTAAATGTTTTTTTTCCAATTTTTCATTGGCCTATGATTACAACTGTTCCGGCTCTAACCATTTGAGTTTAACTCCTTGTTTTATTTAAATAGACGGTTTCGTTTATAAGCATGTCATTAATACAATAAATTTAAGGATGCTGGATACATGATTTGCTACAATTGCTATACACGGTTAAGGCACGTTCACTTAGAATTTCATTTCTTCTTAGATTGTTGTTCACAACATATAAGTACCAAAGTTTGGAAAGTCTACTTCAAGTTTGCGAAAGAAATTGCACCATTAAAGAAGTTCCTGCGTATTACATTACGTAGTAGTTCTTTACACTTGTAACTAATATAACTACATACTAAACTGAGTAAAATATCCCGTGTACAAGCAAAAACTAAATAAAGTCCAGAATTTTTATAAGGAGGTAACTGTACTAATGATTCTCGACACGAATCAATAATAAAAAAGTAGGGTTTCATGTGTGGGACAAGCATTTCAAAACGCGGCCCGTGTGATACCACACTGTAACTGCTCTTTTTCACACACACATTAAGCCACAGCCTACCGCCTACGCAACGGGGCGATTCTGTTCTTTAAAAGTAGTGTATTCTGAAATACTGTCAAAATTAAATAATAAAAGAATAAGTACGTATAATTATTGAGCAGATATAGTATCATTTATTATGTCTGAAATTTGACGAGGCAAAACGACATGTTGTATAAATTAACTAGCGGCCCGGGTTCGCACGAGTTGACATTTTTATTTTTTAACACATAATAAATTTAGCCTGTGTTACTGAAGGATAATTTAGTATTTTAATCGTATAAGAATTATACAAATCGGTCCAGTAGTTTTTGAGTTTATATGTTATTTTTTTTAATTTTTTTTTTATCTATATAATATAATATGATACATAATTTATCCGTTAACCCTAAATTAAGTCAGAAGCCTTATGTGATTAAGTATATCTTTGAAATGGCTAAGCTAGGAACTATTAGTTTGAAAGTAATCAAGTGTTATTCCCCCTCCAAGTTATTTTCTTACAACAAAATTAATCACAGAAGTTCGAGGAAAATAATAAACTTGAACCTGGAACTTCAGTAGGTATTGCTATTGCATACTAGACTAACATTCGTACCTTAATATTTGATAGAGTTACTTATTATTCCTCAGAGCATTCACTGATTAAGATAGTGATCAGATGCCCATTGTTCGGGTAATGTTATTATGATCTGTTTAGATAAGACATGGATATAATTTAGTATGATTCCAACCTTAATTATGTTTTAAAGCTATCTATTCAAAATAGATATTAATCTTTTTTTGTCAAAAAATAAACTTTTTCTACGTTAAACATTTTAAATGCTTCATTTTATACGCCACGCAAAAGAAGGAAAAACCGATCATTCTAATTTGAAAAGGTTGATTGACAGAGGTGTGAAACACTCAACGTACCTTAAATCGTTGTATAAAAAACGTGTCTACTACATAAAAAAAAATACTAAATTGTATTTAACAAAAATAGTTTGTAATAAAATAATATACATATAATGCGGCACGGATAGCCGAATGGTTATAGGCCAAGCCAACTAGCGTGACGTGCTGAGGGTTTGACCCCCGCATGGAACAAACTTTTGTGATCCACGAACGCTTGTTCTAAGTCTGTGTTCTTTGCGTATGGGATTGATTATTTATCCTCTGAAAATATATTCCTTAGCAAGGAAGTCGTAATTATTTGAAAAAGTAACGATTTCTCTTCAGCGGTTTCGTGACTTTGAAGTTATCGATAAAAATGTGGGTAAATTGTGGCCTTATAAAAAGTTCAATTTAATAAAAAGCTTAGTGTGTGTGAAATCAGTAATTTATTTCTGATCGAGTATTTTTAGAACCAAAATAGATTTCAGTCTTTTTATCGAAATTGAAATTTCGGCGTGATTTACGAGCTGTGTCAAACGATAAAATAATTTAAATAAATCTTTTTAAGTAATACCAATAATTCGAACAATTTGACTTTTTTGTATCAATATTTTTTGTTCTTGTATTTTTATTTACTTTTATGGAGGTTATAGAAAAAGTTTTTAAAAGAAAAGTTCGTTCATTACGTATTTTTATAAACGTTTAGTTATCGATCGACTGGACCTCAACTAATACAGTTCTCTTGAAACTAAATTTACTGTTACTATTGCACGTACGCATTGGTATGAGGGTTTCACACCTAATTACTTTTTCAGGTCGCTTGGTTGAGTAATGTAATGGATGACATTACGCAGATGGTTTCCTTAACGTATAGTTAATTACTAAAATAAAATAGAGAGAAAACAGACAATTACAAACAAAGTATAATAGGTACTACTGAGTTTTACAAGTTCTGAAGTAGGTATTCCAATATCTTTCAAATTGGACGGTGCCAGTGTGTGTGTGCTAAAAATTTAGGATTGGTAAATGTCACAATATAAATTATTTCAAACTCAAATTGTTACTACTGTTCCACTACTGTATGTGATAAAAATAGACAAAAATAAAAAGCTATTTTAAAATTATATAAATAAGAATTAATTTGAAAAAAATGTTTTTGCTAAATCGAAGTTATTACTATTATATTATTTGCATAGCGTTATTCAATGAAATCAGAAAACTGTTAACCATATCAAATTCTATGAGCGCAAGACTTATTCCACTTATTTGTAACAAATTACTTTAATATAACACATTTTTCTCGTGATTTGAAATTCTGTTTTCTTAGAAGAACATCAATTTTCACATTTCAAAAATTTCCAATAAATTATTTAATCGAAAAACACGAAATATTAAACAAAATTAAATCATTATTAGCATTTAATGTACAAAAACTGCTTTTATGGAATAATAAATGAATTTTCCTTTCAGATCGGGGTGTACGATACCGACCTCATTGTTTAAAGAAAACTACAAAGGGTGAGTGATTTATAACAGCGTTGTAGGGGTTCGAATAAAAACATAAATATATGGATAGGCTATTATTGTTCTACAAACAGTCACGGGAAATAGTCACAGTAGTGAAAAATTCGTGGTGGTCTAGTGATTCAATGAACGGATTTGTGCACACAAATCCGTTCATTGAACCAGCAGGTTCGAACCCATTACAGGAAAATACCAATGTGACTTTTTCAAAGTTATATGTACTTTCCTAATTATACTAAGACATCTTTGACAGTCGGTGAAGGAAAACATTGTGTGGAAATCAGGATTTCAAAACACGGAATCTGAAATCGCCATAGTTATTGTTTATCAGTCATTCAGGTTAATTTCCCCATAAACAGTTTTAATTCTTTGTAATTATTTTTATTTATTTTATTTTTAATTATTATATGTATAATATTCCTATATTATAGTTTTAAATAGATGAAGCGGTCAGTGACCGGTTGTATAAATATTTTAGGGGAGATCCGGAAAATGTTTTGGAAAATGATAGGAAGGTTTAAACTGTAAGGTCAACTGGATTAAATTTAGTACATGATAGTAATTTAGTTTCTAAACGGATATTTAGTAACCATCGTTCACAAAATCCCGTACATCAAGTAACTAGGTACTAGTTTCTATCGAGCAGTTTACGTGTTATTTTAACCCTCGACGAAAGAGGGAACTTTTAAACTTAACCTGTAAATCGCTGCCTATATTTATTTAAGAATAGCGATTCTCATTTGTTTCTACTAACCTGGTCATTTAAGACAATATACATTATCGTATAGTTAACTAAGTAATGCACTAAATTTCCGTAGTTCGTGAAGATAAACAACAAAATTATTTGGCTAGTCACAGATCTGTTTCTTATTGTGTAGTATAAAGCAAACAAGACGAGCATTCGTCCGTGTTGCTCTGCTGCCGGAATGGGGACGGAACAACCGTCATTATTTAGCGATGTCGTATTCCGATTGATTTTACACAAATTGCACAGTTTATAATTTCCCTCGGGATTCGAAATTTCATGAATACTGATATTGATACTCGATGTTCAGATGAAATTGACGATCGAAGGCGTTTTGTATAAAATTCATTTTATTAACGTCGTATTTGAAATACTTTTATGGAAGATTTGTGGTAACTCATGGAGCATTTGTTTTGTGTTACAAACGCTTTAGTTCATGTATTTTACTGTCCATTATGGAACGAAAAGAGATTAAAAAGTAAATAAAGTTTGTAATAGTTAACTTTCTTAAATTGTTTATTCTTTGGTTTTATTTCCTCATAGCCGACGAATTTAAAATAATTCCTTGAATTTACAACTGCTAACCTACTGGCCACCATCTTTAACTATTTCTAGATCTACCAATATTTTGTGGAGATACTATCATCAACTATAGCTTTAGAGAAATGCCATCAAATAGTATTCCAGCAATCGGGATTATTGGGCTGTCAATAGCCGACAGTCAATAGCTAGATATTCGATACGATACGTGATTCTTATGCCTAAAGCAAAATATTTTATTATCTAAACTTCAGTTTTAATATTAGCTCTTTAAAGTTTAAAATGAATTGGAACCCTTATTGTCAGTCACGAAGCAAACTTTAAATTAAACTGTTTTAATCCTTTAATAAAAATTACTTAACGATTGATTAGTAGTTCCTGAAAATTACTGGAAACTCTCTTGACTATATTGAATGTAACTATCGTGTGTAAATAATGTAGCAAAGGGTTTTAAGAAACAAACAAAATAAATAAACGTCCACAAGGGCGTTTCCGCTCTTTATAGGAAAACATGTATATTACATTAAGGCAATTTTATGTATCAGCGTGTTATTTTTCTGGAAACCCCATTAAAAATATTCGATACGATGTCAATAAAGATTTTATAGGCTTATCACAACATGCAAGGTCAAACAGAATGTGATTTTACGCGTAACCATTACAAACATTGCAGTAATAAATTTAAAAACATATCGTTAAAAGTCGAGTCTAATAAAAGTTACTGTTATATGTGGTACCGTGCTCTTGTGGTGTTGTTCAATGTGTTCACTGCTTAAAATGTTAGTATTCATTAATTTATATAGTCTAGAGAAACTGCAGTGGCACCTTAGGCCACCCGTACACGAATTGCTCGAACGGTAAGTCAATGATCATCGTACATGGACTGCGCGAGCTGTCGACAGATTTCGTGCGTGACATGCGCCTCCCGCGTTTTCTTTTTGTTTTGTTGACCACTTGAAGCATTCCGTGTGTCGGCTTTTGAAGTCTATAAGTTCACCATTCAGTCTCGGCTTGAAGCAGTTGATACTGACACCGTGCTTCACAGACACCGTGTGCGCGCGGCGTAAGCAAGAGTTACGAAAACCATCCTTACCAGCTTGTAAAAACAGCGCTGTCCAAATTTTAGACATGGTTTGCGCAGATTGAACTTTTTAATAATAATATTGTGTTATAAAATAAAATTTTGTATTTTTTTTTAATCTCCATTAGAATTTCACAGAATATTCGTAATCGTAACTGATTATTATTTTCACTCAAGCACATATTAAGGTACTTACTGTAAGCTTAAATGTGTTAAAACATCAACAATTTATTGGAAACCAAATGTAATTCTAACTGATTAAAACATAAATAACTTTAAGCGCGCAATAATTCTCTCTAGGATTACATAACCTTTAAAGACCACTTATTTACTCGTAAAACATTAAACACTGGCCATAAGTTATATATGATCTAGTCAAATATTAAATTTAAAGCATAACGTTAAATTTTGTTTTAACCTACAATATTAATAAATACAAATAAATATAGCTTTTTTTAATGCAATACGATTGAACGGTATTGAAAAATTAATATATATTAACAACTTCAAATTCTCTACAGAAAACTTGAATTAAGAATCTGCTAAGCATTTGATAAACACCCTCAAGATTTTTATAAATAACTAGCTTTTGCCAGCGACTTTGCCCGCGTGGTTGGTCGGTTATCGCTACAAAAAATACTCCTTGTCATATCTTAGAAGCGAAGCTTACCACATACAAAGTTCCATCAAAATCGGTTCAGAGGTTTAGCCGTGAAAGCGTATCAGACATACTGACTAAAACTGAACTCACTGAAAAGCGATATAAAGATCAATTTGTGCACCAAACGTGCAATAAAAATAAATTATCAATTTTTATTGTATTTATGGTTCGCTATTTTGGCGATAATGGCTTACACATAAAATATTATTTAAGGCTATTTGAGATAAATATTTCGCAGAGGGTACTAACAAAAAATTAAGCGTTAAAAGAAAAACATTTGAATAGTCTATTTATTGGACTCAATCAACCGTAAACCCGTTATAAATTAAATCACTATATCTCTCAATATTTATTGTGAAAAGAATATACATAGACAGAAAAAACTGTAAAGGGAAGCCCAAGGCGGAAATGGTCGCCAACAGAACTCTTTGTTCCTACAGTAAATATGAAGCTAGTATTTGTTTGTAGGTATTCCTGTGGCCAGGCATTGTTTTAGAGCCAGATAATGTTTGTAGACTAATAAATATATTTCCGGACGACGATTTACTAAGGATAAATTGTTGCAGACATAAATTAAGTAGACTTAAATGTAAAAAAATACAAGCATAATACGCATTGTTCGAACCCCCAAATAATTGGGAATGACTCCCTTAGATGATGACGGCATAAATATAAAAAAACCGACTTCAAAGCAAAAAATCATTTCAAATTAGAAGAGAATTAAAATAATAAATGACCATCGTAGGTGCGTAGTAACTTTAACTACATAACTCGAGTAATCATTCATGTAAGTAAGCAAGTAGCACCATGGATAGACCGACTAAAGGTGCAGCCCATGAGGTGCAGCAAATGACGGAAAACAGAATCAAACTCTTAACCGTTAAGGAGATTTACCTTCTATCATCAGCTCACCTGAATAACCTAAAAGTATAAATCCATCGGTCACTACATTATAATAGTAAAACTAAGAATTATCCTCAAACTCATAACCGTTAAAGAGTTGTACCTTCCATCACCAGCTCATCAATCAACATAATGCATAACATAGAAAACCTAATTATGACACGTAATTAAATATTTTCCTATAAAATTTTAAGACCCTCGATTACTCCAGGATCCTATCATCAAATCCTGTCTTGATGACCATGGGATCATCTAAGAAGTCCGAAGTTAACCGATTTGGAAATCATTTTTCTTTTGTTTAAATAACTAAAACTCAAGACTCGAAGAGTAATCGGGAATATAAATGAAATATAAATAACAAAGATTTCGACGAATTGAGAAGCTTGTTGTTTTAAAATCGAATCAAAAATGCAGAAGGCACGATATTTCGTGCGCACATCCACGTAATTTTTAAAGTTCCAGTTGCTCTATAACATATCAATCAATTATGATTTATGAAACTGTTTTGTTCTAGTGCTGCTACCAATGAAATAAAAATATATTTATATCTTCCTACACATCTTAGTAACATTTTAAGAATGTCTGGGTATCTTCATAAACTTCATCTAATCTAACCTATCTACTTTTATTTTGACGTTTGTTACCTGTATCTTATATGATTTACGTCTGTCACATTAAAGGAAACCCTTATGGAGTAAATAGGCCTATGCCTAAATAACTCACAAAACTAATATTTCATACAAAAAGTTATGAAGAAATAGTTTCCAATCAAGATTCTCTATTCCCGCTTGTGGTAAATCGATTTGTATTCCGCTAGCCAAGTGCTGAGAAAATTTAGAGCAAATATTTAGACAGCGGCCCTTTGATTTTTGTTTGCAATAATCAAAATTTTGAGCAAGTAAAATTTTTTGAAACCGTCTTTGTAATTGGTAACAAAGCCGTTCTATTCATAAAACAAACAAAAGTTATCACAACAAATTATCATTTCAACATTGTTTAAGTATTTCTGGGAATTCCGAATCTTTGCTTTTTCAGTATAGTTTAAGGGTTCCATAAAGTCCTCTCATTCCTCAAATATTTTATTCCAAAATCACTTTGTTGTATACGGATTCTCGTTTTTTTTGACGTGGGTTCTGAAAAATTGATAAAAGTTTGACGTGATGTCAGTCATGGCCCGTTGTTTTAATATCTCTATTTTTACAAATTATTTCCTGTCAGCCAACTTTCAAGGCATACAAATAATTATTATAAAAAATATAGTTATATATTTTTTCACATGTTTAGACAAAATATAGTGAAAATAGTTTAAATTCAAGTGTTTCGCAACACACACAAACGATTTTTATGTACTATAATAGGTTTAAAATAAACAGCGATAAAATCAAATCTTTCATGATAGGCCATAGAATTTTGCTATAAAATTCAAACAGAGTTATTCCAAATAAACATGTAATCTGAAAACATTTTAAAAGCATACACATTTACACACTAGTAGTTCCGCTTACTACGTTATTTATTACACATACACCTTACACCTGTTACTTTAAAAATGTATTGCTAACAGAAATAATGGTGTTTGAAGGACAACCCAAATAAAGGGTTGCAAAACTTTGGCGGTTTTGCTTAGTAAATATGGCACTGGTCAACTACAAACAAAACTTGAGCAGTTTACAGTCAACAGAGTCAACAGAGTTTAAATTAGTCATTTAATGTTTGTAATTTTAATTTAAAGGCTACGTTTATATTATACTAGCTGTCCCCCGCGACTTTGTTCGCGTGTTTTAGTTTCAACGGTTTTTCATTTTTGCAACATTTTTCATCTATGCTCCGCTCCTATTGGTCGTAGCGTGATTTTATATAGCCTATAGCCTTCCTCAATAAACGGACTATCCAATACAAAAAGAATTTTTCAAGTCGAACCAGTAGTTCCTGAGATTAGCGCGTTCAAACAAGCAACCAAACTCTTCAACTTTATAATATTAGTATAGATACGAATTTGCGAATACTACAATAGGCAATTATAACTTTTAAATTATAAAAATATTATTGTTTTTATTCCTTGCTGGCACTAGACACTTGCTAGTATCCAGATGATTGGAGACAATCATTAAATTTTAGAGAACATGGCGACATCGCCATCGATAACATCTAAAAGGTTTTAATAAAAGAAGCAATGGACAAATCTATGTAATGGTGATGAACTTTTTATAGTTCTTCAGGATTGTGGTTGCTCTACGAAGGCACAATTCTGAGGTACCCCTAAAATTATATAATCTTCTAAATACATCAGCGGTGAACGGGAATACAATTATACGCTTCAGGTATAAACCTTTAAATATTTTATTGTAATAAGAATCGATTACTTTTGACTTTTGTGGGAGCAAAAGTTCAATCAAATAATGCCGCTAGACTGTAAGTAATCCTTTTGTCTCTTTTAAGATATACCTTTGTGCAAATCCGTTTGACAATTATTTTATCAATAGTCTATCCTCCTCCTTGCTTCGTGTTCCTTATTGCTGATGTTCGTGATCTGATCTACACATGAAGTAATCTATTTCTTCACTATTTTGCGTAACTTTTTCTTATCCACCGTGGAGCGCAATCTGAAGCTTGGTGACAAAGTGTAGAGCGGATTTGGTCCGACCATTTAAATGGGCTTCGACATCACGGGCATTAGTCTTTGACTTTAGCAGTAAGTAACTTATAAGGCTATAGATTAAATTATTAAATTTTAACTGAACTTTATAAAAAAGTTTGAAATAATCTACGTATCACTTTTTTTATTGTAGGTATTTATACCTAATTAGAATTTTTACATTTGTAAACAAGGTAAGTGATATTAACAAATTACAAAAAAATACTTTTAACAAAATACTGTAGCTCCTGTTTTTTAAATAAGTAATTACTGAAATAAGGATTGACATAAAAATTTAAATATCGTTTATGCTATTGTGTGTTTAGGTATAAAAAAAAATAAGAATTTTCTCCTTCCAAGGCACTTGTAAGTAAGCTTTCCAGTTTCTTGACTACAAAAGGCTACATTTCGGCTACAAGGCAGCTCGCTTGCGAGGTTTATAAATAATTAATGATGTTGTTACAGCCTGAAAACTACGTTGATAGAAGCTACAATTAAGCATCACAAATATTATGTTTCAAAACTATGTACCTACATGAATAAGCTTGATGGCATCTTACACGATTGTTAACAATGTAAACCGTAAATTAGATAAACGCTCTTTTGTTTTGTCACAGGCTACAACAATTGTTGTTACTTTAAATATAAATTATAAATTATTCCGCTCTCTAAATGTCCCACTTCTGGGCACAGGCCTCTTCTCATGTAGAGAAAGCACGAGCATTGATCACCACGCTTGCTTATTGCGGGTTGGCGATTTCAGATTCTAATTTCTGGAACCCAAGTTTCCTCACGATCTTTTCCCTCACTGTTTGTCAATGGTGTCTTAGAATAATTAAGAAAATACATATAACTTTGTAAGTCATATTGTTACTTGCCTATAGTGCGTTGGAACCTGCAACGTTGTGCATACAAATCCGTCGTTTAACCGCTAGGCCACAAAGATAAGTAATGAAATAAAAATATTTGAGAATCATTTTTCAAATAGTCTCTATCATAAATACCAATATAAAACCTTTTTACGTATAAAACAGAACGAAGAAGGTTAGTATAGGATTTCTAGCTCCCCAGTCATGTGACCTCAATACATAAAAATATCTTCCATGTTAGGTGTATATCATAATTTAATTTCGTGATCCGCGCTATGGTCGTACAAACAACAGACTTTTAAATTATGACTGTGGCCCCTGAGATAGTTTATCTTATCTGCGTTTCTTTTTCCGCAAATATTTTATCAAAAATATACGAATATATTTTATTTTCCCGCAAATATTTTACCCAAAAATATACAAATGTGTTTTATTTTTAGTATAGTTGTAGTATATTTTCGGATATATCTTGTGACAAAAGTTTTCTTAAAATGGAAACATTAGGATAAAAATAACAACGTAATACTGTGTTCACGGAAATAGTTTTACTAGTTTCTATCACTCCAGACAATCTTAATTACATGGTATTCATTTTACAACACTATTGTTGAACATAGTTTAAAAGGTAAGGCAATTAATTTTAACATGCTTATCAGGCATCATAATTTACGTAAAAGACAATAATAGAACGAAGTCCACCAAACCCTCTTAAAAAAAAGAGTTTAAGCTGCTAGAGTAACACTTAAGTCTTCATTATATGATATTATTATTTTGTAACATAGATTAATTGTTATTTCCAATGAATAATATAATATGTACAAATCGTGTAATGTAAGAGCGGAGTGTCCTAATACAGGTATTAATTGCTTAAAGGGAGGCCTCAATCACAAGTTTGTTATCATCAAAAACATTTATGGCAAATAAACCACATAAACAAAAAACTACAGTAAATACAGCCAGTGAGTTATTTTAAAAAACTGGAATAATGGTTAACATCCACATAAAGAGATTTTAATTGTTTAGGGTATGATTTATAATTAAGGTTTAATAAGCAGCTAAACATTACAAAACAATTCAACGAAACTCATATTAAATTATCCTAATGGGTACGTACAGATTACAGATACATCCCACCTGTATAATCACCTTGTTTATATAATACTCAAGTGCTAAGGGTTTCAATTTGGAAACCCTCTGGAGCCCAAACTAATCGCGCTTAATGGTTGTCGAGTAAATAGGTATTAAGTAAAGTAGGACGACTGACAAATTAATTTTAATTTATCGTCTCTACAAATCTCGTTGCTATAAAATTGTAAACAGATGCAAAGATATTATATGACAGTTTTTTGTGACCGAAATCACAAGCTTAGGGTTCACAAGTCGTGTCTTACAACTAACTATTCCAAATGAATGTCTTATAATCACTCATCAGAATCCACCCATATTCACTTTAAAAAAAAAAACAATATTAACTATTCAATTCTTATTTGACTTAAACAATATTAACTATTCAACTTTTATTCTTATCCTGAATAGTTGGCCCATTTTGCTACCGCTAGTTATTATAAAAATATCGGTAAAGCAATCTTGAGATTTCCACTTTGTGAAGATGATTTTTTAGTTATTGTGTCCATTAAAACAAACTTAATAAGTTTCAAAAACCAGTAACTTTACTTAGGTTTGCCGAAATTCAAACAAAATGTAAAAATACACAAGAACGTAATTATTAGTAGCGTGATTAATCATAATAAATCACAAAGCTAACCTCACTTATATGTTTTGTGCTAACGACAGTTCTAAGAATCAATTATGGCAAATGGATCACTTAAGTGTTTGTTCATTGTGACCCTGCAATAATTTCTTCTTCCTAATAACGAAACCCAATATAGAATGCGATGGCTTTTAGTTGTATCAACAAAACTTCAGGTGACAAACTGTTTGGTCAGATATTGTCATATTTAATGGATGTTTAGACACAATTACTTAAGAAAAAAAATACATAAAACGTTAAAAAATCAAAAAGACTTTCATTAGCTATGTATGTATGCATCTTTCTATCTCTTTCTTTTGTTCTATCCGACAAACATTGAGTCAGAGTCAAACAAAATACGATCACAAGTAATCAGTGTGGTGAGTTTATATCAGTTCCGGCGCTCCACTTGTTCAACGGTCAACTGAACATGTCAACAACTGTTCGTATAAACTCAACTTCATACGGGCCAAAGTTTGTACGACCATACACAGACAGAACTTATCGGAAGAAAAGAGAACAGATCGTTACAAGTTCTTGCAAATTCAATTACAAAGATAGGAATATAAGGGAATTCTCGATGCTGACTGGTCAAGTTTCATAACTATGTTAACCTTTTTTCCTGTAAGTATTATTCTAGTTTTTTTTTTACGTTAGACGACAAACCTGCAAGTTGCTCAACTGGTAGTAAGATTTAAAGGTAGTAAGTGCATATGTCGTGATGGCCTAGCGGTTCAATAGACGAATTTGTGTGCACCAGGTAGTAGGTACAAACCAGGGAACTACTAAAGTGACTTTTTCAAAGTTATATGAACTTTGACAATCGGTGAAGGAAAAGATCGTGAGGAAACCTGGATTCCAATAATAGGAACCTGAAATCGCCAACTCGATGTGCAAGCGTGGTGATCAATGCACGTTTCTTGTCCACGTGAGAAAAGGCCTGTGCCCAACAGTGGTTCTGACATCTTATTATGTGTATATATATCTATCTATACACACAATAAAATGTCAAACTATATCTATATCTAACTAGATATATAGGTATAGATATATAGATAGATAGATAAAACACTTTATTCATGAAAAACACCACTGTTGCCCGTTATTTTTTTACAATGGGGTGTAGTTGTAGCCTTCTGCCAGCGTTGAATGTGAGCTCTGTATTGACTGTGATAATCCTGGCACGTCCCAGAACGCACGGTATATTGAAATAAGTGAAGTCTCGACTTAAATCTCTTTGAATATAAATCGTTACTATTTCTTACACGTATCTGAAAATAGAATATTAAGTTACACTGATAACATCGGGCCTTAAAGATTTTGTTAGATTTTATCAGAGTCAGCAAAACTATATATTTTAAATAAAAGATCAAAGAAATATACAATGCCTATTCAACAAGTAGGTACTATGTTTTTAGAACTCAAAGAGTGAGGTTTGAAGATAAGCCACTTATGAAAGGGATATTGTTATTATAATTGTGTTATCTTAAGGGCTGTTCTAAAAATTTATGTTGGCTGTTGACCTCATTTGTTTGGTTAGAAGCAAGAGGCTTCATGAGCTAGATTTGATGGATGAGGTAAAGTGAGCTGAGCTTTAATACACATTAATATGTATGACAAGGAATAATGGTATAGTAAAAAGATAATGTGAAGCAAATAATCGTTAATCAATTCTGTCAGAAAGAATTTTTCAACAAAAACAACATAAACTCTGCCTACCAACCAATTTTACGACACTGTCTTAGACACAGTAGTAGTACAGTAAAAATAGGTTCTTGAATGTAGATAAGGTTTCTAAAGGAAGCATTGTTATTATATAAATAAATAAATATATATATATATTTCTATGTAGATTAATAATTAAAAACTTATAAATAAACTCATATAAATAATTGTAGACAACATCACATACATTGCTCTGAACCCAAAGAAAGTAGCTAAAGCACTATGTTATGAAATCAGAGATCACGGAGATACCACAAACACCCAGACTCGAGACAATGCAGAAAATATGTTTTCTGTATTGGCCTTTTCGGGGATCAGACCGGGACCTCAGAGTTGACGACAACTTGAAAACCGGTGTGTGCACAACTCGAAACCAAAATTCTTTAACAACGATATGAATAATCTTAGATATTATCTCAGTTATGATCATCATATTAAAAGGGAAGTTCCTGCTTTAATTTTTACGTAGGTACTCTATAATCATTCAAGATCCAAGTGAATATTATGCCCGCATAATACATTCCAACATCTTCGCTCCATTAAATACTTGTGGAACTCAGTTAGCCAGTTACTAACTTATTTGCCGCTACGTGATAGGCAGTCGGAGACAGTGTACCTATTTGGAAATCTGTTGCTTCCAACACTTTGACACAATTCCGCTTAATAGTTCTTTTAGGTGCAGTAGTGCTTACCATCTCAACTATCTCCTGAAGTAATTTAATAAACATAATTAGCTCCACCATTTATTATGTATTTACTAGCTCTCCGCCCAGGCTTGCAAAGCCGGGTGGAAGATTTTCAAAACATTATTTCCATACGTTGTTTTTATTTTCTTTATACAAACATATTATGCATCGCAAAAAAGTATAACAAAAAAGAATTATCCAATTAGGTGCAGTCATCAGGAAGTTATGGCGTGACCAATGGAAATCTTGATTAATTTTGATATATAGATATTTGCATATTGCATTCCTTTAAAGTATGTACGTCATATTATGTACTGTAACATAATATGACAGATATTTATCAATTTGTCGGTAGTCGACAAAGTGCTAACATTCCTTATAGAATCGGTACATTGAACAGTAACAGCCTGACGCTACCAACTGTGGATGCTATCTATCCGTAGTGTCATTGTTTGAAACAGATAAGACCCTCCTAGGTATTCAATAACCTGCATTCCAAACTACTTGTATTCATGAAAATCGTGTTCCACTTGCATTCTACAATTATCAATGTTGGAAATATGGTTAACTCTTCATCGGTTTGTAACAAAACAAACGCAAAAATGAGTATTTTTGGCATAAGTCCAAAAAGAAGTAATTTCATTTTATTTATGTAATACAACATAAATAATTTTTTGGTACGCCTCTTACCGATCTTGAACCTGACATGAAATATAAACAACTCAATTCAGAAACACATTCTATAAACTATTAAATGTTAAGCGTCGATATTGAAATCGTGAAACATAAGGTGTGTGATGTCATCTACATGTCTGAAAGAAAAATTTACGTATCAGCTGTTTCTCATTCCGAGCAAGTTGTAGAGGCGAGTGAGAGAAATCGATTATCTTGATTCAGGCTGGCGGAAACCTATCACTATTCTACAACTGGGGCATTTATATGCAATACTCACTTATTTAATATTTAGATACATGTCTATTTTTTATTAATTTCGTCCACGCTGGTTATCAGTCATCTTTTATATGGCAATATCACTATTTTAGAAAATAAAAAAGCACATAAGTTTCACTCTTAGAGTTCTTTTTAGTACACTTCAGTAGCAGTACGTGTCTCTAGAATAAAATATAGCAATGGGTACTAATTTCTCAGTCTAAGCCTTTTTACCACTTAGACCAATTTTTTTTTTGACGTGAACTCATTTCTTCTCCTTGTCTATCGCTTTGCAGAAAACACTCATAGTATGAAATCACATGTAAGATCATAATGATAAATAACTATAAACTATAAATATATATAATATATAAATATATATAACTATAAATAAACAATTCAATACAAAAACCTATGTGGTTTTTGTATTGAATTGTTTATTTATAGTTATATATTTAAGCTGTAATAAGATTTACATCTTTCCAGCCCTACAGATATAGGTAAATCCGTTTTAAATAACAATCGTGTTTCCCCTTGTCAGGTTTTACATTCAAATGCCATGAATTTCATCGCGCCGTGCCGCAAGAAAAAAGGAATTTCATCTACTTACGGAAAGGCAATAAAAATGCTAAGAATAAGATACTGTAGGTACGCAAAGTGGTATATAGGTACTTACAACATATTTCACGATCAAAATTCGTTTCGTGTAAGTACAATGTTTATTACAAGAATGTAACACAAAGTCATGTGAAGTGAAAGTAAGAAACCAACGTGCTTTTTTAAATAATGGCTTATTTATTGGAGATATTTCATTCATATGGTAAAATGTAAGTGAAAGAAATTTAATATTGGTGTTACATATTATTGACGACCTCTGTTATCGAGTAGAGTGCACACCGGCTTTCAAGATGTCGCCAGCTCTGAGGTCCCGTTTTCGATCCCCGGATGGGTCAAAGTTAAAAAAAACACTTTTGTACATTATCTCGGGTCTGGGTGTTTTTGGTACATTCGTCGTCTCTAAATTTCATAACACAAGTGCAATAGCTACTTACTTTGTGTTCAGAGCAATGTATGTAAGGTTGTCTACGTGTATTTATTTCTTATTATGCATTCCATTTTGTGTAAACAAAACAGAAACTGTGAAAATAGATGTCGTTGCACTGGAGCGGCACAAGTCGATTAAAAACACATACACGGCGAATCCCTAGAGTGTCAAAAGCGTAAAAGTAAAACAAATTGAAAAAAGTCATTTTCAACTTTCGCAATAATTTCTTTTTCGTACCATTTTCCATTCAGTGCGGTTCAAAAACAATTTCGTCTTTCCGATTGCTTAAAAATGAATTTATAATGGGATAATCGTGTTCGCTTAATCGTTAGGAAAGTTGAAAGGTAATACTGTGATTCGAGTAAAAGCTACATCTTTCCACCCCTTGATGTTAAACTTTTTAATAATTATTCTTTATGAATCAGCTGAAGTAACTCCGTGATTGTTTCAAGCTCACGGGACGATATTGGATGCTAGAGGGCTATATAGGTAAGGGTAAAGGCTGTAATTAATTTATTATTTGTTTGCTACCTTTTTCGCACAACCGCAAAACCTCCCCATTAACATTACAGTACGGCTTAGGTTTCTAAGTCTGAGTATAAGTAGACTACATAATATATTTACCATTGTGTAAAAGTAAGTCCTGCCCTATGGCCAAATGATTAACACTAACAAAGTCAAAGGAGTATTTACGTGTTACCGGCCATAGAGATCCATTTGTAATGATTTTTATTGAAAAGAAAACTCATTGAAAGTGGAATTTACGAACAGGAAACGAGGCATTACATCGCTTATTTACTTTGAATTGTTCTGATGGGACTTTTAGAGTTTGGTTAAGTGTAATGATCTGATACCGTGGCCGCAATTACCGGTGACAATTTCCTTAAGCAAAAACACGGCTTTATTTGTTGAATTAATCGTTGTTTGGAGTTCCGGAGACATAGTGATAGGTATTTGGGTCATTTTCGATCAAAGGCGTTTTTTTTTATTTTAGTTAGTAAATTTTGTAACAAGTTGTTAATTTTACGACTTATTTTGGTTAGTGGTAATATATCACATATTCTGAGACTAATTGATTTCTTTATCTACCGCTTTATCTAAGTGTAGTTCGAAATTAGAGCTGTCTGGCCTCTAGCTGTACACGTCTTGTTAAGGGAAGGTATACTTGTCTTACAAAACACAAGCATTATAAGTTTGTCATTTTCATAAATGAATTGTTTCACGTGTTCAATCTAATGATATATATTATATTATTTATTAAGGAAAAATGATAAATACTTACGAACTAAACTATATATACACCTAACTACACCTAAACTATAGCATCAAAAATTCCTCCAAGTTTGCCCAAAAGGCTGACGGCATTGCTATGTGTTTAATTAGTGGGAGGTTAAAACTTTAATTACTGATTTATATTGCATTTGATTTACATTTATTAAACTATCATATCGTGACCTTATTTTTACATGAATATTATTAAGAGGAAAGATTTGTATGTTTGTAATGAATAAACTCAAAAACTACTAGACCGATTTCAAAAACTCTTTCATAATTAGAACATTTCAAATTCCCTGAGTAAGATAGGCTATATTGCTGTGCTACCTGTGCAAACCCAGGTGGGACGCTAGTATTACACAGATATTCGTGTGCTCCATTTGTATCAAATAAAGATAATTGAAGGACACCGTCTTAACTGAGAATCAATAAAGTCCGTCTCGATGAATTGGGCAGGAAACGATATCATTTTATTAGAAAACATGATGAGACTATTTATGTTATTGGTGCCTGTGGATTAAGTAACTACCACTACCTATAAAGTTATGATAAAGGATGGTTTTATAGTTCTACGAAATTGGTATACATATATACAATAAAAAATAAATTGGTATATATATACTTACATTTTCTATAGAAGAGATACACAAAAGTATTGTGTTCTTCCTACTCAGCTGCTTCTCTATTGTATACACGGATATGTGCAAACGTTGCCTGTTGCATGTTTCTAAACACAATTTTAAGGACTCACAAATAGTCATTTTTCTTCTACTTTTTCAATCAACTTTTTCATATTATTTGTGACAGTTTCCAAAAGTCATCAATTACAAAAATATGAATGTATGTAAGTACGAAGGTATACTATTCATCAACTGTATTGAACTGTTTTAGATAGACTGCTACTTATTTGGTACTTTATTCTATATGTAAATTTTAATTTCGAAACCAAAAGCCATCAAACAGCAACAACTTAAAATATAAAAAGATTTAAAACAATATTTCAATCCTAACTTATGATACAAATATGCGTAGGCATGTAAAAGATGTTCGCTGAATGCATTAGCTCCAAACGCTGTATAAACATTAATCATATCTATTACAAAATTATCTTACAATAACATACGAATAACGATTACATTTTATTAGAAAAACGATAATAACATCTTTAAAATGTGCTGAAATGTAGCCAACATCAATTAAAATTATTGTATATCAATTTATCATAACATAGCGCACTGACTAATACGCTGGACTGGCAATCGCTATAACAAAAAAAAACGTATTTGAAAATAGATGCCTATTTTCAATTTAGTTTTGAGAGCAGTCAAAGAGAGTGAGTGTACTTCAGACTAATATATCACAGAAAAGGTAAACCATTAAATAAGTTTTTATTTAAAATAAATATTTAATCACCAGCTATGACACGATTACTGCCACTACTTATACACTTAACTTTGTATCAAAATTACAGTAAATAGTTTAAAAAATTTACAATATTATCGGCACAAAGAATATCTGTAATTTTGTAAGGAATATCCAGTCCAGCGTACTATAATGGTGGCCATTGACACAGCAGCAATTACCACTGATATGATGATCATATTTCCCAGTTCAATGTCAGAGTTTGTGCGAAAGTGTAGTACTAAGAATGTTGCCCAAGCATGTTGCTTAACCACAAGAGCCGCCGGAGGCACTGCTCGGGCTCCCAAGAAGCTGCCCTGACCAAGGGCTGCCTCACCTCGGTCTGTATTAAATGACTTATATTAACACTTATAAATGTAAGAAAAGAAAATATTTGGAAGTCTTTGGTTATTTCTCATCTGATTAGATAGAAGAATAACATTAAAATTAACTCAAAGAAGGTTTTCAAATGTCCAGTAAAGTGGGAAACCACAGGGTTATTTGGAATTCAGTCAATTTCTCATAAAGATAAATTTTATTCTTAAATTAAAAAATAATTCTTAATTTTAGGTGATATTTAAATATCACTGTCTATCAATAAATCGTTATATAATAGTTTTAAAGATATTGAAACAGTCTGCACTAATGAGCAACATTTTTGTAAAATTTAATATTCAACACACAGTTGGGTTTTTTCTAATAGAGCTAAATTAAATACCTTTTTCTAATAATCTTAACATCATGCCAACAGTATGTCCTAAGTACTTTTAGGTATACCTAGGTCAGGGTAGGTATTATATATTTTTTTTGTATCCGCCATTGCAAACATTAGGTACTATCATATGGCCAATAACATTAGTCTGTCAATACCGACTCTGTTCCTAAAGTGGGTGTCGATCACGCAACTCATACTAATTGACTAACATTGTTTCATAGAAATTAAAGGTAAACCTTGCCTGGACTAGAAATTATTTGGTACAATATAATGATAACATATTGTTTTTTTTTACGAGTAGGTATGTTGTATGATAGTAAGAATTTTAATAACTGAACCAGTCGGTTCAATTTTGTTTTTCAGTTTTGCTATATAATTTAATATTTGAATTTAGAATTGCACTTTAAACAAAAGACGGTAAAATTATTCTTATAATAAAAAAAAATAAGAAGGAAGAGAATTAAGAAGTTTCTTCTTGTAAAAATACACTAAAAGTCTTGTTTGGTTTTTTTGTTTTTAATCAATAATTTTTTTCATTTTTACGTGCATTGCAATTTGACCAAGAGCCGAGATTTCCACTTGACACCACAACCGTAGCTCGTTTCAATTAGCCAGGCCATCTCACTCACACGTATTAGCCCATCATTTGGAAACTACTAAAATAATTATTATGAAACTTGCACAAGTTGAAGGTTATGTAAGCTAATAAAAAAAGAATGGTCACCATCCGATTTTCGATCGAATACTTTTTGAGAAATGTGTCGACAAACATGCATACATACACAAATTTATAAAATTATGTATATTTAAGATAAGTATTAAGTATTGTTAAGAAGCCCAAATAGATTTAACTGAACTGAGGTGAATATAATGCAAATCCAATAATTTTACTTACATACGTGTTAAATGGAGCTCCTTTTTTTTAAATCAGTTGATAAAAAAGCGTAGAAACTGCAGGCGACTTAAGGCGGATTTTACCCCACCAGATAATTTTATCCAAGGAATAATTTTGAATTTTTGACAGTTCTTACATACAAAATCTGTCAAACGTCATTTTTATTCCACGAATAAAAAATATCTGGCGTTGGTGAAATCCGCTCTTAGAAATACTTCTTTTACTCCCATCTGGAGTCTCTCAGGCGGAAAATGACATTGACTTACTTTACTTACACACCCTGATATCCGGGTTAAACGTATTCCCTTATATTAGGTCATTCGCTGTATGTTTTGATGTCGTTGTGGATGATTAATGTCTCCAAGCCCAGCCTACGTCAACACACTTCATTAAGCACGCCGAAAGTTGAAGTCATTCCTTTCAAATACTTTTTATCTTTTTATGTCTGGTTTCCACTTTGGATCCTTGTAGTTAGACATCAAACGCATAAAAAAATATTGTTTACACTAATAAGTGTTATGCGTACCTTATAACTAGTTTTTGTTTGTAAAATTTACCTCTCTCTTAGAAATTGTAAGGGAGATATTAATATGTTACTTGCGTAAACGGATTTCTCCAGACGATTTTTGTACTCTTTCAATGAGAATGAGCCTATTAATATTTTTAGCACTCCTAATAGGCTCAAGATTAAAAAAAAATACCTAAATACACATGCTATTAGGAGTCACCCATCGGCAAGATATTTAATGATAATATTATTATATGGTTAGGCAAAAGAAGCGTCGGTCGTGCGGGAGCAAGATAGGTCAATGTCATAACTAAAGTTTCGGGTCGAATCTGGATGAGACCAGCACAGGAGCGGAGAGGCCTATGCCCAGCACTGGGATGTCAAAGGCTGTGGATGATGATGATTATTATTATAAACCATTTTAATAGCCAAACAGTGCCGGTAGGGGTGCGGGAGGCATCTCCCACTGCATAATAATACAGATACGAAGTTTAAATAACATGACTCTTTCAATTTTCCTATTACCCTTAAGATATTTCATTACATAGAGACTTACAAGTATATACTTAATTTTGTACACTTGCACACACCACTATAAAATTCGTAATCCACTAACAAGCCCAAAAAGGCGTAGAATAGAAGATATCAATAAAACCTGTATCTATGGAAGTATCTAGGTATCAATTTCCTAAGTGGAAATGTTTCTAGTACCTTTAGTAAGTACCTAGTATCACACTTAATCGATATTCAAAGCTCGTAACGCGGAACTGTATTCACACGTTTGATACGCGAATTGTTTGGAACAATCCGAGATTCGTTGGAATATTGTCAGTCATCCCAACGAGCTTTAAATCCGGGCCTGATTACAATGGGCCGACTTATGCTTAGTTGAGCGTGTTTTCTAGGACAAAGTACACATCTTACATCTATTCTTAGGAATGGTAACGGGTTGGAAAATCTTTTTCGGATGGTAATGTTTGTATTTCCGTTTATCTAGTTTACTAAAAAAGAGTTTGAACACTTAGTTTTGCGACATCGTTACTACTATTATAAATGCGAAAGTAACGCTGTCTGTTCGTCTGTCTGTCGGTCGCGCTTTCGCGCCAAAACTACAGAACCGATTTAAATGAATATGGTACACAGATAGTCTAAAGCCTAATAGGAGAGAGGACATAGACTACTTTTTGCCGCGATAACCGACATCCACGCAGGCGGAGCAGCGGCAAACAGCTAGTACTATATATGATTTTTAAAATAGATTTAACTTCCAAACGACAACTTCTTTAAAACTAACTCCGTTGTTTATTAATTTATTTAACCATGTGTAGGTGCAAAAATTGTACAAAAAGTGTAATGTTAAAGATCTTATTGCTATGTGGCATATTAATAATAATAAACGTTATTTTTAATAGTTCAAAACTATTAACGTCAGTGTTGTACCCACTGGCACTGTGACGCGGCAACACGTTTTACTGTGACGGAATTATTGCAATAGAAGTAAAATATCAAGAAATACAATATAGCAATACTAAAAATAAAGAAAACGAAGATAAACGTAAGATGAAAATCGGTTGACCCCAAAAATATTAAAACCAGACGACCGAGACTTCGTCTATTATCTTCTTGTCTATAATAATAATATGTTGAACAGAGGTCAATTGCTATTATTGAGCCATTTCATGTTGAATACCTACATTATTAGGGAGAAGCTTTGTATCCATTCAGACGCCCACCTCCACTAGAACAATATCAGCCAACACAGGCGCCATACATATGAACAGATCAAATTACTGATGAAGACAATGGATACAACGTGTTTAGTTATTTTCCAAAACATTTACACAATACTGTCTAGCTCATGGTGTAGGTTCAGTTTTTACGAAAGTAAACTCCCACACTTATTATCAGAGGATATTTTACTGTTATAAAAATAGATGTACCTACAACATTCAACATTTTGAAGGGCCTGTTGGTCTAGTGGTAAGTGACCCAGACTGCTAAACCGGAGGTCGTCTTGGGTTCGATTCCCACCCAGGACAAATCTTTGTGGAATGAGCAGGATCGTTTGTTTTGTGTCTGGGTGTAATTTATCTATAATTACATATTACGTAAGTAATGTTTTTGGTAATATATAAGTATGTTTATCAGTTGTCTGGTTACCATAATACAGGCTTCGCCTAATTAGGGATCAAATTGCCGTGTGTGAGTGGTCCCAAGATATTATTATATTATTCAAATTACCTTATAAAAGTTATTCAGTTAATTGTACGAGTTATTTTTGTATATCTGATGATTGATGATAAGTTTAAAGAAAATATGTTAGTAATATTTAGTATTTGATTCTCTAAACACATTCACGATACTGGACAAAATCTGACTAACGGTAAACGTCTTCATAAATAAACTATGTATAGGTAATGTATGTATTTCACATTCTGGCTACATCACGACTCCCTAACAAACGTGTTTGCGATTCCTGAATTGTAAAAGGCACACCCTATATTTACATGCGTCACCATATCATTGATAAAATGTGTACACACAAACAGTACGCTTCTGCCCCTTTCTGAAATACGCACTTGATGGTATAAATACAATAATATAGGATAACAAAACATGCTTGTGATATCAAAAATCATTTCCCGAACATGACAAAATGAGAATACTCAGTAGTACTTATTCGTACGTGAGCAACAAGTGAGTTTGTTTTGATTTCAATTTCTTTTGTTACGATTGCGTTTCATGAGCGCGCAATGTTTTGTTTAATCACAGAGTAACGGTGCTCAGTTAATTTGGTGGAATAATATGCCCCTGATTTCATTTTATATTCATGTTATACATGGAGTTCTTTTTTCTTTTTTGCCATTTCAGTACAGCATGATTCATTTTTGTGAACAAGAACCATAATGTTAAAACACTTATGCATGAGTAAACACAGTATATTAATAACTGTATTCATTATTCGGTATATTTATAAGAGACGTATTAATAACGCTACCCTAAAAGTTTACCAGCATGTAATGATTTTGCAAATTGTTAAATGCTTATTTTTTTTTCCTACAAGGTAAAAATACAATAAGCATTTTAATGTTAGTAGAGTTTTGTATATAAATCTCTTGTAAGACGTTAATAAATTGTAAAATCGATAGGCCTACTAAATTATTAGGTAAAATACTACACGAATTTGATAAATTTGGAAGTTCATGATACAACGCAGGTCTGGGTGTCGAACGATTTATGCGTTCAGCCGTCAACGATAATAACAAATGAGCACGTGGGTATAATGGGTGTTATAATAGTTTACATACACTTTGTAAAACCATAGGTAAAAGGCATCGTAAAAAAAACAAGTCGTTTTTTTTTCATTTTTTTTTACAGTACTATAGTGTTCCCACAGAGCAGTAGATACACTGAATACTCTCCTACCTAATCACAGAGCAAAAATAATCGTTTGCTATTTTAGTTAATCCACGACCTGACCTCGCATGAAATTAACGGATTAGGATTATCTTAAGAACGGGATTTATAATCTTACACGCGCAAAATTTGAGGTTATTGACAGCAAAAATATAAATTATAAAAAAGCAAAGCTGAACAGATAAAAATATTTATGTAAGAAAACAGTATTAATTTCTAAGCAAGTAACGTAGGCTTTATGAATACGATACGAAATAGTCTACAGAATACTAAGAGAAAAAATCAAGTCGTGCTCGCTTCAATCGGTTTTAATTTCAATAAAGACCGCATACGATCGAAGGTTTGTAAATTGCCTGAACTGTCTGGAGAACTTTAGTAATCCTATTCGTTTTTTGAATTTCATTATTCCATATTTGACATTCAATTATGGAGCAATCGCGATACGCGGGCTTTTCGAAATACTTTTCACAACTCTCGCGAGATAAAAAGAACAATTTATTAGCGCTCAGCACTATAGGCAAATTAAATTAGCCAATCTAAAAAGCACCTTATTGTATTATCTTTTATATGCTATAATTATTTAATTAAATTTGGCAATAATAATTGACTTACTTACTAATCCTTACTAATATTATAAATGCGAAAGTAACTCTGTCTGTCCGTCTGTCGCGCTTTCAAGCCAAAACTACTAAACTATCTAGAGCTTGAAAAAGGATATAGGCTACTTTTTGCTGCGATAACATACATCCACGCGGGCGGTGCCGCGGGAAACAGCTAGTACTTCATAAAAGTAAACACTGAATTGGGGAAACCCGTAACTTTGACCATTTTTAGCGAATTTCAGATTTAGGTCAATACCTAAAATCCTCCTTTATTACTTACCATAACTCTAAAATGATCAATGAAAACTTCAGACAGTTTCTGTCATATAAACTACAATGCTTTAAATCGATCGTCTTTTACAAAAGAAGAAAAGCATTTATTTGAACGGTTGCTATAGATACTCTTTTGTGCACCTGTAAAATAAATGACAAACGTCTTTATTGACCAGCCAGCCTAGTATTATCTTCATTGCCATAATCATCATATTTGGGATATGCCAGCTGCTACCAGCCATACAGTAGGAGTAACAGTTGCCTAGAATTTTACTTTTTTTACCTTGGGACATCTCACACATGGCCATCTGATCCCAAACTAGGTAGAGCTTGTATTATGGCTAGACAACTAATAAACATACATATTTTTAAATACATAATATAGATAAATTACACCCAGATACAGAACAAATGGTCATGCTCATCACACAATTATTCTATTCACAAAGATTTTTCCTGGGTGGGAATCGCACAAACGACCCCGTTTGAGCAGTTAGGGTCACTAACCACTAGACCAACAGGCCAGTCAGAACCTTTTGCTATATTTTACCTTTGTTTATAAAACATACGATTTCCATGTAAAAGTCAATTATTTTTCTACACATTGAAATCCGCTGAAATGCCTATTAGGTCAGTTGAACACATGCAGTTAATATTAACATGCGCGAAATGAACATTTACCTAATTCATTAATGTCATCCAATGATTATGTCATTTCCCGGCAACACGAGACAGGCGCTACACAAACATTTAATTCAAACAACCGGTCATTAATTTGTTTATTTACTGGAACAGCGTCAATTTGGACGTTAATCGCACCAAGGCTGGAATCATTTTGCCTCTTTATTAATGTAGTGTAATCTATTAGTGTTTTCATTGATGAGGGATGAAAATTTAAGTAGACGGTTACGTTATTTTGAACTAAATAAACATCGACGATACGCTAAAATTTAATTAAAGCCGTACGTGCATATCTCCATACTTCCCTTTCCCGCTTAAGTGCTTGAGTACATTATCGACTTATAAGTTATAAGATCTTATCTGAATTCTTAACGTTATTTAATCTTATTCCCTAGTCCCTTTCAAACTGGTTTCAGTCCTGGCCACAGCTTCAGACATAAGCAGTACCTTTGTACCTATTTATTTTGTATATGTTTCTTTGTTACGTGTATAGAAATTACTAAATAAATAAAATTAAAATAAATGTAAAGTATCTGTCCAAAATACTTTCAATTAATTCAGATAATAAATAACCGACATCGTTCCAAAAAATAAGTAAACAGGTAGAGTTTATGTAATTTTTTATAGTGGCCACAAAAGCGGCGGCCTGCAAACAAAATTAATCTTAGAGAATAATAAATTCAGGAATATTTCATCATAAAACTCTCTAACGACTTTGTAGCCGGGACGTAATATAGCAATACTTATTACAAGGGCAACGGTTCTTTTCCATTGGAAGAAACAATCACTTGCTAACAAAGTGGAATCAAATGGACCAAAACACATTAAGGGTGTATCTAATACAAATTTTCTGAACTATAACCGACGCTTAAGGGCCAAAAAGAGTATCATTAGTGTAAAGTTCACTAAATTAAAAAACCTAACACAAACACAGCAGAAAGTTTTTTTCTTTTTACAAATATACATTTTATACACAATTTATTGATTTTATTTTATTTTATTAACAGTGTAGGAATTTATATCGGAATAAGAAATTAATCAATATATACCTATAAAAGAGAATGTTTGTGTGTATGTAAATCCACCTAAGACTCGAGAACCGTTAGCCCAATTGATATCAAACTTTGCACACATCTAAAAGGTGACATGACCGCTCCAACGACCATAGTTATGTTAGTGCCGGATAGGTGGCGCTGATGGCGGTGATTTTTATCTATTGAACCATAGGTCGTTAGTAGATAAATTCTAGATTCTTTATATGACGTTTCCAATCCAGCCTCTGTCACATTAAAGTAATGGCTTATTCGCAACTATAAAACTATTAAATGACGCTAATGCAATATTTAATTAGTTCGCTTAGCGCTAACAAAAGCTGGGGACTATGTATTGTATTGCAATATGTGGGTAGCTTGTTGTTTTAACTTTGTAAACTGTTTTTGAATTAAGTATGTCAATATTTTACATACTGGATTAGTAGTCAAAACAAGTGAAAAATTGTCTGTAATGTTCCAAATTATTCATCTTTATCACTATAATAAAATATTAACAAAAAGTTGAAACAATAAATATTTACATAACAATATCTATCAATTCAATTACGAAATATGTGTTAAGTTAAATCTCCTTGGTTTGGGTTTCATTTCTCTTTAATTTACTCACTGGAAATCACAGATCAAAAATATTTATTTAATAAAATTTCATATGAATTGAATGTCAACACAAAATTCGACAGGATGTGGTTAGATGTATCTTAACTCACATACCGATAAACTTGATACGTTATCTTTCAAATAAAAGTTATTAAACGCACAAAGTTAATGTTTATTTCAAAATTTGGCTGCGAGTTTTAAATAATAAAACCCACAAAATTGTTTACTTATTGAAGTATCGATCTGTTTATCTTCATTTATAGCAATCTATTGACGTACCCCGTAGAAAACACTTAAGATAAACTGAACAAGAACTTAACAGAACTAATAAACTCTGTGTATTAAATACTTACGTATTTTATATTTTGTATAACTTTGTAGAAAACAGTACTTAAATCAATGAGCTGACAATAGAAATATTCATTTATTGCTTGATAATTTAATACAACTAATATGTCAAATTCATTCTTTTATTGTAAACTAGCTTTTGCCAGCGACTTCGTCCGCGTTTCCGTCGTTTTTCGTAAAAAAGTAGCATATGTCCTTCCTCACTGTTCAGTGGTTTTGATGTAACAGACAGATTAACTTTCGTATTTTAGTAGGGAAATATAATATATCACGTTACACAAAAATAATCCTTATAGCATGATTCAGTATTCACACGCGACGGCGCGATGGCTTATTATCGTATTTCATGTATAAGTTTAGTGTTTCTATACCGATTTCTATGATTCTTTTTTTATTGAATAGGTAATAATGTAAACTTTTTTTAATTAGGGATAAGTGAGAGTATAATAAACGTAAGAGTAAACAAATATAATCAGAAATCTCCGAACTGCTAAGCTATCGGGAGTTACACGTGTTTTTGTGAGTCAACCATAAAAGATAGACATATGCTGTTGTGGGATATTTTTTAGATAATTTTATGTAGAACATTTCCGTCATACATGATTTCTATGTAGCTTTAACCATTAAGGCTGCATACGCGACGGAAGCTTAAAAAATACCGTTTTCCCAACATTTCCCTTCACTGCTCTGCTCCTATTGATTGTAGCGTGATGAAAAGTATACTATAACCTGCCCAGGAGTATGAAGAATAAATGTACCAAGTTTCGTTAAAATCCGTCCAGTAGTTTTCGTTTCTATAAGGAACATACAGACAGACAGACAGACAGACAGACAGACAGACAAAAATTTTACTGATTGCATTTTTGGCATCAGTATCGATCACTAATCACCCCCTGATAGTTATTTTGAAAATATATTTGATGTACAGAATTGACCTCTCTACAGATTTATTATAAGTATAGATGCGAAAGTAACTCTGTCTGTCTGTTACTGTTTCACGACTAAACCGCTGAACTGATGAAATTTGGTATGAGATAAGCTTTAATCCCAAGAAAGGACATAGGCTAGGTACATTTTTGCCACAATAGCCGACATCCACGCGGGTGGAGCCTCGGACCATAGCTAGTAAACAATAACTTTAACATACCTAGTAAGTATTTATTCATTTCCATTTAAAATTCTTGAAATTAAGGTATTTTATTGTTTTTGACATTTTTACATTATTTATATCTTAATATTTACAAACTTAACTATATATACACTTTAAACAAAACTAAACTTAACTAATAAAATCCCAAAGTGTACCCAAAAGGCTGGCTCTTGAAATCTGATCTCGTTATTTAATCACAATAATCTCATGCGTATTGAGAGACAAATAGGTAAATCGGTAAAGCAATATAAATTGCAATTGCAACTTCAATCTCTCCGCGGTATTACTCTACATAAAGAGCGGGAAATGGGTATACGGTTCTAAGGAAAATACAGCGGTTACGTAGCGCATGAAAGGGTTAAGGCGCGAAGTGAATGCATGCCTTGCAAGCATATGCATGTACAGTAACCGGCGATAAATATTGCACATCGACATTGGCCTATTTCCTTTATTTTCATCCATCATTCCAAGTAGTGTGGGATGTATGTATGTAAGACTTATCTATGGATGAGTTTTACATACACTATATATATAGATTATATTTTCTACTGTTTATAGATCTTATTTGATGTGAGGGACTCGTGGTTAAGTATAAGCTTTGGCCGATAATAAAGGTTAAGCTACGCTCGCTGCGGTTGGTCCGTGGATGGGTGACCATTTATAGAACAAACCGAAACATCTCCGTGCCTTGGAAAGCACGTTAAACCGTTGGTCCTGACTGTCATACGTTGAAATTTGGTAGTCGTTAAGTCATTACAATTCTGACAACCCGTCCGACCCTGGAATACTGTGTTACCCAGTAAAATAAGTTGTCAATGCTACCTAAGATACGTTTTAGCACGTGACAATAACAATTCACGTGATTAGACTGATTAAAACAGCGTAAAACAAAAATATGTAAAGTAAGTCGACGTAACGACGACGACGTAAGTAAATTATGTGAAGTAAGGATGACCTCCGTGGTCGAGTGGCGTACACAACGGTTTTCAAGGTGTAGCCAGCTTTGAGGTCCCGGGTTCGATCCCCGGCCGGGTCGATGTAGAAAACCACTTTTCTACATTGTCTCCGGTCTGGGTGTTTGTGGTACCTTCGTTGTCTCTGAATGCCATAACACAAGTGCTTTACCTTTTTTTTTTTTTTTTTTTTGCGGGGGGAAACCTTCAAAAGGCACCCGGCCTTATGGGGATTTATAAGACCGGGGAGTGTGGGACTTTTACCTCACTAAAACCACCCCGTTGGTCACCATCAGCACATAAAGAGGAGCTTCTGTTACCTCTTACAGAACAATCCAGAAGCCCTCCGTGCAACGCCTTTTAGAGCACATCCCTGGGAAGACTGTAAAGGGGTCTCCCCTGATCCTCGCTGTGCACAGCAGCTATGACCAAAGCTGCTGTCTTCTCTGAGGTCACTTGATGGGCGGCAGAGTCCCCTCTCTGAGCACCCGTGACCTCAAAGGCCCACCTACGTCAAAACTTTTAGGTGAGTTTTCGGCGTTCTAGGCGCCTCCAAGGCGTTGACCTCCTCGGCGTCTTCTTCTTCGTGAAAGATCACTCCTTTCACGAATCCGCTCAGCGGCCTCTTTCTGGATCATCACAGTTTCACAGAAAGAGGTTACTTCTCGCCAGTTCTCCGGATCCGCCAACATAGCCCTAACAACTGCTTGCAGAGAAAGGTCTTGTCCGATCTTATCGACCAGGATCCGTCTCTCAGAGTCCCATGCAGAGCACTCCTCGAGTGTATGTTGAGCGGAATCATAGTCGCTTCCGCAATGGTGGCAGTTCGTCGTGGCCTCACGTGCTATCCTGTGCAGGTACTCCCCAAAGCAACCATGCCCGGTGAGTACCTGTGTAAGTCGATACGTAACGCGCTCCCCTCTTTTCAACCATGCTTCGAAGTGCGGCAGGATGGCTTCCACAACGCGCTTGCACGAATATTGCGGCTGTTGTAACCGCTCACGCCACCGCTCGAGCGCGTGTCGCCGCTCGTACCGCCTAATCCTAACAAAAGCACCCCTTGACATATTATGACCATTATGACGGAAGGAACGAATCTGGTCATAAACCCTCGCATCCATTTGTGCCAGGATATCCAGTGGTGGAAAGCGCGCCAAAAGAGTCGCCGCTTCAAAGGATACGGTTCGATATCCGCGTGCGATACGAATAGCCATTTTCCGCTGCAGACTGTTGATTTTAGACCTACACCGTCGGGAACATGTAAGTCTATCTGACCAAACAGGTGCCCCATAAAGGACCATCGATCGCACGACACCGGCATATAGACGGCGAACTTCTTCTCGGGGTCCCCCGAGGTTAGGCAGCAGTCTGTGCAAAGCACCCACTGCCTTCTCGACTCGAGGCAATAGCCGGTTGAAATGCTCCTCGAAACCCCAGCGACTGTCTAGAGTAAGGCCAAGATACTTCATGTATCTGCTCACCTGCACTAGTGTGTCCCCAATTCGTACAAACGTGTTGATTGGTTCTCTGCTCCTCGGCAAGTTGTGCAACCATAATGCCTCAGTTTTGTGGGGTGCTATCTCGAGACCCAACTCGCGAATTGCCGCCACGACCATATCTACCCCGATCTCAGATACTTGAATGGTGTCATCAGTGTTATTCCCACCAGCCAGTACAAGCGTATCGTCAGCATAGCATACGATACTTACTCCGAGGGGAAGATCAACACGCAGAACTGCGTCATATGCGAGGTTCCACAAAAGAGGACCCAAAACTGATCCTTGTGGAACCCCACACGTGATTCTCCTCCGGTTAATGTTACCTTCCCGACCCACATAGCAAATGTATCTATCGCGCAGATATGCCCCAATAATACATTGCAGATAAGAAGGCATGCGATGATATTCTAATGCCTTTCTGATGGCATCCCAGGGCACAGAATTAAAAGCGTTGACGATATCCAAACTTATTGCTAACACCAACCCGCCATCGTTTAGTGCTTGTTCCGACAGCGAGTGGACGCGTAAGATCGCATCTACTGTAGAACGCTTCTGCCGAAAGCCAAATTGGCTATCAGCGAGATCAGGACCAACCCTCGACAGGTGCGCGACGATCCTCTCAGCAACAATTCTCTCAAAGAGTTTGGAAATCTCATCAAGCAGGCAAACGGGACGGTACGCAGAGGGAGTATCTGCCGGCCTACCCTCCTTCTTTAATAGCACCAATCTGGCTTCTTTCCAACTAGAAGGAAACACGCCTGTTCGAAGACAACCGTCAAACAACCATCTCAGGTGGTCTCCTAGAGCCTTCTGCACTAGCACCCATGCCCGACCTGGGATTCCATCTGGACCAGGTGCCGTATTGCGAGCTCCCATACGTCTTACTGCTCGTTCCAGCTCACTTTCCGTCACTTCGAACTCGTCAGACCAGTTTAAGGACGACGGGATTGCTGACGGACTGTCACGGACTACAGGAAAGAGGGTGTCGATAACTCTCTCAAGCAGATCTGGATCCATGGTTTCTGTAATGGGAGGGACCCATGGGCGTAATTTGCCCATAACCAACTTATAAGGTTTACCCCACGCATCCCTGTCCAAACCTTCCAGAAGTTCCTTCCATGATTTAGATTTGGCTTCCATAATAGCGTGCTGGAGCGCCATTGTTGCCTCCCGGTATGCTCTATAAGCTCTGATAATATCCTCCTCGGGTGTTCTCGGTTGCCTTCTTCGCCGAGCCCGCTGATACTGGCGTCGAGACCTGAGACAAAAAACACGCAACTGCGCAATATCACTTGACCACCAGTAAACCCGACCAGGTCGCTGTGTACATCTGACGCGAGGCATAGAAGCGTCACAAATTGACGTCATCCTATCACTAAGCCATTTAGCCTCTTCGTTTGGATCAAGTGTAATTCCCCGAGATCCACATCTTTCAGACCAAGCCACAACATTGGCTGCTGCAACGTGCATATCCAGATCCAACCGTTTGAGAGCCCATCGTCGCACTGAAGGACTAGAATCTGTATGCCTCGAACCGCGAGAGGGACGCAGCTTGACTTCAAAAATAATATGACGATGGTCAGACAGCGTCACAATCTCCTCTGCAACCCTCCACTCCGAAACCATGCGGGCTACGGAAGGAGTCGCCCAAGTGAGGTCTACAATTGACTCTCCCTGCCACCGAACACATGTGGCAATAGATCCCTGATTTAAAAGTCGAAGATTCAGGGATGCCGCCCAGTCTTGTACCAAGTTTCCCCTTCGACTATCCCGAATGTTACCCCAAAGCCTGGAGTGAGCGTTAAAATCACCCATAACGAGCACCGGACGAGGAGAACATTTGTTCCGGATGCAATTCGCTACGCTATCTAGATACTCCTCAAAGTCGGCAACGCAAATGTTAGGAGATACATAGCAACCTACAACAGCTAGAGGTCCCCATTCTACTGCGACGAATCCGTGTCCCCTATCTAGTAACGAGCAGTGGGGCTCACCGCTTCCACCACTCCAATAAATCGCTACTGAATCTACGCTATCCCGAAACCAGCGAGGATGGTCTCTGAGCCCATAGGGTTCCGCTACCACTGCTAAGGCAACCGACCACTCCGCAATAGTCTGCAAGAAAAGATTTTGCGCATTGCGACAATGGTTTAAGTTGCACTGTAGAACTGTTAGGGCTGCGAAGGCGACGTTTCCATTGCCTCCGCGGGACCTGTACCCAATGATGCTGCAGATAAGCCCTGTGATGCGGCTGATGTAATCAAAGGCTGTTTTCTGCGAGGAGCGCATCTCTTACTACCCAGCCGGTGATTCGCTGGGATACCGTAGTCCGCGCACAGTGGACACCGCAAGCTGGGAGACTTGCACTCTCTCGCTTTGTGGGCTCCACCACAAGCATAACACCGGGTGCTACGGTCAACTGTACTAGTGCAGTGGCGACGAACATGCCCCGGCTCGAAGCAACGAAAGCACATCATTCGACGTGTCTCCAAAACTTCAACCTTTACTAGCGACCATCCCAATCGTAAATGTTTATCTGTCGCAAGCTTTTTTATCACCGCCAGTGGACAACGAACCCAGACGTGTCCCAAAGAAGCTGGCGGACGACGGATCTCACCGACAGTTATATCTCCAGGTGAGCAACCACCCAGTGCTGCAATAGCAGTTTTCACATCATCTGGGGTGACGGCATCATCGAGTTCCATAATTCTCGCCTCAGCCCTTTTGGTTGGACGTGCAATTCTTACATCGAACTCTGCAAGAACCTCCCGCATACGGCTTGCCAGTAAGTCAGCTTTGGAGGAAGCATCGGCGCCCGGGATAGATAACACTATTCCACCATCAGCAGCTCGCTTTTGGCCAACTGAATCAATGCCGATATCAGCTAACCGTATTCGCTGTCGAACCGCAGTCATGACCTCAGCGAGAGTGGTTGTTGTTCCCTCTCTTACCGAGATTGTAATGGCTGCCGTAGTAGGGACTCTTGGGAGTTTAACCTTCTGTTTTTTCGCCTTTGTGAGAAAGGATGACGTTGAAGTAGCAGTTGGACCATCCGTGTTAGCACTCAACTGTTGAACCTTGCCCTTCTTTGCCGTCCTCCCAACCACCGTTGACCAAGCTTCTGAAACAATTGGTGGAGCATTTCGCGCAGCCTGTGACGATGCCGTGGCCACGGCGGGTAAATCCACTACTGGAGCAACAATTCTTCCTTTTCCTTTACCCTTTCCCTTATTTTTTACAGGTTTAGGTAACGGGTTCGGATTGGAAATCGGTTCCGCCTGAGCAACCAAAGCTGCAACCCCAACAGTATCGGTAGCAAGAGGTGGGCGAATGCGTTTCTCCGGAAGCAACCTGTACTCTAATGCAGCCAGTTTAGCATCTACCATTCCCCCTATTTCAAGGACGATAGATCGCCTAAAATGAGCTTCTACCTCGTGTACCATATTTTTAGGAATGGCCCCATCACTTCCCTCACCGTCCCCCTTGCGACTAAGGAGGCTGACCTGTGCAGTTAGTTTTTCAACTTGTGCTGAAAGACCGGCCAGCCTAGACTTCAACTCCGCATTTTCATTCTCTAACCTCTCGAAGTTAACTTTAACAGCCGATCGCACCGTTACAGTTGCCACTTTGAGATTGTGTACAAAACTCCCTTTAAGGTTTCGGGATGAATTTGCAACCTCTTCTATCATCTTCAAACTATCATTAATGCACGAGTTAATTTCAGCCATTGGCTGTGCTCGCATCATCTCAGCCATCAACTCTGGATTTGGCAAATTCGATTGCGCTTTAGTCCGAGTTTTAGCTTGTTTGACAGGAGGACTTGCCAGTTCAGAATCTTCCTCCTCTTCTCCATTCTCTGTCTTCTTACTGAGACTAAGTTGTTTCGCTGTAGGTTTCTTCTTAATTGCCGCTTGCGTGCGCTTACGCGTTAGGGCCCGAGCCGACCTAGTTGACGTTTCTGAGGTGTGTGACATTTGTGAAAAATAGGAATCACTGCTATCACTCACTACCTCAGCGCCAGTTGGAGTAGACGGGCGAATAAATTGCACACTTAAAAATTCTTTTGGCGTTTTGTCAGCAGGCGAGCCTTTCGCCTGTTCAGCGCCATGAACATGAACTGAAGTATGAGGAGAACCTAATGGCTCCCCATCACCGGAACGTGAGTCACCTTGACTCTTTATGCCTTTGAAAGACGGGTAAAAGTCCACAACGGACTTGCAGCGATCATTGTCCCCCCCAGAATACGAGGGACAGACCGAGCTCTGCTCGGTGAGGGATTCTCCTACTGCGGAGCAGCAGGTACCCTCCTGGGGTAAAGTTCTCTTTTGATGCGCTTTCATTGTTTTTGCTGAACTCAGCTTTGCCTTTTAAATGGGGTGGGGTCCCCAGACGGATTTATAAAGGGGTTTTCTCCCCGTGACCCTACAAGCAGGGCCCTCGGTCCACTTATTGTGGATTACGAGTCGAGCCGAATGGTGGTCTGTGCCAGACCGTGTTTGCCAGTTATCTATGACAAAGCCATCGCCTCTATGTCGCCTCTAGCGACTACTAGTTCACTTTATAGTTACGCCTAAATAGCCGACGCTAACTTAAAATGAAACCCCAGCTCACTCTTCAAAACTTTGAAGAGTATACGGCGCACTATCGAATAGTCCGAACTCAAATCGGATACCTAGATAGCAAAACCTCGCGGTAGCCAGATGTAAATGGCCTCCATTCTCGTGTCTCACTTGGTCTGATTTCTCACTTTGGACCTGTCCGGCAAGAGTGACTCTACCGGCATAGCCCCAAAGATCATTGAAACACGCAAGCCCCACCACGACAACAACGTAGAGACACCCGGTGGGGACAAGTGCTTTACCTACTTAATTTGGGTTCAGAGCAATGTATGTGATCTTGTCTACATTTATTTATTTAAATATAGGAACTGACACTACAACTGAACTATGAGTAACATAAAACTTTAGGATCTAAATAAAGCATACATCGTAAATACGACAATGTAAACAAACTCTTGCTGTAAAACGCAGAGACCATATTATATGCAAGTGACGTAAAATGCACGCGAAGTCCGCCAGAGCATAATTCCTACTTGTTTATTTTATAATAAATTCATGTGGCAACTAAAATCATATTGTATTATTGCTGTACTCCCTAATGTGAAGAATGCGAAATGACGATTGCAAATGTTTCTTTCTATGACTTGCATTTAAAGTATATGGGGTCGACTTGCAACATCACTGAAAAACACCGCTCCGTTTCAATGGATCGGCAGCCTTATGTTTTCTTTGACTTCAACAAAGCAAAAAGATTGACAGAAGTCAAAATGACGTAAGAAAACATTTGAAAGTAGGTAACCCAACTATTACATTCGTTCTCTTTCAAAACTATAGAAGATAAACGGTTTTTATTCTTTCTTGATTATTTATTTATTTAATACTTCATGCACAGTGTACCTACATAGGCGGACTTAATACTAGACATTCTCTACCAGTCGACCTTTGGGTGATGCAGAAATAAACGTGGTATCTGCACTAAAAAATAAACGATAAACGAAATGATAAACTTTCGGGGTTAACTGCTACTTGCTAAACAAATAGTCATAATAGAGCGACTACAAGCACTGGTCGTTTTACTTTTATTGCTCATAACAAAAGTATCATTGACAGCCTAAGGAAACTCTCTACTATAACAGTTACAAACTAAAACACATTTAACCACTTCAAAAACTATTAAGAAAGTAGACCAGCCAGTGCGATTGGTTCGAACAAAGTACGAGCTCGTTCTATTCCTTTATTACTCCGGTCGAAGGGAATTTCAATCTGTAACAAAAGTTTTCCATATTGCTGAGCTTTGGTTTTAGTTGCGAACTAAGTACAAAAGTCATCAATGTGAGAACTCGGAAGACTTTCAAGAATCTAAGAATCTCCAAATCTTCATTTCCCCGATCGTCAATGAAGAAAAGTTGGAGCGGAAGCAATAAAGAAATAAAAACAAAACTACAAAATCCTTCATACCATGGACTGGCTGCGATCCAAAGCCTTGGCCCTATTTATTTACATACATTGCTGTTTATTATTGCTAAATGAAACTATCCGTTTATAGATGGCAAGTGATGGACATGAAGTAGTACTAAAGATACGATTTGGGCGGCTGTCACTTCAATCGCCTGCCGGGTGTGCAGTCCGATGCAAATGTTTGCGGCCTGACTGATAAAGTAAACATAACGAAGAGTACTAACATATCCTGGTTACATGATTATATTTATTTAGTTTTTGTTATATAAACACGGAAAGAGCTAATGCCAATCCATACTAATATTATATAATACTATACTAGATACTATATAAATGCGAATGTAGCTTTGTCTGTCAGTTAGTCTTTCATGGCTAAACCGCTGAACGGATTTTGATGGAACTGGGTATAGGGTAAGCTTGGATCCCAAGAAACGACATAAGCTTTTTTTGTGATAACCACACACCTATGAAGCCGCGGGCAACAGCTATTTTTAAATACATGAGTTTTGAATTTGTATTTGCCAAAAATAGACCTTTAGAACTAAAGCTTTTTCATAAGTACTAATTACAAAATATAGAGTAATTAAGAACTATAACACTATTGATATTGTGTGTAATGTACAATGTAAACTCCACAATAGCTACTATACACCTACTTTTTTTTAATACAATACAATCCAACCCTGACATGCCTATTTGTATTGCCTTTTACGAACAAATATCAACAAACCCTGTTCCAATATAAACTATTTAGTTCCGCGTACTTCCACGTTCGAAAAAACTGTGTATTTCGTGTCGAGGTGCCTCAATAATAGAGATTATTTCACAATTCGGGTCAATTTGCTAAACGCCTATCGGCTAAATTGTCTCAGCGAGGCTCGGTTTACGCAACAAAATTGATACGATTACAGCTCCGTAACCACGCAAGCGACAGGCAATATACCAACCATTTTCAACCTTGTACAGTCGACATCACGTCAAAGATGTCCACTTTGTCATTGACCTTTCCTTTTTTGTTAGATTGGTTTGCCACATTGTTATCAACATAGAAAACAGAATGCTGTCGTCTGGTTGACTGTACCTAAAGTGTAATTAATAAATATGATTTGAGATGGGTTACATATTCGTTATTTACAACTCATATATTTAAATTATCCATTTAGATAGCAGTACCTTAACATCACTATATTTTGTCATATTTAGGAAAGAATAACGGTGAAAAAGCACTTTAAACTTGAAAAACATTTCCTGAATGATAAAACTTTTATATAGCACGCAATAAAGAAATCATGAACAAAACGCACTAGATGCCTAATACTCCGCCCGTTGTATTTCTGAATGGAAAGTACTCCAACACTGTTGTACGGTATACCAGGCCATGCTTTAAAAGTTCAAGAACTGCTAAACTCAGTTCAGAAAGCAAAGTTTGTTGCAAACTAAAGTTTTCCCGCTTCCTACTTTAGGATTAAACCACATTTCTTATAAAGTGCGTTGCAGTAGATATAAAAAAGTTAATTCATTTTTATATTTCGGAAAACTTCGCTAATGTATCTCGCGGAAAATGAAATGAAAAACTTTATACAATATTCAAATATGAATATCCTAGAAGAATCCGCAGATATCTACATACAAAAATAAAGATTTAATTATAAAATCTTAGTTTTACTACTTTTGCAATAGCAAAAATGAAGGAATGCTTTAGTTGCATTCATACCAAAATTTGTCTAGACAAACAATAAAAAGTAAGATTAAATAATAAAGTTATGCAAATCTAGAAAAGAAAACAACGATGTTGTCTAGATTACAAAGGAAAAGGAGCACCTTATAAAGGAAACAAAGAAAGAATTTACTTAAGAGTAAATAGAAGACAAGAATTTTTAAAGACTACGTTTAAATTCAAAGCTCCAAGCCATATAACTTTTGCATACGTAGGGAATACCTACTAGTGGGAATTTTGTAACCAAAAACAGATTGGCACCGTCATCATCGATTGCTCATTTTAAGTTGGCTCGTTAAAGTACAATCTGTTATTTGAAACAGGGTTAATGTTGCCACGCAGTAAGTTCTACAGTTGGAACTATATATTTTTTCTTTTTTTATAAACATGTCCCGCACTAAGGAATTTAATCCTTGTGTTGCGGACGGATTTACAAACATTCAAATCACATGCACAAAGAACACCCAGACTTAGAATAAGCATGGATCACAATAATACTTGTCCCGTGCGGAAATCCAACCCGCGGCACGTCGCGCACAATGGTCATTGGCTGGTGATACCCTCGGCTATCCGCGCAGTCGAAGACTATTTTGAAATAAACTCTAACTTACATTACGTTTCGAGAGATGTATCACAAGTCTAAAATTATTATTGTTTAAATGAACACTGTGTTTGTATGTCGAGTACCATTTTAATAATATTCAAAGCAAATTCTAATTTACTACACCAATTTATCAGTTGTGTTATAACTTCACAAAGTGTCTTCATAAGAAAAACAAATAGACGACATTTTTCCTTATTTATTTTAAGTAAATGCTGACAAGAAAGTGTCATATCTATTTATGAAAAATAAAACAGTTTGTAAACACACAGTGTTTTTAGGAACTTTGAAAAAACATGTCCTATGTTTTGACGCTATTTTTTAGAGTTTGTTATCACTTAAGAGTTTAGTTTTGTTTTAAGTGTATATAATTAAGTTTTTATATCTTTAAAATTATAAATAATTTATTTAAAGACCAAAGCTTCTGGTTAGAAATAGTTCCTAAAGACATAATTTTGCAAAAAAAAACTAAGTACAGCAGTAATTTAGGTATCTCTTTTTTTAAATAAGTAGCTATCGTTCAGATAAGTAAAACTCGTGCTTTTACAGATAAATGATTTACAAAGTTGTGAAGTGGTAACATTGATTTATGTAGGTACTAGTTTTAACAAAAAGTAGCATTAAGAATAAAGATAAAAAAACCTTATCTAATAAAAAATTCAACAATTTGTTGAATCAAATCCGTCTCAAATATTCATACCTAAACCCAAAGCTTTTTAAAATCTGAATATCAGCATAACAGTGGATTCTCAGAGCTCTTAAAAACCATCTAGTGGCAGGTCTAATAAAGCCTCGGGCTGTCGGTGACGATGAAAATGCTTCGTGCGTCAAAAGGATTTGAAATGAAGGAAAATCGATGAGAGAGAGACTCTTTAAAATATAATAATACACCCTAATTTAATTGTCATTAATCATCGATGGAATCTATATTTAATTACATAAGGAAATGTTGAAATCTTTTTATTTATAAAGAAACGAAATTACTTAGTCCAGGTAACATTCTAAATCCTAGTTTAAGAGTAGTATAGTAACATTACCATCTCAAGATGCATTTAACATTATTATCATAATGTTCAATTTTTTTTAATAATTTTACTTCTGCTTAGCGTTTTCCCCAGCTATATTAGGGTTGGCTCCCAATCTTACCTGATCCAGCTGATACTGTATTTTACATGGAGCGACTGCCTATCTGACCTCCACAACCCATTTTACTGGGTAACACAGTACCTATACCATGATAAAACTGGTTTTCACAATTGTAATAACTTACACAACACAGTGTTTTTAGGAACTTGGAAAGATCGACTGCCGAAGATCACCGTATGACGGGACCTACGGCTTAACCTGCCTTGAGAGGCACGATGCGGCCTCGGTATGTTTACAAATGGTCACCCAGCCAAGGACAAACCGCATCGACCGCGGCTTACCTTTATTATCGGTCAAACCGTACGGCTTGCACTAAGCTACGAACATCTCCTTTTACTAATATAATTATATACCTACTTTACTACTACAATATTCCGTACTAATAAAAAATACACAAATAACTGTATATTTAAAGATACCACGAAACCCTTTTGCTTCAACCTTATGGTGCGCACAGTGTAATACTAAAACTGTCATATAAACTCGAATTTTCCTTCCTTTATTTTGTAAGTTGTGGGTCCATTTCAGAAGTTAAGCATTTAATTAAGCTAATACAGAAACTCTTTAAAAATTAAAGTTACGCAAGGAATTATGCTTTTTGATAACTCCAAAATTATTGTAAGGTTTTTATTATAAAAGTTAAAGAGATTTTGCTCTCAATTAGCTGCTGAAACTAAGCTTAATCAATTTATAATTATGCGAATAAAAATCTAACTGACAAAAGTTAATTAATGTTGACGTTTTATCAGTAAAATGTTATTTTATTATAATCTTGATCTACATATTAACAAAACAAAACCCAAACGCCAAGAAAAAATCTTAGACGAAAATAAAATTTAATTCAACGGACCTCCAGACAGATCCAACCATAACTAACAGAATCAAAACCTTTTCTAAATCAATATCGATACTAAATACATAATTTCAAGTCGTCTATTTGAACTCATCGTCTGCTACAACGAAAGTTATAATGGTTGAAATGCGTATTCCATTGAGATTGACTGCCTAGTGGATTCGGATCCAATTATTCAATAGCACCTGTCAATCACACTTAAGGACTGGCGTCGGACTGGTAATGATCAGGACGCGATGAAACGCTTGTAACAGACAGTAAATTAAGTTATATAAAAATCATTTTTTGATGAAAAAATTTTTTTGGTGTGACGTAACTAGTTATGGAAAATTGTGACCTAGATTTTATCTCTAATTAGAAGTATATGTCGGGGGCTTAAATCTTTTTTGTTATTAACTAAATTTTAAGTATATTTGCTTTATGAAAGATTAACAAAACAAAAAGCCATATTCATCATGATGATGAAATACCGATGCACTTAAGATAGTTAGGACCTGTTGACTGTAAACTTTTCAACTCAAGGAAAAATATTCTTCAGCAATGATTAATAGCTGCCGCGAGTCAACAGAAATATCTCATTTGCTGCTAGCCTCTTATTTGCTTTAAATTTTTCTAGGCGACGTTTTTCTATATCCTATGGTTTAACAAAGAAATACTATTTAACAATTTAGCAAAATGAATAATCAAAAGTACATAAAATATTAAATAAAAAGAGCATTTTTAATATTTTATTCCTTTTAAGAAGTCCAAATAGATCTAAAGATTCTGTACAGAAAAGTTTTTTTGCCAGTTTCCATAAGCAAGTTATAAAAAATACTCATTTGTGACTTAAATAAGATTAATCTTTATGAGTCTAAATACTGAACTTCGGCCGCTCATTCATCTTCTTTACAGTTTATCAAAACTATTCACTACCTACAACTTTAAGAGAGTTTTAAAAGTTTGTTCATAAGAAAAATGAGGAAACATCAACTTTAAATAATAACATTTCTATCGTATCTTTTCTCTATATTGAAATGTTTGAATAAACAGGAAATATTTACATACTTGAAATATCCACAGAAACCAGACATAATAAGTGTCTCAAATTATAATATCATCATGCTCTTTTACAACCACTAGACTGACTGACTTTTAAAATGTTGTTCATACTAAATATGTCGGAAGGATTCCTCATTTCTATTTGAATTTATTTTTAAATGGGAAAACAAATGTAAATCAAATAGCAATAGAAGGAATTAAATGGCAAAATTTCAATGGGCAAGGGAGTAATAAATCCAAATTGAACAATTAAACGGGACGAGGATACGTTTTAGCAAGCTTTCAATAAAACACATTTGTTTAATAAAACAATTCAAACATACCTACTAGAAAAACAACGAAAATCACCATCGATCGCATGAAAGTCCGTAAAAAATACTAAAGTGGTTCCAATTTAGCACCATAAACATGCTTACTTACTGTGTTTTTGACAGCCTCCGTGGCCGAGTGGTGTACACACCTATTTTCAAGGTTTCGCTAGTTCTCAGGTCCCGGATTTGATCCTCGGACGGGTAAATGTAAAAAATAAATTACATTATCTCGGGTCTGGGTGTTTGTGGTACCTTCATCGTCTTTAAATTCCATAATACAAGTGCTTCAGCAACTTACTTTGGGTTCAGAGCAATGTAGTTGATGTAGTCTACATTGATTTATTCATTTAATTCTAAACTTTTACCAAAGCCTGTTAAAGTAGCATGTCCCACTACAATTTCAAAGAAATGTTCATTGTATGACCCTTGAAATCAGGGAAACTTAGAAGTGTCTGCAATACTTCATAAGCTTCGCTTACAATACCGCTCGCCTCGGATCTCGTTCACTAGTCGCAATAAAACAACAAAAATATTCCTATCTTATCCGTTGACAAAGCTGAAGCAACACAAGCCACCGCCTTTATTGTGCTCCATTCAACAGGTGACCTGGATGTCTCTTGTACTTTGTTTTACAGTTCCCTTACTGCCCAACGGCCTTCGTGTTTAATAACTATTTACTTTTTACATAAAAGTAATCTAACAGCGTTTCTTTTAACAGAGAGAACTGAGACGTTGACAAGACTGGGTCTCCTCATGTAAAAAAGGTACCATTATTCCACTTTGATCATAGGCGAAACTTTTCAGTTAAAAAAAAACTGGCGTTGTATTAAATCTAATAGGGTGCATACTAATGGGAATTTTTCAAGAAAGACTTTGACAAGATCAACACAATATAGAAAACACGAATAATAATCAAAGAAGGCTTATGACACCATAGATAAGCATTGCTCATTCCAAACAAACTTTATGGACATTTTGTGGTGACTGGGTATCATACTGTCATATCTGAAACCTGGCATACTTCCCAAAGACGTCATTACAGTGGCATTCGACGAAGTATGGTTCCCTCAATTCGACCCGAGACGAAGTTTAGTTTGTGGCTTATTCAATTTCGTAACGCACCTGCTATTTTATATTTTTTTTAAATATTATTTATTCTTACGAAGATTATCACTTAAGATTGTTAAAAAGATAAAATAACCTTATGTTTTTCAAATTATATTTTCAATAGTCTATTCAATGATACTGTCATTGGATACATTTAAATAATTTTGACGTAGGCTTCAAATTGCCGGTTTCAACGTTCGGTTGAAATAACTTTACAATAGAGATAAGGGTCCTAGATTAACGGCTATGAGAAAGGTTTTAGGACTAATAGATAAATCTAGGCAGTCGGCTACAACTGACGCCCTAGAAAAATCTTGTAGCTAATTTTAGCTTCCAACTCCTGTAATTTATCGTTGTATTTTTCTTTCATTCACAATTTTATATCATTAATTTAAATATACCAGGAATACTTTTTTTGCAATTTGGCCACTCAATGTACCTCCCACGAATGTAATTTTGAATGTAACTTCATTATCGAAGCCTTTGATCACAAACAAATAAACTAAATTATTCGAAATCTGGATATAATCCATATCGGTCCCTTGGGGTAAGCGCTCGCACGAGGCGGCTATGCCTGTTGCTCTTAGTGAATCAATTACGTTATCCGTATTGACGTCGACCACATACAATATGCTTGCCAATCGCGCGCTTGGAACAACACGAAGTCAGGATTAGGTTATGGCGAATGCTTTGTCGGTATGTCAGCTATTGTTCTCTAAATGTCCAATATTATAGGTGTCACATTTCTAGTGGATTGTATGTATACTATCTATGTCTTTAATTAAATTTAGGATAGTTGTCACATAATAAGAATAAAAATGCTCTATCGTCTTTGATCAGAAAATAGAAGAAACGATTTTCTCGAGTTTCTGAGAATTTAACAATTTACCTTTTTTTTTGGAAATATGAAATAAACACTTGTAAATATACAAAGCAATTATACTTTGTATAAGTTAGGATTAGAATATAATAATATAACGACAGTTATAGGTACTGCAGTGGCATGCATTGGTTTTCCGACCAGGTAGGCAGACATTAGGCAAATTAAGCAAAAAAGACAAATTTCTACAAAAAATAACGAAACAAATGTAAAAAACTATTTTCTACTCACTTTTTAAAGTTCCTTATTTCTTAATATGTGGTTCAGGTGTTAGCCTACAAAATTACTAAGTTATTAATTTGTTTTCTCAACAAATAAAAACTTATTAAAATTCTTGAAGGGATTTGTACGTACTTTATCTATACAGTCTGTATTTTCGCTACAAACTATGCACTGTAACTTTTCCATATTTATACAGACACAACCATTTCTGTTTATAACACTACAGTAACTTCACAAAACCACATTAAATCACAGACCGAATAATTACGAAAATAATACAAACTACGGCCGCGCCATTCGAGAAAAACTACAACAGATTATAAATATCTAAAAGACAAGCAAGTTACAACAGATAAAAGAAAACAAAAATTATTTATTTCAACTAAAAAAGTTATTAATTATGTAGTTGTAAACTTTAAAAAATTCTATATTTTATTTACAAGTTATTAGTATTTTATAATATTAGATAGATGTATTAAAAATATAGTAAATCTGGAATTAATGTATTTTTTATTTGTTGAGCAGTATGGTCAATACCTTTGCTTCCCGAAGTAGGCATGCCTACATTCTCTCTCTGGAAAATTGCGAAGGTCAAATGTCAGGGCGCTGGCGCATGCCAAACAGAGATTTTTTGCTTTCACCGTATTATAATTAGGAAAAAAGTAGCTTATTATTAAGTGTGCGTGCGTATATGAATAGGCCAAAATCGTGTGAGTGTTAAGTAGGCAGTCGCGCGAGTGCCTACTTCGCGACGTATTATGAAGCTTTGTATTGAATGTGACGTCATTATGTATTTGTTTGGTTATAAGTTTTATTATTTGTAATTTATTTAATAAGTATGATGGGTGTTGACTGATTTATTATATTTATATCGTAATAAGTAAGGATAGTTAGTTGGATCTTAAGAGGTAGGCGCTGCCTAATTGCCTATATGGCAAGCACGCCACTAGGTACTTGTAAGAGCCTAAAGGATTTGCGTATTATTATTTCCATAGAATCTGATAACCATGTATGCTACCAAAAAAATAGTACGTTTTACGAAGTAAGTATACCGCGTAGTAAAATAGACACTTCCTGCTAAAATAATAGCATTATATGACCTCTAGCACGCAACACACCGATAAGGAATATTACCCCACCTAATTACGGCCAACTATTAAACGGAGCTAGTATGTATATTCCTTAGTTATAGGATACTAATATACGTAACAATAGAACAGATAACTTTGTACGTATGTGTTATATCATCAACATCATATTATCGTGTATGTTTCATCACAACAAGGCCCACTATGTATTTCAATTTTGTAATATTCTCGCGTCTCTTGTTAGTTTTACTGAAATCATACTCATTATAAATGCAAAGTTAACTCTGTCTATCTGTATGTGTGTGTGTGTGTGTGTGTGTGTGTGTGTTACGCTTTCCCGGCTAATACGATTTTGATAAAACTCGGTATGGGGTAAGCTTGGATCGCAAGAAAGGACATGGGTTACTTTTTACCGCCTTAACCAATATTCGCGTGAGCGAAACCACGAGAAACAGCTAGTAGTATCTTATAATCGAAAGTTACGATGACAAAAAAGGTTTTAATCCATACATACAAAACAATGTGTATAAAAATGCCTCATACTGTTTCTGCCTAGCCTTTTCCCAAGCTATGTAGGGGTCGGCTTCTAGGCTTACCAGTTTAATCGGAATACCGTGTTCATTATAACAATGAATTGAATTTTATGTCAAGTACTGGACACTTCAACTGTGATAACGAATTCAGAATATAATGAACGCCCGCATGACAGTGGCTAGCCTACAATATTCTACAAAATTAAGTATTACATGATTTTATGAAACGTTTAAACTTCACATATGATAATAATTCTTTAAAACAATAGGGTATATGACTGGTTTATAAAAACTGTTGTACGCTAATCACTGATGTCTAAGGACTCTATAGAAAAACAAAAATATATCCCGCCAAAACACAAGGTGACAATATGGCGCCACATGTCATCGTGACGTCACCTGCTTGTAAACTTTGGTTGTTGACTACTGTTGCGACGCAATTGTTTATAAGCAGGTGACGTCATCAACCCTTCGGCCAATCACAGTAGTTTACGATCACGTGACTAAAGTAGACAAAAAAACATTCATCGCCATCAATAGATCCTATATTTTACATGCTGTCAAATACCCTATTATATTTCTGTGCTTAAACTTGATATGGCCATTACCATATAAGTGTGAAATAAAAGTTGTGAAGGCATGCAAACTTATTAAACAAAAACTAATAAATAATAATTTGATTAAGAAATTATTTTTCTTTTTATTAAATTAATTACTTTGTAAACTGTAGTTCGTAATGCGTATCCACCTCGTCGATTACGAAGTAATTTAAAACCTTATTAAATGATCCATTTAAATTTGCAGATTTATTAAAAAATATCTCAATTAAGCTTTTTAGATTATGTATATTATTATTCTCTTTGTAGTTACGAACTATTCAGCATTTATATAACTCGGTTGTCAGGAATAGGCCATTTCTACCCTTGATGTCGTAAAAGTCTTAAAGGTCATGGCATAGCCGTCGCCTCTTAATAACAACAAATTCTCATTCAAACGTGGTGATTATGGTAGATAGGAATGCCATAATTTGCAGCGGTTGCTGTAATGTTTGCTCGAATGTTTACCGGCTGATATCACCACGATAATAGGTTAAGAAAATCCTTACTGAAAACCCGACTGCGGCAAAACTAGGAAGGTTATGTGGTTTGACACGGGGTAAAGAGCACATTTGGTATAGATTCAGTATAAAAAATATCAGCTCAAAATTATATAATTAAATAATGATTATATACAAAATACAATGTTTCGCATCAATTATTCGACTCATAAAATCATGAAAAAGTGTCACCGCACTACGGGGGTCAATATATTATATCGTCACTCGTTAAATCTACACTAATATTATAAAGCTGAAGAGTTTGTTTGTTTGTTTGAACGCGCTAATCTCGGGAACTACTGGTTCGAATTGAAAAATTCTTTTTGTATTGGATATAACGTTTATTGAGGAAGGCTATATAACATCACGGTACCACCAATAGGAGCGGAGCATAAATGAAAAATGTTGCAAAAATTAAAAACCGTTGAAACTAAAACTAAAACATGCGAACTAAGTCGCGGGGGACAGTTAGTGTTAACATACATCGTTTCACCGATCTACTTATGATTTTTAATATCTTTTACCTATTCTAAAAATATACACAAATGTAAAACCAACATTTCATCGACACTGACATGTACTAACTAAATTGACAATTGACAATCAGTCTATTGCTGGGTCCTATATTCAAAAAACGATTCGTGTTGCTAACGGACGGTAGAATTTTCTAAGCAAAACGAAGAAAATTCTACCGCTCGTAAGCAAAGCGAATCATTTTTTAATATAGGAACTGGCCATAAGTGAAAATGCTTGTTTCAAGTCTGGGTGTTCTTTGTGCGTGTGATTTGAATGTTTGTGAAACCCCCCGCGACACAAGGATTAGACTGCTTAGTGCGGGAGTCGTTTCAAAAAAAAAAAAAAAAAAAAGAACGTGAAAAATGATTTCATAAATGTTGATTTATGGTTCAAATCAAGTTAGTATCAAGTACCTTGATATACTAATTCCTCGATTACCTGAAAAGCTTACATTAAAACCTACAATAAGAAAGTTATTTACACAATAACTCAATCAATCTATGTCGACTACACGCAAAACAATATGCCTAAATGACATCTAATTTGAATTACATCGAATACCAACTACGTCAAACCTCTCTTATTTCGGCTCAAATAGGTTTACATTATGCCTTATTGGGAACAAAATTAGATAAGTAACAAAGCCTTTTATGTATATGGGACCGTCGAAATATATTTGGATGCTTCTATAGTCAATTAAGAATGATAATAGTATCTTTCAAGACTGAATTACTTTCTGAGATAGGCTAAAGAATACTTTGTTATCATACACTATAAAACCTTATAATGATACCCATAGTAAATTGTATTTATATATGTGATAGAATATATTATTTAATTTTACCATTAAATACCATTACTTGACGTTATTCTGTGTAGAGTTTTTAGTGTTAATGACGAAATAAATACAAAAGACTAAATTTTTGAGTATAGAATATATTTATCCCATTTGATATTCCATCATGATGCAACGAAGTCTTATTGTTGATATTCTTATTAATATTGTAAATACGAAAGTAACTCTGTGTCTGTCTGTCTGTATGTCTGTCGCGCTTTCACACCAAAACTACTGAACCGATTTAAATGAAATTCGGTGCACAGATAGTCTAGACCCTGAGAAAGGACATAGGCTATTTTTTGCCGCGATAACCGACATCCACGCGAGCGAAGCCACGTGAAACAGCTAGTCTATTATATTTACTAGATTCATACATACAAAACAGGCAACAATGGGAAAATTATAGGATAACTATATGAAATGCTATTGTATTCAACCCACGCCGAGGGTACGGCGTAGGGATATGTCGTACTTTCACCGACTAAAAACACCCCGGTTCCATTTTTCTGCCTAGGCTGGAGTCACGGGATCGCTAGCGCATTCTCTGCTACAAATACACTTAAGTATACTGTTACTTCTAAGTGCTTTCTAGCTCTACTTTCCGTGTTTAACCTCGGTGGAAGTTAAATCACAGATCTTAGTAAATTACGTAAATGAGTTCAGTACCTATTCTTAGCCAAGTTCCATCAAAATGTTAATCTAGAGAATAGTAACGAAACACGTTCATTTATCGGTCTGCTGATTTTTATTCTTGTTTAAGTTACGCAAGAGTCTTTGTCGATAGACCAAAATTGTACCTAATTAGTAGTTTACTGAGTTACCTAACAACGTAAATAAATATAACAGATTCCATTCATAAAGTAACAAATAGCGTACAGAAATGTCAAATTAATTGTTATATCAACAAGGATCAGGAATAATAATAAAAATATTAACCCTCAATGAACTTTTTAATGTAGATTAAAAAGAATAACGTGTTGAAACGCAATTTATTGTTGATGAGCACGCAATATCTTCTATTGAGTGCTATAATGAATGTAAAATATTCGTATAATTAATCAATTTTTAAAATTATCATGTCTATGTAAATAAAAACCAATTGTCACATGTATGACGGAGCGAAAGCCGACCGATTTAGCTGCTTTTTAGTTGTTTGTAATTGTCAAGGTTTGTAAGAAAGATAATATGCCAAAAATCTGCAGGAAATGTCAAAAAATTAAAAGGACAATGACTGTCAGGTCTGCTAGTCTATATCTTTACTCCAATACGAATATTATAAAAAGGAAAAATTGTATTTTTGTATGTTTGAAACTCAAAAACTACTGTATCAATTTTAAAATTTTAATTTTTTTCTGAGAATCATAGGTATTTCTATGCTACCCGTGCAATGCCGGGGCAGGTCGCTAGTCATAAATAAAACTGCCATTTATTAATGGTGATATTCAATCAATATTAGTCAACATGATACTACTTTAAGCTGAAGTTTTGAATGGGAAACACGTTTTAGTCGAGTATTTAGACTAGATTCAAGAGAAAAGCGCTGTCCCTTTGAATGCAAATAATATAATGGTATTGCTATAGATATTCGCTTCTCAAGGCTTTAGGTATGCTTTTGTTTTAGCAATGAGATTTCATAATGAGAGTGTTGAGGAAAACGGAGGAAGAAATAAAAGCGTTCTTTGACGTGAAGCCGCTTATATATTATGATTTACGTATTATTTATAAAAGTATCTACTTTTATTCAATAATAACAAACATAGTTAATGGTTCTTGTGTGTCACTTACAGAACAAAAATTTAAATATATATTATTATATATATATATTTTTTTTATTTTGGTTTATCATTCATTATCATCATTATAGTAGACTGCCTTCATCTAGCAGCCCTAGGCCAAAGCTCATGGAGTGACACGAGAGGGTATGCTTTACCTGCACCATGAGAAAACTATAAAAATACTTAAATTTTTCCCATGTATTTTAAAGGCATTAAATGTTTGATTGTTTTAACAACAACGGTATTAAACATTTGCAAGTTCACAATGTACCTTGAAGTACAAACAACGAATTGTTGCCGGGTACAGTCTATTTCTGGAACTTCTGAAAACCTAAAGTTTATTGCAAAAACAACAATAATTCATCCAAAAGGGTTGTAAAGGCCTACCTAATTGCGAAGTTTACTTAGAACCTTGTGTTCGTTAACAAGAGTATACGTACAATATTGTGTACTATGTTTGGGGTACCATTTTGATAAATGACAAGAAATTGAGAGCCATACCGTGTTGAATACTGACAGATATTTTAAGGTCTAAGTTAACAAATATATGTCATAAGTATGATTATGAGTTGTCTTGTTGCCATAATACAGGCCCTGCCTAGTTTGGGATCAGATAGCCGTGTGTGAGTTGTCCCACGATATTATTATTACATTATTATATCTACGCCAATAAAAGATAATCATAAATACAACAGCAAAAAGTATTTGCTTCAGTTAATACTACTCAATTAACTTGCGCCACAACGCAGTGTGTGCTGGCCGAAAAATCGCACGAATTGCGTATTTAGTGGTCGCGGTTGCCCAAATTGCGGCAGCAATCCCTTTGTGACGCATCCAACGCCACTCGACTTATTGGTCGTTAGTGGTCAGACTTTTTGTCAGACTTCACTGTAAAAATACCACCCTTATAAAAGTTTTGCACTGGGGGTCTAAAGTGGTTGTTTCACAAAACCTTATTATAAAATAATGTTCAAAATTCCCAGGATTTATTGGTTAGAATTCATTTAAATGACACCATGCTCTATACGATCTACCTTATCGATTAAAAAGTTTTCAAAGACACATTTGCCGAACGTCAATTGTTATCCAAATAGTTACATGACAATGATAAACGACGACCATAAGCTATTTTATTTTAATTTTAGTTTATTTATTTATTTTTTTGTTAGGCACAACAAACAGCGTTTAAATAAAAAATATAAAATACCTATATCAGTTCCAGTACAAAATTGCTAGAATAATAAATATGGATTATCCACAGATACAATACTACTTGGTTACTCTGAACTTACAAATTATCTCTATAAAGATAGAAAACAATAAATTAATATTTGTGCATAATTCAAAGCTGATCATTTAAAGTAAAAAACTTATATACCTACCTATATACATTAAGTGGTTAATGTATGTAACACTACTGTGTAACAGCTGTACCTATGTGACTTTAACATATTTGTTTAGATAAACCTAATTAAAGTAGTGTACAAAGTTGAAAATTAGCTGCACTAAGGAACAACTTGATGCCAGTACCTACAGAACAAATTAATTAAATATTACACATACGATCTCGACTATTCCCGAATTTAGATGTAGGTATGTTAATAACATTAGACGACTGGTCGATATACTACTGTACACCAGTATACTGTTATTGGAACAATGCAAGATGATATTTGCTTCTGTTTATTTAAGACACAAAGATAAATTTGTATTAAAATTTTGGGTAATTAATGGTTTGCTTATAAATAGATCAAATGGGAAACATTTTATGTTTCCCATTTGATCGATTTAGGTTAATGCCTACAGAATATTGTTATAAAAAGTAATTTTTGAAAAAATAATCTATAGGTACGTACTATTAAATAAAATTGAAGTGTTTGTTTGTAATATCAGAGTAACCATTTTTTACTACATGAATATGAATGTATATGTATATACGGTAGATACAATAAAATATTATTTTTTTACAATTTTACACTGTCTTTATGTCGGTATATCTAAGGAGTAACTTAGGCTACTTACATTTTAGAAAAAATCTAAATTTTTTTGTAAAGTTCCACGCGGATGAAGTCGCGGGCACAGCCAGTGTGGAATTAAATTTATACTTAGCTAAGAACCAACATTTCAATACGATTTTTTTACATACTTTGGCATTGCAAATCATGAAACATCCGTTTTTAGTTAAGTATATTGCCAATAAAAAAGTAAAAAGTTTCTAGTAACATGTTGGTATGAATACATACTTTAACAGGGATTTAGTGATAAGTTAGTCTTACCTTCTGCAAATTTGATTTTTGTGGTACCTTCCAGAATTTTGTACTCAAAATTACTGTTCGCACATTCCTTCTTCGCTATATACCCATCCAGGGAATTAATTCTATTACAAGTGGACGTAACACGTATTATAAAGCACGTCAGGTCCGGATTCATTGCTGTCACTCGTAAAATTGCCACTCGTTTTTATTGAATCTGAATTTTAAAGTCCCGATGGACGTTAAACTTTATTCACAACGGCTGCCCACAGACACGGGTATTCTCTTAATGTATGTTCCAATAAATTTGCGGTCAGTGTTTATAGTCTCTTGGTTAGAACTTTAAGTGAATACCTAACACCTAGGTGCACTTCAATGTCTACAAAAATATTATGTTTAGCATTTATAAAGAACTAAAAATACCTACTTCCTTTTTGTTTCATTGACAATTCAATACAAAGAATAATAATTTAATAAGAACAATAATACTTATTCTAACTTTTTTGTAAATTATATTATACTTATATAGATCGAAGTTCGAAGAGGAGTAATTTACATATTATATTAACATTGTTAGATTAAATTTGAAACATCTTGTAGAAAAGACCAAATCATCAAACAGATTTCCAGGGACATCAAATTATTAGCAGATTGTTCCCAAACTTTAATTATTTAGTTAGTAAACAAGTTACAACTAGGTATCTAAATAGGAGAGTTTAATTGTTGTTTGTGATTTTAAACAATCTGTTGTTAGGAACTTTCGATGTCCTAATTGACTTCAATGACTGGCAAGAATCAATAGGTTCAAAATATTAAATTTTATCTATGGAAAACAAAACATGTTTATCATTGCGTAAAATTATTCATCTAATAAAATCATAGGCATGAGACAACTAATTATTAGAACAAATTTTATGACAAAATTTGGCTCTAAAAATTTAAAACATAGTAAATCAAAATATCTCTTAAATAGCACTAATTGGCTACTTTTGGGGCGCACGAACTGAAAGAATTCTCATTACAATTTCAATACCGTCTTCAAATTGTAATCACGAAGACGCTTCTCACAAAAACAGGCAATCCGAACCATTTCAAAATAAATCGACGAATATCCACATTTATTTCGTCCTATCCCATCGTATTGTTGAATATGGCTTATTTAAGATTACCCACAACAATCAAACCGAGCATTATTGCGTTCGTTGGAATTTTCTGCGCTTAGGTACCGGAATGTTCAGATATTGAATTCTACTCATATAATAAAAAATGTCGTTCAGCTATATATGTCGCTGTAACGATCCATGATAGATAACTGAGATAAATAAGATTCCGATTGTTTTATAAATAAATTTATGAATATGGAATGTGTTCACTTTTGAAATGTATGTCGCAAGTTGTTTATGCGAACATTTCAGATTGGAAAGTACCATTTAGGTACACAGATTCATTCACGGATATCTTTCCTACGTTTTCAATTATGTATGTAACTTAAAAGTGTAGTTAAGCTGGCTACCTACTAACACATGACTAAGTATTTATCTAAAAAAATCACCAGTTCAGAAAAAACCTTAATATTTTGGCTTCTTTAACCAAAATGCTACAAAAAAATGCTGATTCGGATGTTAAGGAAAGTTCTCGAATATTCAGATACCGGAGCTCAGCGGCGAGTGGACTTAAGTGTACGATCAGCCATCAGCGCGCAGCCGACCGAATTTACTAAGTGGTTTCACAGGGAAGACATCACAAAAACCGTTGTTTGCACACCCAGGATACCAATTAAAGACTTCTTAGACAAAAATGTTAAATACAATTTCTCACAGATTTTTTCATATAGTCGCAAGTGTTTCATTTATCAAAGTCTACTCTGAGCACTATTTCTCTGCAACAGATTTAGACCAACTGTATTTGTTTTAAGCAGTATATTTTGTTCTTAGCCTTTCTTGAGACACATTGCAAGAAACCCAATCTACCACTTTCCAGATTGTTAAATAAGTTTTACTGATAAATGTCTAGTTTTTGTAGCTTTCTCATTCGAGCCAGGATAAGAAACGAAAAAAATACATTTTATAGAATAGTATTCTTGAAATAGATGGCAATTGCATAAAGATTTTGGATTTTTGTGTTACGAATGTTATAACTTCTTTACACCGTAATTCATGCATTTAATGTATTCCTCTAAATGCAGATCACGTCACGAACATTTTAAACACACATAAATTGTTTCGGACTCCAGTTATATTCATTAGTAGCACACTACTTGAATTCACTTTACAAATGCAGATTTAAAGTGAGATATTTTATACTTCATAGTGTCTTGCTGTAAAATTATTATAATGACCGCTAATAACATTATTACAAATAAAATAAATTTTTGTCTGAAGAATTTAGTATAATATATAATTATCCACAGAAATGAGGTTATTTAAATATATCGATCTAACGATTTATTATTCGAGGAACGCATTGCGCAGAAAACTGGATTCTAAATTTAAATGAGAAGTAGCAAACCTTTAAATGAGCAATTGTGGTCAATGCTCGTTGCCTCTCCGCAAAAAAAATTGGTTTTTGTTCTGTATGTAGTACCTACAAGAGATTTAAATTAAGTAAGTAATTTTTATTTTTCTGAAAACATTTAGGTAAATTACAAAACAATTTTAAAAACAAAATAAGTTAGCATTCACAAAACGTCGACTCTAAATTAATCACAGCGTTAATGTTAACAAAAAGTACTGGTGAGTGGAGTGCAATCGAGTGGAATCTTCCTGATAGCAAACTCCGAATATTACGCCTCTTTTATACTGAAACGACGTCAGTGTAATGACACACTTCAGTTAATTGTCTGTTGCTAATAAGTAGGTTTACCGCCAACTAAGAAGAAAGTATTATTTGGCAACGTTGTCGTGGTGGCCTAGCGGTTCAACGAACGGATTTTTATGCAGACTAGATTGGTTTTTATGATATGCAGTAAGTCAAAGAGTGTGTGTGATAACGTCACACAGGATACAAAATTATTTGATAAATATGGGTATAAAAAACTAGCATTATATATCATATATAGCAACATAATTATGTATTAATCAGCACTGCTAAAACCAGAACGGACCGTTTTAAAATAAACTTAACCATTCATCATAAGCAAGCATTGCTCATTATACCACGTTGCTGTTGACCTACAAGTGTCGCCAAACATCATTTATCACAGCAGACATACTTGTAACTGTTGTATGCATGTCACTCGTAACAGTCGCACGGATGTTACGCCCTAGTAGGCGGAGACCTTTGAGATAATTAATTGGCTAATTGTCTTTGTATATTCTGATATTGGCATTAAACTTGCTACATAATTAGTAAGTTGTAATGTGTTTTTCTTTAGAAATGGTATACATATTAGTGTATATTTTAAATAAATATTTAATTAAAGCGAAATAATGTGAGTTTAGCGATGCTGTGGTTATACTTTGATATTTACAAAATTCTAAATTATAAATATATATCAAGGAAAAAATTTAATCCATTTTCGTATTTCTTTACATGTACTGAACATATGAATTTCTTATTACTAAACATCAGAGACTTTCATTTTGCTGTCGTAACGAGGTTCCTATACACACGTAGTCTTGTAATTTTACACTAAATTACCTTTTTTCTTTTAAAATACAATTTATTTCCTTTCACGATTGCTTGAACATAATAATGTAGCTGCAAAAAGGGTGTTATGTTTTTTTTATTCAGTGTTTTAACACAAATAATAAACAAGCCTAGCAAATAAGACGTGGACTGAATTCAGGTTTCTTTGTGTCCAATATTTCTGTACCTACATTTAAGTTTTTTATGTTCATTTCATTTAGTTCTCCCATGTTCTATTTTACGTCTAGATATAAATCTTGTTCAATAACTCATTTAAACACATATACTACAAACGTTATAATAATTGTTACAAAACTTATGTTCAAATGTAAACAATTAAGGTACAGATACGTGTTAAAAAAAGGAATCAGTTTTTATAATGTATACAATATTATTATTATTTATATTACTGTAAAGTAATATAAATAATATAATAATAATATTAATTAAAATTAAACTGTCTTTATGTACTCATGCCTCTATTGATACCATTCAACGATAATTTATACAAAATCCCATCGAGTAAATGTCGGACTCATTTTTATTTAACATGCAAACTACGCAAAGGCGGGATCAAGTGTAAAAACCTATGATCCATTAATTCTCGCCTTGGATGGAACATTTGCAAGTTTTATCAGTTTTTATAAGAACGTGTGGGATTGGATTACTGGTGTCAGTACACTCGAAGTTTTTATAAAAAGAGTATGATAGTTGCAATCTCTTAGAATGAAGAGGGTTCATACGATTGGTATATTATCGTCCGAATGCCTATTACCGATTACGAAAGAACCGCTTTTTCTTATTTAAGTTTGGCATGTTAGTTATAACATTAATTTTAATTAAAAACAGTTTTTTAGATTTATTAAATGAGACAAGAACTGAAATAGGTACATACAGACTTATTTGAAATGAATTAAAACACGTTATTAATATCCGACACATTTGCAAAATAACGAACATGTCAGCAAAGAACCTTCCAGCTACAATAGTGAAATTCACATTAAGTAAAACGGAGAGCCCTCAATAAACTCATGAACTTTAGTCGTTATCAAATAAAGTAGGAAACATCAGCGGTCTAACATAACAGAGTACACCAGTATGTACACACTTAACCCCGCTCCTAGGCAATCAAAACGTGTAAATTGTTTCGGAGCATTAAATTCAATCAATTTACACTGAAAACAATAGCGAATCGCGACCGAGAACCAAGGATTTACAGAAACAAATGAATATCGGTGAACATTACCGCTGAGATAATTAAAACCGAAGCTTAATGAAATTAAAATAGTCAGTTGTAAATGAAGAGAGAATATAAATTCTAGGAATAGCTTGAGGACTACCTGCTTCGTTCTGTTATTGCACTTGGTTGGCTCTCACACGCGAGTCTGGGTGCCTTAATTATTCCTCTAGTACGATAACATGATAATAACAATGTATTGATGTTATAGATTTTATGTTTTATAATTTAAAGTAAATTCTGTGTATATATCTTTAAACTAAGATTGAAAGGCAAAGTTTTCTGAGGTACAGTCTGATTAAATATTAATAAATATTACAAAAAATAAATAAAAAATAAAACTAGCATTTAATATTTTAATTCACTTAAAAGTTTCATATACAATATATATTTTTATATTGACCAAACGGTAAAAATACTCAAAAAGTTGAGTAACGGCGCATGTAAAATACATTTTGCCTCTATAAAAAAATATCAGGAAAACGTCAATATTTTATAGAAATCGCGTCCGGCCTCAACGATCATACCACCCAAGGCTCTAACCATAAACAAACTTAATCACTGAACCCAATCTTTTTAAAGGTTGGTTAAAGGTAAACATAGTGAATACAACATCATTGTAACTTATTCTGTGAACCTATTATCACGGATTTACCTTGTCATAAAATTGACCCAACCAAACATTATTTACTATAAATATTTACCCTCTGTAAGTGTCCAGTATTTTCTTTTGTTTTATCAAATTGAAAGTTTTATAGATTTTGTTTTTTGTTTGGTGAACTTTGATTGTTAAAATAAATTTATAAATATTATTAAATTGAAATGGTACAATTTACTTTAAAAAAAAAAAAGTTTATGATAATGCTAAAAAAAAAATTGATAATATTGTAACAAAATTTTTGGTCGTTTTCACTATAAATAGATTTCACCGCAAACAATTCAAAACTCTTTTGTTACCGAATTAAATTTCTCGATAAAACAACTTTATTTAACAACGTAAAATTTATATTTATTAATGAGTATCATGTCACCATACTTCATAAAGTTAATTAACTTGTTCTAGGAAAACAATAGGTTATGTTTGGGTTCGAGTCGTGAGGTTTTAGGTCGACCTCAACCTTTGTCGCGTCGTTTCAAATATATCAATTAAATCTTAATAGGGTAAGGGCACTCGAACTTATTAAGTTACACATCAAGTTACTCAAGTCATCGAATAACTGTTTAAACAACGCGAGGAATCTATTTGTTCAATTAACATTTATAATATGATGGTTACATATGAACTGCCTTTAATTTATACCCAAATAGTTTTGATGTCAAATTTAATAAATTTATCATCATGGAACTATAAGAATATAAATGTTAAGTAAAATTCTTTTAAAATTTTAGTAAAATAATGTTATATTATATGGCTTAGGCCCGCTTGCACAAGCCCCGGCTAACACGAAGTTAAATTGACAGTTTGTCATACAAAATTGACAATTTACCCCGTCTTAGCAACTAACTCTGAGTTACGTTTTTATGCAAGTGGGTGTTAAAATGCTAAATTGAAATGTTTCATATGACCATTTTAAATTCCTAGTTATTTGTAGTATGCAAAATAACGTAATTAGTAATTAAAGGTTCAAATATAGTATTATTCACATGAATCCCATTTATATAACGAGAAGAACCTAACCGGTTACATTCAAGCCTCGGGCGCTTCCGACTATTTATGAACAACACCGAAAAGGCTTTGAGGAAACTACTGAACAAATTATAATGTGGTTAACAACTTTACAAGCCTAATTAATTTAACCATAAAACTTTACTTCATAAGATACTAGCGACTCGCTCCAGCTTCGCATGGGCAGCCAAATATTAATAAATTATACACAAAAACCTTCTTGAATCATTCTATCGATTACTAAAAAACTGCATTAAAATCAAAAGATAGGATAAGCACGTAAGAGATAGCAAAATATACAATTAAAAACTTCCTAATTAGGAGATTGTTATTAGCGCTCTCGTTTTGAGGACTCGAAAATCTCCTAATTAGGAAGTTTTCAATATATCTTATTATAATATTATTAAAATAGATTCATTCTAAAAGAAAACTCCTTAGTAACCCTCTCCAAGCTAATTAATACAAATAATATCTTTTATAATAATTCAATTAATTATAATTAAATTATTTAATTAATATGAATTTCTTGAAATTATTGAATATATATATAAAAATTGAACTGATCCGATAATTTTGTTTATTGAGTTTGATTTAGGTGCCTTGTTAAATTAAAATATGCATCCAAAAAAAAAAGAAGAAATATAAATTCCCTATCCAGAGTTTTAATTAAATCTATCGACCGTCAGTAAATTCAACTTTGATAAGCAAATCAAATTATCCCTTTTTTTTCCTTATTCTTTTCGGAAGGGCCACTAAGTTGAAAAGTTGACTGACGAATTGAAAACTAAGTTAAGAAAATTAAAACTTGAAAACCTAATAATTATAAACCAAGGCAAGCCTTTACATACATTTTATTAAATGGAATTAGAAATCTCAGGAAAAGAAATCAATACAAACACAGAACTTTTGATTGTCTACATTCTCGTAGACATTCGTAGAGCTTTTGACGTAGCAAGATAATAGTCTACGAATCCGCTCAATGGTTCATATCTACGTTCATGTGTTTGTATGTCAAAGTCAAACTATGCCTTCAAATGGTTTATAAAGTGCATTGTTTGCGAGCTGATAGGTGGATAAGTAAACACATGGTGACGTCAGTCACTTAGAGATGCTAATGCAAATCGACGTAATATTATCCTTCAGCCGTCTACTACGGGACCTAAATAATTCCTTTACTTTCTTTGCTCCTTTGATAAAAATGGCTTTCATGAAAGCATTTTGATGTGAACTCTTGTATTTTATTATTCTCATTTTCTTTTTTATTTATTTAGGTACATTTTTAAGTGACTTCAAATGGAAGAGTTTATCACATTATTACTTTTACGTACAGTATTATTTTTTTCTAATATTTTCGTTACGAGACACGATCAACAATAAAGTATTAGTATGAATTGCAATTAAGTATTGAATATTGATATTGCTAAAAATATTTTTGGCATTGATAGGATATATGGATGGACCTCAGAGGTAAGCATATAATTTCATAGTATTATCGAAGTTTTCGTCTTAGGTTAAAAATAACTTCAATTAAATTTATATTGGTCCTATATAAATTAACTGTGTAACGAGAAGCTATTACTATTAGTGTTGCAGTTACTGGATGGTACTATATTTATAGCAAGGATTTACAAACATAAATCTTACATGGCCAAACAATATCCGGTGCCGTACCGCGTGTGCTCGTATAACCGCAGCATTACATATGACGCTGCGGCTCACACAAGCCTAGAGGCGAAAGACATCAATCACTTACAACGTACAATCACAAAGAAAAATAAATAAAAATACAACTATGTACAGGCAGCAACAAAAGTAAATAAACAATATCAGATTTATAAAACACTTAAATGCAATAAAAGTCCATAAATTGACAAATCATGATATTACAGCGTACACTTCGTGATATGACTATTTTGTTACCTTGTCTACATCAATTTATGGACTTGAAATAATATTAAAAGTGTCCTGTAAAACTGATTTTTTCATCAACTTTTGCTGCTGGCTGTACACTGTACAGTCGCGGAACGCGACGACGATTCATCAATTTGTTTTGAACAACTTTTACAAATCGTGTTTTTAAATTGCAATGTGTTTACAATAGAAAAGAGAATCGCGCTACATTTTTTGTCAACAACAACGAACGATAAATTCGGAGTTTTAATATGTTGTCATTATTAACTCTTGATTTATAGAGGCTATGCTATATGTGATTTATTAGATTTGAACTATATTAAATGAATCAGTAGAACACATATATTTGATTTGACTTCATCGTAAACGTGGGTGTTTATGGTACCTTCGTTGTCTCCGATTAAATTACTCATGCTTTAGCTTACTTTGGGTTCAGAGCAATGAATGTGATGTTTTCCACATTCATATATCATCGTCCACATTTACTGATCCACCACTTAAGAAAAATTTACACAAAATTAAGTAAAATAATCGCGCGTTTGAACTTCTGGCAGCGCATATAAAAATAACAATGTGCAATATTTTCCATATTTCACTAAAACTCTATTTTAGCACCAGATTGAGTACATTTTTATCTATAACAAAGAACCACACAATACACTCATTATCTCAGGAACTTTGCCCGAAATACCGCCACGTCACCTCTAAGCCCTAAGCTCAAGATCTTTCATTTATTCTCATCCTTTCGTAAAAGATAAGATCACATAAGACACCGTTGTGTATTTGCTCATTAAATGTCGGATATATACATTTTATTCTGGTTTCTTTATAAAAAAATACTATAGTAATAATCTATAATATGGTCCCATAGATTGATTTAAACGATTTCCAACTTTATTTCCAATACCATAATGTTTTAATAACGTTTGAAAAAAACTAACTATTTAACTAATTTTAATATACAACAAATACCCTAACACTAACTTAGTAAAGCTAAATTTTCATCTTGAAATTTAAAAATAGATAATATTTCTAATAATTCCAAAGTAACTCAATAAGTGATAAAAACTTTTTCTTCTTCACGAACAATTACATTCACTAGTAAAAGATAGTGGAATCTAAAAAGTATAAAATGGGTATTTTTAAAGTAGAAAACTTTCTTATCGTCGATAAGAGCTAACTTTAACCAAGATTATGCCAACATTTGCTAGACTAACATTTACACTACCCCCACTAAATGTGCAAACTGGTGTTCAATGACTTAAATCCCTTCGCCATCGAATATTCATTATTAACTAAACATACATTTAATATATACAGTTTCATGTACTACTAAGTTACTAGCGGTTACCCGCCACTCCACCCGTGTGGATATCGGTTATCGTGGCAAAAGAAGCCTGTTCTTTTGTTTCAAATCGGTTCAGCGGTTTAACCGTGAAAGTGTAACATTCAGACAGAGTGACTTTCGCATTTTTAATATTATGTATGATAAAGCATTGAAAAGTTTATATTTATTTTATTTTGGTGATTACGCCCAAAATTATGAACCTATTCACCTAGGTTTTTATCCAACTACTAAGAAAGGGTTTGTTAAATGATTTTATTATAATTAAAAAAATAAATAATTTCAGTTTTTTTTTTGGTAGATTGCAAATTCTTGTTTCGAAACGTAATCAAAATAATATTCTATGCGACTGTAAACACACCCAATCCAATCACTCATAAGTGATTATGAGGTGAGTTTTAAACTTTCTGAATTCTATCATACCAGTTCTAAAGTGTTATTAAGCCTGTATGTAAATATCTGTATACGTCTCATAATAAACCGCCACAATGAACAGACGTGAGATAATATTACAAACGGATTACTTAGTGAATGCAAAATGTTGACGAAAGCTTAACAGCTAATGGCGCTATGTGTGTGTTCTTAATTGTTTTGAAAATACCTGTCGTATCTACGTACACCGTATGTTTGATAATATAAATTTAATGAAGCGTGTTTAATAAAATAACATCTTGAGCAGAATTTGCTTACTACGGGAATTTTAATTACAAGCTGTTTACAGCTGTTAAATTTTTAAATTTATTTCTTAATTAGATAGTTGTAACTTAATCACAAAATAAAACATGTTTTTTTAATACATAGGAATAAAATAATAATTTTAAAAAATTATTTCATCAGTTGAAAGCTATAATATTTCGGAGTGCTATAGGCATTATTTTGATTAATATTTTTTTATGTGAAAACAGTTTGAAGGGTTGAACAGGTTTTATTGTTTAAAAAAATTGTCAAAGTATTTTGTTAATTTGAAAGTTATTTAGACGAAAACAATATAAACTAATTATACATTAGGTATTTCTACATGCACAATATAATTGCCTTAAGACCATACAATTTAAATCGATATTTTAGCAGTTATCACTAATCTAAAACTAACGCGCAGGTAAATTATTACAATCGGGGACGCGTTCTCAACGCAACAAACTGATACAATACTATTAATTCTTGTGTGCTGATGTGTTGCAGTAATAGATGAATGAGTTGACTGTTGTTACACACCCAGATTACAACACTTGAAGCGTTTGTGTATACAAACGCTACTTAACTGTAATACGTTCTGATTAAGGCCCCGTCAGGGTGATGAGGATTCTGGCAAGGTGTTTACCGCGGTTGAAAGAAAAAATGAACAACAGTCAAAATTATACAAACAAAAAATAAATAAAAAACCTCCTAGCAAACTTCTTACTTTACACCTCCAAGTGACAGTGACAGCATGAGAATTAAGGGTTAAGTAAAGGCTTCTTCTAAAAACCCTAAAAGTATGAATCTTAACAAGTTCATATAACTCTTCAATCACACACAGATGTATATCTATGTGTAAAAAGACAGATGCGCCATCATAGTTCAATAGGTCGGCAAGCCCGCTAGGCTGAAAAGAGACTTACAGATTAAAATAACTTTTTAAGGTATGTACTATAAACTGTTACACCGACAAGGTTATATCTCCAGTAGAAAAAGGTCTTCTACCTACCTAGCCTTTTCCCAATCTATGTTGGGGTGGTCTTCCAGTCTTACCGGATTTTGCTGAATACTGTATTTTACATAGAGCGAATGCCTATCTGACCTCCATAACTCATTTTACAGCGGCAAACCCAGTGTCCTATAATAAGACGGGTTGTCAAAATTGTCAGGTATAAATCAATTGGCCTGTTGGTCTAATGGTTTGTGACGCTAACCGCTAAACCTACGGTCGTAAGGTCGATTCCCACCCAGGACAAATCTTTTTGTGATGAGCATGATCATTCGTTCTATGTCTAGTTGTAATTTATCTATAACATGTATGTTTATCAGATGTCTGGTTGCTATAATTCAGGCTCTGCCTAACTTGGTATCAAATGGCCGTGTCTGAGTTGTCCCAAGATATTATTATTATTATTATAATGACTTAACGACAGCAAAAAAAAATGTCAATATTCAATATCTAGGACACAAAACCAATCAAGCAAGCCTATCGTTTCTCTTCAACAACTATTCTCAAACGAATCAAAGTAAATACAGTTTTGAATCTTCCCTCAACTAAACTTTTGACATTAAATCTCTACTCAAATCGAGATATTATGACTGACTATCATTTTGAAATACGAGCTTTTAGATGGTATCGTTCAAAGTCAAACAAAAGTTTAGTATGAATTAAAACTCGGCCTAACAATAAAATAATTGTTAGCACAAGAAAAAAAAAATCACTTCTTTTTGGTTGAACTAAACTCTACAAAATTCATCAACAGCAACCACCGACAAAAACTCTTTAATTAAAGATTGATTGATGAAGACCCCTAAGAAATATCTATCTTTTAATTAAACTCAGTTTAAAAAGCCGTCATTTATTTACCGCTTATCTTCTTCCATTTCTTATTCAAAGTAACTACTATAGCCATCTGCTGTCTGTATTTTACTCAATAAAAACTTATATTTAAATAGTAAAGCAGAAAATGCTAAAATATAAAATATGTCAAATATGTAATATGAAAAAATTATGAATACAAATTACACGCAACGAAATTTCATTTAATAACTTTGATATCGGTGGTATGCTAACATAGGCGAGGGTAAAAGGCTGTGTATTTATATTTTTCAATATGACTTATGTTTACAGAATACATTTTATTCTGTATGTATTCCAACATCATGTTTATTCGTCACATTTTGGGAAATATTTAAATTTATTTAACGCAACATAAACTTATATTTAAATATATCATTCTAAATCAAAATCATTTATTTGTAATAATAATATTCATCATCATACTAGCGATGGTATAACTTAACATAATATTAATACATAAATAGTTAAGAGCTACGTGCCAGCTACAGCGCCTACGCAGAATTCGTAGGCGTTTTCAAATCTACGGATTACAATTACAATTGCTATTATCGCAACATTATTTAAGCACAGTATACTAGCGTTTGATTTAACGAAAATTCTTTCCTTGAAGTAAAAAATACAAGTCTAGCATGCAAGAAACACATTAGACTTCAAATAAACTTAGTACTCGGTACTGAGTGACGTGATTTCAACAATAAAGAAGTCGTTTGTAGTTTTACGGTCACTCTGTAAAAAGTAATTGATAAAGGAAATTAGTTTTTTAGCTTGTAGTTAGGTACCTACTATAGATACTTCAGGTTTGCCATTGAAAGCCATCAGCATACGGAACTGGATACTTAATGTTTTTAATTCTGTTACTACAGCTAGCATGTTTACATTGTTTTAATTAAGAGTTTCTATTGTTATATTAATTTCAACTGTGTCATTTGAAATATGCTGGTACTTATAGCTCAGGGTTTGCTATTTTAAATATAAACCTGTACGAAACATCTTTGTAAACTTTCTGTGTAACAATAAATACATTATTATTATTATTACATTATTTTGTATCTCTCATTTTTCACGGACTATCCTCAGTAGCGAGAATACCCGGTCCTTTGAAAGGTTTGCGTGGGAACACAGGTCCAACACGCAGCGGCCTTGTTGAGAACTTTACTCTAAACTGGGTTGGGCATTTATTTATTATTATAAGACATGATCCTTGGTATGTGCATGCTACTACTAAGAAAAACTAAGCGTTTTACTCTAATTTCAGTATTAGGCCAAAACTTACTGATTTAAGAATCAAACCCTACGATATTTTGTCCTGATCCAACAATATACCCGTATTCACACAAATTGTTTACATTCTATAAGAAATCGTACCTAACGCGTTCCTATACTTATAGTATCGTGGGTCCAGTCGTTATGAAAACGATTCACAGTCTATCGATACGCGTTACCCTCTAGTATATAGATAATGTTTGCATCCCTTTGTCCGTTTATCTATTGAACGTCCGCGCTAGTCGGGACAGCTACTGTCTCACTATTACCGATATAAAGTTACAAGTTTCATACTCGAATTTCAAACGTGCCGCTCTTTGTATGTTAGACAAAACTTGTTTTTATTTATTTTTATTAGGTGTTCTTTTATTTTTATTATTGGTTGTTTTATAAATAATATAATATACATAAATATAATATATAGTATAGTATATAGAGTAGTATCGTGTCGTGTCGTGGTGGCCTAGTGGTTCAATGAACGGATTTGTGTGCACAAGGTTGCAGGTTCGAACCCACTACAGGCAAGTACCAATGTGACTTTTTCAAAGTTATATGTACTTTCTTAATTATTCTAAGACATCATTGACAAACGGTGAAGGATAACATCGTGAGGAAACCTGGATTCCAACAATTGGAATTTGAAATCGCCAACCCGCAATGAGCAAGCGTGGTGATCAATGCTCGTTCCTTCTCTATATGAGAAGAGGCCTGTGCCCAGCAGTGGGACATTTATAGGCTGGTATGATGATAAATAATATATTCAATCGTTTATATGTACCTATTTTAAATTTAAGTGTATATTTTATTTTCGTCAATTACGACTCTTTAACAAGAACGATATAATTCTACGATAATAGTCTCTCTTGGGTATCAAGGTACGCACATATATTTGTCGTAATGGTTTACCTGATGTTAAACATTTACAGTCGTCCTTAACATAAAGGTTCTACACTCAAATATTGATGAGGCCTTGAAGCTGCGTACTGTCCTCTCAAGTCCTAGTATGCTGCCTGCCGATGTAACGACGAACATAAAACTCTTTAATTTTCGTTAAAACGGGATGCCTTCCATTGTGTAATGTAGCGAACAAATTGTAAAAAGAACTATAGATTGAAGACGATTATTTAGAGGGAAAAATAGGAGGAAACAAACTGGGTAACGTTGAATTTCGAGATTAAGAACAGCTGATACTATTCCGCAGCCGAGAGCCTCTACCCTTATTTTCGTATTTATTTTGCGTCTAGGTTTCCTGCTCAGCTACAGGTTTTTTTTTTTTTCGAGATTAAGTTTATTTTATAACCATCCAAAACAGTAGTAGTAGTAGTTTTTTTTATTTAAGAACTACTGTTTAATCTTTGTTTTTTTTTTTTAATTTATGAAAATCTTATTGCACAAATCTTGAAACCGAACTTAAAGTTTTCGCCAAAAAAACGCGTACTTAGCGCGCGTCAGAGCGTTAAAATTTGTATTGTATTTTGACAGTAGTGCCCTGTCAAACCGTCCAACGCCGCGTCAGAGAGTTTTGTACTACTAGCGCTCTGACGCGCGCTAAGTAAACGTCTGTTTACCAAAGCGTTTAGAGATTATCGAGTGTAATTTCTGTTTAAGTTCCCTGAAATGAAAACTTTTCTTAATTAATAATTTTATAAACTATTATTGTAAATTAAGTATTTAATACACACACAATTATTAATTATTAATTTACATACGTGACTCCCAATCAATTTCGCTATTCAAACGACGTGTAAGGGAACATTTTCTTTCTAGTCTAAATTAAATGCTGTCCATATTATTATTGAATGTGTATATATTTATGTATGTAAATTCTTCTATAAGTGTACTTTTTAGGGTTCCGTACCTCAAAAGGTAAAAACGGAACCCTTATAGGATCACTTTGTTGTCCGTCTGTCTGTCTGTCTGTCAAGACCTTTTTTCTCAGGAACGCGTGGAGGTATCAAGCTGAAATTCATATCAAATACTCAAGTCTATGGTCTCTTGGAGCTGTGAAAAAACAAACTTCTAAGTCAACGCGATCAAAAGATACTCCCGTTTATGCCGCAAATTTTCGACACTCGCAAGGGAATCAAAACCTACAGGGTACTTCCCGTGAACTCAGAATCTTGAAATTTGGTACGAAGCAACGTCTTATAACACAGATAAAGGAAAAATTGCGAAAAGCATAAATTTTTAGTTACATCATATAATAAAAATATTTTTAATAATTTTAAACTTATTACCCCTTTACTCATGAACGCGTAGTGGTATTATATTGAAATTCTTAACAAATACTCAAGTCTATAATATCTTTAAGCTGTAACAAAATCAAACTTCTACGTCAACGCAATCAAAAGATACAGCAATTAAAGCCGCATATTTTGAAACTCGCAACTACTCGCAAGGGAACCAAAACCTAAAGGATACTTCCAGACGACCTGGAATCTTGAAATTTGGCATGAAGCAACGTTATAAAGTACACATATAGGAAAAATTCCGAAAACCATAACTTTACTTATATACCTACAGGTTTGTACGGAACCCTCGGTGCGCGAGTCTGACTCGCACTTGGCCGGTTTTTTATTTTATTTTATGGCTTAAATATTGTATTGTATTTTGTATGTTGCACACTGTGTCTATGTTTCTTTTAAAAATGTTCTGTCGCAGGTCTGCTGGTAGAAATTTCATAAGAAATAAGCAGTACCTTTGTACCTGTTTGCTTTTTACACCTTTTACTGTTTGTCTGTTGTGTGTACATAAATAAATAAATAATATTATTTTATCTCGCTTTAGGTACAGTCCCATGCTACCATGCTAGACGACCTCGTGCCGACGATAGCAGCCAACATAACTGCCGCGACTGGCTACGACCACAACTTCACCGTCACTTTCTACGATGAAGTCACCAACAAATACGTTAACAACACCTCCAATGTTACCGCGGTAAGAAATACGATACTAAAAACAGAAAAAAATATATAGATGGAGCAAAGAGCGAGGGCGACAGATACTGGTGTATATGTATCACATGGCAAACATAAAAGCATTTAAGTAGCTTTCTCTATATTAAAGTTGCATAGGGGTCGAAAGTGCCCTGACTTTAAGAAAAGATGGTACGGTAGAATTCGGCTTGGCGGTAACAATACCGTTCACCCAAATTTCATGTACCTATTCGCATTATTGATTAATTGAAAATTATAAATTCACCTTTTTTTTTAATTCTGTCAGTAGCTTCACATCATTCGTCGTTTTGTTTGCATATTTCTACCATTTTTTGTCGTCTGTGTACTCATCACCCACTGCGGTGGACATCGATCATTATTTTTAATCTTACATCAATTTGCGGAACGTTCGCTCTCCGAGTGACGATTATCGCTTAAAAACATAATTATTCTTTGTGGTAAATAAACAAAGAAGTAATACCAGTAGCTGCAGCGAATAGGTTAAAATTAAGTGTGTAACACTAAAGTACACTTTTTATACCTGCGCTTAGTATTTTATTCGCATAAAAATGTGTTTTTTATTCAAATTTAAGAGTTGCAGCAGATGTGTAGTATAAAAATCTCACTTTACTTTTTACACTTATTTTCCTAGTTTTCTGCTGCAAAACTATTTCTCCATGTTATTACCCGATTACGACTGAGACTTTGCGAAAGTGTTTGGATTTCTTCCGTGTAGAAATGTGTTTGAATTTCATACATATATTATCCATTTTAAGTATATTACGAAAAATGTGTACAAAATGAAAAAAAATGTAGTAATGTTTTTTGTGTGCATAGCGTCTTTTGTGTGCATAAAAATTGCTGTGTAGATACCTAATACCCAAGAAAAAATACACTTTCACTTCTATTAGCTATAAATATTCACAATAAAAACCAGTCAATTTACATTTACTTAGACAAAAACCCTTACGAAGGCAGCAATCAACTCTTATCTTGCCGTCTTTATCGATGCTGACGCGAGAAACTGTAAAAAGCGTCGAATGAATGAAAGAGATTCAGTTCACTCTTAGACTTTTACACACCCTAGGTGTTGAAGTCTAGATTGAGCAAAGTCTACGTGTAGACGAAAAGTCGAATATTTATAACATGATGACGATGTAGGACTAGAAAATATGTCTACATAATCTAGGCATTAACTTTAATTGAATAGTCGCCAAACATTACCTACTGACCTAGTTTCCAGACCGTCAAAATATTACATGACATGAAATAAGACTGCAAACATGGTTTAGGAACACGCAATAATCACACGACACATTTCTGTTGTGACGTGCCCAGTAACTTTAATTAGAATAAGCATGAAAACAAAATGATAAATATATATTATTAGGTGCCAGTATCAACGTATGTGTAGGTGGGGTTACAGTACACATGAGCCTACTTAATGAGCTGCCCAGCTTGCCCTACCACCTGCACAAGGACAATCCTGTTCGCGTTGATGACTACTGGTCTGAGAAACTTTAACTGTCATAACTGTGTGTGTTTATTTAAATTTTTCTTTAAAGTATTTAGAATCTGCTAAACAACATCGAGATTTTTATGAATAATCAACCTTATTGATACTAATCTGGATATAATTAGGTTTTTTTTATTGTTACTGTAACAGTAACTGTACTGTGTGGATATATGTGTTTTAACTTTTTTGTGCTAGTGTTTACTTTTGCGTAATCTTTGTACAACTTTACAAACATCTGAACTTCGGGGCAGAAGTAGCATTATCTTTATTTAAAAAAATACAAGTCATAATTATTTACGGTTAGTAAATTACCTCAAGGATAGAGTAATAAAAAAAGTGCTGAATATTCATTTTCTGCAAAACTACTCTCTACCTACTTTTGAAATAAAACTAATATTTTATTGCGTAGTAGTATTATAATATTTATTAGTTAACGTTCGTGTAGTTACAAATCTTTATTGTTTCCTATTGGTGCAGGTCTACCAGTCGTTCATCCTGCCGTGGTGGCGGCAAGTTCTGTGGACGGTGCTGTTCGCGGGCATGGTGGTCGTGGCCACCGTCGGCAACCTCGTCGTCATCTGGATAGTGCTGGCCAACAAACGGATGAGGAGCGTCACTAATTACTTTTTAGGTAAGAATTTACATAACTTATGACTTTCATATTGTTCATATATTATTTAATGTAAGTCCTTTAAGTCGTATAAAACACTTCTAATGTCGAGAAAAATCTTACTTGAAAAGTATTAAAAATATTTCAGAGTTGCCCACATGCGCCCGGTATACCTTCATTTACCATTTTTACATTAGTCAACTTGGCATAGAGATTATTTTAAGTTGGCCCGATACAGATACTATATATCCATATGCACATAAACATAATCTTAAGTAAATTATTTATTTAAACCCCTACTTTTAAATGTAATTTACGCAAACAAAAGTGATTTTTTAAAAGTTCTAATTAAACGTAAGTATATTTAGTCAGAGCTTTTTTTAATGAGATCAAAATCAAATCAAATTGAAATTCACGTATTCAAAAAAATCGATAATGTAGCACTTTTTTATTAACAGGCAGTACTCCAAATCGCACCTACCAGTCATTCTTTTTATAAATATTATTTCTGATAAATAATTTTATTTAATGAAAATAAAAATGTTCCATTATTAAGGTAAGACGGGAAACACAATTCATTTAACGCTTGTACCTATGCAAAACCGAGACGGTGCTAACACAATTTGTGAACGTTCAGAGAAAGCTGCACTCCTACATCATTGTTTTAATTAATACCGACATGCTTTCGCTGCTTTGAGTAAGAAATATAACGAAAATAACGTTAGCTACAGGTATTCATGTGTTGGTATTTTAGAAGTTTCTTGGCGTTAAAACACGTTAAAACATCTTTGAATCTAACTAATGTGTAATTTAATACGAATAGTAGAAAGGAAAAATTTATGCCTCAGGCAGGACTCGAACCTACGACTGGTTTAACGCACCCGTAGTCGCTCTAACTAAATCAAAATAAAAACCAGGTACTAACACAAAAAATATATTGCACAATACATAAAATCAACAGAACATATTTTTATCTCAAACTAGCTGCCCGGCTTCGCAAAGGTGGTGTGAGATTTTCCAAACAATTCCACACCTTTTTTATTTTAGGTTAGGGAGATTAGGGACTCCTATTGAGTCTGAAGACTGAAACTAGTCGGGCGATTTGTTTTTAAATAACTAATTATTTGATTTAGTGCAGTCGCTCGCAGAAGCTTAGCTCGTAGAAGTTATGGCGTGAATGACGGAAATCGGAATTCTTTCTTTTTTTTTATTTTTTTAAACGACTCCCGCTCCACTAAGGAATTTAATCCTTGTGTCGCGGGGGGTTTTACAAACATTCAAATCACATGCACAAAGAACACCCAGACTTGGAACAAGCATTTGTGGATCACACAAATGCTTGTCCCATGCGGGGATCGAACCCACAACATGTCGCGCACAGAGGTAATTGGCGTGGTGACCTATAGGTCTCCTATAGGACTGCACGGATAACCGAGTGGTATACCACTCGGTTATCCGTGCAGTCCAATTTCCGCCAAAGTTAATTATTTTGTACCTATATAGATTATATAAAATAAGTAAGCTAAAATACAAGAATAAAACAAAACACTAACGAGCTCTTTTCTTCCAGTGAACCTATCAGTAGCAGACGCGATGGTATCAACACTAAACGTGACCTTCAACTTTACGTACATGCTGAACTCTGATTGGCCATTCGGACATTTCTACTGCAAATTCAATCAGTTCATAGCAGTCCTCAGCATATCTGCCTCCGTGTTTACATTGCTGGCAATAAGCGTAGACAGGTAAGTTTACTGCGAATTATTATTTTTGTTTTAAATTCAAAATAAAAAAAAATTACATGGATGCGAGCTAAATTTAAAGTTGAGTTCTTGTTGTAAGCATCAGCAATAAAATATATAAAACAAAGAATTGAGTAACAGAGAAATAATTTCTGAGGAGAAACAGCTAAAAAAATATTTATGCTAAGTATACTCTTTTTCAGTCCTAAACTCGCAAATGGTCTAAAAGAGCTTGAAACACTGACGTGCTAAACTTGCATTAGTACTGACTTCGAGCACTAACGATACCACTAATTTTCTATGTTATGTTGTACATAAATGCTTAGTTCACTGAATTCCATATGTACATGAACAAAAGCAAACCTCAAAAGCGAGAATTCAGCTACCATTTTGTTTTAGGTTATTTTATTTTTATTTTTTAAGGGCAAACATTTCAAATTACATTTCTGAAAAATTTTACTTACTAACCAGCAACCAACAACAATTTTACTTGATGTAGTTTATTTTATTACAAAGTTTATCCAAATATGTATTCTCAATGTTCTTTGTATTCCATGACCTTAAATATACTATATGCCGGTTTAGTTGTAACACATAAGTTTCGAGGTACTGTAAGAAACCTTAGCTCTACCTTAGAAGTTGCAGTTTCCCTGCTAAGTTAATAATTATATAAATATGCTGGTAATAATCTGTGTGCTCAAGAAAATTCATTGATACCAAGAAGAATATTTATTATTGTATATAGCGCTTTTCCAAAACGCTACGTGTACTTTAGCAACTATCTTTTTTAACGCCGCGTCATCGAAATTATAACGCTAAACCAAATATTAAAATAAATCGAAAATATCGACGGTTCCGATATTATTAAGGTAATATTTGGTTTTGAGATAGGTTTAATAAAACGGTGCGCTCTGTTTTGACACTAATTTTACTTGTTCATACTAGTACCTACAGTTCATACGCGATATGCGCACTTTGTAGTTTACTTTTTTTTCTAAGGTTTCAAACCAGAATTCCGTGCGTTTACTATCAAATAGGACCTATTTATTGTGCAACACAAAAATAAAACTTGTTTTTGGAATAAGCTTTTAATAGAATAAATAAGTATTTATTCTGTAATACCTGGCCCTACCTAATATTACTGAGACATCAATTTTCAAACAATGAGTCCTAACAGAGGAAATCCATTACCTATATTCGACGTCGCAGCTTTTAGCGGCCGTGTCCTTGTCACCACACCCCACTATCGTCGTCCTACACTTAATGTTTAGTTAGACATCAGTATACTTAAATTGTAAAAAAAGGTCTATTAGGCTATGACAGTAATAATAGTCAAGCTTACGCGAGAAATTCTCCGAAATAGAACAAAAAGAATAAGCCTGTGATTCAAACTAGAATAAAAATTAATTAAAACATATTCTAGAAATCATAAATGCTCTGAGTAATATTTGTTCGGAGAATACTAAGCGCTCTAACAAATAATAATAATGGTTTTGAAAATACAGGTGATAATAAATATTACAAATACATCATTCGCAAAACTTGTTCTGAATTTTATTCATATAAACGGGTGAAGTAACTCATTGCTTTCTCGAATTGGGCTCGCAACAAAGACAAAATAGCCATTTGGAAAATTTATTTTTACAAGCAAGTCGTTCGAATCAAGTATTAAAAAATATTACCTTGAATAGCCTCGAGATTTTTAGCCGAGATACCGTGTTACTATTTACCGAGGTCTCTGGTATATCTTAGATTTATAGTATTACTCCAAATTCTTTGATTAAAAATATAATATTAAAGTAACTACATGTATCTACTTTTTCGAAAAATAGTGTAAAGCCTCGGTTTTGTTGGTCTAAACTTTCAAAGGTAGACATTATGGTCGATATTCATTTCATATCCGTAGATTGTTTTTCCTACTAGAGATAAGAATTTGACTTAATTTGTATGGCGTTTTTGTCAAAATTCTATCTTTCGCAGGAAAAACGACCTGGGGATAAGTTATTAATATTGACCGATAGTCGGTTACGCGTAGAGAAGAACATTTGGAACTCAACCGTACAAGGCTCAATGGATCTTGTATCTCGATCAAAAAGTTAACTATCGGCGAATCTCCATTAAATTTCGAGCACATTTTTTATACGCCTACAGTACAAAATTTCGTACGTAATCTAAAGTAAATCGAATTTTGTTATTTCCTACCATGAGCCTAAAAACATCTTTAATCGTTCAGATACGTGGCAATCATGAGTCCGCTACGTCCAAGGCTGGGGAAACGCGCGACGCTGGGCATCACCGCTGCCATCTGGGTGTTGAGCTCCATTCTCAGCACCCCCAACCTGGTCTACTATACCACAGATAAGGACGATCTGCCTGACGGAACAATAAGGTATCCTTCTGAGCTAATTTTGAAGCAACCAACATTTAGAAAATATTCTGAGATTCAAAAACTGCAATATATTCTCTCTCTGCCTTTGTCCCTTATTTTTTTTTTGCTTACCGTTTAATGAAATTCCAAAAATCAATATCAAGGCAATATGAAAAATAAAGTCCCAAAAAATTTGATCGAAACATAAAGGCTAAACTTGGAAGTACAAAGATCTTTCTGCGAAGCTTTTAGTTAAATTTCACAATTAAACTCACGGTCGCAGTACCTATTTGCTCCAAAACGGTGGCACTCACAAAAAACTATTATCTGGAACATAAAATGTTTTATGTGGTAACTTTGCCAAGTTTAATGGTCTTCTTTGCAGACGGGTGTGCTTTTCTGTTTGGCCTGATGGCATCACCACGATGTCAAAAATCGAATATTGGTAAGTATCGATAGTATTAACATATTTATTGATATGTAGTCAGAAGATTAAAGTCCGGAGAAGCAGTCAAAACCTGCGCTCAGGCTAACTGCGTAAATCTCTTTCTAAAAATAGTCAGAAGAGTGATATTTTGTTACAATTTGCCATCTGACTTGACTGCGTATAAAGTGATGATCAAATTGATGCCAAATAGACTGCATTTTGCACACAGATTTATACAATAAAAATTGTACCCTTACTTTTTATGCAGATATAAATAATACGTTTTTATAAACTTTTGTCAATATAAAAAATTTATTTAAAAGTAAATAACATTATTGATATTCACAAAAGTATATTTTTTCCATAGTAGCTACACATTGCCTGGGTTTTTTATACCTATTTTAATATTCCCAGGTACAACTTGGTGTTTATGGTACTTACATATTTCCTTCCCATCATGTCGATGACGTATACATATTCGAGAGTCGGCATAGAGCTCTGGGGCTCGCAGTCCATCGGAGAATGCACGCAAAGGCAACTGGACAATGTTAAAAGCAAACGAAGGGTAAGATTTTATTTCCATCTCAGTAACTTTAAAGTATCAAATTCTCTCAGTATGCAAATTGCCACTAGTATACAACTTTGCAATAAGGCTTAATTTGCTGTAAATGCATAGGAAATCGTTTAAAGTGATAACAAAACATTTCCCTTACATTATCCACATCATACACAATATACACATATTATGTATATGCATAACAATGCATATACACTTCGCCACATTAAGCTTATGTCGTCGCGATTGATACATTATTGTATCAAGATTATTTTCACAAGACGATTTGTTTATAGTGAATAAAGGATTTATCAAACTCTCGCTGTCTAAAACCAACTCGCTGTTTCTTCATCAAACTTATCACTTATAGCAATGAATTCGTAATACGCACTTTTACTAGTACTTTTTCCATCACTGGTACATAATTTATTGGCTTGTGATCTATTAACATCTATAGACTCAATCCAATTTTCGTTCCTTTCATTATCGATCCCTTTCATTATTGAGCCTTAAAAGTTTCGAAGCTTATTAAAATTTCATCCTTGTTTTAATAAATTCGCTTCTATCTCCTCAGCGGTTACAACGACCGCAATTCAAGGGCCTTCTTAAAGCCCTTTTGAAAATTATTCAGAGTAAAAAGAAACATCCCGCCTTTGTCAGTTGTCTTCCTTATTTTTAATTTGAACAGTTTGTATGTGTTATCTATATCTGATTGTTGTTTCCTCTTAAGGGGATTAATGTTTCGGGGTTAATGTGATTTCCATTAAGTGAATGTGCTAGCCAGAATTTGACACATTGTTACATAAGGAGAACTTGTTTGGTTTGGTAAAAGGTTTTGGTAACACACTCTCCCAGTAATTTATTCAATATGTAGCGAGAATACGCGGTCAACATTCTTAAAAGTATCACTAGGCACACATACTTCACAGTCAACTAACAATTGGATTAAATTAAGTCAAGCTTTAATCCTTTGGAGTTTGAATAATGTTCTGTCTAATATTTACTTTATTTTCTGTTAACAGGTAGTGAAAATGATGATAGTAGTCGTTGTAATATTCGCTGTCTGCTGGCTGCCGTTCCACGTATATTTCTTGGTGACATCGCACTACCCGAATGTGGTCAACTACCACCACATTCAAGAGATTTACTTGGGCATATACTGGCTGGCCATGAGCAACTCCATGTATAATCCCATCATTTACTGTTGGATGAACTCCAAGTAAGTTTTCAAGTCAGGCTCTGTCAAACTTTTATAATGTAAGTATGATTATATTGTCTCAGCCGCAAATGCAAAATGAGCGGATCATTATTTATTTGTAGATTTCTCTTTCTGTCAAAAATGTTCACTCACCAAAAATAAATTTTCTTGTGTCACCAGAAATATAAGCCTTAGAATAAATCTATTTGAATATCACAGAATCAATCATTTTAGATAAATTACTTACAGTTCCACGATAGAAACTTTAGTAAATTAGGGTCCAGATGTCAAAGTTTTGCAGATACCTGCAAACTTATTTCCATTTAAATAATAGCTATTGCCAAGCATTAATTACGTAGCAAGGATCATTAAATTAGTTTCTAGCTAAGTAGGTTAATTTAACAATTAAATTTTAAAGTTAACGACAAGTTTATCAAAGAAAACTATATTTTTAAGTAATTTTTATTATAGCAAGATGTTAAGAATTTTATAAGTAAACCATTCTTTGATTATATTTTTTTGACAGATTCCGAAGAGGTTTTAAACAATTCTTCTGGTGTTGTGGTGCCTTCGGTGATGGTGGCTTGGACAGGCGCCGAGGTTTCGGCATGGACCGCATGGACAGATCACTTCGATCCCTGTCACCTAGCAGGAAGAATGGTACCAGTAAGCTATATCCTTCTTCTTAATCATGCGAAACTTAGGCTTATTGTAGATGCTTCTCTTAGGACCTTTTAACCTTTTTACGTGGGTTACATTTCATAGTTGCGATAAAAATAAATTTATTAATGTGTCGTTCAATGTAAAGAAATATCGATACGACTATCACTCACTAAAACCTATACGGTACACTATGTTCTTATCTTAGTTATGTATTATTCCATTACCGTATGCCTAGTCCAAAACCTTTTCACATTGTAAATACATTTCTTTTTTCCTGTCTTCCTATTCACTTAACTCGAAAACACTCCATCATTTCTCTAGCTGGTATTTGAATATTTAATTTAAAGATGAGTATTCCTTTTTCGTAGGTTTGTTCAAGACTACAAAATTCATCAAAAATCCACCTGGCTCTCCCCACTTGCTTCATGCAAATAAAATACGCAAGTAAATGATGCCGAGGAGCCAAGTTCAGTAATTTTTATCTGACTTTATCGATGTTATAGAACGATCAAACATGACACATTCGTGATGGCTTTAAATTCGTCAGTAGTTAAGCAATATTTTTCTTTGTTCGTCGTTCTTGGTCTCTTAATTCGCTTTTCCATTAATTGCTTTCTTCTGACGGTTTGAATGCCGAAGTGCCATTTTAGTTATCTCTGCAAATTCAGCTGTCGTTATTAATATTGTTCTCCGGGAACGCCGTTTTTTACTAGAAGAGGAAAAAAGCAACCAGAATATTCATGGTTATAAATCTTTCTGCAGGTACAATTCGTATTTCGATGCAAAGCGCCACATATAACCAGACGCTGGTGAGCGCGGCCTGACAGCGGCGCGGCGCGTCTGGGCCGCACGCCGCGCTCGCCGACTGCGGAGCGAGCGACGCGCCCGCGCACGCCGCGCCCGCCCCACACGCGCCGCCCGCTTCCGAGCGCACGTGGATATGACGCGAGCGCCGCCCGCGCGCGCCCCGCACTCCTCACGACCTCTACGCCTGAACACTACACATAGGTGTGCGCGGCCAATACCATTATAAGTCAACTATATACTTGCGCGTTCTAAACGTACGCAAATGCTAAATTAGTATATAAGTAAGTCATTTTAAGTGGCAAACTAGTCAAAGTCTTTAAAACGTTCGACATAAAATAATTACTTGTATGTTTTATACAATATTTATATCTCGGTATTACGATTACGCCTACAGCTAATTAATTAAACCCAATGCATTTACCACGATCTGATTATGATCATCTAGATTTATCAATTGACCAATGAGTGTATGAGCCAATCTAGTTAATTACGGCTTTGATGAGATCACTGGCATTAAATCGGACAACATACCTGCCTTTTACAAGCCAATGGCCCCAAAAAATTACTCACATTTATTTAAATAAGCCATTTATGTAACAAAAAGTATATCTGAGAGGATTATTTTGAATGTATTTTGTAAAAAAAAGGAAGTAGATTGCCCTGAAATAAATGGCGTAAAATATCGAGCTTCTTACAACAGGATTAACTGGCAAATTGTCTATAGACCGACCCAAGTAAATTAAAAGAGATAAACACTTTTTATTTAATTTTGTACATTTTTACTATAATAATATAATTAAGTGTCGTATACCTACTAATTAACAACAAAGACGTAGTTAACATAATAATGTAAATGTGTTGTATAAAGTAAGAAAAATATGTTTTCCATACATCGCGTAAGATATATGCCAGTTATTAAACTATTATAAAGTAATGATTTATTTTACACCGCTGTAACATAAAGTTTAACTTTATAGCAATTAAATAAGATCCCAACTACAAAAACCAAATTGTCTTAATTTCAATAAAGATCTTTGGAGGCTTCTAATTCCCTAATTATTATTATTGTTTCTAGTCTTTTTAGAAATAAGCCTAGATAATGCCGAGACGAATCGATATCATGCATTAGTTATGGGTGTACTCCATAAAGTTGTCAAGTAATGTACTTTCTGCGATAATAAAAAGAAATGAGGAGATCAGCTAAGGAGATTTGTAAAAATATGTTTTTTTTAGTTATGTTTTCTAATGAATGGCTAAAGAGATTATTAATAATGTGAATCGAATAAGTAATTTAATTGTATTGTTACATTTGATGTACAGAACTCTCACTAACATAACTAAGTATTTTTAAGACATAAGTACCACTTTTATTAGATTTTTTATGAAAAACTTCAGCATTATTTAATACCGTTTTTTCTGGCTGAAATATATCTATGAACCATTTATATATTTTTTTATTATTATTTTTTAATTTAATTTTCTGTCGTTTGATTTGCTGCCCTAACATTTTCATTAATCCTATTCATTCAAGATGTCTTTCTTCCAAATGCATAAGAATGTTCTAGTGTAATCATTTTAAAAATGGAAGGACGTTTTCTTTCTATTAACATAAATGTCTTCTTGAATACAAATGGGGAAGGGCCAAACGCGTAACGAGCACCCAGAATTTAAATAGGGAACATTATTTAGTTATATGCACACAATAGATCATTTGTAAAGCCGCTACAAAAATTGTTAGATCATTTAATTTACAGCCCTCAAAAAATATCATGTTTTCCAAATATTTTATTACGAGATTTCGTGAATCGTGATATACATACTAAATATTTTTGCGAAAGTTAAAAATCTGCGCCTACGAATGTAGTACAGTTAGTGCTTTAACATTTGTAATTTTTCAACAATGTTACAGGTTTAAAATTATGGCTATTATCTAAATAACTACTATATGGTCACGTCAAACAACAAAATACTTTCATTATTTTTTTTTGTTAAGTTGAAGTTATAACAACTGTCTGGCCATTAATTAAGTCGCGACAAAAGTCGGATTTAATGTGACGTAACTTATCTTTCAATTTATTCGTCCGTTGTGTACGTTGTCATGACGACGCAATAGGTCATTAATTTTACCTTGTTTCTGTTTAAACACGAATCTACGTGGGTAATCCCGAACATAGCACGCAACGTGATAAATTGTAACATTTTTATTTAGCGCTGGTACAGTTCAAGCATTGCGTGAATGTCAAACCATGAAACTGCAACTTTTTCAATCAGATATAAAGATTTCACGGTTTAAAAAAGTTTTTAAAATTCCATGTGAAAATAAATATAGGATGGCTTCTATAGTATGTGATATTGGTCGATATCGAAGCCAATATAGAACGCATCTCATATCTGCAGTCATTGTTTTCGGATACATTCTTTCGTCACAAAACTCGCAACTGTGAATGTTTTCCGTTATCTATGCGCGTAACTTTGCAGACATGCTTGGAATTTACCACATATTATTGTTTAAAATACGAATGTTTTCGGTTTTAATACAGAAACTAGACATTTACTTCCGTTTTTTTTTATAATTCATGCTACATCACACACGTTTTTACAAATAATTAAATAAATAAGTATTTAAAGATATTTTAAGGTTTACAAAATTAATTATTAAATATAATTGTTTTTTATTGTTATCCATCTACTACTCTATTTCGAATACCCTAGTAGTATTTTTTTTAATAACGAACTTTTAGAACAATTTAAATAAAGTGCTTTGTTTAAATTTAATAATTTGCATACAATTTGTTTACACCACCGTTTTGTTTTATACGTTTGAATGTTGACCTATGAATAAAATGTACACAATGTAATTACTTTGTCGTTTTGTTACAAAAAGTCAGTTAGTATGGATAATGTGAAAATTATTTATTTTTTATTTTTACTCATTATATAAATTTGTTTAACGATATGCTTACTTTATCAACCTTTAATTTAGGAAATGTACCAATTAATATTAAAGTCCTAGTTACTGTAAATATATCAGATATTGATGGCATTGTATTATCAGGTAATGCTGTAATATTGTACATTATTTTCATTATATAAATATATAGCTATATAGATAGCTTTACGAAACTTTTGATTTTTATCATTGTTTTGTTTTTATGTCACTCTTTGCAACAGTCCGGACTTAGTAGATACATTAGCAAGTTTAAATTGCCATTAAATTACTGTAAAATATTTATACTAAAGCTTTTAATATAATAATGGTACTATAATTTGTAAACGTTTAACGTAAATAATAAAGCCATGTACATATATTTCTATTTAAATGTATAATTACTGTATAATGTATTCATTTGTCAAATAGAAACTCTATGTGGAGAAAATAAATATAAATTATTCTAATTGGTGTTTTAATATTAACCAGCTAATCAACCACAGATAAATTGTTTTACTTGAGCACCGTAATATTAATTACTGAAAAGTTTAATGTGAGCCTGTAACTGTTTTTTTATCATTTAACACAGTACCTTTTTATGATTTCACCAAGTTAAAAATAACACTAGATAAAATACGACGCAGTAATAAAAAATAGGATAATAAGCAGGAGCCCCGTTGTACCTGCGGCTTCGACAAAGGCAAGGACAGGACCGAGGTGTTTTTAGTCGGTGCAAGTCCGACATATCCTCACGCCGTGCCATCGTCGTGGATTGAAGTTATTAGATTTTGAGCTGGTAAACTAAAAAAAAAAGGTTGCGTTAAAGGTTAAAAAAACGTTAAAAACTTTTTGATTGTATCAATTTAAATTAGGTAAACAATAAAAAACTTCTATTTGGTGTGCCTGATATCCTAGTAAACATCGCTTAACGCATCCTTCTTTTGCCTATCCTTTTTCCAAGGTATGATGGAGGCTGGATACCGTATTTTACACAGAGCGACTGCCATCTGACCTCTACAACCCATTTTACTGAGCAACACAGTATCCAAAAGTAAGACTGGTTATCAGAATTGTAATGACTTAACGTCTGTTAAACATCAACATATGACAGTCGGGACCAACAGCTTAACGTGCTTTCCGAGGTATGTAGGGGTCTTGGTACGTTTACAAATTTAGCGCTTATCGCATCCAATACGAAAATATTCGTTTTATTTTGAAACCGCTTGGGCACAAACATTTTTTTCCACACCACGAAGTTTTTCTTACCCGTAATCTACACGGGTAAGGTACACCTGTGACCCCATTGAGCTGTATAGAATATTGACAATACTGCTTCCGCTTTTATTACATTCACTTGTATCTACCTATTATATTCGCGAAGGCTTGTTGCTCAACTATACCCAAATAACTGAATAGAGCTCGATTATATTGATATTTATATTTCCCACAGTCAAACCATTGCAACGGTTTTGTGGGGCTTAGCTTATAAGATACCTACCTACCTTTGTAATATAAAGATAAAATAAAAAATATACCTACAAGGGAAGTAACATGAAGGATATATTTTTTATGTTTTAGGTAAGTGCAAATTACTTACAGATTTGGTTAAAATATTACACGTACGTATAAATGATCGCAAAACAAATTATTGTACCAACTTCTTTTATAGCTCTTATTGTTATTATATAAGTCCCTAATAAATACTTTTTAACACAACGCAACTGTCTAATAAAAGTTATTTCGTTTTTAAAGCAGCTCTGAAAATACTACTCCATCTTAAAATACAAGTTTGATTTTGTGATCGAACCCTGAATAAAAGTTTGGAGTCGAAATCAATCTTCGTTACGTAAATGAGAACTGGCACTTTTGTACTCTGATTTTAAAATAAATGTAAACATTCGATAATGCTCACACCTTTATTTATTTTTTATGTTCTAAGCAGTGTCAAAATAATCCTATTCTATTAATAAGACAAAGCTAAAGCTGTTATGTTTTTCAGAGCTCTCATCGCGCTATAAGGAGTTTTTCTAGAAAGTACTTTTAAAGTTAATTAACTAGTATTTGAAAAAAATAATACTTAGGTATTAATTAACTTTTCTTCTCTTAACTCTTAAAAAACTATTTACTACCACTAATTAACTTTACTAGAACAAACTAGACCATTTTAGTAAGACACGGACGGTTTAATATTTCAGCGTCACCAGCTCTAAACTTTTTGGACGCAATATCTGAACGTGAGTTTCAAAACATTTAGAATGAGGGAGAAAAGGGGGGAAACTTTTGTATCTGTATTTGTTGGAGTTGCCAGCTCAAAATTTAGGTGAATGTGCAATAGTGAATAGTGTGTAGCCTTGTAGCAGTCGCAACGGTGACAGTTGCTGACAATTTCTGAATTTGAATTTGGAGCGATTGAATTTATTAAGCATCTGTTAGGTCTCCAGCGATTTTTATAAACCCGATAAGTAGGTACTTACGTGTCGGAAACAAAGAGGTAGCTAAAATATTGTGAAATTAAAAAAGTTAAGTGTATGAAGAAATCGTCAAACTCAAGCTTGCTTGTGTAAGATTATTGGAGAAGTGAAAATTCTAATCGAACCAATTCCACTCACCTGTTATGTACCATAACAGCGCAACTAACTACGTAACGACTTAACTTTATAATTTATAACATAACTAGCCAGCGTCCCGCCCCGGCTTAGGACGAGTAGCGCAAAATTAAATTACTTTTTTTTCTGTAGTTCTTAGTATCCTAGGTCATCAGCACACAAGAATAAAACTACTTAATAGTACTTTATCAGCTTGTTGCGTTGAGAATCATCATCATCATCATCATCAGCCTATGTTCGTCCACTGCTGGACATAGGCCTCTCCTATGGCACGCCACTGAGCTCGAGCGTTGAGAATGCTCCGGCAGAACCCGCTTGAATTTATTTAACCACGTTTTTTAACATTTAAAATGGTTATTGTAATCTATCTTCTAAGAATAGCTTAATTTTAGAAGATAGACATAGGTATGTCACGCATCACGGACTTTTTTGTAGACCTATAAAAGAGGAACAATCCCGCCATACACGCGGGATTTGATGAAGGCCGGCAAAATCTGTTCAGTAGTTCCAAAGATACTTCGTACAAAAAAACTCACAAAATCACAACCTTAAAAACTTTAGGTACCTCTTTATAACATTAAAAAAATAGTATATATAAGTGCAAACTACACCTGGCATCACATATTGAATGTGGAACACGTTCTCAGAATACATTACCGTGTTCGCAACAGCAGGCTCTGCCAAATGTTAGTGGTAGTTTGGTACCACGGAAGTCCATTATCTTCACAATCATCTTACCTTTAACTGCGAAAAGACTGCAAAATGGCTATAACAATGCCATTTTAGTCGGCTGGAACTGAAACTCAGCTAGTGAAGTTTAATGCTACCTTCTTTAATGTCCTATAGTTACAAAGAACTATGGATTTATTCTTAATGTGAATTTTAAAAATAAAAAGGCGTGCGTTTTCACTTGTTTTATGTGATATATTTATTCGAATATCTTAGATACGTTATTTAAACTACAAAAGGAAGAAAATAGTAATTTAATTTTAACGTGTACACAAATGGTTCTTATTCACGTAAAGTTTCTTTTATAGATTAGCTGTCCCCCGCGACTTTGTTCGCGTGTTTTAGTTTCAACGGTTTTTCATTTTTTCAACATTTTTCATTTATGCTCCGCTCCTATTGGTCGTAGCGTGATATTATACTAAATACTAAAAGATTTTTTTAATTTGAACCAGTAGTTCCTGAGATTAGCGCGTTCAAACAAACAAACTCTTCGGCTTTATAATATTAGTATAGATTAAACAAATTTCTCCCCATTCATACAGATTTATGACGTAGTAAGTAGTTATACTTTTATAAAATGTTTAACAAAAAGTAACTTAATTAAAATCAGCTAGATTTTCTAAAGTAGGTGCTTATAATCCGCTCCGAAGTTGTAAAGTTAACCAAAGATAAGAATATTTAACTTTACCGGCTTGTGGTAAGCCAGGTAAGATATAAGTACAGTCGGCGACGAAAACATGATTAAAACTCACTGTGCACTGTTCACCAATGGATAGTGAGATAAAAGAGGAAGGTTTGTGGGTAAATTTTTTTTTTTTTTTTCGACCCGTGTGCGTCCCTAGTTTATTAAAATGTCTAAATCAGGCAGTGCCTTATAGTTTCTTAAAATTGAAAGTGGTGGTTGCTTATAAGTTACGAATGCGATAAAATAAGGGTTTTCTACCAATGTGCGACAAGCTACTAGCTCGTAATTGGTGTAAATTGACAGACAGATCTAATGACAGAATATCGAACTAAGCGGATTAGTTAAATCGACAAAAACCTCATTCAGTTTAAAAAATTGCTTAAAACAAAAATCTTTTCAAAGGTTATCTATCACTATTTATATAATAATTCAGTAGATTCGGAACAGTCATAAAGTACTTCGGTTTGTAAGGCAGCATTATTACTAATCTATTACCAATATATTATCGCTATTTTATAAGGCTACATGAAACAAAATATATTGAGGTTCGTAATGAGATTTCAGCGCCTACTGTGAAAAGTAATTCATTTCTTTCGATTGGGCAATCAAAAAATACATTACGTAAGTAGGTACTTTTCTTGTAAAAGAATGTTACCAGAAAACTTGCGTCAGCAGTTATTGTAAACTAGCTGTCCCCCGCGACTTTGTTCGCGTGTTTTAGTTTCAACGGTTTTCCATTTTTGCAACATTTTTTCATTTATGCTCCGCTCCTATTGGTCGTAGCGTGATGTTATATAGCCTTTAGACTTCCTCAATAAACGGACTATCCAATACAAAAAGAATTTTTCAAATCGGACCAGTAGTTCCTGTGATTAGCGCGTTCAAACAAACAAACAAACAAACAAACTCTTCAGCTTTATAATATTATATATAAGTATAGATTAAATAAGATGTAGGTACGGTTCCTACTTGTAAATAGGTAGGTAATAGGTTGGTACGCATGTATCGAAATTTATGAGAGTGCTTTACCTAAATAGTTCAAGGTTATTGTATAAAAGCTTTGGAACCGGAAATATAATAAGTACAGTTCACGACACGACTACGTAAATAATTGAATTCTTATCAGTACCCCGTTCACAATTGTGTCGTCTTCTTATATGGAACTTACTTATATAAACACATAGTAGCTGGGAACCTTTGCAGTAATGTAAGTATCCATTATTAAACAGCACAATTCTTTTTGGGAAACCAAGATAAAAACAATTGAATGTTTGTTTCTACAGTAATCTCTTTTTAAAGCAGATACTCAAAATAAAAGTTTTGAAAATGTTGTCATACCGTAATGGTATTTTTATAAAATATTTTACCTGAAAACTAAACACGGCAAAATTTTATATCTGCAATGAGTGCTCCTGTCATGTCGCTAAGGCTAATAGAAAAATTCTTACAGAGTCACACTTGCAAGTATTTTTAAGGTCCAACTTAAAAATGTATCAAATATTTAGGTACCTAAGTAACTAAGTAAGTACCTTCATATTATTAAACATAGTTTAGTAGTACCTATAGTATTTTATATTATTTCAGTTTAAACTTCACCTTGCCACGTAAAGATACCTTTTACTTGCATTGGGTTTTGGAAATTTTAAATTTTTATTATGTGTATCAATGAAATATTGTTTGGTTATGTTTATAAGTAACGTTAAGAAGGGATTTACTATGTATCTAATATAAGATTTTATCAGGAATTCCTATAAGCATAATATTTTGACTTCTAGCACAAAATTATGTGTAAGTATATCTACCATTTTATGAGTAATCATAAATAAATAAATAAAATTGAATTCTGCATGTTTATAAATTTTAATAATTAATATCAAAACAACTTATCATCAGGACTTTACAGGAATCGCCTCTCATTGTCCGTTATTTGGATTTTTTATTATTCTCGAAATTTCAGGTTTAGTTAATAACAAGATTTACAAGGGTTAGCTGAACCCTTTCAAATCAAATAAAAATACACAAATTGATTAAAAATGAACATGGATTCAAAACTCCTTTTAAATGAAAGGTTCTTATTTAGGGAATTGTTCAATTCTAAGAATATCAAACGCTTGATAATAATATCTTAAATAAATATAACATCTACCAAGGTAATGTAATGACAGTTGATAACCACGTATATAGGGTAAGTAGGTACCCTACGTTTGTCTTTGAAGCGAGAAGTGAGATTGAGAAACGATTCGTTTTTCTAACGAACTGTAGAATTTTCTTTGTTTTCTTACGCCTAGATCCTATATATTTGATTCGTTATTCGTTAACGTGACGTTCTGTCACTAGGCTTTCTCTCATCCATTCGTAACCAGACGTCAGTTATTTGGGTAACGAACAGTGTCTCTACCATGAGTTGCTATCGAAAACTTACTTCAGTCGCTAGCGACTAAAGGAGCATCGAATAGTTTTCAATAACTTGTGCCATGACATACTACTGTCGATACGGTATTTCTCGATGACATCTATCAAATTTGTGACTCGTGGTACCGAATTTCATATGTAATGGCTAAAAACGTTAGTCGCTAGCGATTAGATTTCGATAGGTTTTTTACCTATCGTCTCATACTACTCATTTTAATTCTTGAAGTGTCCGCTAGTGGCGCTGTACAAATTTGCCATAGAAATCGTTTACGCCGTCGCTAGCGAGTACGTTTGTTAAAAACTCATGGTAGAGACACTGTTACATTTTTTTTTATAGGAAGAGCTTTTTTTAACGCCTCATTGATATTTTAACAGTTCGTTTGTTTATTGGTCCCGGCTATTAGAAAATTTTACCGTCCGTAACGAATCGTTTCTTTAATATAGGAACTAGGTGTGTTGGTAGTGTTATGTACTTACTCTTTTGTTATATTAGTCAATTCAGAACAAACTGAAGGGAATATTAAATACATTTATACAAAGATAAACTAAACATATTTTCACAGTTGCTGTAGTGAATTTTTTGGCGTTACCTTTCGAGGGCACGTGAAAATCCGATTATTCAATGTCAAAGAAGATGTCGATTAGAAGCTCCTGCAGACTGATAAATAGCTAAACATCTTTCAGGTAAGGACAGTTTTTTGATTAAGGTTAATATTATTTAGGTGTGACTTTACGAAGATAGAGCAATTTGATTAAGGCATGTAGAAAGAGATTTTAGTCTTAATGACAAAGCTTTTTTAAATTCAAAATAAGAATGAAATGTTAAAAAAACTTTAACTTGGCTTCTAATAGAAAAAAATAACAAAAAAATAAACAAAGAAATACTTCACCAATCGTAATTTTAACTTCGCATTGAGCACATGCCACATTGTTAATCCATCGCCAAAATCAATTATCCGTGAATAAGATTAAAAGAGATTGTGTTTTGAGGTTTAAATTTTATATGAACCTTTAAAACACAGACGTTCTATATTTAAATGAGCTTATAAGACCGAGATAGTTAAAAACTATCCCAATCAGCCTTATAAAAGCCAAACTAAGGATAACAAAAGCGAAGCCACATTATAGAGTACCTTATTTAACTTTTATACCATCGACACAAGGATTATATTCCTTAGGGTGGGTCGTTTAAAAAAAAGGAAAAGAGTTGCATTTATATGATAAAATAACGTACCGATCTTCTGCGTAGCCTTTTTCCCAAGCTATGTTGGGGTCGGCTTCCAGTCTTACCGGATTCAACTGAATACCATGTATTACATGCAACGCCTATCTAACCTCTACAAACCATTTTACTGGACAACGCAGTATCCCAAAGTAAGACTGGTTGTCAGAATTGTAATGACTTATCGACTGTTAAAGTTCAACGTATGACAGTCGGGACCAACGGCTTTCCGAGGCCCGAATAAAATAACGTAACGGTAATTAACAAAAACACATGCATTTACCTTTAATGGCTAAGAGCTTCGACCAAAGTCGAGGTATTTTGTAAACCTAGCCGAATTTTAAATGTAAAGTGTTCTCGTTAATGCCCGTTACGTACCTAATTGATATTATTTTAAAGTCTTGTTAAACACAGTGACCATTTCGATTTTAATATAGTTTATTTCATACACTTTCAGTCTTTTTTATTGCTAGTACCTATCTACCGCAATATAACAGTAGAATCAAGTATCTACTGATAATATACGTTTTATTTTACTCGACACAAGTAATTACGTGGCATGAAATAAAAATGTTTTAAACTAATCGAATTCAAACATGTGGTTAAAATATATTGGTATCAAACTCCTCTCCTGTTAAACTAAGTTAGTTATTGTTTTAACAAAAAACGCGTTGGTCAAACATTATTTAGGCTTTCAGTCAGGTTTATTTTGATAACATTTTTTATCTCGTCCGCCAGTTCACCTAAAGCTATGAGTCCAAAAAATATAGAACCCTCTATGAGAATCTGTAACATAAGCGTTGGAGAGAAGCGACTTTTTTATTCTGCTTTAGATCACGGTTTTAGATCGAACCGCAATCTGTATACACGAATACTTTGCTTTTTGAAGTAGGTTGCCAGTGCAATGCAAGCACATGGAAAGTTTGCCAACGTAATCTTCACAGAACTAATAGGTACCTATATCTATAATATGAACTTCAGTAATATTTTGAAAACTCAACATGACGTATTATTATAGAATCCATCTTGGCCGCCAGACCTAGGTAAATAGGTAGGTAATGAGCAAAGATTGGTTCATCATTGTAGGGGAATTGCACGGACATCAAAGAAAATTGAAATTTATCCTGTTTTTATTTCACCTCTAACCTAAAATTTTATGAGTTCACCAATCAAAGCCAACTTGAGGAAAAATAAATGAAAAATCTTTGAAATTCCTTTGTATTGAACAATATTCTTTTGTTTTAAGATAGCCAATGATTGTTCGACAAAAAAAATTATTAGGTACTTATTCTTCGTAGATATTATTCATTTCTATCATCATTTATTTTTAAATAGATCTTTATTCAATCTCTGTAACAACGTCGAATTTCAAATTGGTTCTGTTTTCAAAGCGGATCCTAACATTACGCTTAGTGGCCAGTAAGGGGACACTGCGAAGGCGGGTCTTCCTGTTCAATATTGACACCGGCGCAATTGACGCTGCCAGCAATTTGCATTTGTATTATTGGACCCGTCCGTACCGATCGCTAAATAAATGTTTATTAACAACACCGTCCAGATTGCGTCTTGGTAGCGAATTCAATAACTAACAAAAATCGTTATGTTGAAAATGTTTAATTTAGGAGTCTAAATTTATGATAATCTGTAACATTTTGATTTTCAAAGCGGTGCCCACATACATATTTTTGTTAATAACTATGACTACTGAATCATAAACTAAATACCTACATAAACATCTTCTATCTGTATGATCACACAACTCACAGCCACAGGTCACTTATCTTAATAGCAGTAAGTAGATTTTTTTCTCGATATCATCAGCATAATACCTATATATCTTGTACGATGCAATGGAACTCTACGAAAGCCGGTGTTTTTAAGTCGGTCGAAAGTAAATACAATCTCGTTTTAAATTAAATCTGAAGACACAAGCATTTAGTTGGTAACGAGATCTAAATGAGAAACGTAATATTGTCGCTGCTCCTACCCAGGCTGACTCAGTTGAATGACTGGAATAAACTCAATAGTTTTAAACATGCAGAATGGCACGCCATTCTGCATGTTTGAAAAATACAAGTATTTTTTGTTTCGAATTAGATAAGTATTATAATGTGTCTAAGAAACTGATATCACCTGAAGTTATTCCGCATCTGAGAATAATTTTATCAATAACAAACATCTTGAATTCATAAAACGTCAATGTAACTTGCAAGTTTTAATTAGAGAAATAAAACAGGACGGGTAATCTAATCTTTAAGAAAATCTATTCGAATCTATCTGAAGTGCCAATATGTTTCATAAACCAAAACCAGTCTATTCTTTCATCATCCTCTCTTAATAACTACATCACTGACGATTCAGTGAGGATTTATGATCTCAATTTAGGGTTGGAAAATCTCTTTTTAATTGCCTACCAACCCCGGAAGCTGTCGTAAATTTAAAAGATACTTGCGACGCTTTGTTCTACATTGAGAGAACAATCACAACAATGATCCCTTTTAAAATAGAGTTAAAGCTATTGCCAAAGGAATCTATTGGGAACGAATAATTAGAATAATGGAAACCATCCGGTAACAGTTGATCTTGGTAGGCTACAGTAACAAGTAACAGGCTTAAGCGTTATTACTACATATTTTTTAGGATATCGGAAGATGTTATCGCAGTTAGAACAGTTAGGATCCGATTTAGTGCGATGGGAAGTTCCCGATGCTCTGCTTCCTAAATTGTTTACGATTTAAAACATTTATTTTTGTTACACCCATAATTATTGTAAAAACTAAGTACAAAAATAAAATTACACAATAACTTAAATAATAAGTATGTTAACAAGGGAACTAGCTCGGTATTTACAGCGCTGTTGCACCGCTCTGGTTTTCAGCGAGTGCCTACCATTTCCATGATACTTAAAAGTTACCGTGCACAACTTACAAAGCACACATTTACAAAACGTTAATAAAAAATAACTAAAATGAAAATAATAAAAGATAGCACACCACGAAAGGAATTAGATACTTATCTTTATTTGAATAATAATTATATATGGCTGGACACCAAAGACTACAAAAAGAAAAACAATTACCTAAACAGAATGGATTTGGGAGATTTTAATCGCATCACTCCGATAGCAAAATTATCGTATCGATTTTTAGCCGACTGCTAAGGAAGGGTTATGTTTTTAATCTATGTAAGTATTTAGTTATCAAACAAAATAATGTAATATATAATCGAACTGCTCGATTCCGGATTACCTCTTAAAAATTCTAAATACACAATTATTCTCCATTTTATAATTGTCAGTTTTTTTCTTAACAGTAGGTAAGCATTCCATTAAGAAGAGCGAAAAGCAAAAGCACAGGGTTAACCCTGTGCTTTTGCTTTTCGCTCTTCTTAATGGCCATTATTCCCAGCATTATCGTTATAAAATTAGATAGTGCAATAAGCGTTTTTAATGACACTAGGTTTTTAAGTCCTATAAGATAGATAAAAAAGGTATTCTCTATTCCACACAAAATCACAAGGGTTAGGTACAGCAGGTTACAGCATTACAGGATAGATACAATATGTAATAGACATTTGATACAATATGTGTTTCGATGGCGACCTTATCACTACCACTGCTACAACCATTAGAATATTAAATATTTTCTGTAGCTACTTACAACTAGCGATATCTGTCGGACCATTTTAATAATTATGCACATAATACTTAGGTAATATAAACCGAGACTTTACCCAGACCTACAGCTTCCAGCAGTGAATCTATATCTATGATTGAACCTATTTTAAACTATTCAACTATTATGTAACAACTGTGTAGCAAGTATTTCTTTCCGAATTTTCATTTAAAATATTAGGTCAAACCACCCTGTAGCGGAACAGCTCTCCCGCGCCGCGCCACTTCATTGCAGTGCCGCTGTAGTGCGTATTAATTTTTAGGAAACAGTAGAAATAATAGTTTTCTTGCCGCGTCTCACTGTGCAGGGCCTCTCCGCTACTGTGCCACCCTAGTGCGGTTTGACCTTTATATTGGAATAGTTTGGTGCGAACTGCAGGTCAGTAAAAAGACAAAAACACGGTAACAGTAAAAACCTATAAAAAGTAAAAACGGATGCCGCCAAATGATACCCTTCTTAAGTCATGTCTACTGCCCAACATTCTAACAAACATTTTTTTGGAAGAAAACACTGAGAAACATTAGGAGTGTGGCCTAGCATGATCGACTGGTTTTATTTAGCAAACAATTTTTAACAATGTTATGTTCAAAAATAAAATGCTATATGTGTTGCCATTTCAACCACAGGTATAAAACTGATATTCTATTCTTATCGATAAGCTGACCATTGAACTCGATTTGAGGAAATGATTACTAATAATATTAACTCATAATCAGCTAACCTATTATCAGTCAAGTACTTAGAGAGCTAACGATTTTCGGCCTTATTTATAAAAATCTCTACGATGATTAGCAATTGATTAGCAGATTCTTATTTCAATTTTTCTATAGAGAATTTGAATTTACAAGTTTCTGAGCAATTGCTTAACACCGTCCAGTAGGCCTATTTTCTATCTCCAGTTGCCAACCCAACCGATGTTTACCGGAAAAAAATAAGTATAAAAATGCTTATTCAGTGCAGTATCGGCTAACGTCGGTAACCAACTAAGTAGTAGTAGATCTAGTTTGCTGTTGTCATTGAAGTTACACGATAAGAAACTTGTGTTTTAACTCTCTTTTTATAAAGCAAGAGTAACTTTTTTTGACAATTGCCATTGCGAATAACCCTGCAGATTTTTATAAATAAAGCCATGAATCACTAAAATTCTAAAACTCAAAACCATAAACAAACTAAACTGGAAAATCGACAAACCACCACAGCCGAAGAAAACATCGAGTGAGACGAACCACAGAATATAATATACGACGAACGTCGATCTGCGTCCTGCGATCATCAATCAAATAATCCAATATGGCCGACTGCTTCCTATGGGGCTGTTCGCGGTTAAATTTTACAAATTTTCTGTTATAAATAAATAGTTTCCTATAGAACAACATTGCCTTACATTATAATGTAAATCAATGTATCTAATGAAGACTTTTCCGTAAGTACCGCAATTGAAAAAGTGTTTTAATTAACGATATCCTTGACATGGCATGAGAAAGTTGCGAAGTGGCCTCCGTATTTTTCGCTTAATTACTGGGTGCCTATATATGATATCAATTTACAGGTATGCTGAAGATGCCAGTTAACTCTGTGACTGAAACGAAAAAAGGAGTCGATAAATCTAGATTTTCCCTGTCATTAAATAGGAATAATGCAACATTTTTGAGCAACGAAAATAAGAAACAGACTGAGAATCTAAAAGAGAACACTGACCCTTACAAGCAGTCTACTAGTAATAATAAAGAGAATAAGCCAACAAAGAGGCCGCTGAAGAGTGTATATGCAAACACTCTGTCAGCTGCAAAGAGATTGAAGCCACTATCTGAGACATCAAAGCCAGCAGGTATTGTGTAACTTACCGGTATTAGATCGTCGATGTGCAATTCATTGAAAGCCTGTTAGCATAATCATTTTTGTACCGATTTGCAAAAGACTATTACCCGAAAATGGCGTGATTGAGTCATGAAAACAACATTGTTTTTTATATTGTCTAAAGTTCGTTTTACAATGTTAGTGTATGTGTTAACTGTAAGGTTGTGAGTCAATCATTAAAAGTAAATTTAATTTTTTAGGTGTGACTCAAATTATTCTGTAAATAAGGTTACAAGTATGTCAAAATTTGTTCTTTCTGCCATTGTTCAATAAGTAATCCCTAAATTAGAACATCTGGTTTAGGTATTATATCATCTATGCCTCCAAAATAATACTTTCTTCTAAAACAGCTGTTCATGTTATACTTTATTTTTGGTTATAATGTTAAAATTTAAATCAACTTATTATTTACAGAGAAACTATCAGAACCAAAACTAATAATATTGGAGCCTCTATTGGCCAGCCCTGCCATGTTGAATGGCCACCACACATCAGACAATCAATATGTGGGGAGTACACAGCGTAAAACACCCATCGCCACACTGTCCAACTTGGGAAACACATGTTTTCTTAACAGTGTACTCTATACTTTACGGTAAATATTCAGCAACTCATTTTATAGGAAAGCTAGTAAAAAAGATATTAAACTCTCAACTCCAGCCGTTTTTCATGGTAAAGCTCGCTTCAAGTAAAGCGGGCGTGTACATAATCGCAGCTATATGAAAGCAAATCAGTTGCGTTGTATTGGTACCCCATATGGAACCAGCCAGAGTTGGTAGTATTAAGCATTTATATAGCCATTATGATGTTTTACATAGTCTTTTTATGTTTTAATATGTGAAAAAAGATTTGTATAGTAATACTTACTGTATTATTCTAGGTATGCACCACGCTTTCTTCACAACCTACACCACCTAGTTTCGGACTTAGCAAGTGTTGAACAAAAGCTGGGCAGTATCAGGCTAAAGAGCTCATCGTTGGGCCGCAGTGCAGCAGGTCTAGCCTCCTCGGGCACTAGATCCTGGAGTAGCAAAGACCTACTATCTTTGGGACAATCTGATAGCAGTGCAGGAAAGAGTAAAATACAAGTTAGTATTCATTGATATTGTTTAAAAGTGTCTGTGCAATATTTTTAATATTTATTTATTACTAAATGCCTATATTTCCAAAAGTTTAATCAAAGGTATGTTTGTTGCATACACAATTTACTAGTTATCTAATCTTATTTTATAGCGCATGAGAGAGTAACAGACATCTACCAGTGATGGGGTATGATAATCATCATCCCTATTATTCAATCACAGAACTATTTGTGAAGATGACTCTTTTCTCAAGTAGGACAATTACATGCATTGCATGCATGTATTGTAATAAATGAATAAATAATAATATTAAATGTGGACATCATCACCTACATTGCTCTGAACTTAAAGTAATATCTAAAGCACTTGTGTTATGACATCAGAGAAAAAGAAGGTACCACAAACACCCTGAACCGAGACAATGTAGAAAAGTGGTTTTCTACATTGACATGTCCGAGGATTGAACCAGGGACCTGGGGATATAAAGTTGATAGTATTAGTTTTAGCAGACTTTTCATTCAAATACAAATTTAATATAACTGTGTCATGTTTATCAGTTGTGCATATAACTATAATCTTGTAGGTACATAAACAAGATCACTGACATACTTTATCTGATATGATGATATTGATACCCTAAATATTCAGATAAAACTAGTGTATGGTACACCTATCTATATACCCTTATACATTAGACAACTTACTGTTGACCACTCAGTAAGAAAGTTATCACAATGATTAAAAGATTAGTGAGTAAATCATGTAATCTCGGCTCATATCAGATAAGTAATGTCCTTTAATAATAATAATATAAACTTCTTGACTTACTACTAGACAATAATAAATTGGAGTATCAGCATTGATGATACTCCAATTATTATACAGAATTAGAGATTGATTAGTCATCAAGCCCTAATGCTGTGGCTTATAATATATTAAAGCAGTGTTTTACTTACTTTACACACATAAATTACATTTGTACAAGATTTTTTGCTAATACAATATTACAATAATGTCCTGCAAAGTCAGCTAAATGTGTTTTAAGTGTAATTATATGTCAGAAAACCTTGCTTAATTTTTAATTTTAATGTATGCTCATCCTCAGATTGCAACTGAAAAACTTCATGAGACATACTTTAATCTCCGTGCTGCTGAGAGCAAATGTCTTAACAGCAGCTCAGCAGATGCAACACCAGAGCCTTACGCTGCAGATGCTTTCTTAGCTGCGCTCAGAGATGTAAACTCCACCTTTGAAGGTATAGTGAACATGAAATACCCTTTGTATAATGGTCATGGGATGGAAAGTATAATGGTCATTGGATAAGAATTTAATAATTATCTAAGCATATGTTTACTACAGGTAATAGGCAGCAGGATGCCCATGAATTGCTAGTGTGCATCTTAGACAACATCCGAGAAACATGCAGAGCTCTCAGTGCCCGCGCAAACAGACTGCAGTTACATGAAAATGGCGACAGGTATGGAATCTTTTTCTTATCAGGATTTTGGTAAATAAAAAAAATATCTAGTATGAAACCTACATGTGTAGCAAAGCTTTTATGCTTTTATTATAACAATAATATTTAGACTCTAGCCTGTGTTATAAGTAAGGAATATTCATTTTGTTATTCCTATGGAATAAATGTAGCACCAGGTCGTAAATCTCAAAAGATTTTTGCTGTTATGTTACTGGAATTTCATTTTTATATTTTGCTAAATAAGTATATCTAAAATCTTTTAATCAATTTAATAAAACTATAGAAATGTTTTTTACTTTTCCCTTTCGTAGTAACGGCATTGGTCGCCAGCCAAGTCTAGAGGGCGACGGAGGCAAACCAACTCTAGGTAACCTTCGTAAGTCATGGAAGAAACGTAAAGAGGTGAAAGCAAGTGACAAGCGAGCTTCGCCTACCGATGAACGTCCTCCGTCGCCCGCTGATCCTGAGAGAGATGAGAGGTCCAAACCAGGATGGGACTTCGTAGCTGATGACTTTGAAGGTATATAATAAATGACACTAGACCATGCACTCACCCACCATCTCTGAAAGGCTCTTCCATGCCATCTGTTGTCAAATCTAATGTCAACTGTAAATCACATTAGAGTTGACTAAAAACTAACAACGAATTATATCACTTGATTTAAGGTTCAATAACTATATAAACAATCTCCTAAATATATCTTTTTAATAATTTATTTTAATTCTTCAAGTATTAGCTAATGTTGAACTGTCTGACTAATATCTATCTCAATTAGCTTGCTGCAACATTTATTGTGAAACACAGATACCCTCAAAGCAAAGAAACTGTTGTACTAAAAACAGTCCAGAAATTAGTTTCACAAGAAGTGGTTCTGTATAAACATAGCTAAACATTAATTTATTAATTTTGTTTACAGGCACAATGGTTGTGCGGACCATGTGTTTGGAGTGTGAAGCTGTGACGGAGAAGGCGCAAGCAGTATGTGAGTTATGTGTTCCCGTTACCGATGATGATGCTGAAGAAGAACCATTCAAAGCTGCATGTCTGTCTACAGAATACCTTCGCGACCAGAACAAGGTAGAACAATAACATTGAGTAATATCCGTATTCCAAAACTTAATTGTATTATACATACGGTGTCTCATTGCAAGAAGACTATCAAGTCATGCTCTTTGAACACATACTTTCATTTATTTTGTTTTAGTACTGGTGCGAGCGCTGCCTTCGCTATAACGAGGCGCGACGCAGCGTCGCATACTCACGTCTGCCGCGGCTACTCGTGCTGCAGCTAAAACGTTTCAGCGGCGGCATGGAAAAGATCACCCGCCACGCGCCCACACCCCTACACATGCCGTGCTTCTGTGAGCCCTGCGCTCAGCGCCCACCTGACCAGCCGCCTACACATCGGTAATACTCTAAAACTACCTTTATCTCGCACAAAACATTGATTTTCTTGTGTAAGAAACGAGTATAAATAGTACCGTGCTATATTTCAGATACCTTCTATGGGGCGTAATAATGCACCTGGGGCAGACGCTGACAGGCGGGCACTACGTGGCGTACGCGCGCGACAGTTCGGGCGCGGGCGCGGCGCAGGAGACGTGCGCGCGCGAGGCGGGCGGCGGGGACGCGGCGGCGCAGGCGTCCAGCTTCATGCGCGCGCTGTTCAGCCGGCCGCGGCCCGCGCCGCAGGGCTGCTCGGCGCGCGACTGTTGCGTGCCGCGTCCGCGCGCGCTGGCCGCCTGGCTGGCTTGCGACGATGAGCTCGTCAAGCCTATTTCCAACGAAGAGTTCGAAGACCTCCTGTCGGCTGAGCCGGAGATGCGCTCGGCCGCTACCCCCTACCTTCTTTTCTACGTCAAAAGCGAGGTGGGCTAGTGCGAGCCTCGCGCTTTGATCGTTAGCCTCGTGTTCGAGGTGTTAGCACTGTATCAACGTTTACTTTCCTCTTTCTGCTTCAGTTTCCGGGGATTCGTTCGGCTGACGCATCTTGATTTTGAACGTGTCGCGTGGATTAGAAATTTTCGTTTAGCGATCGTCCTGTGAGTCATTTCTTTCGTTCGTTTAGAAGCTTAAAAAGACATAGGATGTAGGCGCGGACCGTTACGAGTGTCGGCCTGACGTGATATTATGAGTGTAGCTAAAGTATTATAATAGGATGTTATAGAAATCGATCAAAATATATTGTAAAGTATATAAAAACATACACAATATTTTAAACACTTGTTACAATCTGACAATATGGACTTGAGTAAAGATTAGATTGAATATACCTTTCAATTTATACAAACTGACCGTATATCGACGTTGAATCTGTATAACCTGTATTTATATAATTATATAACTGAGCTAATTGCGAAATATTTATTGGCCTAAAAGTATAATTATTCTCGAATATTATTAATTGAAAACTGCTATATTTCCTTTCTAAAATCATAATCTATGGTCCAAACTCACCGTGTGCCCGTCAATTATAGCAATATTTATTTAAAATCCGTTTTACAAACTATTATAACTAATAATACTTTAAGAGAAAGTTCCGAATACGCGTTTTCTATCGCAGCTTAGCTACAGACCCGTCTAGGGGCATAATCAGACCAATATGACTCTTAGATAGTTTATCAGTATGTTACAATTTCAATCCAATAATCATACGATGATAGTAGAACAAATGTTAAAGAAAATAGAAATATATTTTTGTGGAGTATTTTGTTATTAGTTCACTACAATAAATGTGTAATAACTGGTGCAAAATATCCTAAGTAATAAGTATCGCTAGACAAAATCTAAACAATTGTCTGATTCGATGTTAGTTGCATTAAATTTCATCAGGGTTTAAGTTCCCAAATAATTATTCATTAACATATTGACGAGAGCACATGTTCACTTTTCGGTTACAGTTTCAAATTTATTTTTACAAGCATTACAACATCGTGTATTGAAGTTATTGCAAATGACAGTGTATGACTAAGAGTATAATTGGAAGGTCAACACTGGCTCCAAGATAAGAAATATTGAGATGTTTATATGTTGTTGCTGTTTGCTTCCTACATCAATTACAAACCTATACGCACACTGTAGTGATATTTAATTAGACTAACAGTGACCTCGAGACTACAACGATAATCATTGCTTGCTACGAAAGGCGATTGCTTTCTTTTTACAAATTTTTAAACACTGTACTGTAATTGTGTTAATAGCCTTTGCTACCATTGATACTTCGTATTTTTGTATGGCAGCTATAAAATTGTATATAGTTTTATTTCTATGTATATTCAAGTATATTATATAATATGTTTTGATTTCAATCCCAGTTAAACAGCAGTCGTTTTTGTCAAACATGTTTAGGGATAAATTAATATTTTTATATTACTGACAATACTATCGTCCTAAATATATGATGTTCACTAAATTAGTGAATATTTTTGTCGCTCTTTGAAAAACTATTGGACAATAAAATTATTACAAAAAAATATTAAATTATATTGTGATTCAAAAATGTATACAATTACATCACTTTACCCTCTAATTCTTATGTTAAATTTTAATATATGTACTTGGCGTTTTTCGACGTATTATAGGCAAATTATATAATGCTAACCTAAAAAGAATGAATTTTGAATAACAAGGCTGTTGGTTTACAAAAACGACTGTGGTTACCTAAGCTCTTGTAACTAATCTATGGCTGATGTATAGGTACCTAATAACATTATTATGATTTAGTCTTAAATTGATGAAGTAGAAAATTGTAGTGGTGAAATGTTATTTACTACGTCAATGAATATTGTTATGGTATAACTCTACTTCTTAATAATTTACCACTACAGTCCTCCACTTTTCTACTTATGCTCGACTTTAAAGTACTCAACTTACTAAATTACTTAATTTTATGTGTTATTGAGGATGCCATTCCAAAAACCTTTGTAAAAGGTAAAATTCTTGTCAGTAGCTATACGACTTTGTTTTTATTATCGAACAAAATGTTATTATTATCGTTCATTTTCATTGTAAATTCGATTTGGATAATAAAAATAAGTTCAATGATCGTTCCTTTTATTTTATTTCAGAGGCGAGTTTAATGTTTTCTTATACCTACTACATTCACAAAAAATTCAGGAAAAAGTTTAGATTAATTTTGAGAAAAATCTGTTACATAAATATAGGTAAAACTAATAAAATATGAAAATCTAAGTTCTGAACAGATATTAGGAATATTGTTTACAATTTAACTTTTGAAGCAAGCAGGAGTTCTACAGGGCTTCCATTTTGAATTCATTGCGGCTCACAAATAAAGCCTCGGGAAGTAGGTACTTCATGTACAAGTCAAATTACAAGATACCATGTTCATCAGTTAAATAATGATGAACTATATCACAGAATGCCAAACCAAGATGATTTTGACAAGAAACCAATTTAACAGTTTTCTGTTTATGAAACGATGAACTATACTTGATACAGATTGTCAATATTTAAATTAACTGTCTTAAACATTTCTTTATAATATATAAAAATCTCGTGTCACAGTGTTTACATAACAGCTTGACCAATGTTAATGAATTTTTTGTGTACCTACCTATTATGTTACTATCTGAAAACACGTCATAAGCTATTTTTTTATACCCCTAGGTCATAACGGCGGCCCTAGCAAAACAAACGTTTGCTGGGTCTGGTAGTTTAATTAAAAATTAGTTTTCCAACTGTTATCTCTGTAAATTATAGCACTACCTAATTTATAGCAACTATGTCCCTATCAAAACCGTTACGATATTATTTTATATATCGTAGGTATAGTAAGGTTGATTTTATTGACAACTATTAATATTAAAGATAAGGGTAGGGTTTAGGTGAACTTATCAGTACAAGATAAACGACGGGTCATCGGGAAGAAGCAGTTTAGCCACAGATTCCAATGTGTTAACGTGTCTCTTTTCTAGTTTATTGTTACTTAATAAAATTACAAAATGAAGGCTATCGAGACCAGAGGTAGATTCTCAAAAGTAAGTACCTACCTACTTAACATACTTTTATTACCTATCAAAGTAGTGTTGTCCTAGTTGTAGATACCAAACCGAATATCCGATAAGTGCCGAAGAAGTTTTATTTACCATACATTTTACCTGTCACAATACTATAATTTTAGTCAGGAATTAATATTACACGCAGTAAGCCTTACTACCCTTCGAAGTACCTGTTCATAAAATTAAATGTAAGTTTGTAGGTTATCACGGCAGCAGTTTATGAGAAATATTCTTGAACGAAAAATTAAAAAAGAAATACTGCTGCTGATCTTTAAATTCCAAGTACCTTATGTTTTGAACCTGTGTTATACACCCAAGACCAATGGGTATAAAATAAGGTTTTTTAAATGCATATGGTATAAAACATAGAGGTATTTATTTTGCCGACCGGTAATATTATTATTCTTTGAGTTAAAAAATTAAATGGCTGCTTACCTGCAAAAGTCAAAAGTGAACAGATTTTATTTTACCGAAATATATTTTTGTGGAGTATTTTGTTATTAGTTCACTACAATAAATGTGTAATAACTGGTGCAAAATATCCTAAGTAATAAGTATCGCTAGACAAAATCTAAACAATTGTCTGATTCGATGTTAGTTGCATTAAATTTCATCAGGGTTTAAGTTCCCAAATAATTATTCATTAACATATTGACGAGAGCACATGTTCACTTTTCGGTTACAGTTTCAAATTTATTTTTACAAGCATTACAACATCGTGTATTGAAGTTATTGCAAATGACAGTGTATGACTAAGAGTATAATTGGAAGGTCAACACTGGCTCCAAGATAAGAAATATTGAGATGTTTATATGTTGTTGCTGTTTGCTTCCTACATCAATTACAAACCTATACGCACACTGTAGTGATATTTAATTAGACTAACAGTGACCTCGAGACTACAACGATAATCATTGCTTGCTACGAAAGGCGATTGCTTTCTTTTTACAAATTTTTAAACACTGTACTGTAATTGTGTTAATAGCCTTTGCTACCATTAATACTTCGTATTTTTGTATGGCAGCTATAAAATTGTATATAGTTTTATTTCTATGTATATTCAAGTATATTATATAATATGTTTTGATTTCAATCCCAGTTAAACAGCAGTCGTTTTTGTCAAACATGTTTAGGGATAAATTAATATTTTTATATTACTGACAATACTATCGTCCTAAATATATGATGTTCACTAAATTAGTGAATATTTTTGTCGCTCTTTGAAAAACTATTGGACAATAAAATTATTACAAAAAAATATTAAATTATATTGTGATTCAAAAATGTATACAATTACATCACTTTACCCTCTAATTCTTATGTTAAATTTTAATATATGTACTTGGCGTTTTTCGACGTATTATAGGCAAATTATATAATGCTAACCTAAAAAGAATGAATTTTGAATAACAAGGCTGTTGGTTTACAAAAACGACTGTGGTTACCTAAGCTCTTGTAACTAATCTATGGCTGATGTATAGGTACCTAATAACATTATTATGATTTAGTCTTAAATTGATGAAGTAGAAAATTGTAGTGGTGAAATGTTATTTACTACGTCAATGAATATTGTTATGGTATAACTCTACTTCTTAATAATTTACCACTACAGTCCTCCACTTTTCTACTTATGCTCGACTTTAAAGTACTCAACTTACTAAATTACTTAATTTTATGTGTTATTGAGGATGCCATTCCAAAAACCTTTGTAAAAGGTAAAATTCTTGTCAGTAGCTATACGACTTTGTTTTTATTATCGAACAAAATGTTATTATTATCGTTCATTTTCATTGTAAATTCGATTTGGATAATAAAAATAAGTTCAATGATCGTTCCTTTTATTTTATTTCAGAGGCGAGTTTAATGTTTTCTTATACCTACTACATTCACAAAAAATTCAGGAAAAAGTTTAGATTAATTTTGAGAAAAATCTGTTACATAAATATAGGTAAAACTAATAAAATATGAAAATCTAAGTTCTGAACAGATATTAGGAATATTGTTTACAATTTAACTTTTGAAGCAAGCAGGAGTTCTACAGGGCTTCCATTTTGAATTCATTGCGGCTCACAAATAAAGCCTCGGGAAGTAGGTACTTCATGTACAAGTCAAATTACAAGATACCATGTTCATCAGTTAAATAATGATGAACTATATCACAGAATGCCAAACCAAGATGATTTTGACAAGAAACCAATTTAACAGTTTTCTGTTTATGAAACGATGAACTATACTTGATACAGATTGTCAATATTTAAATTAACTGTCTTAAACATTTCTTTATAATATATAAAAATCTCGTGTCACAGTGTTTACATAACAGCTTGACCAATGTTAATGAATTTTTTGTGTACCTACCTATTATGTTACTATCTGAAAACACGTCATAAGCTATTTTTTTATACCCCTAGGTCATAACGGCGGCCCTAGCAAAACAAACGTTTGCTGGGTCTGGTAGTTTAATTAAAAATTAGTTTTCCAACTGTTATCTCTGTAAATTATAGCACTACCTAATTTATAGCAACTATGTCCCTATCAAAACCGTTACGATATTATTTTATATATCGTAGGTATAGTAAGGTTGATTTTATTGACAACTATTAATATTAAAGATAAGGGTAGGGTTTAGGTGAACTTATCAGTACAAGATAAACGACGGGTCATCGGGAAGAAGCAGTTTAGCCACAGATTCCAATGTGTTAACGTGTCTCTTTTCTAGTTTATTGTTACTTAATAAAATTACAAAATGAAGGCTATCGAGACCAGAGGTAGATTCTCAAAAGTAAGTACCTACCTACTTAACATACTTTTATTACCTATCAAAGTAGTGTTGTCCTAGTTGTAGATACCAAACCGAATATCCGATAAGTGCCGAAGAAGTTTTATTTACCATACATTTTACCTGTCACAATACTATAATTTTAGTCAGGAATTAATATTACACGCAGTAAGCCTTACTACCCTTCGAAGTACCTGTTCATAAAATTAAATGTAAGTTTGTAGGTTATCACGGCAGCAGTTTATGAGAAATATTCTTGAACGAAAAATTAAAAAAGAAATACTGCTGCTGATCTTTAAATTCCAAGTACCTTATGTTTTGAACCTGTGTTATACACCCAAGACCAATGGGTATAAAATAAGGTTTTTTAAATGCATATGGTATAAAACATAGAGGTATTTATTTTGCCGACCGGTAATATTATTATTCTTTGAGTTAAAAAATTAAATGGCTGCTTACCTGCAAAAGTCAAAAGTGAACAGATTTTATTTTACCGAGGTTTTCTTGTCTATGTCATTGGGTTGACCTCTAAATGTCCTTGCATACATACATTACTGAGTTACTGACTTTCTGCTGTCAAAACTAAATAAAGTAGTAAAGTAACTCTTAAGTGTTCAGTGATCTCAATATTTATTGAAAAATTTACAAAAAAAAGCTTGAAAGTAATAATGGCATTTGTAAGTATATAGTTTTAGTAAATTTAGTTTTTAATATCATGTTTTCAAAAAGTTTTATTTTTAAACCCAAGTTAGGTTAATTTATAAACTCAACTTTTTATGTGCTTTTAATTCATTTTAGAAGAGTGGCGTATAAACCAAGATTAAAATAAATGTCAATAACTCTAGAATTGTTCTTAAAATGTTAATTTTAAGTCTTTTAGTGCTTTTTAGCCATGACACCGGTACTTGCCTTATTTTTTCTTTATAACTTCCTGGTTACGTACCTATATTAATCACATAAGCGGTAAAAAAATTTAAATTTAATAATAATATTGAAATCTATATCTAATTAAACTTTAAAAGTCTGTTTTAAATTAATTTCTGTACAAAATTATGTCCTGTGACCTGTCATACATTTTAGTCATCAAAGTATTTGGCTCGGTCGGAATAGAGTGGCAGTGGAAAAGTTTTGTTTCCAGTTCTACAAAATTTTGCCGTAAAAATATTTTTAATTTAGAAGCTAGTAGAATCGGTATAAACATAATATATCTATTTTAATGCATTGTCAAGGTCATCAAGGCGTCACGGCAACTTGATAGTTTTTGAACTAACTTTTATGGATATGGTTGTAATTGTAGTTTATAAGTACCTACTATACCTACCTACTTAGGTAATATTGCGATTTGTAGCTAAATATTTCATGAAATAGTCTCCTAGATAGATATTTTGCGACGTGTCATTTTTATTGGCCCACCTACCTACAAGTTTAATAATGCGGTACGAACTTAACCGAAACTGGATTTATAGAGGACTCAGGACTAGATCCCAACGCTACGCTGGTCGCTGGTGGTGATGGTACTTAGGTAGGTACCTATGTTGTTTTAATAATAGAGACAGCAGTGACTATCTGTATTAAAAAATTAGCCGATCGACATTACGGCCGCTACCTGAATTGTCGGCACGATAGATCAGGGAGCGGCCTAAGTTCTGTATATTTCTTACTGGCAGTTACTGAGGCGTATGATTGGATATCAGAAATATAATATAAAGCATAATTTTAGCCTAAATTAAAAAAGTTTTGACAGACACTGATTTAGCAACCCTGATAGAATTTATATTTTTTTTCTTAAATGTAAGTTTATCTGTCAGATAGACAATTAGACAACTTGATATTTGATTACGAATAAAAAAAAGTAAAGAACTTTACCTACCTACTATAATCTTCTGGTAACGGCTACTCTGATACTTGCATTGGGTATATGTATCGATTAAATTAAAAACATTCTGACAATGTATGCGTACTGCGTAGTCCGTCCGTCTTCTATTTTCGAAGAGTAAATGCTATAACTTTTAGCGGAACTTCTTTTGTTTTATATTATCACTGTCAATGTTTAACGAAAACTAAAATGTCAAGTTACGGCTGACAGGTAAAAAAGCGGTAAAATTTAAAAGTTTATGGTTATTTTGTTTATTTCTGTTCTGTTTGTCTGCATTATGTACTACTTCACAGACTTGCATTTAATCTAACTAGCCATCTACTAATTATTTAAGACGATGGATCTTATTGGCAATCTCTCAAATGTTTAAAATTAGAATAAATTCGATCATGATGTTCACTAAAAGGAATAACAGATTGATGCAGCTTGCACTCGATGTGTCACTTTAACAATAGAATATGATGTGATTTGAGTAATAATAGGTGGTCTAGTTGGTTTCGGCGGTGGGTTTACTTACCCCGCGGTGGTAGCGACGTTGTTCTGCGCGCGCCGCTCGCGTCTCATCGAGTACGCAACTCCATTCGCACAGCGCTGCGGGAATCCGTTTTTCGTTCGAAAGGGCAGTTCAAGATCACGAAAGCCGGCCGTCCGACCTCCCGCGTTGTTCAGTGAAAAATTTATACATAAAAATTCGGTCAAAATGGGTTTTCCAACAATCTACGATGGAAAAGTTGAGGTATTGTCCCTGTGTATGCTATTATTCTATTTCTGTCCCGTGTTACGATTACGTGAGCCTGCAATTTGTTACGGCAGTTACCTTGACGATTATTTTTCGTGCAAGAATGATAATATGTCTTTTTGGTTAAATACTCAATTTGGTAATAAAATGTAAGGAGTATTTTATATTAAAATTATCAATAAAATTCCACCAGACATACAAGTTAAATAAATAAAAATAACCACCAGATTTATACATTTCTCTGTTAGTACCAATAAATTCCACTTAAATGTTATGTGATATCTGAATAACAATTCTAGATTACATGATATCTAGAGTACTCAATCAATATTATTATGGTATTTCAGGTATATTGTGTGGATCTCAAAATCTAGGCAGTGACCTAAGCAAACTCATATGTATCTATGTACCCAAATTTATATGTAAAGTCATATTGTTTAAGTGTTCTTTTTTGGGTCTGTGATGATTAAAATAATATGAAAAACAGTTGTTACTGATTGTACGATATTAGTGTTTGTAATGGGATCAATATGTATTAAAATAACTGTACTTAAAATCCCCTGTTAGTGTTGTAAATTGGTTTCATGTTCATGTTCTGATATCCAATGGTTTTATGGCTAAGTGTTCTTACTAAGCTTGTAATAGGAAACATCCTCTTTGGTTTAGTGACATAATGTCATAAACAATGCCATATGATATAGTATCAAAGACTATAAAAATAGCAGAATCATTCTAACACCGAGACGGAGCCAAAAACACAAAAATTCAATGAATTAACTATAAAATTTAGGTATTGTACATAAACAGGAAGTTAATATGTAATTAATATTTGTCATTATATGACTCAAATTTAGAATTAGTAATCATTCCCATTTAAGTACCATTGATGTATGATTTTAGGGGTGTTAAAAAAAAATTAACATCTTATTTTATTATATTTTTCTCTAAATATAAGTCTTTTGTTTTAGACTCATAAAATATTTTAAAATACAAAGTTACTGGTTGGAAAAATTATTTGCAATTTCTAACATAAACTTATTTATAATTATGTTTCATTATCCAAATTACCTGCATACATAACAAATTGATTAGTGCAGTGTGAAACACTTATCTTTCAGTTCTAAGGGTTGTGAGTCACAGTTGTTACAGGAATAAATTATAATATAGGTACTTCCGCATATTAGAATATTTGTAGACCACTTAATTATATGTTAATGTGATTATTGTACAAGGATGGTACACCATATGTTAATTCCCTGATGTACATTTAGGGTGCATAACCTTATTGCTTAATACCCTTACCTTGCCTTGAATTATACATATGAACCTTCCTCTTGAATCACTCTATCCATTGCTAAAAGTGCATTATAAAATGTTGTGTAGTTTAAAAGATCTAAGCATACAAACAGCGTGAGTGCTCTATAGTCTATACTATGTACAAAGATATTTTGATCTCTATAAATTATTGCATTTGTATTTATTTTATATTCAGCCAGTATTTATAGTTAAGGCTATTTTATTGAAATATTTTCCAAAATGTTTAGGAAACATACTTTTATTTAAATTTTAACCATTTCTGATCAACCTGCTTTTACATGAACTTATACCTGCTTCTGTTGTACCCATTGATGTTTATTTGTTTTACATATTTTATAAGGTCTGATTGATAGGTGTATTGTCAGTATTATCTATGATTGTGCATCAATGCCAATGTTATTAGAGCTATTAGTTGCAAGACTGTGTCTATTAAAGTCTATTTGCAACATGACTTGTTAATAATGCATGTATTCTGAACACAAACCTAATACTTATCTATGTATAAATAGGCATTAAATAAGTACTTATGCAAATAAATGCATAATACTTTCCTATTTGCCTTCAATACATACCTTTAATGTTTTTGTCACTGATTTGTCATTGATATGCTTTAATTAGGTATGTTCTAATATGGGTTCCTATATTCAAACGATTCGTTTTGATTACAGATGGCTAAATTTTCTAAGCAAAAAAAAAAAATACGGTCCGTAAGCAAAACGAATCGTTTCTTGAATATAGGAACCGGCCACTAGTTGTAACTTTTACGACTTGTTGTTTTTGTCAGTATGAGGGTAAGTTGATTCTCAGGCCTGAGATTTTTGCCAGGAAAGATGCTTTTGTCAAGGGTCCTATTATATTATTGCATTGGACTACCATCACGCTTTTTTAAAACCTTTATTGGTTCTCTTAAATGCTAACCTAAAGTGCTATCATTATAGAGAAAAACGAACGCAATTCAGAAATGTTTTCTTGAATACCTTCATCTTGAATCATACGATTTTTATGCGGTCAACTGCAGTAGGTAGGCTAACCTATAGTTAGCATAATTTACTGTTAGTAATGTGGAATCGATCGCGCCTTGGTCAGTCAGGTCAATGGTCGTTTTCTAACTGCGGTTTTATTATTGACTGGTAAAATTATACCTAAGGGTAGTTAACCACTGTGGTACAAAAGCATTTTATTTTTCGCTATTCCGGTTTCCACTAATCCATTAATTAGTAAGGATTATTGACCTACATCAACGTCTGGGAAAACACGTTCTTCAACACGTTCCAGAGTTTTTATTTTTCATTTGACCTACCCATCATTGCAACTCCTGTAAGCCAAGATCTACAATGATACCTAATGAATACCACCGAGATACTTAAGCTCGGTGTATCCCAATGAAACGATCTGGAACTATCTAGGAACCCGCAACGAAATTTAGATTTACAGAGGAAGTAAATAGGAAAACAGATTTCACTTCCTTCCACTGCAAGCGGGTGATAAAAAAAAGATGGGCCATTAGCAAAGAAAAGAGATCAATCAGCAACTGAGTAAAGGCCTAACTTCCAAGCACCATGGACAATTTTAAAAATTAGTGGGTTCTAAAAATTACTTAGCTGCTATTAATATTTTGATCCCAATAATAAGTATGGGAAATCCTCATATAAACAGCACCGGATCACGGATGTCTTAGCTAGGTATGTAATACAGAATATGAAGCGCAGTTTAGTAGTACTGGCACTATGATGACACGACAAGCTTAGGTAAATTAAAAAACTTGACTTTAAAGTGACCATGTCCCGTAAGGATCTGATTGATCAGATTGGTGAGGCTGACCTCACACTCAGCCGCTCACGAATGGACGGAAAAAGCTGGTAAGGTGGCGGGCTTTTAAGACGATTCCCACCAAACTTGCCATTCCAACATCGGTTCATCGTAGATATGGTTTTGCGTTTTACTTAAATGATCTATCGATCTTTCTACGTTACGTACGACAAAAAAAAGTAACTACATCCATCTCTAGTACCTACATAGCCGCGCGACGTTGTATCTCGAGATCAATCGGTAAATCGCCAGCGAAAACGGTCACGGCTTCAGTAATTACAGTCCGACCGTTGTTGACTAGGCAAATTGTAGGTACCTATCACTCGTACACATCCTGTGTTGCTCTCCTCTTTGGCAGCTACGAGATTAAATCTGATTTTTTTTTTATTTTTGTCTAAATTGCATTAGTTACGTACCTAAATAACCCATGCAAATCATATAATTTTCTTGTTATGTTGTGCAGGCGGGATCTACTGACAAGCCCGGTATGCAGCTGGGGGCTGCCAATGCCGCGTCTCAACTGCAAAACATGTGCAACCTGGATATTGACTCCAAGTCTTCCTATGTGCGTCTGTCAGGCATCATCTGTACTATTGGTAAGTTAATCTCTAAGCTAGTAACATACCCATTAATATCTTAACAATGTGGGCCCCATTTTGATTTGTAGTACCTACGTCCTTAACTAATTGTTGCAAAGAAGTCGAAAGTCGAAATATTTTTATTCATGTAAACCTTACAGGCTGCTTTCACAAGACTAGAAGCACCATTCCAAAAGTAATTCCTAAGGAGAAGAATAAAAAGTTAAGGAAACTATTCCAGTATCAAGGTTACTCTTTTGAACTCAGTAGATATATGTACCTACCTACCTACCTTTTAGGATTTCACTTTGTTGACTGTAGAATCTTATATGACAGTCCAATGTAGTCAATATAGGCTTGCTATCAACGAGAAACTACAGTTTTCTGTACCTTGTTAACCAGGGCCCGCCTCTCGCGATGTGTCCATGCTGGAGCGTATGATGGAGACTGGCATGAATGTCGCTCGCATGAACTTTTCTCATGGATCCCATGAGTACCATGCTGAGACTATCAAGAACTGCCGTGAGGCGGAGAAGAACTACAGTACTAAGCTCGGTTTCCCCTTCTCTTTGGCCATCGCTCTCGACACCAAGGGACCTGAGATCAGGACTGGACTCTTGGAAGGTGTAAGTACCTAACTTTCTCTAGAAGAACACTTAAAACAATGTTGAGAAGTTCCGTAGGTTATTTGGTATTTTTAGAGCATTTATTTGTAACCGCAAAAATTTTGAATTGTAATCATCTATATCAGTAAGACTTCTTGATTGGCTAGTGAGTCCAGTTAACTCGTTCAACGAATCGAAGTCATTTTATTCCTCCAAAATACCGAACCAACCATGCTTAAGAAATACCACATAACAATTTCATTTCAAACCCTAGGGCGGCTCAGCGGAGGTTGAACTGAAGAAGGGTGACACCATTAAGCTGACCACTGACCCCGCGTACCAAGAGCGTGGAACTGCCGCCACTATCTACGTCGACTACAAGAACATCACCACCGTTGTGAAGCCTGGCAACAGGATCTTCATTGATGATGGATTGATCTCCGTCATCTGCCAGTCTGCGAGTGTCGATACTCTGGTCTGCACCATCGAGAATGGAGGTTAGTTAACTACTTGTTTAATTGTTAACGTCAACTCCCTACCTGTCTACCAGTCTACCAAGTGGCGCCATTCTATTCTTCGTCGAGATTCTTGATGATTTACATCGTCAGCTGTACCCAAAATAACACGTAAGGTTAGGGTTCAGGTAACACATGTTAATAGGCTACATCCTGTTTTTTATTCAGCCTTGCTGGGGTTTGACTCTTTAGTAGGTACATACCTTTTAACATAGACATAAAAAAAACTTGTACACAAATATTAAATAAGATCGCAGTTTAAGAAACCCGTAAAACTATTATGCCCTTCCAGACCGATGAGCAAAATAATCCGAGCCTAACAATAAAACTCGTTCAATTTCAATGCCATTACTATACAAAGGAACATATGTTTCTTGACGAAAATAGGGGAGCGCTTTACAATACCCAAGAATATTATTATTACACCGTACGTAATTTATATTATCGTAATCGTCATAATATGAACCGTCAACGGTATGTGTTGTTTACCTATGTGCAGTTTTTTATAAGTAGCGATCTAAACCAACAATTAACAATCAAAGTAAATTTTGAAATATATTAAACAACTTCTGAACTACATTTGGTCACCTATTTGTCATTGTATGTATTGTCACAGGTACTTTGGGCTCAAGGAAGGGAGTCAACTTGCCTGGAATCCCTGTTGATCTGCCAGCCGTGTCCGAGAAGGACAAGTCTGACTTGCTTTTCGGTGTGGAACAGGGCGTAAGTATATTAAAAAAGCTTCTAACGTAATCCGATGACTCACTTTATTGACTACATTTAGATAGTACCTATGACGTATAGCTATTAAAATCGCAACGATAACATGTTGAGTGACGTAATTTTGTTTAGGCTAATGTAAAAAATCAGGATAAGCATTTAGTATCAATTTTGACACATTTACCGCCGAATACTCAAAGGCAACTTAACTTTAAGACGATCTTGAATGCCTATCTGTCGCTACTTAACACATTAAAGTGACAGAGACAGCATGAGACTTAACGGCCACTTAAAACTGATTGACGTTTTATTGGGCCTTCAGTTTTGTTAATATTTCTGTAAAATGTTTCGATTCAGTAGGTAGGTTACTACTTTCAGGTACTTAACGCGTGTTAGTAGAATTAAGATTATGATCTTTTAAATAATAAAAATACGTAACTTTTATAGGGGTTTGATAACAAGAATATCTATAAAATTAATATCTTTCGAAAGTTTTATTAACTAAATGCACTTTGCTGATAAAAAAATCTCATCAGATAATTTAAGTACCTACGACATCGCAACAAGACATTTAACTGATAAAATTTTATTCTAGACATAAATATGACGTCACAGACTAAGTTGATGATCGTCGTGTGATCTTGTAAAGAGCCACGTGCTAATGTTGTGCCAATACTGTTATCACAAATGTTGATATCACGCAACGCATAAAAATTAATAACTGTCTACCTATTGATAAATGTCGTAAACAATAGGTACCTACTACTTATCAGTTTTAAGTATGAGACGTGGAACTTAACTTAAAGTATTTCTTAATTCATTAAAATTACTTCCTACTATCCATTTTGAAGCGTAAAAATACATTTATAGTGAAATACATATTCAAATTCACATGAAAACTTTTTAATCAGGTGGACATGATCTTCGCTTCGTTCATCCGCAACGGTGCCGCTCTCAAAGAGATCCGTGGCATCCTTGGCGACAAGGGCCGGAACATCAAGATCATCTCCAAGATCGAAAACCATCAGGGCATGACCAATCTTGATGAGATCATCACTGTAAGTAAACATATAAATTGGATTTTAATCATCAATAGATAGCTATTGAAGATATTAGTTGATTGTACTATTAGTGAAGTATTTAGTCAAAAGATCGAACTTAGTGTTTACAGATTTTTTGAATAATAGTTAGGTACCTACTTAAATATCCAGCTATGTAAAGAATGGCAGTTTACTACAATAATATGTCAAAATAATAACTTAATAATAGCTTACTGTCAATATTTTTTTATACATGTATACCACCAAGTATCTCTAGACTAGATTAAATTAGACTTTAAGCTAAACAGTTTATCTTGTGTTTTTAGTAAGACGATAAAGTTCTGTTTACATTGGAATAAGAAAGCAGAAATACAATTTTTTAATTTATGTATTATAGGTAGGTATGAAGGAAAAGGGAGAATAAATGCTGTAATAGAAAATAAACTATTTACTCTTCAGTTCTGTAAATAAAGTTTGCCTTCGAATACAATGTTGGTTATTTAAGATAAGAGCAGGCTATAAATAGATGTTTACATCTGTTTCATTGCCACTTTATTTTCATTTTCGTTTGAATATAAAATAAGGTTCTCTGCCTTACATGATACTACTTATTATAATGCATTGTCTTTTTCTCTCAAACACAAGTGTTTTAATTCAAACTCTATCAAAAGTAAATTTACGATTTTATCGTACATTCTTATTGACAAATTTTGCATTATTGCTGCTGTTGCTATGTTGCTGTAATTAATCTATAATTGACTGCTCAAACAATTGGATTAAGAATTCACACATAGGTACCTAAAATATACCAACTAGATAAGATTTTAAAATTGATAACAAGTCCATTCATACTCGTGACTCGTCCAGGTCAGATATTCTGGCCTTAAAATTGGCGGATGATTTCAATTTGTACGTCAAGTGTATTATGTCTGTGTAACTCCCACTTTTGCAGTGTATAGGCCGATCTAAATGAAATGCAGTTCTTACTAGATCTGTAGATCAACTGTAGAGGGACGACGTTAGAGGTCATTTCGATCTACCGAGCAGAAGTTTAGGTACTAAGTTATACTACAAATAACGTTCAAATGTCTAGGTATAATTAACAATGATTTCTCAATAACTCTGTGTGTGCCACAGAGTACATAAGGTCCAAAAATATACGATTGAAAATGGCAATAGGCTCCTTATTTTCTACACGAGTAGGTATACAAAAGGATAATAGGGTTAATATTCCATAGAACATTTGTTTATTTCATTGTTTTTTGTTTTTAAGGAATCTGACGGCATTATGGTCGCCCGTGGTGACCTTGGTATTGAGATCCCACCAGAAAAAGTGTTCCTTGCACAAAAGACAATGATTGCTCGCTGCAACAGGGTAAGTAAAAAAATATCAAATTATTTACTGTCATGTACCTATTAAAATTTAGTTAGTTGTTGTGTTTTAACTCTATGTATGTCTAAGGACGTATACAACATAATGGTATCGTTTAAAAAAAAAATAGATATCTGCTTAATAACGTTTATCATTCTGTTGGACAGATGGATAGCAAGACAAGTGTCCCATATTTAAAAATGTCTACTATATCGTCACGTAATAACATGCATATTTTACTTGCAGCAAGGTAAACCAGTCATCTGCGCTACCCAAATGTTGGAATCCATGATCAAGAAGCCGCGTCCAACCCGCGCGGAGATCTCGGACGTGGCTAACGCGATTCTCGACGGAGCTGACTGCGTCATGTTATCTGGAGAGACGGCTAAGGGAGACTACCCCTTGGAGTGCGTGCTGACCATGGCTAATATCAGCAAGGAGGCTGAGGCCGCCGTGTGGCACAGACAGCTGTTCAACGACCTCGTGCGTGATGTAAGTTTTGTAGGAAAATGTTTATTTAACTTGTATTATTTGCACTGAAAAGATTGTTCAAATATGGTGAAGTGTTTAAATCTGTGTTCCTTCCGATAAAGTTGGTGAATGATGCAGATTAATTAACCTGTTCAGTCTTGTTAAAGGGATTAATTTTATTTGGTTTATCACCAATTTGTTTGTACATAATATCGAATTTAATTCTGACAAAATTGTCTACTGTATTAAAAGTTTTATAATTACACATTGGTTATGGCTAAGTTACATAAAGAGTTAGCATACCTACAGTCTCAACGCGAGATTCTATTGTGACACTTGATCATACAAATCTAACTTCATCAATAGGTGGAGGCTCCCCTTGAGCCTGCCCACTCCACTGCCATCGCAGCAGTAGAGGCGTCCACCAAGTGCTTGGCGGCCGCCATCGTGGTGATCACGACGAGCGGCAAGTCCGCGCACCTGCTGAGCAAGTACCGGCCGCGGTGCCCCATCATCGCCGTGACGCGGCACGCGCAGACCGCCAGGCAGGCGCATCTCTACCGTGGCGTGCTGCCCATGGTCTACCAAGGTATTGGGCATACTATCACTTTGTAGGGATATTAATTTCATGGTCACCGGTAGACTATCTATATACCCGTGACCATGATCGTAAACATCCGAAATCATTTTAAAGTAGATTTAACAAATTTTGAATTTCAATCAGTAAATTTCAAGCCTAACATTTATACTTCTTATTTAAGGGTCATTGAGAAAATTACGGCGATTTTGAGATGTCTTGAGCTTAAAGTGTGTACATCAGGCGATGTAAACCATTGTGGAATCACAACCTTTACATTTATATGACACTAACATGAGATAATATACTTATATTCTATTCATATCCAATCTACCCTATTATTGAAATCAGTTCTGGATTCGCTCACATATCCTGTAACATACCAACATGCTATTAGTCTTTGTTCAACATAGTATTGATGCATTTTGCAACATGTCCAAATAAAAACTTTGGTATAAGTCAATTAGAATTTCCACGTTATGCTTTCACCCCCCAGAGCCAGCAGCTGGTGACTGGCTGAAGGACGTCGACAACCGCGTGCAGTGCGGCCTCAAGTTCGGCCGCTCTCGCAACTTCATCAAGACCGGCGACCATGTTGTTGTCGTTACTGGATGGAAGCAGGGCTCCGGCTTCACCAACACCATGCGTGTTATGTTAGTATTGTAGCTTTTACCTCCGGATAATCTAACGCAGATTAAATTTAAGAATTAACACTTTAAAGTGACAGTACTTGACTTTAAGCGGCTTAAAACTGGTAGAAGTTTCCAGTATACGGCCAATATTCTAGCTTCTTATTATGCACAAGATTTTTTTATGTAATGATTATTGTGACCCATAAAATAACGACACACAGCTGTAGTATGTATAGTGCAGTGTGTACACACTGAAGACAACAAAATAAGTAAATCTAACTGCTTTTTTTTGTAAAAGAAAGGCCTTTATCCAGTAGCGAGTTAGCCTTTGGTTTTGAAAGATAAATATACGTTTATTCGTCAAACATGTATGACATAAAAATCACAAACTATATATTTACCTTCCATGATATTATAATGTTATAAAAAAATATAGAAAGTATAACATACTTGACTATGCAGACATTTATTGAGTACAAGTATAAGTGCTAATAATAATTTCTTTTAATTTCAGCCAAGTGGAATAGAGTTAGCAAGAGATGCAGCACAAAGCTACAGCAGAAACAAAAAAATACAATTAATATTTTTGTTAAGTATTAGCTAAATGTGACATTAAAGCGTGAACTATGGAGCTTTTTAAATAAATATCAGGCCTCTATAAAGAACTGCCATAACGTAAGTAATATCAAAGAGGCAGAAAACTTTTGATTCTCATTCCAGGGCAGAGCCCAGGTATCCTAAGTAAAAAGTCTCCATATGCGCTAAGTGATATATATGTATAAAGGAATGTATCTCGAAATTATACAATTAGCGCTAGGCATACATATTTATTAAATACTTATTTATACGTTACATGTTTGTGTAATGAAATAAAGATTTAAATGTATTTACTGTTTTTTTTTATTAAGACAGCACACGTCAGACTTTTTTTAGGACCGATATCGGACCAATTTTTCCTTCCTTTTATTTCAGACCAACTTTTTGTAGGACGTGTGCGTTGCACTATTGCAATCGGTACGTTCTATTTTTCTCCTACAATAAATTATGTTAACGATTATCGGACTTGTGCAGGCACCACTAAAGAGTCTTCCCTTGCAAAACAACGCTATACCGCACTTTCCTAGGCTTTTGGATCGGTCTCACGGAGTCCATGGAGCCTCAGCTCCTCAGGAACATCGTTTCGTCCCTGTTCCCATCTTACCGGACTGACTTTATCCCTCCAGCCATGGGTACCGCACAGTCGCGCGGACAGCTGGAGGAGATAACCGAAGGAGAGTTCGAGGCGTCTACCCAGCGCCTTCGGACTAAGACGACTGCTCCTGGACCTGACGGGGTACCGGCTCGGGCTATTGCCTTGGCTGTGGGTCCCCTGAAGGACCGGCTGCGGGGTCTCTTCAACGCCTGTTTAGTGGCGGGGAGATTCCCCAAAGTCTGGAAGACGGGGCAGCTCGTCCTCCTTCGCAAGGAGGGACGACCAGCCGACTCGCCGTCGGGTTACCGGCCTATCGTCCTGCTGGACGAGGCGGGCAAGCTCTTCGAGCGTGTCATTGCCGCCCGCATCGTCCGGCACCTAACGGGCACGGGACCCGACCTGTCGGCTTCCCAATTTGGCTTCAGGGCGGGCCGGTCCACCTTGGACGCCCTGAGCCACGTCAAGGAGTTCGCCGCGGAGTCTGCGGAGCGGGGTGGTATGGCGTTGGCGGTATCGCTCGACATCGCCAACGCCTTCAACTCGCTGCCGCACCAGTGCATAGAGTCGGCGCTTCGCTACCACGGGGTGCCGCTCTATCTTCAGCACACCGTGGCGGACTACCTTCGCGACAGGCACGTCGCCTACGCTGGACTATCGGGCCCGCAGAGGCAACGTACTGGGCGCGGTGTTCCACAGGGGTCAGTCTTAGGACCTCTCCTGTGGAACATCGGCTATGATTGGGTGCTGCGCGGTGCCCTCCTATCTCGGACGCAGATCGTCTGCTATGCAGACGACACCCTGGTGTTGGTCAGAGGGACGACCCAGGAGGAGTGCATCCGGCGTGCGACCTGCGGCGTCCATCTCGTCGTAGGTCGCATCCGGATGCTTGGACTTGACGTCGCTCTGGGGAAGACCGAGGCACTTGTGCTGTACGGCCCCCGGAGAAGACACACTACCGGTGCGTGCCTGACAGTGGAGGACGTGAGGATCCCATTGTCAGGCACCATGAAGTATCTTGGCCTGGTCCTCGACGGGCGGTTGAGCTTCCGGGAGCACTTTAAGCGGTTGGCACCGAGGCTTCGGTCCGCCGCGGCAGCCCTCGGAAGGCTCCTGCCCAATGTCGGGGGCCCTGACATTGGGTGTCGCCGTCTATACGCCTCGGTCATTCGATCGATGGCGTTATACGGCGCACCCATTTGGACTGACGCTTTGACGGCCGATAACCGGGCGGTTCTACTTGGTTCGCAGCGCGCTGTCGCCAATAGGATCGTCCGGGCCTACCGGACCGTCGGGCACGAAGCCGCGTGTGTCTTGGCTGGGACACCGCCTTGGGATCTGGATGCAGAGGTGCTAACGGACCTTTACACCCGTTGCACCGAGCTCCGGTCCCGGGGTACCGACCCCCTGCCAAGGCAACGCGAAGTTTGGAGGAGACAGGCCCGTCTCGTCACGATGCGGAATTGGGAGCTTCGGCTTGCAAGACCGACGGCGGGACGGGCAACCGTGGAGGCGATCCGCCCACATTTACAACCGTGGGTGGAGAGGCGGTATGGTGTTTTGACCTACCGCCTCACGCAAATACTGACCGGGCACGGGGCCTTTGGCCATTTCCTGTGCCGGGTCGCTCGGAGGGAGCAGACGACTGCGTGCCATCAGTGTGGTGACGGTGATGATACCGCACTGCACACGTTGGCCGCATGTCCCGCCTTCGCCGCGCCTCGCGCCGTTCTCCAGGCGGCGCTGGGAGGCGTAGACGTCTCCGCGCTGTCGGCTGTTGTCGCTGCTGCGCTCAGCAGTCGCACAGCGTGGGATGCGCTGTCCTCCTTCTGCGAGACCGTTATGTCCCAGAAGGAGGCGGCGGAGCGCGTTCGGGAGAACGACCCCGGCGCGCCCCAAATACGCCGACGTCGAGTGGGGCGGCGCAGAGCCGCGCACGAGCGCGCTCTCCCGCCCTAACTAGGGTCCTGGGCGACGGGCACGGGGGTGTCCGTTGTCCGACTATAGGACCCACGACGGGGGGCCGCATTCCGTGCTACGGGTGTGGCTCCACTACGAGGCGGAGAGGCCGACGCTCTATACACGTCGGTCTCCAAATAATCACGATAGTGATCCGCTGGCCCCTATTGGCCGGCGGACCCCGCGGTTGGTGCGTGACGAATTGCAATGCATTACCACGCACCAACACGAAACGCGGATGACGTAGCACGGCGGTTCAGGTTTAGTCAGTAAGAGTCTGACACTAGTGTGACTAGTGTCCATGAGGATTCCCCCGCCCAAACAAAAAAAAAAAAAAAAAAAAAAGAAAGGCTTTTGGATCGGTGGCTTTAGCTTCTGATCATAGCAAAACAGGTACTTCACTTGTGCACAAGGGCAATAACTGAAAACATAGTGCCAAACGTCACCTGTGTGACATCTGGAGATATTTTTCATACTGAAAATTGAAGATTAAATCACTGATACATAATTATATAGACAATACTGAAGTCAATTCTTTTCAAAATGGAATTGGACTTTTTGATATTAAATCTGTAAACATAATTTAGCATGTAATATATAGTCCATCAGGCAATAAGAGACGGAAATAAAAAAAACCCTTAATTGCGCTTACCAGTTCGCGCCACGTACCTAGGTATAACACTCAGTTTGTTACGAAGTCCGAGCGCCAAACGAAAGTTTAAATCATATTGGATAAAAGCATATTTTACACAACATATGATTTTGTAAAAAGTAAACAAACTGACCTGTGAATTAACTAGCTTTGCAAACCGCCTAATTTTGCGCCTAATCTTTTTTCGTAATTCATTTATTTATTAAAGCACTGTCAGTCTTTGTTTCGTAACTCAATTTGCCGCAATAATAAGAGGTATTGAAAAATGAGCACAGCATTACGATGATTTAGATTTTAGAGTACATACCTATTAGTCACATTAAAAAATAACAATAGGTACTTTTTTTACTAGCAAAGGTAAAATACACAAATATTTTTGTAAACATCAAATTAATGTTGAAAGAATAATCATGCAGTGTTTCAAAGCTACTTTTACTGTTAACTATCGACATTTAATCAGAGTTTATACCTGATCTTTAGAAACTTAAATATTAATTTAGTATTATAATCTCAGATTACCGAGGGAGTAAGTTAGTTTGTTGTTACTTGTTACCGAAAGAAGCGCCATCAGTTGATTTCTTTTGTTTTGTTGATACTTATTACCGATAGATGGCAGTAGTATTAACGTATTCTACAATTTATTTCTGCGGGTAGTTAAAATAAGCAGTCATTTATTTTGATTTGTTTATATGATGACAAAGGTAATGAGAAAGGTATAAAGGTGCATATTTTATGCACTTTGTTTATTGATTGAATAAAGTAAATAGTGCTAGGTTTATACAATACCAAATATTAAGAAGTTTATGGTACCTATGCTTTCACTATCTACTAGCTTCCATCATGGGTGCACCCATAGGGAACGTCTACCCTACATTTGTACTAAATATATCTTATATTATCTTATCTGTCATTCATTAGTAGGTAGAGGTATTATGTTTTAGCAGAGCAAATTTATGACTGCAAGTTTAATTGGTGGTTATGACAAATATTGAGGCTGTTTGTGTAGCGGTGCGCATCGTCTGCAGCGTCACAACACAGATGTACGTTCAGTACGAAGTGTCCGCGATTCGGCGCCCCTAACCGCTACTGCGTCCCGAGGCCGGGCAGTATTGCTCTGCGCGCCATCGGCATCGCCACCCCGATTCCCGAGTGCCAGTTACACCACAGTGAGGCGGCCGAACCACGCCGCTAACTAAAAATAACCGCGCGCCGCTCAGTACCGGCGCAACTACCGCGCGCGTCGCCCGCTGCGCCCGCGACTCGCAACCATGGCGGAGACTATTGAGGAGACATACGAGAGCGCGGTCACCCGCAAGGTGGTCCGCACGAGCCTCAAGATAGAGGAGGTGAGGATCGACACTCGACAGTTTTATGTAACGACGCCCGCGCGACACAAATATAGCCGGCGCGCGCACGCCGCGACGCCAGCGCCAGACGCACCTGCTCACATAACAGATAACACGTTTGACAGTGAACACGAACGTAAACACCAGATCCTGCCGCGACCGCGCACTCCGCCTGCCGCTCGGGACGTCGCCGCCTGTCATTCACGAACCTCTAATCAGCTTTCAAAACACTCTCCTCCCTTTTGCACGTCCGACTATAGACAACCGGATGTCCAAAAGTATTCTGGGATTTCATTAGAATAGGTGTTCGTGCCGGGGCGTAAGCCATGATACTTATAAACATAATGTAGCTAATGGTTCGAGTGTATGGCAGGCGAAGGTCCGATGTTGCCTACGTCAGTGTGGAGGAAGTGCGCGCGCGATGCGCCACTTACAACATTTGTGGCAATCGGCGATGTAAATAGAACAGGCGGTTGAATGAAAATTTCCGTGCCCACCTTGACGCGTGTGCATCGACCTGTCTCGTACATGACCACTCCACGTGTGACCTTGCAAGACATACACAAACATGGGACATTGACACACAATGAACACACAACACACTTATAGGTACATAATAAACACTTCCTATCATGCATTACATTACACACCACACTCTCAGGAGTTGTCGAAGGACACAAGATAGAACTAGGTAGAAAACAAAGCGAGTAGTATGCAACGGTCTCTTTTAGAAGAAAGTGTCGTCATTTATAGAGATGTATTCTCGTCCATGTAATGAATCTCATGCGTGACTAATATATTATTCTGTGTACGTGCAGCATCCGACGCTAACATAAGTGATAGGACTCGTTTCGTCTTATCACATTCCATCTGTGTAACAATGAATGTCTGTCGGTTCTGTCGCGACTACTGTTCGTTTCCAAAGCGCAAAATCCAATGGAAAAACGCGCCGTGGCATATTTTCGTCTTGGCTCCCATCCTAGTTTATCTGCTACATTACGATGTTTATTCACAATACGAATGCGAGCATTAATGTGTGCGTCGGAACCACTTGTGTTTAGGTCTTTACAGTTGCTTTGGGTGCAAAACCGATGTACCTGCATACAGTCGTAAACATATTAATGGGACAATTTTAGAAACGAACTTTGAACACCACAAGCAGAAAACACCACAAGGATTTCTTAAAAAGCTTTAGTGATTTTTATATAATTTGCCTCGTGAACAAGGTAGACGGGCAATATAAAGCGTTTGTTTATTTGACATCACTGTCCTTGCATACTTGACTCAAGAGATTCAAAATATTTGTACGAAACTTTTTGGCAAATAGTGTTGTTTTGCGTGAATATCGATTATGTTAAGAGCATCAAAGGGACAGAATGTTAAACAGAATGATGAATAACTAGCAGATGTGTCGTTGTCAAAAACGATCCCACAAAACGAGATACCAGATGTTTTGAGGGTCTCTTTTTGTCGGTTTGTCAGTGAATCACTAAATGGTTTCCTTATCTTGGCCTTACTTGAGTTCTGAGTACGAAAAGAGTTGAATATCTTATAAAATATAGAGTAGGTACAAACAACCTAAACGTACATGCCAAAGTATTCGCTTCGTTAGATTCTCAGTATTTTTAAAGAACTCTAAACATTTGTCTGCGTCATAAGACATGTAGTTCATTATATCTAACACAATGCAAGTGCTAAATCTTATTTATCAACCAAAATATTTACTGGAGAATATCTGGAAAATAAACTCTACCTACAGGATGTTATTCTAAATATTTTTTATGCAGTAAGTACTTTCTAGAATCTTCCTTAATAAAAAATCAAAAAGTTATTTATTATTGAAAATCTTTAAAATAACATTGGTACCAGAACAGTGAAGAAAATATATGATTAAGAAAACATTTGTGAAGTAAAAGCCGTGTAAATAAATGTTGATCCCAATAAGCCTAAAGAAACATTAACCGTTAAAAGAATCAGCTCGAAGCCATTTGCCATAACTCTACTGAAACATTAAAATTCTTCGACCAATCATTAAAAGATCATTGTTTAAGGATACATGAAAATATTTAAGAAACCTGTTTGTTATAAACAAATGTTCAGCCTGCAGTAGGTACTTAGTTAGGGCAAACAAAACACAAAATAATAAATATATATTATCAGAAATTGAGCAACAACATATGGATTGAGTATTTTGATTTTGCAACGTTTAATTAGTGTTACACGGACGAATGGCGTTTCTGAGAACATAGTGGGCGTTTATGAAAACATGTGGGTAATTATTCGGGGCCTGCGCCGTGCCCTGATGTTTTGGTAATTTAATGTAGTATTGACCACAAGGCCTCACAAGTTTTATAACTAACTAAGTACTCATCAGTGTTATAACGTGAATTGAAGAAAAAAGAGCGATAAAATTTTTCAATCCTATTTATCCATTTCCAAAATTTTACAGGGTTGTCTTGCGAATGATGGGAGTTTTAAGTGTAGTTAGGTATCTTAATTTACCTTTCATCTAGACCTACTTCTAAACTAGTACTAGTTATATTATAAAGAGGAAAGATTAGTATTTTTGTACGTTTTTAAGGAATAAACAACTGGACCAATTTCAAAAATTATTACACCATTAGAATGCTACTTTATCCCTGAGTAACATCTCGACAATATTGCTGTGCTACCCGTGCAAAGCCGGGCAGGTAGCTAGCATTAGCATTCAGAAAGTTCAGGAAGAGCTGGCTATGTTCTATGGATAAGTCAGTTTTGTTTGTTATTTAGCTGGTTGAAACAACAATTACTGTTCCCTTTTAATGTTTTAAATAAACATGAATGCGTCGGGATTACTCCATCAACCTCAATCAATGCTCAAGTTCTTAAAGTGCTTTGTTTTCAAAATAAGAGGTATGCAGGAAACATCTACCTTAATACATACATACATACCTACATCAATCGAGTTCCTTGAAATGCAGGATCAAAATTAAGTACCTTTGTAAATTTAATTTCGTTACTTCTACATGTAGGGTACCTATGGGTAGCGGTTTGCTTTAATTGTAATGTCAAGACCGATCTTACTGGTTCTTGGAATATGAAGGGTATTTTGATGTATTAGGTAGGTAAATATTTAAGTAAAATAGAAAATTATAAGCAGAGACTAGGACTAGATTTTAGGTAGGTAAAAACCTAAGTAAAAAAGTAAATAATAGAGCAAAAGAAATAGATTTAGATACCTAGGTACTGAAAATCTGCAAAATAATATCTTCGGCTCTTTTTTTATTAACGTTTTTATTTAGTCCCGTTTATAATATTGAAGTCGTCTGCATTAAAATAGTTTCTTTTTCTGATATCTGTGACACAAATTCTTATAAATCGTTAACTATAATTAAAGCCTGTAAAACCAATAAACATAAATCTATTTGATATCAAGAGTTACAGAAGCCTCGTTTTTAGGAAATTGCTCCATTTTTTGGTACGGTTTGTTAGCAATAGAAGCAATGTTTTTGTGTAGGTAATAGTTAAGGTTTTTTAAACTTTGATTCAAAAGTATTCTGTACATTTAGTTCCGAGGTTGTAATTTTACCTACATACCTATAAGTAGATTTATCTCAGAGGTATTACTCAGTAAAAAGTTAGTTGATGTCGAATTATTGTATTAAATCAATATTTATATTAGGAAATGCAAAAATAACATGGGTACTATATAACAATAGAACAAGTTATCATTAGATGTATTTTGAGATTTATAAACACACATATAAGTAGCAAAATGGCAAACTTTGATCGCTTTGACACTTTTTTACATAAGTAGATTGTACCTAATTTTTGTGTATGTTTGTAAACATTACTCACAACAAAATATTGTCGAAAAAAGATGCATAAAAGAAAGAGAGTTGTAGAGACTTAAGCAATAACATATTGCATAACTCTAGGCTTAGCAAGGTGGTCAGCTCTAGTAAGAGGAAGGGGTGGACTCCAACCGGCTAAAACGACCAGAGTGCTTCCCTGTAGCCGGGGACCAACAGGCTTATTCGCTATGGCGGTTATCAACTGAAGCGATAATTGCTTCATCAAAAACACTGAAAACACAAATTCACTTGGGTTGTCAACTGGAGATAGCGAATAGGCCTACAGGCTGGAACGCATTTTGCAACTACCTCTATATTGAGTATTGAAAGTTCGATGATTCAGATAAACAAAACAACTGCCTACGCAATATGACTGAATGCATTGTAAATGCACGCGGTAGAATGTAATTAGACATTGACTATTATGATCGTACTAATTATACTTGGATCAGAAATATTGTGATTTGTTTTAATCCCATGGTATCTAAAAATAGAAGCAATGTTTCATTCAGAGTTTTCACTACCTTTGTAAGGATATATTTCTTTTTGCATAAAAATCTAATGACTTCAACCCACGCCGAGGGCACGACGTGGGTATATGTAGGACTTGCACTGACTAAAAACACCCCGGTCCCGTCCTTGCTTTTGCCGGAGTCCCGGGTTCGCTGACGCATGCTCGGCGGGGCTCCGGTGGGTAACCTTTGTAAGATCCCTACCTCACTAGACTTATACAAGACTTACAATACAATTAGTATCTACATAATAATATGCGTGTTATAAGGTACATGCATGAGAGAATATTGCAAAACGTCATCAAAGTTTAAATTCGTTGCGGCTGAGTTACCCCACTCAGCCATTATAACGTCTATTTATTTTGTTTATGATAGCAATTTGCCTGAAATTCTGAATAAATATTCACTTCTCCAGTTTTCCGGATTTTTGTCGAAACATTCGATTCCTCTCGACGCTATTAATTGATTCTATTTCGATACTTGTATATAGAAGATACTAATTAGTATTTAAGATATTCGGCTACACGTTTATTGTCATAAGTTATGACTTGGATGTATGTATGGATGTATACACTTAGCGGCCTGCCTCAGTTTCACACGGGTAGACAAAACATTAAAGATTTACACACAAAACTTCATCTTGAATCACTCTATCCATTGGTGAAAACCATATGAAAATCTTTTTGGTAGTTTTTGAGTTTATCGCGTTCAGACAGACAGACAAACGCGGCGGGAGGGGGCTTGGTTTTATAATAATATGTATAGATATAGCGAATGCAGAACTATGACTTAAACGAATTGGAACATATTCGATTTTCAATGAAAGCCTTATTATAGAATTTCCTGTTTTTTTTTTGCTTACCTACAGACAGGAATTTCCTACGGTGTTGTTTTCTAGCAGAATTATAAAAAAATATCTTAAAACAAAATAATATCTGAATATGGCGCGGATCAAAGTTGCTGCTTTACCATAAATTTACAATCTATTTGACCATCAAATCTAATAGAACACACATGATTCTATTGATATTTATAACTATAACATTTAGAGAAAGTGGATTAAAGAAAGACGTTGAGTTTTATTGTAAGTAGTGCGTGCAGTTTAGCGATGTTAACGATTTTAACGATGATTTTATTTTGGATGACAAGTGCCAATAGTTTCTGAAGATTTTTTTCTCTTGTTTGTTCAGAGAGTGTACTCAGCACAAAATAAATTTAGTGTTTTAATGTAAAATTTGTAAGGTTTATTTCATTCAACTATTAATTATTATAGATATTATCAAACTAAAAAAAGATTTCATGTAAAATGAAAATGACCGTTTAAGTATATTCAAATATAAACGATATAATTCATATAAAAAAATGGATATAATAGGGTACCTACCTACCTATATTAAAAGTCAATTAGAGGTTTCGTTAAAAATGAAATAAAACATAATTTTGTGTTTTATAAGATTAATTAGGTCTGCATTATGGCGACACAAATTCTTTAGCGAACTACTTTTTATTAGAGCGTTACGGGCACACACGGCGCAAAACCAGTGCAAGTTTGCAATAGCACCATAAAAGGACATGGCCGCTCTCCGTTCCGCGAATCAAACGCGCTAAAATCTGTAGAGTTGAACAACTGTTCGGGAACATTGCCAAATGTGCGATTTTGCTTAATTGACGAGCACGGAACATCCCGTTCGTTTGATCGTGCTCCAGCGGCCGCTGGTCCGCCATTACATCGGGTATAAAACATACTTTACTGCGAAAACTGAATGTATGGCTTGTCATTATGCATTACGGGATGTTCTAGAAGAGCCTGATTGCAAGTTAGGGTTGTTGAACGTAAATTGGCGTGGTGAGTTTAAATTTATAGGGGCGTCCATCATGCATTCGACGGGCGATCGGCGATCGGGTCAACGTCAAGTCGCGGAAGCCGTTGCGGCACGGTTGGGTCGCGAAGCGCGAAAATGGAACGCAGCGGATATAATTAAAACTGTACGGACAAATCGTTGGCGGGGGATTAACGCGCGAATTCGGTCAGCCATTGCTCGCCCAGCGATGTTTTCAACACTTGTTGTTGTTCAAGCAAGTGTCACTAAATATTGTGGATATGTCCAAACACGTTCACTGCTTAACACTGCTCTACATTTATATATTTCTTGAAACCCAATTTCACTCAACAAATTTACATATACAACCGACCTAAAACCAGCACATATTACACAACAAACTGCAATAAGTCAACTAAAACTAGACTTTTCCAAATGCATTTAAAAATTGCATATTCTACACACTTGATGTTGAAATAGTGCGTGTTGGTCGCATTTACATATTATATTTTCTTATACAAGCATAAAACTTGACGTAAAACACTTTAGCAGCAAGTCAATATATAATTTAACATAATAACGCTAATCTTTTAATGTGTTAAGGCGTCAACTACACGTGAATATTAAGAGAGAACTGTATATAATTTGTCAAATTATTTTGCTCTAATAAACAGCTCTACTTTCATAAAGGTCGACGCTGTAGTTAATAATCTAAAGTGCACATGATATAAAAAAAATCAGATTGAAAACGATTATAAATGTTAAAAAAAAACTTTATTCACGTTTAAACTCACCTCTTCGCAGACGGATGTGGATTTAAAAGTATTGACAAACATTATGACAGGATGATTAAGCCTCTTTGATTTTTTTTTCTTCATGCTACTCTCAGCATCTCTGTTAACAAAATATTGGCAAATTAGGGTGTCTAAATAAAAAAATTATGTTATAAGTTTTATTCACAAGAGGCAATAGAAGATGCAGAAATACATTAATTAATTATTCTAATAATCGTATGACATTTTGATTAGTGTAACCAAAGACTCATTTCAGGTGTTAATTCAAGTTTTCGCGATTAAATTAAACTTCTTCTAAATATTATTTTTAATTAAAATTATATAATGAGTATTGTGGACGTGATAACATTATCGAATATTGTTAATTAAATTCAGACACCTTCTAAATACCTACATCTCATTCAGTGTTCTCTTATCAGAAGCTTCTCGACTCTCATTTTATACACAAAACTTGGTGAATCACGAGCAACGGTGACCTAAATTAAATAATTAATAGACACAAAACTGAGAGACGCAAATTTCGCTAAAATGTTAATAGGTTCTTTGACACCAATAAAACGTTATTCAATGTCATCATAGTGTCGGCCGAAGACAGGACGATTCTATTTCTAATATTCACTGGCTCTATTTATAAAACAATGCGTTTTAGAGCTTTCTCCCCTATAAGTACTACCTACTAGTTTGCAATTACTCGTGTAGGCTTGATTTAGTCCTTTTTTCTCGTCGATCATAGTGAATCTGTCAGTTTTCTGACTCTCTGGACGCTGAATCCGATTCAGTTTAGGTAGATATATTATACAATACATAAGTAGGTACGATATATAAAAAAAAGTAGATTTCCCTTAAAGGAATATTTAGCATACCAATGCGCAGGATTCCTTAGGATACTTATGTCTTATTATCTTTGATGCATTTAAAATAGATGTTAGATATTTTAAGTTAGAACTTCTTTTTTTCGTGTCAGTGTACATAACCTTTAACTCTTTCTGACTTGGCAACATTACAGACATCGTAGGCTTCTGTCTAGCCTTTTCCTAAGCTATGTTGGGGTCGGCTTCCAGTCTTACCGGATGCAGCTGGATACCATATTTTACCTAGCGACTGCCTATCTGAACTTCTTTTTTTCGTGTCAGTGTACATAACCTTTAACTCTTTCTGACTTGGCAACATTAAAGACATCGTAGGCTTCTGTCTAGCCTTTTCCTAAGCTATGTTGGGGTCGGCTTCCAGTCTTACCGGATGCAGCTGGATACCATATTTTACCTAGCGACTGCCTATCTGACCTCCACAACCCATTTTACTGGGTAACACAATATCTGATAGTAAGACTGATTTTTAGAATTGTAATGACTTAACGATTGTCAAAGATCGACGTATGACAGTCGGGATCAACGGCATAACCACAGAGTACTTTTATATATACGAAAAGGCTTAACCTACTTGGTGAGGCACGAAGGACATTTTAATATAAATTAATAATAATACCAGCCTATAAATGTCCCACTGCTGGGCACAGGCCTCTTCTCATTGATTGGAACGAGCATTGATCACCACGCTTGCTCAGTGCGGGTTGGCGATTTCATCATCATTTTTTTTGGAATCCAGGTTTCCTCACGATGTTTTCCTTCACCGATTGTCAATGATGTCTTAGAATAATTAAGAAAGTACATATAACTTTGAAAAGTTACATTGGTACTTGCCTGTAGTGGGTTCGAACCTGCAACCTTGTGCACACAAATACGGTCATTGAACCACTAGGCCACCACGACTGGTGACATTTTAATAACTGTTACTTATTTCATTGTACTTATATTCTACTATAAAGTCACTAGAATCATTTATCATACAGTGTAGTATATTAGATAAGAAATATTTCTATAGTCAAGTCTTATTTGCGATCAGACTCTTCACTCATCACTTTATATTAATAATATTATTTATATAATAATATTTGTGTGTTTAATATGTCAAGGAGTCAGTGTCAATAAAAGTGGTCTAGTTTCTATTATTTCGCATTTTCTTTTGCGTTTCTTTCATAAAAATCACAAAATAGTGTAAGATTATTTTATTTTTGCAAGACGTATGTTCCAGATTGCTGATAAATACATAGGTAGGCTTGTTACGTTGTCTGTTGTAAATAGATCAAAGTCGACTAGGCTATTTCTTGTCCACATTTTTATATTAAGAATTTAGATCAAACTTTTATAATGTCAAGACAGCGTAACAACGTTGGATCGAAGTACCTACTGTATGTGCTAAACAATATTATTGCTATTTTTGTAGCACACAATTAACTAACTTTAATAATTAATTAAATTTAAAGGCAGCACAACGAATATAACTTAACATTTTGATTATTTAGTAAACTTGGAAATATTTTTGTTGAGAAAACCTTCGATGATAGCTGTTAACTACTTTAATTTCATAATTTTAATTCGATATTGTGATTGCGTTGTTAGAGGCAAAAATATTTGACAGCAAATGTTGCTGTCAAATACTTTGTTTAGTAGGTAATTTGACAGCAAATGTTGCACAAGTTTTTGATGTCAAATGCTTTTGCAAGATACGTTCGTTGCACAAGTATCTCATTGTTTGCTGTTGTTTTGTATATGTGTGACTAGCATTAGCCTCTAAACGTCAAATTAAATTTTAGTTCTAATTGAAATGGTATTCAGTACGCAAAAAAAAAAAATACAAATATTAGAAATAAGAGAAAGACTTTGGCTGTCAATAGCAAATTCCAGGGGAAATTGGTTGGATGTGTTCCCGTTTACCCATTAATTTAGAGCAGGCAACATGTGTCATGTAGTTTTAGAATTTTTGTTTAATTGTGTTTATTACACATCTATTATATTCATTAGTCTAGGTTAGCGACCTGACATGAGTGACATTTAGTCTAAATTTTAATATTATTGATTACGATAGCTTCCGCGTTTTAATCAGAGCAACAAGCAGCATTATTTTACGTGTTTTCAGTCTGGAAAATACGCCACTATTTCCGTTTTTTTCTTATGTAAATTGCCATTTTTAAGGTTTTATCTTGCCGTTTGTTCTTATTTACTATAGAAACACCTACATCGTTAATGGAGGCACTATTTATAATCTATTTTAGTGAGACACATCGGTTTAAACCAGAGTATTATTTCGGTACCGATACGTCTATTTTTAACTACAGTTTTCGATAGGCTTATACGCTTACCGTTCATTTAGTGGGGATTAGCGATTATTTGTACTTTGTTTTGCTTTCTTTAATGATTAATCCCGTAACATCATAACTCAGTGATGATGTAGAGTCTTCACAAGGTAGAGGCCACATTTTTGTATCGGTATAAATAATTTTATTGTAAACATGATCTGTAACCATACAATAATGATAAATACGTTTGTTTAAACGTATTTACAATATATTATTATAAATTAACAAAGATTTTTGTGGGTTTTGTATGACAATTAAAACCAATAGTTTAATTCGTTAGCAATGAAAAGGTTTTCAGTAGCATTACCAGTAAAGAGGTACTGTTAGTACCTACATAGGTTCACGTTGAATGGTCCAAATCAGGGGCTAAGTGCGGAGACCATATCCACTAGAAGTTGTGAGTAATAATAATGCTACATACTTTAGCGTAGGCTTCGTTTACTATTTCCCTTTTTCATTTCTTTCTTCTTACTTTATCAGTGGTCTGGTTGCCATAATACAGGCTCTGCCTAGTTTGGATCAGATGGCCGTGTTTGAGTTGAGCCCAAGATATTATTATATTATATTGATCCAGACCCATGCCCATGAAATCAGTTCACACAATTTACTAAATACATAACTGTTGTTTATCTATGTCGTCCTAATGCAACACGTTCACATTGTATGAAGATGAAAAACGAGCTACTGGGTGTTACAGAAATAGCCGCGCGCCGCCCGTCGCGGCTCCAATGTCGAGGTGATAAGTATTGTACGTAATATCATGGCACTCATTCCTAAACGAAAAATGTGTATCGGCCTTAGAAAGTTCATTAATACTATATACTAAAGTATTTAAACTTCAAATTGATGTATAGTTTGGAGGTTTGGATGACGTGACGCGTCTAGTTCTATCGCTGAATATTTTATTATGCAACGGCGCGCGAGCTTACTAGTACGTTCTCAGTTTTCTAAAATTACACGTTTTACGAAAGAATGGCTGGATTTGATTAAAGCTATGCTGTGCTAAAGAGTTTGATGAAGTCTTATTCAAGTTTTATTAAGTAGATTTACATTTTATTTACAAGGTTCATAGGGTTTTGGCCCAAAAGCCCCAGAGCTTTTCTGCGTTGGTGAAGTAAAAAAAAATATTGCAGAAACAGTGTTACGTCATTTTTACTTCTATGACAAAGGAATAAGGTTCAAATAAGCGTGTTGGTATTTATGAAACCCTACTATAATTAAAAGAGGAAAGCATCATACGTAAAGCGATTAGAAGCCAACGTCCCTAATAGCTTTACCATAAAGTTGAGGCAACCCACAACTTTGTGGGAAACCTATAGGTTCAGCGATAATCTAAGATAGCTGAATTTAATAATATATCGTTATTTTCCTAATTAATTATCATTCATGTTTGTCGTATAAGTTTCAGAGGAAAATAAAAATATAAAAAAAGTACCCTTCATAAAAATCGATCGGAAAAAGTTGAGTGCATAATTAGGAATTGCGCGATATTTAATTAAATATTCTACAAGTAACGGATAGAATAATATCCTCTTTTTCATTTTTTTTGTAGTATTTCTTTAAAAGGTAGTTCACCTACAGACTGTATTTCATTAAGACATTATAGTAACAGCACAACTGCACAATATGACGTACATCTACAATACACTATTATTTAGACAAACTCACGCCATTTAAAAACTTAAATTATTACATAAACACTACGATAAACACGTAAACTTACGTGCCCTCCCCATACCCAGTGAGGTTATTGACACCGACGATACATGCAACTTATTTTTATGGGTTCTTTTAGATTATTTCTTATAGTATTTACACAGAACTTAAAAGTTTGAACATTGTGAACAGTTTTAGCATTAGTAGTTATTAAGTTTTCAGAAATATTTAAACTAAAAATCCTACTAGTCTTTTTATAATTATTAACTTAAAATATTTATCTTATATTATTTACCTTTGTACAGGGATAATGTTTTAGTTGGACAAAAACCATGTATCAATTAATACTTCTGTAGATTTGATACTTAAAAACTAAGCAAGTCAAATCGAGCCACCTTTGAAGCGTTGTTCACACAATCTTACAATGAATATCAAATTGTGTTTATTCTATATAGTTCGCAGTCACCCGGAAAGGTCATTGGCACGAAAGCAACGTATCCCAAAAGCTTCCTTTAAAGTGATCAAAACCGTTCATATTTATTTATAGAACAACAAACCCAACCCGTGCTAAAATAGCTAACTGTTACTAATAAATACTCGTTTCTCCTTTGTTTCGTTCTCTAACTAGGGCACTGCGAGGTAAATGGGAATTCTTTATTGTGTCTACACCGCATTCGTAGAATTAAAAAAATAGCATATTTATATAAAAAAAAATAGTGCTATGGGTTATTTGAAATAGAGATCTTTTTCAGACGACCTAGATAAGTAAACGATAATGTTACACCCATTTTGGATTCGACGCGTCGAAATATATTGTACTAGCTGTTTCCTGCGGCACCACCCGCGTGAATTTCGGTTATCGTCAAAAAGTAGCCTATATCCTTTCTCAGGCTCTCGACTATTTGTGTACAAAATTTCATTTAAATCGGTTCAGTAGTTTTGGCGTGCAAGCGCGACAGACAGACAGACAGACAGAGTAACTTTCGCATTTATAATATTAGTAAGGATTTAAGTGGATGTGCTTGAGATAGATGATGATAAAAAAGGTAATTTACAATTCTTGAATAGACGGTACGTCTTCATTTAAGAAATACCTGTCAGTTAGTATGTAACGGGATTTTCCAGGGTCTGTTGAGCATATAAGTACAAACATAACGTATCTCGGTTTCGGTTCACTAAATAGCACTTGCACCTCCAAGGTAAAGTTGTTTTGATAACGGAAATACAAATGATACTAATTATATTATATATAAAAACGAGGCAGATATGTCATTAGCGCTCGCATTTTGAGACCTCAAAAACCTCCTGATTAGGAAGTTTTCAATGATAGCTATCTCTTTGAATTACGAGCTTATCCTATCTTTTGTACTTTTCTTTAGTGCAACTTTATATTTTTTTACATATACCAGCGCAGTCAGATTTTAAACGTAACGGTAACTATGAAAGTTACATAATCATCTTGTTTAAAATATCACTAGATGACTTTAAAAGTAAATAGCATATTTAAAAATTCGGGCGCCTTTTGCACTTTGCTATAAAAATTAAATAGAACTTAGAGTTTAACAAAAAATTAAGTAAAAAGTAAAATAGATTCTAATTGTATTTAGAAAGTTCGTGTTACCTTGCACTTGAGATTTATTTTTAAGTAGACAATTCAAACAACCTGCCTCAACAAAAACTTAATGTGATTATTAACCTGTAAATGTGACACTCAAAGCCCATAAGTGCGGAAAAGCGTAGCAAAACTAACTAACTTGTAAAGGCGATGAAGATTCACATTCAGGTGTATCCGGTGAGACTGAAAATCAATTTAAACTCAGTTTAGATATACTTAAAAGATGTTTGAAAAGTATGCGACAATGACGGCGAAAAAAAAACTGTTAAATATTCTAAAAAAGTCATAAATCATCCTTGACCCATTTCGTTGATTGTTACTTTAGTATTCGTAGTATTTCCTCTACAGTACTGATGTACATGCGAAAGGACAGAACAAAGATTCTTCAAAGACGTAATTTATAGTCCCATAAGTCCCATAGCCCATTGTCTGCGCGTACAAGCTATATTTTAAACATGGCGTCTTTTATGTTTGGTGCAAAGTTTTCCTTATTACCTGTTTTGAGTCGGTTTTCCTTATTGTGCATATTTTCAGTGTTTGATGCATTTTATTATGTATTGACTATGAGCTTGTTTTTCGAGCAATAGTAGACCTTAAAATAAAAAAGGAGAGTTTAGTTTTTAGTATCAAGGCAACCAAGTTTTAATACCCCGTACTGTATAAATGACACATTACAAACGATCCATGGCCTGTTGAGTGGCTACTGTAAGAAGTAACAATAATTTCTTACGGAATTTGTGATTCAAAGCTAGAAAAGATTCTTCTTTTGATACCTAACTAAATAAATGATTGCTGTCCACAACCTATATATTTATATTCTGATGTTTGAGGAAAAAAACACGCTCTAGTTAAAAGCTATTTATTAAAAATGGTATTATTATCACCCCAGATAAAAATATTTACAATATTTTCCAGGAAAACCACTGTTTAGGTCAGTCACCCCTACCGATATCTATGCAGAATTGCACTTTACACTGTATGTAAAGTTTTCAGAATAGGTAGATATTGGAAGTAGGACGCCATACCGTTTACTTTGTTTAATTTAGGGCGGATTTTTCCAAAGCCAGATAGTTTTATCCGAGGCATAATTTTCAATTTTTGACAGTTTACCGTTCTTCCATACAAAATCTGTCATTCCTCAACTTAATTTCACGAATAAATATTATCCGGCGGTAGAAAAATCCACCATTTTTTTCACAAAGTCCTGGTATAGGAAATTGTAATCGTCCTGCAGTAGTAGCACATAAAACAGCCTATGAATGTATGGTCAACTCATTACACTAAATTATTAAACTAATGTTCGGATTATTGGCTTCATTTAAATGATCTTTTAGAGTTCCGGAAACGAATAAAAAATTCCGGAAGCTATGTTACCTTTTTAGTTTCGTCATTCCTGTCTGTCTCTGTCCTTTACACCCACAGCTTTTATTTTAACATATTATGTCAATGAAGGACCTTTTCAAAATACATATTGTATTTATTCTTCCGCTTATTTCTTTTTTAAGAACTGCAATGCTTTTTTTCGGAATGAATTCGTTTCTTACGGATACATTTAATTTGAAATGAGCCGTTTTAATTTTTAAATTCTTTAAGGTATTATACACCTTTACAGATAGAAATAAATATTTTCAAAAGTCATCTAATGCTCTAAACTCGATCTCTATATTTAAATTCACACTAGCGCGTTAGCAATAGCAATAAATAGCCGAAAATATTGCTTTTAAAGTTCCAAACCACTTCTCACCTTCACACATTGGTTTTAGCCACTTTTTATGACAGCTAGAGTTCCTGAACGTAAAGTTAACGTTCGACCTCATTGTAAAAACTGTCGTGTGAGTCACTCGGGTCGTTGCACTGCTCGTTAACGTTTTAGGGGAAAGTGTGGAAACTGCGTACAACCGACAACGTAAGTGGTAACAAAAGAATATATAAACAACCTTATATCTTTGAAATAGAGGTCCTGTTAATCTCATTAATTCTACTGTTGTGTGGTTGACTGTATCACCCATTAAAGACGGTCACATTACAGATCGAAGATGTTTTCTTTGGCATACTTACAATGTTGGTACCATTTGATCCCGGAATGTTTTTATCTATTTACATTACAATTAAACTGGCAATTTTGGCGAGTTTCATGACAATAGACATTCTACACCAAGATTGTACTAATCAACCTTTGGTATCAAGAAAATGAATAATTCAGGATAGCGAAAAAAAAAACAGGCGTAAAATGTCTTAAAGTAAAGTCTATAATAATTTTGTTGATCAGGAATTATTTTATTTTTTTCGTTTTTTTTAAAAAAAAAAAAGACTCCCGCACTAAGGAATTTAATCCTTGTGTCGCGGGGGGTTTCACAAACATTCAAATCACATGCACAAAGAACACCCAGACTTGGAACAAGCATTTGTGGGTCACACAAATGCTTGTCCGCACAGAGGTAATTGGCTTGGTGACCTATACCACTCGGCTATCCGTGCAGTCTAAAAAATTTATATGTTAAAGAATTAATAAATAATAAAAGAATTACCTTTTTATAAGTAAAGTATGATTTACTGTACTCAACCTCTGTAATGTGCTCCGGAGCACTCAAATACAAACCTTTACAAATAGTCTATTATAAATTTTAGACGTACGTAAAGAGTAGCAAGATTGCCAAAAATATTTAAGCGTAATATAACTTAATCATTAACTGATTATCTTGAAATATTTTGATACGCAGCAGGGTTTGTCAACTGCATGTATGTAGTACCGTATATGCGACTATTTCATGTAATAATAATAATACATGAAATAGTCGCATATATATACTATATGTATACTATATTATGTACCTACTTAGTATTAATTATGATGTATGCTAACATACATGGCACGAGTATAACTCTACGCAGCATATTTTTGCCCAAATGCGCAGCGGACTTGCGGCGTGCTATTTAGGACAAATTTATTAACGTATTAGTACTTCGATGTTATTATCAGGAAATGTTTCTTAATCGCGTAAGCTAGTCTATTAGGAAATACTTTGAGTTTGAAATAGTGTATAATTTACCTTATAAGGAAATAGCCTAGCCAAAATCAATGGGACTAAACCCCGATTACATCATCATAAAAATGAAAATAAACAAATATTGCACAGAACACAAAGTAAGTAGCTAAAGCACTTGTGTTATGGAATAAGAGACAACGAAGCTACCACAAACTCCCAGACCCGAGACAGTGTACAAAAGAGCTTTTCTTTATTGACCCTTCCGGGTATCGAACCCGGAACCTCAGAGCTGGCGACACCTTGAAAACCGGGGTGTACGCCACTCGACGAAGGAGGAAGTTATGTCAAAAGTTAGTCTTTTGGTCAACAAACAACATTAGTTATTAATAAAACTAGATTTGATAGAAGATGAAATTATCAGCCTTTCTGAAACCGGAAAATGCTTCATCTTTAATTTACACTATCTATACACATATAATAAAGCAAATTATGTACCTATTTAAGAACAGAATACCTACTACTACCTTTCTCTAAGACACATTCATATTCACAGATGTTGATTTGTTTATTATATTTGTATAAGTATTTATACCAATACACAATTAAAACGTCTACACGTTTTTCATAGCAGAGTCAGTAAACTAGATACGAGCGTATTTTAAATCATGTTCCATTTGGCGACCATTTCATAACATGTATTAATCAGAGGGCGACAGTCGACACTTGCCCGCCTAATGATCCGACGACATCACTTCTCTTTCAAATAAACTGATCTTATCGTATACTGAATGCAATAGCAGCAAACAATAGAATCACAATCAAACGAATAGGGTCATATTAATAGTCCAAAAGTCACTATAATGTTTGTTTGACTTTCGGAGTTCTCTAGTATTGCCGCATTCTTTAATGTTATCTATACTCTATGCTTACTAATATATAAAGCTAAAGAGTTTGTTTATTTGTTTGAACGCGCTAATCTCAAGAACTACTGGTGCGATTTGAAAAATTCTTTCAGAGTTGAATAGCCCATTTATTGAGGAGGGATACAAGCTATATAACATTACACTGCGACCAAAAGGAGCGGAGCATAAATGAAAAATGTTGCAAAAATTAAAAACCGTTGAAACTAAAACACGCGGACAAAGTCGCGGGGGACAGCTAGTTTATCAATATGCTTAAAAGAATATATCCACCGTGTGTAGTCAGTAGTGGTTACCATCATTTTGCACGCCTATAGCAATTTCTAATAATTGTTCCTACAGGAATTGTTTTGGTAGAACATTATTTCCCTCTCATGTTTTGCGATTTTAAGTAAGGTCTGGGATGAATTTGAGTACAACAGTTTTATTTGCAACTATTTATTAGAAACGCCTTCTTTACGTAATAATTCTTCGGCAACCTAAACGATGATAATGTTTAACTAATCGTAAATCAAGCTCCCAATAATTATACACGAATGACATGAATAACGGTATATCAAATTGATTTCAACTTTTTTTGGTAAGGCAATATTATTGGCAAATTTAATTTAACTTAATGTCTCTTTACAAGTATGGGGCGTAACTAAACGGTCGAATAAAGTTAATCCGGTCAATGTGGGTCGCAATTCACACGCGACCATAACGGTTTTAACTGAGATATAAAACTTAATATGAATATTACTTACTGTATTTTATATGCTTCATATTTAACAGTTAACGCAAAATTTCTTGAATAGTTGTATACGTTACTGCGGAACTTATTGCTCAAAACACTTTAACTGGTTTTAATTTCATTTATTTGTCGACTAATTCAAGATTTAAAGTTTCCTATTTCTCATCAAGGATTTCGCTTGCTGGAATGTTATGAAGATAGGGTCTTATTTAAATAGAAATAAGGAGCAAATTTATACTCTCTGTACATCTAAGTATATCTTTATATTTATTCATCCTTGTATATTATTTTCCGGAATTTCTTATTATTAATTCTTAATTTCTTGTTGTCCACCACTTTCTCCTCCAGCTACAATCGTGGGTGTCATCCGCCATATTAATAAGATAGCTATCGTCGCCTACTGTTTTCTGCTCTATTTTCATCTTGGTATCAGTTGCATAATGTGGCAACGAGACCAATTAACGATTAAATATGAGACGCCCACATCTCGTCCGTCACAGGGCCCGTTGCGAAAGAAGATGGGCGCAATAGCTGTATCAAGCTATATTTCAAGGATAACTTTTACTGGATAAATGTTATGAATTAAATGTTTTGTTTATCGTGACAATTTGTGTCGCAGTTCATTATTTTGATGATAAAACTTGTTAAATCAGTTTCTCGGAATTAGCTCTACGGCTTTAGAAATGCGGTCACTATAAATATGTTAAGTGAGCCTTAAAGTGTTGCTTCAAAAATAATTAATGGAGCATTTTACTCCAAGAGCTTTAAGAAAACCCGCGTAGTTGAATCTCACAATAATAGAAATACCTCTACCATTTATTTGTACCTACTTATCGGTAAAAATTTAAAACCGAATATAAAGTTTAGAGTGAATAAGCTTCAAGCAAGTAAAAGTTAGTGTACAATATTGCGTTTTGGTATGGTATAAACAATTCCAAAAGCACAGTGTATTTGGTCCATTTTTTTCTTTGAATGCCAAAACAACTATTCCGCCTATTAGTATAATGAATTTACCGTGCCAGTTGACAAACTCAATATAAATAAAAATGAACAAAAACTCAACTAGGAAATTCATGACGAAGTGCTGAAAATGTGTCACTTACAAATAGAGTATTACAAATGGGGCATTTACTTCAAAGTCGTCACGTCATTTCAAAATCAATTACTGTGTGAAATATTGGAGACTTTGAGAGTCATTCATGCATGTTTCTACCGCCGAGGCAACCACCCTGCGATAAAGATGCACATATAAATAAACACCTGGCGAGTACCGCTTCCTAAAACCTTGGCACACTGAACTTGTGGAACAGTATTTATTAAGAGAGCCAAATAAGTAAGATTGCTATACTCTGAAAGCATTAAAACGTCCTTACATTAGGATTTCTGTCGTATATGTATTTAAAGACATGAAACATACAGCAATGCTCAGAAAAATATGTCTGTAATTAAGAGAAGTATGTGTCCTTAGTTGACAAGGTGAACGACCGCGATAATTAGCGCAGAAAATCGTTCTCAATTTTATCTATCAAGCTTTTGCAACTTTTTTTATTTTTAAGGATTTATATATGGGTTACCCTTGCTTAGAAAAGTTTCTAAAGGTTCTATTAAACTCTAACTTAAAACTGTCCTAACCGGGGAACGCAAAGCGTACATTGCAGCGCAATTCACAAATTAAATACAGAATTAAGAAATTTATTTTCTTCATTATCAAATACGTGATAATTGCAATGTGAAATCGAATAATATGATGATATGATGAAACATAGGCAAAACCACTAAGAGTACAGGCACCAATAAGGCAACTGTTGGCGTTACTAAAGAAACCACAAGACTATTTACGGGAATAATATTAATGATATTTCTAACAGTATCGATTAAATGCATATCCATAATGCGTGATATAGCAGGATTAGTTGTATCGATACATTTTAAATCGATTCGTTAATCGGAATTAAATCGATCGGAGCATGCAATGTTTTGCTCTAGCATTTATTTTACGGAACGAATGTGCCGAAAACTATAGCATTTATAGCGTTTGATGCAAAAAAATCCATTATTCATCTGCTTTGACATTCATATTTAAACCGAATTTTTAATAATCTTTTTTCTAAAGTTTTTTAGTTAGTTCGTAATTTTTAGCTAGTGATTATATATATTGATTACTATACTAGCTGACCCGGCAAACGTTGTTGTGCCAGGGTCATTCTTATCATCTAGGGAATAAAAAATAGCCTACGATCTATTCTCACACCTTCTCAAAAAATTTCTTAAATGTCGGTCAAGCTGTTTCGGAGGAGTTCGATAACAAAACACCAGATTTTGGTATATTAAATATCCGGATTTTCTTATCATTGTTGACTTAATGCTTATTATGTTGAAATCGTAGCCTCAAATTGATGTTCAATCGAGTTATCAACATTGATATAAGTAATTGACTGTTTACAAATCTTGAAAACTTAATAATCCATTTTCAAATAAAAATATAAGTCGTGAATCGTAGTGAGTCATTTGAAACTCGTTTGATAGATGTCTCGATTTTCTGCACGTGCATCACTAAACTCACAATCGATAAAAAATAAGAGTGAAACTGGTCGCTCGTAAAAACACCGCTGTCGTCTAGACGTGGTTTAAACGGTTTTGTTTTTATAACACCTTGAGAGACCACTGTTATTCGGTGCGATTCTTTTACTTTCCTATGTTTTTGTAATTTTTTTTTTTTTTACCAAATATTGGTAATCCAGTCTATATTTGTTCCAATTTTGTTACTGTTCCTGGCCAGTTTGGGCAATGGTGTTTTCTCTAAAGAAAGAACCAAACATTGATAACCATTTTTTTTTTTTTTTTTTTGATTACGGGGTGAAAAGCTAATGACTTCGACCCACGCCAAGGGCACGGCGTGGGGATATGTCGGACTCGCACCGACTAAAAACACCCCGGTCCCGTCCTTGCCTTAGCCAGAGCCGCGGGATCGCTTGTGCATTCTCAGCGCAGCTCCAGCAGAAACATTGATAACCATGCCTGCAACATTAAATATATGTATTTATGTACTTAACACGCGCTCTGAATATGCCATTTATAATATTCAAAAACATGTCAATTCGAAGGGTAAAAACGTTGGCTTGTAAAGTTGTTTAACTAGCACACTGACCAATGATTTATAATAATCGTTGCCAGTCAATCAAACTCATTGACAGGCGATTGTCAATCGCTCAGTATTGACAAATCGGATTAGATAGCTCATACAGTGATTGATAAGGCGAAGATCATGATCACGGCCGGCTATTTGTGTTCGGAGGGTCAATGGATTAATTATATTACGTACAATAAGTAGATTTGCTTTTGTTTTAATTCTTCTCAGGGAGGTTTTCTTTAGAAAAAATGCTAACAATAGTAAAAGTGGAGAAAAAAATAAATAAAGACAGTATCAACAATAACTGTCAACACATTGCTCTACGGTAATGTAGAGATTTTGTATCATGAAATGAAAATCTCGAAGCTCTGTGCAGTTACACTATTTTTAAACATTTAATTATAAGATACATCGGGAAAAATATAAACTATTTATATTAAAAAAACTTAATCTAAACTAAAATTAAAACTTATAAATGAAACTATGTAACTCTCTTTACTATTCTCTGCATTATTTCATTTCCGTAATCGGTTTTTCCGTCTCTTAATTACTTGAGAAGTCAACTTAACTGTTCTAATTGTTAGCATTTATTAAATAATTTGTATATGTAAGTAACATATACAAATTTATATTCCCACCAAATTTCTTCCCACCAACTATTACGTTTTACTGACGTAATGCGTTTCGTCATATTTCCCTGAAACTATCGACGTCTGTTGAAATCTGTCGTCGCATATTTCGGTCTATGTTCCTATTATTACGCGGACGTTCGTTAAAACAACCAACTCAAAAACCTCCTTCTTCTTTTTCTTATATAACAATGTACCAACAAGATATAATAAGAAACAAAGGAAAGACAACGAGAAAAACAAAGGTGTGCTATTAAAATTCTAGTTGACCTTAAAGTCCACGACAGCCGTGACCCAGTCGTGAACCAATTAAAAAAGACATCCTTAATTTGAAAATTATCGTTTTGCCATCCTTTTGCACTTGCCTGCACGGATAACCGAGTGGTTTAGGTTACCACTTACCACGCCAATTACAGTGCGCGATGAACTGCGGTTTTGATCCCTGCATGGGACAAGCATTTAGCAAGTCTTGGTGATTATTGTGTGTGATTTGAAAGTTTGTGAAATCCCCCGACGATACTGACGATAGTGGTTAAATTCACTAGTACAGGAGTATTTTTTTTTTAATTATGGATATCTGGAACTCGTTCTTTTTTCAGACTTTATTTTTTACTGTTGATTGGAGCTATATTTCTCAGTTCACTAATGTTCTATCCATGACCTCGGTGGTTTGATACATTAAGCTATAACTGTCGATGTCAGGAGATACTAGATATAGATACATACCTAGGTATATGTAGATATGTGGGGTAACCCGAGTCTAATTCGGTACTAGCTGAATATTGTGCAGAAGTAAGATGTTGATGATTTGATCTTGTTTAAGAAAACCTATCGTCTAAATCGCGAATTACATTAAATATAAATAAAGAATCAGAGATAAGAAGTTCCATTAAAAGTTACATTTACACTAGAGTTTCTTTATCACTAATCGGCAATCGCGTTTGCGTATCGTTATCAATCACAAGGTTACTCTTTTAAAATCGGTAAAAAATATTAATTTTCATACAGGCTGGTAAAATACCTCTAACAAAAATATTAGTAGTTCTTCTAGTAGACGCATATAGCGTACTCTAGGTTTATCGTGTCGTACCAAAGAATAGTTCGTAACCCGTCGGATAGATGTCGCTAGCTGCATTAACCTACATCGATGTGTAGACGCGCGTCACTTGCAGCTGTCTGAAATTAATTTACCGGTCATCATAGCACAGTGAGACAATCGCGTATAAAATATATATTATAGCGTCAATATTTGTTTTAACCCTAATTTTAAATAGTACGTAATACTATTTAAAATAATTTATAATTATATATTTTGGATTATTTAATAATCTAATTTGTCTTACGATTCAAGTTACACATGAAGCCAGTTTTGTATAACTATTTACAAGACGCAAGGGTTCTAAATTCAAATTGACCGTAAAACAAAAGAAAAGCATTTCTTTACAACAAATTTCAGATAAATGCACTAACAATATTAAGTTGTTAAAAATCAAAACATGTAATAAAGCTGTTTTGCAGAGGAAAAGTCGTCAAAAATAATTAAAAGTGTATTGTTGGTATTAAAAACAATTATGGCAATAAAATGCTAAGAACATGACAACTCTTTCTGTGTAGGTATTTAATTTTAATCCAAAATGTTGTTTTTGTTTCTTATTTTAAACATAAAAGTGAGAATGTCTGGCATTGAAAAAACGTATTGACGTTTATTTGGCGATATGTGGGTGCGCTAGAGCGTTAGCCTTTGCAACATCTTCGTTTAACTGTGTCATGAACTCTAAATAGCATTACCTTGTCGATAAAATACATTGACATTTGGATAAATATGAGATTTTTGTTCAATCATGAAACCTGTAGATACCATTTTTTAGTCATCCATTTAAGTGCAATATTAAGCCATGAAATTAATGAGAGCGCTACATTAAGCTGGTAAATAATTATAGGACGATTTGATTGCCAAAACAAAAAGCTTTTTAATGCTAATATTTCTTCGAAGTCTTTCCAACGTTGCTGTTTATACACGAATAATAAAGCATCATTAAATTAATTACCATTAAAATAACAGTGAAACTATTTTCATGAGTTCATGACCGTTCCCAAAACATTAACGAGATGACGAAGAGATTTATTTTTGCAATATTATTTTTAACAGTGACCTCGACTTTGGACTTTAATATTATTGTTATTAAATATAATTTTATTAAGTAAATAAAGTGATAAACGACGTGCCATGATGTGTCATATTTATATTGAATTTAAGAGCTAAAGCGAGGTCGTCTTTATTCGAAATAAATATTGTAAGTGTGACTATATTTATTGGAGTTTATTGCAAGTATCTTATAGACGGAGGTTAATAAATATCCATAAGAACTAAAGTAAACAAACTTAGTTATTTTAATTAGATTTTAATTAATAAGTACATCGATTTGTAAATCCGCACTGACTACTGGCAAAGTGGTTTACATATAAAATATTATCTAGTTACAGGAGATATTATAGACTGAATTAAACAGGTATAGGTAATAGAAATGATCCGTTATGATAGTCAGGGTAAGGTCTCCTAGAATTTTATAATTATACAGGTTTGTTTAATGCGAAGTGACATTTAAGTCCATATCTGGTTAAATGCTACCTGTTTTTTATCGAGGAACATATAAGTATCTATCAGCTGAATAAATAGTATTATCAACCAGATAACCAATGAGCAAGATTATACAGTAAATAAAACGTTGTTGACATTGTTTGAGTCAATTCTAGTTAGAATTAACATTTTTTAAAACAAACTAAATTCATTTTGTCAATCATGTACAGGATATTCACTAAAATTGTTTTAGTTCGTCATATAAATTAATAAACAATATTAGACACGTATTTTTTCTTTTTTTAAGTACCCAAAAAACTTTTGACTATAGGTACATTGATTTGAAATGTCGAGTGACGTCACGATCCTGTACGTTTTGTGTAACATTATGACGTAATTAGACTTTTTCAAAGTTCAGTAGTGGGGACTACTGAACTTTGAAAAAGTAAAAATACGTGTCTTATTATTATTTATATTATCTAATTTACTGACTACATAGATTTTTACTTTTCATACCCAGTCAACATCCCTATTATGTGATTATCAACAATTATTGTAAATAAGTTTCGTCCACACTATGTACGAGTTTAACCACAGTGCGAAAAGTGATTCATTCACGCCTGCGATTGCCAAAACAGCTTCGGTGTGTGCTCCTGTAAACACAATTATTTGTTACAAGGAAATATTAATTATCACATCATAATTTTCTTCCTATTTATCGTTATACGCCACTGTTTGGATATGAGTCTGATGAATAGCAGCAGGATCGTCTGTCGTCCGCCAAATGACAAAATTTTGGAAAAGATGATACCTGATTTTAAGCAAATTTCTCTTGATAAAAAAGGAGTTTTGAGAAATGTTGAATATTAGGAGTACCTAGTAGATATGTAAGAAAATGTACCTAATACGTACCAAAGCAGGTATTACACTACACTGAATCAGAGCCTGAACTGAATTTAGGATACGCATGGCCCATTATATGGAGTCCAAACTCTTATTACACATTTCTTATTTTAATGTTAACGAAACACTGTGGATTACATAGTAGATTAGTTAAGTAATTATTACGGTGTTAAGCAATAAAAGACAAGAAAAAAATAAAAAGCGTTTTAAATTAATTAACAATTTCAAATATTAAAAGTTGTATAACATTTTTTTTTATTTTGGGGTATACCCGTGTAAAATTATATTATAAAGAAACGTAATTGACATTTAAAAATTACATTAGATTTGTTTAGCCGATGAGGAGGCAGCCCTAATGAAAACATTTAATTAATAGTTTTATTTTAAATACTATTTCTTATAATAATGTTATTATTTTAAATGTTCTCCATGGTAATTATAATGTATTTTATAGCTGTAATAAAAATGTCGACTTGAGTAAGCTTATTTAAATATAACAGGAAATAAATTTAGTCTACATTTGAAAGGGCGCCTCAAAATACACAGTTTATTTCTCATATCTTAAATATTAATAGTTACTGTAATATGGGCGATTACTTCTACAATAAGAACATTAAAACTATTTGTTAAAATATAAATCAGCTCTAATGTTGTGTTAAAAGTTGTACAACTCTGCGAATTTGTCGTATGTCGACCTAAATCGGATGGCATGTTTTGTGCCTTCCGGGTAACTACACTAAAAATAAGTAAAATATAATTAGTCTACTGTTGATTTGAAAAACTGGAAAAATAGGTAATCTTTATAATATAAAAATAACACATATATTGATATTCAATTCACAAATTATGTGCTGACAAGTACCAAACTACTTACCTTAACGAAAGATTACAATATGGTTAGTATGATTAAATTAAAGGTAGGTACCACCCTATTCTCTTGATCGAATAAATATACTAGTTTTAAATAAAAAACTGACTGTGCATCACATTAGACGCATTAAAAGTTATCTTGCGTCACCGCATCGAGCTACAAAAGCGTTCTGAATACATTCATTGATGAAACTACTGAATATGTAGGAGCTATTCTAGAGACGCAGCCACGCACGACGTGAAACGCTGATAAATATTCATCGACATATCGTTATTGTAAGCTGAGGAGGTTATAACTGGTATCCGCTTCGATTAATTGATGCAGCTTGTTATATGACCAATTAATTTGTTTATTTTTCTAATAAAGTTGTGGGATAGAAAGTGTCGTTTAAAATAACAAAAGTTATTTTCTCTTTCGACGCTTGGTAGGCGTTAAATGAAAGTTTGTTTAAGACAAAGGTCTTAAGTTAATATAATATCTTAGGACAACACACACACGGATCCCAAACTAGGCAGAGCCTGTATTACGGCAACCAGACAACTGATAAACATACTTATATATTTCTAAATACGTACACATTATAGCTAAATTACACCCAGACACAGAACAAATGAATGATCATTTGTTCTGTGTCTGGGCTCATCACACAAAGATTTTTTCTGAGTGGAAATCGAATCCACGACCTCCGGTTTAGCAGTCAGGGTCTCTAACCACTTGAGAAACTAGCCAGTCAAAAAGTCAAATTTCGGCAGGGTTTATGCATGTAGCCTGACATGTTATACAAATTTATCCATATCACAAAAATGTGACTGCAAGAGACAAGACTTGTCGTATCAGACGACAGAATTTACTTGACAGTTCACAATTTGATACCTACGTTAAAAGTTCTTACTCTGAAATTGCGCTTTGTTTCGCGAACGGTTGCCAGTTCAATTTATGAAATGTATTTCCGATTATTAAGATGGCAGCTGTTATATTCAAATGACAACGCACATAAGATTAATTCGAAAAAAGAACACATTATAAAAGTGAACCGTTTTAATTTGACAGATGACAAAGGAAAAAATGTAAAATATATGATGCCAAGTGATTAAAAGTTTTGGGTAATTGCGAACAGCCTTGAGTGACGCGAAAGTCATTACATAACGTCGACAGAGTGTCCCGGTATTTATAGTGGTGGGTCACGGGCGCAACCAGGTGAGGCGCCTAGTGTCCTCGCCCAATGACAGGGTCGTTTCCCGCACTTTCCATCACCTGTCGCCTATTTATTTTGAGTGTTTCCGGTGAGATTTTATACTGCATGTTTGCTGAATTTAAAATGAAAATATTACCGAGATAAAAAAAATCTGTCATGTCAGACACTATCGGTGTTAAGAAAAATATGTTTGAAATAAAAGCATAGAATTTGATACTCTGTAAAATATTTATATTTTTTTTAACTTGTAATAATAGTCCAGTACCTACATTTTCGTGAAGAGATGCTACTCTTATATATATTGAACAGAGACAAAATAGATCTGATTTTCCTAAATCTAAATCCTACAAATATTTGTCATATCCGCCAACATTGGCCACAGCTTCAATGCCAAATAATCACATGCTGCATCACGAGACCTATTTCACAAGTTATGACCATTTGACAATATTTGTACATCGTTTATTACAATTAATTTGAAATGTAATTACAGGTAAGTGACCTTGTCATGAGCGATGGACGCCAGCGGGGAGATGGAAACGGTGCAAACAACACGTGAGTATGCACAGGAAGTTCAAACGAAACGTAAATAATATTTTCACCTTCAGTCTGATGTTAGTCGTTAATATTTAGCATTGGATAACAAATTAACAGTAGTATTTTATTACAAGTTTTTAGTATGTCAACAAATCTTGCAGCTCAATTTTAAACCGGATCAATCTTTCTCAATCCGGAGCCTGGACTGCTTAAGCTGATTTTTCAAACTATGTAAATTGGATGACAATGCAATAATGATGTCACTGAACCGGTCTTATAATGGAGCTGGAAGTAACCCATCACAAGCGCCCTTGTTAGTGTTTAGTTTGTAAATTTATTTTTAACTAGCTATTTCACGCGTGGATGTCGGTTATCGTGGCAAAAAGTAGCCTATGTCGTTTCTGAGACTTTAGACTATCTGTTTACCAAATTTCATTCGGTTCGGTAGTTTTGACGTGAAATCCCGACAGACAAACAGATAGACAGACAGAATTACTTTCGTATTTATAATATGAGTAGTATAATTTTTTGTCGGCCTTTTGCATCGACTTGTTTTTGAACTATTAGATAATTCTGAATCAGTCCACTGATATTTCAAGTATCTTATTGTACAAATTTCCTTCTAGAGCTTCCATTGCTACTCTTTCTATCAACCTTTCCAAAACAGTAAAAAATACTTTTTGTGCTATTTATAAAGCACGCTTCGACACACCTATCAATATTTACGAAGATAAAAAAATTACAAAATATAATTTATCCATTGAGGTAATTATTGGTGTGTAATTTTTTTGGGTAAACTATCGAGGAAATCCAACTTTCTTTTCTTCCTTATAAGTACAGTAATATTTTTAGATTAACTGTCAAATTGGTTCAGCGATTCTCTGACTAAAAATAGAAAAAAAAAAACAAAATGAATACACTAGCCTAACATATGACACACATAGTAAAATACTTTTGGCGTACACAAGGTACGTATAACGAAGTGTTAACATAAAAATTTCCCACCTCGTCATTTTCAGGGAACATACAAATATTTGATTTTCCGGATTGGCATTTTGTCAAAAAATTGTTGGTCATTGAATAGGGACCAACTAGTACTACCATAGAATTGTGGAGCAAACGTAACGTAACCTTTTGTCCCTATGTTATGCCCTTTGCTAGATCGGATCTATTATAAGGATGTCTAATGTAGGTCGAATGTTAATTGTTCTAATTATTGTGGTTTGTGTGTTTTATGTCACATTATTTACCATAGCTGATCACATTTTGTTGTAATTTCCACATAAAATCCATTTTTATCCAAAATTACAATGGCGCTCTTCAGAAATGGGTTACAATTATAAGTGATCAGAGTATATATCTTTACGTTTTATCATTGATTATTCCAGTGACAGAAAGAAGTGTCGATACACAAACATATAACACTATTGCCTTCGTGCTTACTATGGAGCTCTGTTGCCGTTGTGGAAGCGAGACGCCGCGACGCGATTGTAGTGCGCCGTCCCACTTCCACGATGGCAACAGTCCTGCTTTAAGATCTCATAGTAAAGGCACTGATCACATAAACTATAAAGTAAATAAAAAAGAAACATATTTTTATATTTTCCTGTATGTATACATCGTCTCTTATTTTCTACCTCTAGCTTTAAGGATAGAGATAAAGTTGTTCTTGCTATTAATACATATTCTAACACCTAAAGTTACTGGACAGTTAATATTTCCAACTCTACAGTCAATAAACTAGCACGGTTAGTGTGTAAACTATAAAATCTGAACAAATCAGTCAAGCATGTCGTACTCAGGTTCCATGGTGCCTAGTTGACTATTTTTACTAGGTTTGCTCCAGAAAAATGTAGATTTCCGTTAGGTTAGTGACGTTATAACAATCGAAAAACTAAGCGTTTTAAGCGTCAAACTGTGTTTGCCAAAAACGGGCTTTGTTGTAATCAAAACATTATAAATATCAGCCTACATATTTCTACGTAAAAAATCCTTTTTTTCCAACAAGGATTAGTTTAGTCTGCCTTATTTCTGAGTAATGTCAATAACTTTTAAGAAAATTCTGCTATTTGAATAATATAATTTTAAAATTTGTTCTTACTGGTACTGGGAATCAGCAAAATCAGGACTTACCGTTATTTCAGCCTAGCCTGTCACGTGCCACGTTAGCATCCCATCCATCACGAACTCATCTTGTTTCGCGTAAACTAATGAACGGCGTCGTAAAACAGACTTATTCAAAGAATGCGCAATAAAATGCTTGACGTAATAATTCAATTTATTTGCCTCCGACAGCTATTTAAATTGCAGCACAGTCAGTTAAATTTTAATCATTTTAAAGAGTGACTGATTCTTGGCTAACTTTACTTGGTTAAGCTTGACCGAATCAATAGAAAAATAATTTTGGCGAGAGATTCGTCACGATAGGCGAAGGCCCTTCGCCAAATAACGAAAACAAGCATGTGCTGGGAAAGTAGATGTTGATACGCTTAGCAATTACTGTATAACAAGATTTAATATTACATATAAGTGACCAAAGTGAATTAAGTATCAAACACTTTGAAATAAATACGTACTGTACAGTGTAGGCAAAACTTATTTTAAAGAGCCTTCTATAGACTCCTAAGTGTGTTTGGCCATTATATTGTTTTCGTTTTAATTCATATTTAAAGCAGTATTGTCTTTTGTTTTAAATTGAATTTCATTGTTATCGTTTATGAGAGTTTAATTTATAGTGACATGTCCTTAGGCCTTGGTTGGTGAAATTAATTTATTCACATGTTGCCATGCAACGAACAGTATTTCTTGGCACAACACATCACACTACGATTAATTCCTCGCATTTTCCTCATTAAAGTCTAATGTTACCGAACTAGTACCATCTATTACAGTGAGTTTGTAAATCACTGAGTGATAAAAGAGATTCTCAATCTCATTACCAACTCATGCATAAGAAAACCGTGAAATACTTCTAGGATGACCTATAATTTAAGATAATAATCGACTCTGAAGTGTAATGTGATTGGTGTAAGGTCTATATTGTTTAACATCGGATGTAACATTTTGGCTTTAGTGATGTGTCTACATTCGATAGAGGACTCTATCGATAAGCAACTAAAATATCAAGTCGGTCGTTAATCCCCGAAGTATGCTTCAGATTTATCGCGGGCTGTTAGGAGAACCGCGTATTTATATTAAGTGGAGAAGCTGTCAGCGCCTACGCCAGCGTTATTCTGGATGGCTACATACAATAATGTATTCCAGCACCAGAACTTATATTATAAACTTTATTCCTATTTAAAATGACTTAGAATTTGTGTCAGTGTTCAAAAGCACAGTTATTCTATTCATAAAGGCGATTTTTTAAATAATATTTTTTTAATACTCCACATAAAAGTGTGTCTATCTATTTATACAAATCACGATAAATACTAGTAAAAATGAACTTAAAATAAGTGCTGGAAATAAGCTGAATGATAAAAAACTGCAAACATTTGCTTTGATATAAATACTTGTTTTGAATTTAGATATAATAAAAAAAACTCTGAAGTTGAGCCAATTCTCGTAATGTGTCGAAATCGCGATTGAAATTCCACCATAAAACACATAAATACAACTAATAAGACAAAGTTTGCAAATCTGATCATTGTTCTGAAAATTAAATACCGAGCTTAACACAATGATTAAAACTGACATTAAAAGGCAGTTTACGTCGAAGTAAATTTTATAAAGTATGTGTAAGACACCTGCAGTAAACAAAATAGTAGCCAGGTATTTCTCGGTGCAAAATCATCGATGCGGAAAATACTAATATTAATCTGGAATTATTATAGGATAAGGCCACAGCGACACTTAACTCTTTCGGCTAGATCGTCCAACTAATAATACGCACGCACGTGAAATGTTTTGGCTGGTGCTTTTTGTTCGCGCCGGTTATTTCAGTTTTCCAGTAGGATTTTATACAAGATCAGCTCTGGCCGTCTCCGCAGTGCAGCGCCAGAAAAGTTTTTCGAAAATTGTGTTTTGATTAAGTGCTTAAGAGCAGTGGTTACAACTACTAAAAACCAATAAATACACGATAAAAACGAAGTTTTATAAGGACCAAACGAAAAATATATAGCTTCATGTGTGATTTCGACAACTTCTTTCTAAGCGTTTTTTAAAGTGCAGTGAATGTGTGTCAAAAGCCTATGGGAGTTCAGTGTTGTGGGAGTAGAAGAATATAACGGCAAATATGTCGGAGTTCTTTGGACCATGGACCAAGAAGGGAGAGGACGACGAAGAGGTGGTAGAGGAAACTGTGGAGACTTACACAACGACCACCACACGGAAACAGGTACCATCAGTAATCGATAGAACTCAATTTTTAGGTGATCTCTCGTGGACTTTTTGTGGACAGATTAAAAATGGAACCGTCAATGAATTTAGAGTTCGAAAATGGACATCAGACATGCTAAAACTTGTTATTTTGTAGATTTCGTTACTACTAGATTCTGATAACAAAAACGAAAGAGAGGCCGAATGGTGACAAATATACTTTATTGCGTCTCGTCTGTATCATTGTTTCAATAAGTGTTTATTTTGGACCAGCCCGGAGCGCGGGTGTCACGGGCGCTGTCAATGTAGAATCCTCTTGATATAAACCAGCTCCCGCACCAAGGTGAAGGCGAGTTACACCGTCAACTGTCACCGTTTTTATAAATCAAATGACGCACTCAGCAGTCTAAAATTATATACATTTCGCTACAAATTCTGCTAAAGAGAAATTATCATCAATCTTAATTTTGCATCGTTATCCACAAATTAATTATTTCGACGAAAATCAAAAGCAAAATTTCCAGGGAAAGTTCAATTAGTCCTCGTCATTGCGATGCCTGTCCAAAAAAATGGAGAAAGAGGAAAACCTTAGATCTTTGCAATTTTTTGACAAGTGACAACTGGTGTGCCAAGAAAGATGCTTTTTTGCTTGGTTAAATTCTTCTATCTATACATTGAACTATATCTATATATCTAACTATGTATATCTATTTTCTGGAAATAAATATCCAGACTTGACTCATTCTGTTGCCACGGTTTTTTTCGGGCCAAAAATATTATTTTATATAATAAATTAAATATATGTTTTTGGCGCAGGCCTCGAAGCAAATTATTGCTCTTGTTTTAATGTATTCTGCTTTACGGCCCATGTAGCGCAAGCGTCTCGTGAAGAGATAATTAGAATTCCTGGAACCGACCTTTTGTACTGGCTCAAATATATAAATGTTATTGTTATGCATATCTCGCTTTATCTTGAGCTTGAAGACCAAAGACCCTGTTTTCGCCTATTATCTACGCTGTTAATTAGTCGTATAATTAATATGTGTCAAAACTCATAAAGCTACAGCTGTAATCATACTTCAGGGGTATGTAAACAAAAACATTTTAATTGCATGAGCTTAGGAAAGTGCGGCTCAGAACTGCCAAAACATCAACAAAGCAGTTTCGATTCTGACTTTACCAAAACAGAAACTGTAAAGTTCAGATGTCGTAACACGAACCACTACGAAGTTACTATAATCTGGGAGCGTGGAACAAAGTCGTGTGTTCTTGAGACAATTGGATACACGTCAACATTATGTGCATGAGCAGTGAATGGCCTTTTGTTTGGGAACAATGGAACATTTTGTAATTGGAAATGCTCGTCTCTTCACAGGAATGAAGAAATTATGACTAGTTGGTCTTTTTGTAGAAACGACGTAAAATGTTGTACATTTGCTGCATTGTCTGCTGGTTCAGACTTTGAATATGACAAAGCTATCAACAATTGCATTTTCCGTTCAATACAATGATGTGCGGAATAACGGACCCAATATAACAAATATGCAAAACTGCATTTATGTTGAAAAAACTCGATTTCATAATATTTTTTATAACCACCTCCCATTATTGGACGTAAGAAATCCTAGGGAACTCCTAAGGAGCTCCTATATGCTAGTTGCAGTTATTCAAAAGCTCAAGGAATCTCTAGAACATAGGAGGGTAATTTTAGGGTCGCACAATGTGTACTATGTAAGTCATAAGTCACTTCCTATTGATCTGTTGGCCAAAACAAACAGTGCTAGCGTAGATTATGATAGTTGTGACCATAAAAAATATTGCTTGTACAGTATCTATCAGCTTCTTAAGTTTAACCCCCCTTTTTTAATCGGTATGTTTTTAATCCCTATTATTTCTAAGGGCCCTCATCTCAAGCTTTTAACAATTATGCCTACATAGATAATTATATTCATTTACAACCTTTTTACACTTAACTGTGCAGTGCAGGCACCTTTTACTCAAACAAGACGCACTGGGAATTATTTAACATTTTCTAATTTTGGTCGGCATACTAACAATGTTTAATTTAGAAAATACAGTGTAAACAATAGCTATGATTCATTGCATCCATTGCTCCACATACTGAAATATTTGCGTTTCCTTGAGACAATGTTGGTTGGCTTGCAACACTAAATCATGCAGGTAATTACGGGTATTATAATAAGTTAAACGTTATTAGAAGAATCTGACCTAATTTTAAATTGAATTGGAATGAATTACGGAGTCTCTAATCTTTGCATGAGTACGCCCATATTCATACATTATTATTATTCAATCTTGTTTGAGTAAATAGCAGATTTGAAAGTGCGTAATTTGTTTAATGCTATTTAAACCAATTTCTATTATCAAATCAAACACATTGAATTAAATATCTCTTCTTTGTTTATATTGGTAGTTTCAGACAAAATCAAGTGAGAACTCTAGCGTAAATGGTACAAGTAACCTGGATAGGTTTATCTTCGTTGGAACTATTTGTAGCAGACCGGCAATACAATATATCAAACATATCAAAACAGTTTAGAAAGTAGAATGTAACAAAATCTGGAAACTCTCGCAGAGTTCATTGAACTGCGCTCCGACGAGAAATCTTAGGGTTGGTTCGGGAAAAAACTTCTAAAAAATAGATGTTCTAATTCTTTTAATAATTTTGGTCTCTATGTATATTATATCTAGCTTGTATTGTCCAATTGTATGATTAGGTACAGTCCCACTGTATGATTACAGTAAATTATATTTAAATAAAATGGATTATTTATATTTAACTAAAATGTTTTCGTCTATCGTAAGTATCTACTAAATGTTATTATTGTACCTATATAGAGTAACTAAAGGTATTGAGGTACAAAGGTACCAAAAGTATGTATGTAAAAATATGTCTAATTTATGTTATTTTTGTATTAAATATACATAAATTACCGAAATAACGTTTTAACTTATAAGAAAAAGAGACTTAAGTAACTATTTTAGTTAATAAACATTTTTTTTCAAAAGTCCGAGCCCCTGTTGAGTGCCATTAGCTAGTTAAACTTGTCATCATCTATCGTCTTGTTATTATTTTATGGGTGCGTCTGTGTTAATTCTACTATTTCAACTGCTGATTATAACATCCATTTCATACAAATGTAGAGCATTAGTAGTATAGAGAAAGGAAGTACCTATAGGCCTACCTATAGGTACCTAGCTGTAACAGACAGAAAGCTTAGGGTCAATTTAAATATTTTCATTGCTAGGCCGTAAGTGATGATAGCTGTGGAAAAGTGCTAATCACAGAGTACAGTAATATAAATATGTGCTAATTGCCCGACAAAACCAACTGAACGATACGACGGCAGTGTGGAGCCAAATGCACTGCAAGAATAAAACAAAAATACTAATAATCTACGTATTGCGAACAATGTAACCATGCCAAAAAATAAAAAGAAATTATTCGATTTTCGAATTCTCCTTTGTCGAGTCGATCACCTTTGAAGGATGAGCCGTAAAAAGTTACAATGCAAATTGATAAAACCGCTAGACTTTTTTTTAAACGATCACATAATTTATGCGTAGATAAAAACTTTTTAATAGCTCATTTTTGTCACATAAACAAGGGAACCCAGATACTCTGAAATGTAAAATTAAAAGTAGGTATCTTTGTACATTTTTTTGTTTACATTTATACAAAAACAAATGAAAAAGTATCTTAAGCAAAACAAAATAAAGCTGATATTCGGTTGACGGAAACATTTTAAAACACGACGTTGTTGAATTGGGTGCAGACGAATCTAAAATAGATCCAACTGCTTCGCCCCACCGAGATACGTACATTTTTGGAAATCAAATAAAAGCATTGCGTTTAAAAATAAATTAAAGCAAGGTTATGTTTAAATAGAAAGTGCGGATGTAAATGATCATGATTCATAAAGGTCAACTTTACGTTTGTTTAGAGATAAGCGTCGGAGTGTAAGGGTTAATAATCTCGTTTGACTCGGTCAAACGTGTCGGACTTACATTGAAGGATCGAAATAGACGCACGTAAGCGAATGCTTCCAGACCACGCCTATGTATACTAAAGTAAACAATATTATCAAGAGGAATTCACGAACGCTGGTGACATGATATCACCCAAATTGTCATAACAACACATCGAAAAATCTCGTAATACACGTAATATCTATTTGTAAAGATACGTCAGAAGAAGAGTCGCCGAATTTTCGGAATAATCTCTTCGTAACGTTTTTCGGTAGATTTGTTGTCAGTTCAAGGAGAACATTATGTATGAATCAGTTATAAGTAATAAAGTTGCTGTAGAGAGCTCAATGAGAACAAAGATTGCCAATGAAATTGCGCATACTGCTAGTGGATGAGTAAGCAAACGTCATGGCCACTAATCCTGAACTAAATTTAAATTTCGAACAACTATATTCGCATTATGTAGATGTAGGGAATCATAAACAGTTTATGACTGCTTAACGATGCCAGTGCAACTTTTTATAATAAGTATTTACTGTTGTTTTCTTTAACTCAAGATGATAATTGTAATTCCAAGCTAATTATATGAATTCTGCACACAAACATTACACTGGCACTGATGAATGATTAACATTATTTACACGCGACCAAAACTTTATACAAAGCCGTCTTGGCCCAATGTTTTAACATTTTTTTAAATTTTTTTTTGTTGGTTTTTCCAAGGCCACATAATTTTATCCGAGAAATAATTTTGAATTTTTGACAGTTCCTTTATACGAAATCTGTCAGACGTCAATTTTTTTAATGAATAAAAATTATATGCTCTTGGAAAAATCAGCCCTTAGGTTAACTTTTAGACATTTTTATAAAGTATTGAGACAGATGCTCAAAATAATGAAGCACCTTTATTTTTATTGTTTACTAACACAAAGCTTTAAATTTAAACATAACTTCATTTTATTTTATGCCTTGTATTTTTTGGGCTCAATAAAATTTTTGGGGAAAATAAAAATTAAACAATAATAAACATAAATTTGGTATTATCTATGTGCAATGGTAGGTAATTATATATGGTAACATAAATGACGAGTTCACACGATAATAACGCATTCTGCGCATGCGTTTTGATCGGGAATCGAGTCGCCTACCGTCACGTTGGGCATGAGGTGTTAGCACGACATGGGTGTATTGAATGCCATACATTTACACACTAATATTCAATACACGATGTCTGATATGTCCGAGCCCTTACATTATTCAAAGAAATCGTAAAGCTTGGTGTTTCTTTGTTATTGTACGTCATATATTTCACATTTACATTCATACATTTAGAATCTTAGAATCAATCATAAATTTTTTGGAGTTTGTTCACAAAAGCTTTTAGATAACTATTTTGCGTCTAGGTACCTCCGCTAAAAACCATTAATTTTCGTTGATTGCGTAGTGTCGCGCAGTTTCGACTAGTGCAGTCGAACCATTAACACAAGAGTATTGTGTCCTTGTATAAGTGCCCTTAAATCTCAATCTCTTTTTGACATTCGCTATATAGCATACAGTTGATATTTAACCGTTCTGAGTTCGCATTTGCATAAATGTCACGGACAAAACTATATTTGGGAGATTGTCTATGAAGAGATACTTCTGTTTCATAAACATTACTTTTAGTACGTACTTACTCGGTTTTTAGTAAATGTTGAAAAGTTTGTTATTTTCGAATACAAAACAAATGGCTAACGTAAGCAATATTAACAAAAAGTTGTTTAAACTTACTACACACAGCGTACGATTCTTTGCTTTCTAATATGATTTCCGTGACCGTTTGGATCGTAAGATTATTCTATAGTAATAATTCTAATGAGAAGTAAGTAATCAATTACTAATGATATACTGATCGTGTGTTTGCCAAATTGTCTACTAATGGGCTTGGAGCTACAAGGTGCTGGAGAATAAAATTAGGCTAGTTCATAAATCAAGCGCAGGAAAGAGATTATAAACTGTAATCATAAGCGAAGACATATGAGACTGTCGGATCATAAATTAAATTATATACAATACTAGAGACCCGCCTTGGCTTCGCACGGGTAGATTATACACACAAAGATTCCTCTTGAATCACATTGGTGAAAACTATATGAAAATCTGTTCAGTAGCTTTTGAAAGGTCGTTCAGATAGACGCGGGAACTTTTGTTTTATAATATGCATAGATAACTGAAAATGAAAGTATAATATTTTTTTATGGTTTTGCTTGTCGCGTGTTGATGATTTTAGAATGTAACTTTGAACATTGAATATGCAAAATAATAAGGAATACACTTGAGTCAAATTTTTAAGAGTTTATACTTTTAAATTATATATTTTTAGTGCCCATCTATCGCAAAAGTAGGAATATCCTTCAGTACCAGTATCAAAAAATAAACTTTAACTGTTCATCAACTCCAGAAACTATCTCGACGTCATACTCTATCTAGAATAAGTAATTAAAGAGTAGAGTTTTCAATTGTTATGCCCACTTAGTTATAGTTAAAATATTATTATAATTAATTTCAATTAAAATAGTTTCATTGTTTACAAACAATTTGGACTATTTTATGGTATTAATTATGCGAGATAGTATTTATGCTGTGTCGAAGATCTGTGCCAACAAATTTTAATATACTTAAGAAACATTTAAATGACTTCCTGTCTGTCCTTTTCCTATATATTGCTTTAATAAATCTTCTTCATAGACCAGTACAGTAGGTGAGCAAAGCGCATACAATCAGATAAAAAAGTAAAAAGCTGCATACTTATCATTTTTTACCGATTTCATAAGAAGTAGGTTATAATTTTATAAGAGGTATGTTTGTTACGCGATATCTCTGACAATTGTGAACCGATTTCAAAAATTATTTCTCTCCAAGGTGGTCTCGTATAAATTGTAAAAAAAAACAACGATTCTGTAGGTTTTTTTCAGTATTCAGTAGGTCAGTTATTTTAACTTAGCTGTTTCCCGCAATTAGACCTTTTTTTTTGGAACAGATTTACGCAGTTGGCCTGAGCGCAGTCTTTGTCTGCTTCACCGGACTTTTAACCCTGCACTTAGCCTTTTGATTGGGCAATTGTACGTGATTAACGTGATAATCAGTATGTATTCATTAGGATTAATTTATAACGTATATTTCCTAATTTGAATTGGTTATTAGGTATTACCACTTATGTGTAATTTTCTTTTTACATTTTTGTGTCAATCCATTATTATCATTATTAAAAAGAAAACAAATTTATCAAATGTGACAGTTGCCAAAAACAAAAGGCATTTATTCATTGATAGTTTTTATCGATGACAGTTAAATCGAATACTAGCCACTTAATCTGTAGTCAACCGGAACTACTCGTCGTAAAAAGCTTCAATTATATTTTATATTTTAGTCCGACAGTTATCTTTTGTAAGATCTATCTTATCGCTACAAAGTTATTTCTAACAGTAAAGTGCAGGTGTAAGTTTGTTTGTTAGCTACTCTTAAAATATGTTTATACTCTACTTCCATACAGACAAACTAAAATCACGGTTAGCACTTTTAGTATTCGAGAATAACACAATTCGTATTGTGTCTTTTCTTTTGATGTTTTATATACAACCGCCGTTTAATGAGCCTAGACCACAAAATGTCTTCCATTTTCAAATGTCACCCAACACTCTCCCGTTCTATAAACGGAATAAGTGGTATTTTTTTGTTTAATGTAAGTGGCCAGTTTCATAGATTAACATTCTTGAAATATAACAACCTTCTTTGCCTGTTGTTTTTACTGCCAACCGTAAAATAACGTACATTGGCCAATGCGATGTGAGTTTCACGCCAACGGCTTTGTTTTCGTATGAAAAAGTTTTAAACAAACATTAATTACTCTATATAAATATACTCTGTTTAGTTTTCTCACTTGTATTTAATATGGAAAGCTTAGAGAGTTCTATTATTTGTTTATCTTTTATGGAACACAATGTTGGCTCTCACAGTACAATCACGATCTAGATGTTGACTGTGAACAACCAAGAATATCGTTGAAGATGAGTTTATATTTAAACATGTGAAACTTAAACGATGTTGTCATTATACGGAGTTTAATATAAGGTATTTAAATTCATACATCACTGGTATTTAACATTAAGAGACAACAGATGTATCTACACTTACGAAGACACCGTAATTTCTTCCAATCAGAATTTAAAAAAAGACATCAAAGAAGTCATCGTTTCATTTCAAAACTCAAATCACGAACAGAAAGATTCGTCAACAAAAAGCGAAACTTTCTTCACGTAGCATTTGATTTTCTTACTTTCCCCAAAGAGTTTGTTTAAAATAAAATAGTATATATAGGTACAGGCAACCAGATAAAATGATATAATATTGCATTGGTCAAGCACGACCCAAAGGCGATGCGATGGCAATATTGCGTCAATCGCAATAATATGGGCCAATCTTGTGTACGCTAACGCCGGATATCGAAGGAAATAGTTTGAATCTGCTATTAGTTTTACGAATTTCGGGTTACAATTTATAAACGTGTATGTTGTTGACATTAGTAAGATCATGCTGTTGTGTCGTGTCTTACCTAAATCAATAAATATGCTGTGCCTCCAGTCAAAGATGTTATAAATACACTTTTTAAATCGCCGCATTTATAGTATGTATTATTGGTACTTACGTATTTTATCAGGACACAAAATCAAAGCAAAAGTAACTACTAGGAAGTAGCTAGGTACAAAAAGGGTTAATTTTTTTAGAGTAACCTAAATCCCATTTTCTATTTTTGCTGTGTCTACAAGCTGCTAAATATTTACTAGTAAGCTTTTCGTTTTACAATAAGTATTTTTTATTTTTTTGAGATAATTTTATCAAACAAGCCCAAACACGATGTGATTACGTAGTTTTGTTACACAGTTCCTATGGCCAAGACCACTTAACTCTCCTCCATCATCACTGCAGGTCGAAAATATTATAAAAGTGTATACCTAGTTATATGTACCTACATTGCAAGTTAAAGAAAAGCTTGTAAAAATTGATGCATAGATGTAGGTACCGAATTATGTGAATATTTACATCTATTTTTCCCAATATTATTTTATTTTAAAACCTGAGTGATTTAATGACATTCCAGCAATGTTTCCACGCACGATTAACATTATAATGTATTTCTATCATAAATATCTAATGCCGTAATACCATCAGAAACCCGCACTAGGAAATGAGACAAAATATTGTCATTTCGTGGTGGGCGTATCGTGACCTTCATAATAATGTCGAGACCAAGGCGAGGAAGTTCCACTGTCCACTGTCCAGTCCATCCTATTTATTATATTGCAGTGAGAAATATGTAACTGAAAATAGATCAACTATTTGAAAACCAGTTTTGAAGGATAAACTATTATTGCTGGGAATCTCAGAATATTTTTGAATAGGTACTATCCGCAAAAAAAGTATCATGAATAAAAAAAATATGACTCTAAAACATAACGAATAAGAAGAAAAGTAGGTATGTTCAGTCGAAAATGTAGAAATAATAACGTTCTGACTGCGGTAGAACAAATCCGTTTTAATAGGTACGTGGACTAGATTTTATTTACTGCATCCGGCGCAATTTATGACTGAAAAAAAACAAATGAAACTCGATTAAATCGTTATTAGCACTTGCAGTTTTTTCTTTTTTGTTTATTCGATCATTAGTAAAGTACGGTAATCAATCCTTTTTGGTTGAACAAATAGTTTTTGTTACATAAAAACATTCCTAAAATCATAGACATATTGGTATTACGTCACACCACGTGCACATGACGCGTTATTGCTATTGGAGGAGTACCTACAACAATCAACAATATGTCGAGACGCAAATAAATGACAAAACACTTCTATAAGTGTTATATTATGTCAGTACATAAAATGTTTTCTAGACATTGCCAAAATAAACAAATTCCTGATCGATGCGCTGTTGCTGTTGGGTTTTAACGTATTGTAACTTTAACAAATTGTTGATAGTACTAAGTGATTTAACCGCAAAGATAACTGTTAAAAGATATAGCGCATATTGCATGGTTGGCACTGAACATCTTCATCTTTAAGTGTACTTAATTAACTAAGTAATTTGTAAAGCTAAAGTACTTAACTATAACGATATGTTATAAGGTTTGACTGACGTTAACAGTACGGTGTGAATGTTTCATTTTCCATACAATATAATGTAAGACAACATAATGTATGCTTGTTTCTAAACTGTACGCGAAAATGTATTTGACTGCATTAGGATAAGCAAATTATTACACAATGCTAGTTTTATAATTAAAAACACAAAAATATTATTCATTTTATTAACATAATTAGTTTCTTGTTCTAAGTATCGCATGCTACAAGCATAATATCCATAAAAACCAAGCCTGTAACTGTCCCATTACATAATTACCCACAAAATATTAGCAGATCGCTTCTTTCTTTCACCTACTTTAGTATAGGAGTATCTCACGCAATTGTTTACGGCGCTAAGCCGATAAAACTTTTCATTTCAACCTAATGTTCACTTATAGGGACAAAATGAACCATGAGAGCGTATCGTGAAATGCGTCGAATCGATTTGATACATTTGATCGATTTACGATAGTCGCTTGTTTTAACTACAGCCGTTGTTATCGATAGTGGTAGGTACCTACTTTGCAGAGAAATAAACTCGTGATTTCCTATTATTTATAAGTATTAATCTTTCGATGTTCCATTTGTACTTGCCTAGACACCTACCGTCATAATCATATTTTTAATTTTATTGTGAATCAGCATGAAAATGCCGTAACACCTATGATGAAATTGTTAAACAAAAATTACAGTAAAACTTTACGAGCATTAGAGTTGAATGGCTTTTAAATGTATAACTACTGCGCAAGCGCGGAGGTTCGACGCCAAACTCAAGAATAATGTTGATATAGGTACTTACGTTTATAAATAGAAAATAGGAATGTTTAGCTACCAGGAAATAGTTGTAAACATAAAATTGTGTTAGTTAACATGGTATATTTAGACGCTTTAAATGGTTATCAGTAAAATATGTATGATGCCTACCGTACTGATAAAAAATAATACAGTTAAATAGATTGATCAAATATAAAGTATCAGTGTCAATTGTGTCAAAATTCTGCAATATGTAAATGACTATCTAAAGTACCTAGATATTGTAATCAAATTAAAACACAACACTGATATAACAATTTACAACAACTGTCTGTAAGCATTCTATTGATATTACTATTGTTGAAAATTAGTAGCATAATAGATACTAACGTAACGTGTGGTAACAAGTACCTAGTTGAGAAATATTTAGTTCTTATCATGTAACTAGAACTCTGCCAACGACTTATGTAGGTAATATTTACCAACGTCTTGATTGCTTTGTCTAATATTTGTTAAGACATAAATTATTTTAAAACTATTTAGTGTGATAACAGGTCCTATTATTATTTCTTACTTCAATCAGACAATTTATTAAAAAAAATCTGGTATTTTTCGGGAGTAATATATTTTTTTATGCTATCTTGTCAGCAATTAATTATTTTATAATTAAGTATATAGATGTAAAAAAACCAACTTCAAAGTAAGTGATTAATTAAAATTTGAAGAAAATCAATGATTATATAATCGTAGTACGTAATTTGTTGAACTAATTCATATTACCGTGGGGTCCGAGTGCACACCTTTTATTTAGAGATCTGGAAAAACTTCTTGTTGACTCCTCGCGTGACCCAAGGGCTGGCTTTTACCTTGGACAAAGAATAAGCCAATCTTTTCGGTACACTTCCAGTCGATAGCGATGTGGATATTTTTTTTAACGCTATTCATATAACTTGAGTAATTATTCATGGATAGAACAACTAAAGGTGCAGCCCGCATGAGGTAAACGGAATCGACATCGAATCAGTTTTCCTTCCATCATCAGCTCATCTGAAGAACCTCCTCCTTTGTTTAAGCCGGTTAAAACACATGCAAGAGCAATAATAAGACCACCAATAGTGGACATAAGCTATTAAAACAAAATACGATCGTTCTACATATTACTTGCATTCGATGATATTCAATGCTTCTGTACGTAATATTGTTAACACATTGAGCCACATTTAATTCAAATACAACAAACTATGGCAGTCAGTGGCCCCGATATCCACTCTGCCAGACATTACATTAGCTAATGTCATAAAATTGTGATGTTTGTTGCAACTGGTGTTCATGAAAGTACTTCCAGAATCGTAAATTGAAACATTGTAACGCGGCGCGTAGCGGTTACTAAGTATGTTTGATCGGGAATAAATTTCTGGTTGATACTATTTTACATTAAATTTGTAACAAGGAAAAATTTAATTTTCTGCATGATATTTAGATAAAGCGTATTTTTGGAACTACGTAGGTATATTATAGAGCATTATTATACCTTAACAAAATTACCTTATAAATTAGTTATATTAGATAATATAGGTACTTTATTTTCTAACTCGTTAGTGGAATACTAAACAGAAGACTAGGTTTCTAAATATACACATCCTATTCTCTTTCTCTCTCTCAAAAATCCATGCCAAAAAACAAAACGATTTCACTTAAATGATCTTATTTGACTCCCTTTGAAGTTAGCGACATTTTTGATGCAAAGTGCTTTCTTTTTGCGACAGATTATAAGGTGCAAGAAGCAGTAAATAATGGCACACGGTGGACCAAAACCGGTTGCAAGTAACGGAACACCAAATTGGTCATGCAAAAAATTGCAACTTTAAAGATGGTTTCAAGACTTTGTCAGATTAAATTGAATTTCCAGCAGTTTAGTTCAGAAATGTATTTCATTTCTTTACTTTTTTAATACCTTTTTTTAAATAAATTTTATACTAAAATTTAAACAATCTTTTTTTTGATAGCACACTTAATAATTTATGTATCTTATATTATAATATAAGATGTAACGTTTTAACTACTTATTTGTCAGCGAGGGACGACTTTAGTTTAGAGCTTTGTGAACCAATGACAATAAAAAATATCAACAAAATTGAAACAAAATTATCCAGAAACAAGGTACCTATCGAAGCTTTGGTTGTTTGAAATGACAAATACCGCGCAAAACAATGAAAGTTCTGAGTCATCCAGCAAATCTCCTTTGTTCCTAAAATGTCCTTGGAAATAAAGCACTAAAACATATCTTAAAACACATTTAACTGGGGTGACCAAGCTAAGTAGATTGTGGGGGCGATACTTAATGCTTTTTTTGTTCGGTCCCTTTTCAGATGCGTTTTGGGAACTAATAAGGTTAGGAATTTCAAATACGTTTCTCTTCATTAATTTGCATGTGAAACCGATGTACTAATGACACTTTCTGTATTATAGACGCGACTATCCTACCACTCTATAAATAAATATACCATTTAGTTTTATGTTCCAAAAAACAACATGCATTGTTGTCTTATCAAACTGGTCCACACCGGCCGTCCCACACCGACTTCGCATATGTGTATTGTAGGTTTTATACATATAAATCATCCTCTTAAATCACTCTATCTATTGCTGAAAACTGCATTAAAATCCGATGCGTAGTTTACAAGATCTAAGCGTACAAAAAGCGGAAGCGACTTTGTTTTATTACCTATACATTATAATTATGTAAAGATAAGGAATTCAGTTTCGTTTATTTACGGAATGAGACATAGTAATAATTATAGAAACGTTCCATCTAGGTATTTTCCTATATCTATCGCACATAATGTAATATAAACAAATCCCAGTAATAGTTTGATGTCAATATCTGACTCATAGTGCAGAGAAACGGAAACGTGTTGGGAATTAAACCAAGCATTAAAAGTTCTATTAGGAATTCATTTTTATTCGCGATTTAAAGTGAAATATTTTTAAACAAGAGCGTTTTTGTGTAAAAAAATTGGAGTCTATTTCGGAAATTATTTAAAGTTGTGTTTATGACACCAATGTCTACTACCTTATCTCTACGTTTATGTCTACATGTGGATTAATAACATTTAAATGTGTTTTAAAGCCGTGATAATTTTTGCTATCAATCTAATCGGTTTATTTTGTTTAAATATCATTTAGTTCAACGAATTGTTTATTTGTATAGTCTGTGTCTGGATTAATTTGACACCAAAACGGACTAACGTTTCTGAATTTAGAAATCCTTTTTGAGAACATCTTTATACAAATAAAATCCATCTAGATAGTTATTCCCTTAACAGTCTTGAAGACAATTTGACCTATTAACTGTACCCACATGTGCAATGGCCTGCAAATCAATGTTAATCCTTTAACCACATGTTTAGCACTTCTAATGCAAGGAGCAAGGTTTATATTCGTCATTATTTTATACTAGTCTTTCGCGGTCATCCGTGGGTACACTTTATATTATGAGATCGTTATACTACTTATTATGTAACATTCACATTGCTTACAGCAGGTGTCAAATGCTCAAATATCTGGTCTTTTCGTATAACATTGATTTAACCTAATGTTATTATCAATCACACTGTATCTATCTGCCACGAATATCAATAAAAGGTAGGTACCTAATGTGAACCAAACGAATTGATATCTTTGGCAGACGGATTATGTTTTGGAATTAAGAACATTCAAGATAACCAATATTTTCCTAATAACAATATGATAAAGCAGCCGTTCCATGAAATTAAATTTCTTAAACAACAAAATCTTGTAAATAAGTGGTGTAGACCAAAAAATAAGCGTAACTCTGAAGCGACATTTGACTGCAGGGATAGCCGAGTGGTATAAAAGTCATAACGCTAATTACCACTGTGCGCGACGTGCTGCGTGTTCGATCCCCGCATGGGACATACATTTGTGTGATCCACAAATTGTTGTTCTAAGTCTGCTTGTTCTTTGTATATATGATTTGAATGTTTGTATATGGCACATGGTTTGTATATGGTTGTATATGGTACGTGGCACAAGGATTAAATTCCTTAGAGAGGGAGTCGACGTTTTAAAAAAAAAAAGACGGAAACATTTAATTTAAATTTAATTTTATGGAGATGTCAACGTAAAGTAACTATAAATAATTGTAGCTGTTTAAATATACCTAAGACGATAGGTAGGTGCCTATGTACTGTACTGTTTCCTGTTATTCATCGACTCAGCCATACTGTAAATAAGGGGAACGCAAGTATTCAATTCCAATTTCAAACGCATATCGAACTAGAAGGTTTTAATCAAATAAATAACTGGCTGACATTAGGTTGGGTCAATCTTTATTGGTAGGTCGTAAGCAGCACAATTTATTGTGCTACTTGACCCAAAAATATCAGTGATAGGTAAATATTTTAAAATTTTGTTAACATTTCACCAATAATTTAAGGTTTTATATTTCACGGTTTGGCTTTTATAAGGTTAAGTTTCATCATAAATATAAGCTTAACACCTTTTTTTAAAAGCTATGCTATGGGAGACACACTTTTTATACTTTATCAACTAAAATAGCTGGGCTTTTGCTTTTGTTAATTTAAAACCTGAACCTAAAGCATTTTGCTGTCTCTTGTCGTAATCAGGTCGTTTTTTTTTTCAAATTGTCACTCAAGCGTGTGGAATAAAACTTAAATCAATGCAATCATAACCACAATTTTAATTGCCTACTTACATCAAGCAAAGCCTTCGTTATGTCACTCTCATATAACTCTTTATTTATTATAAGTAGTTTTTGTTCTAGTTCTGCTCATTTACAAAAAAAAATGCATAATCAAACAAATCTGGTTATGTACTATAAAATGCAGTCGCGTGCAAACTAACCGATATTGCGCTACAACTTATGAGCTTGAATTTCCATCGACGTAATCGCAACAGGTTGACATGGTAAATAATGGCGAAAGTTGAATAAAAATAATGTCAGTTCCTCATTTTTTTTTGAAACCTACTTTTCAAACAAACTTCGCAACCGTATCCATCAAGCGTAGCGATTATTGTTAAGTAATTTTTAGAAAATGTGCTTCCTTGGCCTTTTTATAAATAACCAATGATATTATTTTAATGAAAAGAGGTAAAATAACTATAAGAAGTTTGATATTTAAATTAATATAAGTTTTTCCCGATATATTATAAATAGTCAATTACTATTGCTTGATCTGGTTATAGATACTTTAGTCTATAATAGATTTTTTTTTAATTGTAAATTCTACTTTAGGAACGTTTACTTCAGGAACATTACTTGCAAGAGTGGAAAGAGGAGAGGGAGGTCTTAGGTCTTTGCCCTGCATTGGGACCGTTTAGGATCAAAACAATTATAAATAACATTTCCTACGTTGTTATTAGTTATATAGCAACATTAGTGACTCTCGTGCGCATCACACGGTCGGATAAGGTCGGTGATGACCAGAAGAGAGACTTTCGGTGGTTTATGGTGACGACGGTACTTACTGTGTAAGATCCAGTATAAGTGTTCTGTGGTTAGATCGGTTTGTGGTGATGACGGTATTACGCAAGATCAAAAACATATAACATCAGCTCAACTGGCAATACATTGTTTTAGGCGTGTACCGTTAAAGAAGTACATCACTATCATCAGCGATATAATTTATCATAGGCCACGGTAGAACTTAAACAAATTGGCTTTTGCTTTAATCTCTTTTTCGCAACATAAGCTCTAAGCACAATACTATAGATCTCAGAGCATTTATAACTCTATATAAATAGAATATAGAGCTTACCAATATGGAAATTCCTAAGAAAAAATAAATGTTTGGTAAAAGGCATACCTACAAGATGCACTATACTGTAGGTACGACATAGAGGTTTTATCTAATAACAATAACACGTTAAGTAACAGCATGTGGGCATACCCGGTGCCGCATCGCTTAACACCCTTTCTTGGTCACACCGGCGTGACGCTGTGTCATTAGGAGCTTATCAAGAAAGTTCACAAAAAAAAAGAGTAAAAAGAACGAGCCGTTTTCTTGAAACTGTTTTGTTAACCTGCCAGTACCACAATAGCTTGATTTATAGGTTACACTACTAACTATGCACTCTAATGAACAATACATTTATTAGTGTTGTAGTCTACTTAACTAGACTATTATTTGTAATTTTAATACATCATTGCATAGATTCAAAGGTACCTACAAACCTAGGTAGCTTCGCAACAGCTTACAGCATGTTAAACCATGTAATCCTTGAAATACCTATCTACCCTCCTTGCAGAAGCCTTCAACGATGGCTTTATTTTTGTAAGATTTACATTCGAGTTTAAGGACCATAGGTACTAGACTTTTACTACATTAGAAGCTCTGCAAATCTAGCCAATCTATATCACAGCTATATACATTATTTACAATACCAAAATACCTTTCTTTCTTTAGAACTTATCAAAGTCCTTTCACCACTCTCAAAGAAAGGATCCCACAGTAATTTGTATGTCGCTAGTGTACGTCGTGATAAAAACATAGCGTGCGTAGCTTCTGCATGCAGAATCACAAATTAATTACTAATTCTGCAAACGTCACTTCCGATTGAGATGCTGTTATCGTTGGACTTCTATATTTGGTTATAAAATATACATAAACAATTTATTTTTAGCTGCTTTTAAAGTTTCTCTTTTTGTTTACATTATTTCCATAGAGAGAGAGTTGCATATACCTACTTACTGACTAGGTTGGTTTATCATATAACCACGGGGCAGCTTACAAAAATGCATACTTTTCTATTAAACCATAAATTAGGTTTATTTCACTTTTTAGTAAACCTGGTTTGTAACAATAAACAAGATTCAATCTGTGTACCTATAATGTCGGAAAGGCTGCGAATTCAAGCAACTTCAACAACTACTGAGAATTTCAACTTCAGATTGGGGTTAAGTCCTTTAATTTCCGACAAGAATTTAAAGATAGGCCTAATCGTAGAGTTTCTGATAATCAAGATTTAAGGATATAAATATGCCTACATATTATTAATATGAGGTAGACGGTGCTACCTCAAGCCGGCTTCCCACGGTGCGTAATGCGTAGGTACCGCGCACCGAGGCTCTCTCACGGTGCGCCCTGTGGTCTCCCCTGTACTCTCCAATTTAATTTTAATTCTAATACAATGCCAATGCAAAATTTAGCAGACACACAAACAACACACAGTAATCAAAATAATACTGAAAAACACAAAATAAAAAACAAAAAAGGAACTCTCAATGGCATTAGAATTAAAATAAAATTGGAGAGTAATGGCTCTGGTTCGTGTGAGTTTTGAGAATGAAACCTAATTTTAACCGACTTACTCCCGGTTTCTGAAAGGTTGATCAACTTAATCTGTTGTAAAATCAACTGATCACGACTAAGGTTGGTTGACCAAAAGACTAACGACCAATCACAGCTCTTAAAAAGCGGTTTGACAGGTGATTAACTCATTTTTGTGTTGATCAGCCTTTCAGAAACCGGGGGTTACGGTACTCTTCGACTCGCGGTGGATTGCGATGGACTGGCGCAGACGCCGAACGCGTTACCCCCCCAATCACGGATAAGCCGCTTCCCACGGTGCGAAGGGATGGGCGATATCGCGCACCGAGGGAAGCCTGTTTAAACAGACCACAGTCATGACATGATTTGCACGTAATAAAATAATAGGAGTAGCTGCCATTATCTTTTGCGAGTTTTGTTATTTTCTATTGGCACCCTCGAACATGTGGGGCGTTGCGCGTCATGATTGCGCACGCAATACACTGCCCCATAAAAGTGATACCTACTAGGTCTTATATCAAAATGTGTGTACCTAGCTGCCTTCAGTTACTCATCACTATTACATAAGTAAAGGTGTTGAGATAGGTACCTGCTAAAGTTTATTTAATTTAATTATATATTTTTTTCTAAACTAAATATGCCGAGGAGTAATATGGCTATTATGTTTTCTAATAAAATCTAGGTAGTAGGTATTACCAACTGTTTGCTACCACCGTGAATTTTCCGATGACTAAGCTAAATCGACTTCCGGGTTTTCCCCTTACTAGCCGAGTGATAGAAAACTCAATTAAAATTCTACAATTTAAAGATTACCTAAGTATTTTACTCATATTTAATAATCGATTTACAATGTCTTCTAATTATTATGAAATGAATCATGATGAAACTTTCGCTGCATAGACACCTACCTACGTATGTTCAATATTGATCGAACGCACGAAAACCGGTAACGCTGCGGCAACAACCGGTAAATAAAGCTCTATTTGCGTATTAACCGGAAACAGAGTTAGCTTACACTGCAACACGATATTTGCAAAACAATACACCGCTATTTTACGATGTTATCTCATTATGTATTTCTGTAAGTACGTTAATTAGCGATAAACAAAAACAAACAGGAGTAATAAACACAAAAACTTCTTGCGTAAATTAGCAACATTTTTTTACCGATACAGGTTTTTACACTAATTTTAATTAACTTAATTTAATCGTTTTTAGATTTACCTAAGTAGGTAAGTAATATTATAATAACCTACTTTATTGATGCACCACATAATACAATGCCTTATATAAACAACAAATTTATGAGACAACGTTTAAATTACGATATATCGTTAGTCGCAGCACATAACGTACTCTAAACGTGTTTTAGTCTATTGCACTTCTATCCACATCCGTAGAAAGTGTTGCAATCTCGTGTGAATGTTAAATATACATGTTAGGTAGTTCTACAATGGGAATGACGCGAATGTGTTATGGATCGGTGAAAAGCTAATGTAAGCTTTTCTTAACTTTCCCAGACTGGAAAGTTTAATGAAAAGTGTTTTGTGTTCTTGCATTGTGTGGGGACGTTGTGAAGCTGTTGGTTGTATTAAGAGTCAAGAGTTATTGTCAGGGCTTTATTGAGTTGGTACTTACAGTTGGTATACAATTCATTTGAAATTAATTATTAAAAAACAATAAGAGATATTGCAGTTATTCACATTTGTCATATTTTTTAGATTTCGGATTTTCTATAATGGGAGGATCAAATAACTTTCCTGATTCCAAAAGTTTTACAGTTTCTCTTTCCTCTGCAGCTATTTTAGCTCTCATTATAGCCATTTCTCTATCACGTATTATCTTCCTCTTAGCTTCTTCCTCACGCCAATTCTCCTCTTGAACTTCGTAGTATTTCTGTTTAGAAATCCCGTAAAAGATTCCTGCCACTAAAAAAATGTATCGTGCACCTCTTATTAATGGGGATACGGGGTATGGTGGCCCATATGGAAAAGACATAGCAAAACGCCTGCTATATCAGTACAAACCTTATACCAGTATCGTTTAAAGGAAAATCATTAAATTATGATACCAATTTTTCAAGCGGGAGAGAAGGTAATGACAACTGTCATTTTAATTTTTTAATGTCAAGTAACATTTTTATTGGTAATGAGTTCCAATAGCGTTTTAGTAAAACCTATTAGTTCGATGTATCCGGGCCTCCTCCTAGTACTAGGTCAAGTGCGAATTCCAACGAATTATTATTTATTTTTCGTGGGAATAACATTTGTATCAGTAGGAAGGCCAGTGGCCGAATGGGCAGCTAAGAATACCGCTTGTCTCTGGTGTGGCGACCACCAATTATAGCGGACTGGCGTCACGCCAGCGGTTGGCGGCGTCGCGTGGTCAACAGGAACAAACGTTTATCGAATCAGATCAATCACTACGTAGTCAGTCTTCCTGAGTTCAACGATGCAAAGTTACATGTGCCGTTACTAGTCAAGAAAATAACCAGTCTTAATATACCTTCCTACATCCACATACAACTGACAATAAGATTACTGAATAGATCTAAAAAGTTTCTATAGAAATACTAAGTTTCCGTACACGCCCATAAGTGTTTAAGTATACTTTCTCTCGATTTAGTGTTATTTCGTACAAAATGTGAATCCAACATACGGACGTTGATCGCTAATTACAACGCTCGCTCACTCACGAGTATGAGTAAACTCGTTGAATGGACCTATTGTTCTTAAAACCATTTATGATGGTAGCATTGCCTTCCGATATTGTGAAAATATGCTGATGTCGAATAAATAAAAGTGAAAATCAAGAAATTTTGTTTCAATTTAAAAGCTAAAAACATGAATGTATGAAAAATTACAAAATATTGACTCAGTATTTTTCATTCAAATCAACTGGTCACAGAGTACCTTCCTTAGCGATAGAGATACATTAATTTATTTTTGAAGTCTGTTATTAGGGCAGCAAATAACCGTATTTAACCGGTACAAATGTATGCGCATCACGCGCATCATGATAGATTTTTATTTCCAGCTAGTTTGTAGGGGTATAAATATTTAGTTTCATGCAAAAGTAAATTAGGATACCGATGTATTGCATGATTAATTCAATACAATTAACTTTTGTTACTAAGAATATAGAAACCTCGAGATCACTATCAGTGATGGTATTCTAACAACGTGACGTCGAAAGCGCGATTCAGTCAAACGCCTACGCAAGTCTCAATAACAAAACGATCTCCTTTCTATTTTTAAACGTGACTTTTGGGACCTTAACCCTAAAATATTATCATCCAAATGTATCTGTTAATTTTAATCACAATATTATTGATATCTTTCTATTATTCCAAATGACGTCTTCGTGACTCTACTTAGCATTTTCAAGGTAGGTACCTACAATTTGTATAAATCATTAAATATCTGTGTTGGTTTCGAACGTCCTCATATTATTGGTTATTCAAATAAACATTTTAAAAAGTCTTTACTATAAAATGCTTTGGTTGGAAACTATGTTTGTAGTAACAGAGATACATGATCAAATAATTTGCAATAATCAAAATAAGCGTTATAAACGTTTTGCATGGTATAAGTATAAGCCTTGTTGTAAAATACTTAATAAATAATAATAATAAAAAAACAAAATAAGTGTTGTTCGAAACAACCTTTTTATAAATACTTATAAAATTCTCGTGGCACAGTGCTTGTCCTCCGAAATGGCTTAACCGATTTTTATGAAATTTTACATGTACATTCGGTAGGTCTGAGAATAGTTCATGCACTATTTTTTATACCCTTAAGTGATTAGGGTGGAACACTCAATTTTTTTTTTATTTTGGCAAAACAAAAATTCCTGAGTAACCTAATATTAAATGGATATGTTAAGATTATCGGAACATTAAGGTGTTGTGTAGCAGGCTAAGGATTTTTAGAATTATTGATATATAATGTCAAAAGGTCAATGACCGTCGATCAATAGGGGTTCGGACTGGGTATGACAAGTAAATATCTATTTAGTCCACCAGATAGATAAAAAAAGAAAAAACTCGAATTTTTCTTTTATCAAATCAATAAAAAATAGTGGGGACTTGTGACGTCAAGTGTGGGTAAAAATTGAAACCACAAGTGACATCACGCGATATTTCCATTCTGGATCTTCCTCATCGTTTGGTTAATTAAAAAATGAAAAAAAAAATATCTAATATTAGTTTAATATCTATGTGACGCGTAATTAATAAATAGTAGTCCGAACCCCTATGGATTGACTAATATCTATAGACTGTAAATACGACACTAGCAGAAATTGCTGAAGCTATCAGCAAATGGCCATGGTTGTAAAAAAAAAAAAACCTATAGACTGACAACTGCAAAAATACAGGATAAAGTCACTATTTAACACTAGCTTTACTTGTTGTAATAGAAAAATAGGATACAGGTGCCTAGTCAGTTTACCGAACTAATTAGCACTTAGGTATGTATGACACCAGAGGTAAAATCGTAGCTTACAAATGGCCTTGAATTGCAGCAGTGTCTGATAGAGTAAGTTGCATAATAACAATAACACAATGTCCGCAACTAGTTCACCCTGTACATAATAATATAGTTGCCACAATGTATGCCATAATTACAAAGGTCGTGAGTTCAATAACTAGTGGGATAGGCTTGGTATGGCAAGTACACTATGTGACGTAATCATTCCATCCATTAGAGTTGAGAATATATTTAGCGTACTGGTCGCATCCAGTAGCTATGTTATACTGTCGTATGAATAAACAAAGTGTTGACGGTATAAAATTTAATGTCTAGCATTAAATACTGTTAGGTAGCTTTTAACCTTACAGGATATCATAAGTAGTTCTGAAAGATATACTCGCTATATCTTTTGAAACACTCAGGTTTGATATTATTTGACGAGCATGATCAATGATTTCCAGTGCAATGGGGAAACGTTGAGTGTCATTACTGTTATCATCAATCAGTGGCATGTAGTTACCTATTGTACCTATCTAAAAAAATCACACATAGAATTATTTATACCTTTTTTATTGCCAAACAAAAATTCAAATGTCTCGTTTTGGCACAGAAGCAATAATTCTATTATTTCATAAATCAATAATTATGATTATATCACTCATAACTCATATGTGAAGCCTAATCAACACTTATTGGATTAGGTATTTTAAATAAAAAGTAAAAATAACTAATATTTTTAAAAGTTTGGAAGGTAGAGATCTACTGATATGTATGCATTATTACCATTATGCAATTTTACTTTTTTATTACTGCAAAAATACGATAGTTTCTTTTTGTTCATGAATTTTATGTTTATTTTTGTCAGCATATTAATTAACCGAACATTAAGAACTTGTTAAAGGTTTCTTTTTGTATTTTGCACCTTGATAAGAAACCGGTATCGAATCGTATAATTTTTATTTTCACCTTGCTTTTGACCAGTGTTGTTACTTGTCTATTTTCTGTCTCTTTCGATCTACAGTAAACTGCTTTTGCTACTTATTTCTTTCTTGCTCGCTCTAACTTAAACGTCTCGTTTCGTTTAGACTTTAGTGTAAATTTGTCATTGGAAGAGGGCGCTTGTGACGTTGGTTCCATTAATCATCCTCACTTGAAAGTTTTTATTTACATTTAAAATGTAAGAACATAATAATTTTTATATAATTACTGTCGAAATCAATAAAAATACGAAGTTGTTATTAAATCTTCGCTGTGTTTAGTGCTAATATGTCATCATACAATTAACTTGTGGGTGTGGTAAACGCCAAAAGTCTTGTCAAATAATGTTTTATCTTCAATTTTACGATTCGATTGTGTTACTTATGTAATATTATCTCAATGGTGTTTTAAATAAGTTATTCAGTGTATTTTCTTAAAGAAGATAACCTAAAACAGTGTTAAGCATAGTTTGGTAACAACAAGGTGTTTGGTGTTTTTAGAAATCGTCATCGACGAAGACAACGACGATGACGACTCCTGCGAAGCTGTACGGACGGGAACTGTCCTCCTACGACGAGGTGGACGTCGACGAGCTGCTGGCCAAGCTGTCGCAGGAAGAACTTACCATGCTGGCCAAGGAAGTTGATCCAGACGTGAGTAATAAATAACACTATTTTACTTTAAAATGCACTTTTAGGCACCAAAGAGGCTATGTTACGTTCTGTGGGGGGCGGGAAAACATAAACCCATTGCTGATTATTTAAAATTTGTAGACCCATTCTTGTAAATGGTCATTTAAATTAGATTTAAGTTCTATTCCAGTATTTTAATATGACTCAGTCTTTTCATTCACTTGGTACATAATTTCATAGATAAACATATTTCTGCTAATATACTCTACCCACATTTAGTCAGCTAGTCAGCAGCCAAGCCAATTGATTATGAAGGCCACATACAGTATTATGATAGGTAATTCCACTAACATTCACACAAATTACATGCCTCATTGTTGAACCATAGACTTCTCACTATTCACCTTGAAGGCCTTATCAGTATTTACCTTGAAAAAACAAATAGTGTTTGTTTCCAATCAAAGATGGGAAAATGTATTCTTTTCTAAAGTAGGTACACACTACTTATTCAAAAAATTGAAAATGCGAAGATTTTCTGTAGATTTTTAAATAGGTATGTATTTTAGTTAACTTCTATTGTTTATGATTAACTTTCATAAATAATTTTTTAAACATCTTGACATTCACTACATTTGGTATCAATGATTTTTCAAAGTTTGAGTTTTCTTCAAACTTTTTAAACCCTAACTTTATCCTTTTTGTTATTTTAATGGCCTTTGAAGTGCTCTTTGGTTTTACTATAAATAGTCTTTGAACTTTAAACTAAGCTATAATACTATTTTTATTGTTTCCATAAATATATAAAAAAATCATACATTATTGTTGTGCTATAAACAAATAAGGACATTTTAAAATGAACTGAAAATAGATTTTTATTATGTCATCTGGAATATGATCAAAGAATTAAAAGACTGCATTATAAGTCATATCCTTCAACATATTCTGAAACTGTAGCAGTTATTTATTCATAACTATCAATTTGTCTTGCTTCCCTGCTTTTAAATATAATATAGATAGAATATAATTTGAATATTGTTTCATATGCAAATGGATACCAAAAAAAACAGCATTGAAAGATATGTCATCTTTTTTTAACATAAACTCAAGTTTCTTGTTTGTGTTTGCTTCATCATGTATCTTATTGTTTCAATCCATCTTACTCCTATTTGTACTAATCCAGTGAGAATATCCATTCCGAAGTGTCCTAAAATACTGCTATTTATTGCCCTGCATATTGCATTTTATTTTATGGTGCTCTTGTACTATATTTCATTTGATAGACAGCACCTTTCAGTCCCATTCCAGAAGATTGTGCATGAAGTAATAAACATAAATGTCATAGGTAAGCATCATCCTGTAATCTTTATCAGGTATGACATAATATCTATTTACACATTCAACAAACATGAAGATATAAGAATATGGTCTCCATTTAGGTTTCGTTATAATATCAAAACAGCTCTACAATAAATGTAAAAATTTCTCGCATTGATGAAATACATCAAGAAGTAATTTATATAAACTAGTAATTTAGTTTTATTACTTTTATGCAAGATTTAGTAGTAGGGCATTATTACTACATTGATTAAGTTTATATGACATTATTGTAAATAGATTATGTGCTTATCAGCGCAAGTAACCATTGTAACGGCACCATAGTCTTATCAACAAATTGATAAATAATTGTCATTATATCATAATTTACCTGTTCACCAATGAGTTTGAACACAATTTATACAGTGTAACTAGATTAAGAATTACGACCTTATTTGAGTGCTACTGAGTAATTTCAAAGCACCCTTTTTTTTTAAACATTCCGGAGGGGGTGGTATATGCGGGTCTCAGGCTAGGGTACTCTATAATCCGACAAATTCGATAGTCCGACACTGCCCTGTAAAACGCAAGTCGAATAACCAGTTGTTGACTGTAATCTTATGAGTATATCCTTATTGTATCTGACTTGAAATCTTTATAATTCCAGGACAATTTCCTGCCACCTTCACAACGTAACAACTATGATTGTGAGAAGGACCCCACAGGGCCACTTAACCGTAAGAAGCTGATTGAACACATTAACAAACAAGCAATGGAGACCCCTGACCGACCGGAAGTTAAGCCCTATGTTGCTGGCGTCGTACGCGGGAAGAAGGTAAAAATCTATTCCAATATTAGCTTTTGCATCATACTCTGCTTGTGTGGAAATGTAGCATTCTCCTAAAGCAAGTCTTAGGCTAGGTAGGTCAATAATGATTGACATTGTTTATTCATTTTACCAGTTTTGTACATTCAATTTATTTGTGAAATTTATATTATATGCAAAAAGTTGTTTAAAAAACATTTGAATGTGGCAAGACTGGATATTTTTTATTACTACTATTTTGTAATAACCTGTTCCATTGCTATTATGTCGACTATTTGATAATAAGTGTAACTGGAAATAATTACCTAATATTAGATATAAAAACTTTAGAATAACTAAGTTGTTTATGTATTACAGTGGATCCCACCCCCGCCGCCTGAGAAGGTGCGCGACGCGGACGAACAGATCTCCATCGACCTCGGCGACGAGTACGAGCAGGCGCTTACGGCTGCCTCCCAGGAAGAAATCATTGACTTGGCTGGTATGTATGTCCTCAAGTCTGTATTTACCCTATTTACCTACTGCTGAATATACTGTATAAGCCTTCCCGTTTTCCTGCCATTGTTGTTTGTCCTGCGTGTCATCATCTAGTCATGTATCATTGAAATAAGAATATGTAGTATAATATGCAGTACTTCATTGAACCACCTAAGAAGTAAATAATATTGATACTAGCCTATATCTGATTAACAGATGAATCTTATAAACAAAAGACTTATTTAGTTTTTTGTTTTGTAGGATAAGGTTACTTAATTAAGTTTTAGATTTATCATAATACTGATGAACTCTTACTAAAATATAAAAAAGTAATAAATCCAATCATAAATAAAATCAGTTAATTACAATGAAGTATAATTTATTTAGCACATTGAAGTAATCCCAAATAGTCAATAGGAATTTCAATATCATCAGACAAACAGAACAAATTCTGGCAATAGTCGTGAAATATTTTTGCCTGCTAACCCAGTACCACATATTCTATTAATCTAGAAGTCTACATACAAGTCCATCAGCAGTTGACACAGTCCTCATCAAAATAAACGTGTCTTTTTTACGACAAACCTTATTATTTATGAGAGCTGCGATCAGGAAATATTCTTTTGTGAAGTTTGTATGGTAATCTGGCATCCATCCAGTTATTGTCTCGAGTTCATTGCAACTCTCAAACATGAAAGAAAATGTTTTATACTTAATATAAAAACATTAATGAAATTAAAAAACATGTACTGTATTAACTTGTAAATTGCTTCACGAATTCTAGAATTTGGTGGCATGAAAATGCATTTCATGTAATTGAGTTGTTAGTCATGTTTATTTCTATATATCTGTGGTCACAGTATAAAATAATTTTGATGTTGTACCAAAATACACATTCTATCGTTAAAACAATTAGGTCTAGGAATAAAAAAATAAGCTGCTGCTTCAGAAAGTTTCATGTAGATTATTCTAGAAATTTATTTGTAGTTTTTTTATGCTTTATCTAGTATTCTGTTTGGTTCGTTTGTCCTATGTTAAAGTCAAACAGGTTTGACTCGATGATCGAATACAGGCCATAAATATGGCAAAAGAAATATATAAATCGCAGTTACAATATATTAAAAATAAACACTTCACTCTCAGAGTACTTGACACTCAAAACGAGAGGACTGTTGTACATTTAGAATAATTATGTTATTAACCAGGTCTCCCTTTATTGTATGTACTAAATACCTACGAAAATTATTACACATGTCAGTGTAATGCTTTTTTGAGTCAACTAGAATTTATCAGTTTGCATTTGTAATCATTTATGTCGCAGTTGCAAGTTTAAAATCAATAATTTAACACATAATAATATATTGTAAATGAATTTCATTATATTCTTATTTTTCCAGCTATCCTCGGTTTCCACTCGATGATGAACCAGGATCAGTACCATGCGTCGCTTCTGAACAAGGGCCAGCCTGTCGGTCTCGGTTGGGACGGCATCACGAAAGCTACCAAACCTAAGGTAAACCATTTCTCTTCAATGTCTTTTTACTAAACCATGTTGGGGTCTAGTCTCACCTGATTCGGAAGCCCACATTATTAGATTAAGGCATTAATAGTTTTAATAATGTAGGCTATCCTTTTGTAGCCCAAATATTTTACACCTTGTAGTATATGATCAATTATGTTTTCCTTGTATATTGTTAATGAAATCATTACGTTCCAGGTGTACCCTATGGACCCCCCCAACGACACGGATCCCGACGACACCATCACCCGGGTGCAACAAAATGACCAAAAGATGACTGATCTCAATTGGAATAATATTAAGGTATTTATGTAACCTTTATTGTAAAATCTTTACCATTATCTTACTCTATACTTGTATGTGAGTGTATCTTTTTTATGACCTCGTAAATGTCTAATTAACACGCTACCGAAATGACTGATTGTAATGTTTGATCATGTTTTATATCAAATTGCCCAGCTCAATCAGCTTGTTATATGTCAAATGAATATTCTTGAATTTTGCAGAACATAAGCGACGAGAAATTCGAGAAGCTATTCGAGGCTCTGAAGGGCAACACGCACCTGGAGGTGCTGTCGCTGGTGAACGTGGGCCTCAACGACCGCACGGCGCAGCTGCTGAGCGACGCGCTGCGCGTCAACAGCGGCCTGCGCGTCGTCAGCGTCGAGACCAACTTCATCAGCCCCGCCGGCGTGCTGCTGCTGGTGCGCTCGCTGCTCGACACCAACACCGTCGAGGAGTTCCGCGCCTCCAACCAGGTGCGTAGTAACCTCATCAGCCCCGCCGGCGTGCTGCTGCTGGTGCGCTCGCTGCTCGACACCAACACCGTCGAGGAGTTCCGCGCCTCCAACCAGGTGCGTAGTAACCTCATCAGCCCCGCCGGCGTGCTGCTGCTGGTGCGCTCGCTGCTCGACACCAACACCGTCGAGGAGTTCCGCGCCTCCAACCAGGTGCGTAGTAACCTCATCAGCCCCGCCGGCGTGCTGCTGCTGGTGCGCTCGCTGCTCGACACCAACACCGTCGAGGAGTTCCGCGCCTCCAACCAGGTGCGTAGTAACCTCATCAGCCCCGCCGGCGTGCTGCTGCTGGTGCGCTCGCTGCTCGACACCAACACCGTCGAGGAGTTCCGCGCCTCCAACCAGGTGCGTAGTAACCTCATCAGCCCCGCCGGCGTGCTGCTGCTGGTGCGCTCGCTGCTCGACACCAACACCGTCGAGGAGTTCCGCGCCTCCAACCAGATGCGTAGTCACCTCATCAGCCTAGCCTTGGATATGAGATTTCTTTTTTAAGTCACTTATGCCAATCATTCCACCTATAGGTAGATCCTGGTTAGACCCAGGTAGACCTGGTAGATCCCGGTTATAGGTGCAATGATTAACAACCAAATAATACTACCAAGACACTTAATTTTGTTGTGTCCCTGGAAAACGAACCCGGTCACAAGGTCTTGAAACCCGCTGGATACTTGTATAAAAAAACGTCCGAGCGCCCTCGCGCTGCCGTCTTAAAGCATTGTGTGCTTGTGCAACATTGCAAATCAACATTTTCCTTTCACCCACAGCGGTCGCAAGTCCTTGGCAACAAGATCGAGATGGAGATCACAAGCTTGGTGGAGCAGAACCCCACGCTGCTGCGGCTCGGCCTGCACCTCGAGTACAGTGACGCGCGGCACAGGATCGCCAGCCACCTGCAGAGGAACATCGACAGAAGTGAGTGGGGAATACCACATACACATTACATACCATACCAATATTTATTTAAGCTCTATTTTCGTCGAACACGTGTACGCTTACGTCGTTTCGAAACTGAAAAAACATTGATTTGCCAATATGTGTTTTAGGTCGGTTTTCGTTTAAAACTTATATGCGCTTACGTCGTTTTAAAACTGAAAACATTGATTGATAAAATTATAGTATGTGGAGAGTAAATGTTTTATGTACGTTTTTATTCAAGAAGCTGACCCTAAAATAACTTTGAAAAAGCTATGCAGAAGAAGAAATGTTTAGGCATAAAAATTATTTCCAGTATATTTTTACTTAGGGTATATCAATTATTAAATTTACAGTAAATATTGTAGGTGTTTGCGTACTACGTGTTGGGCGATGAATATAAGACGATTTATATTGGTATGGTATGTAATTGTAAAAGTAGGTGACTGGTGTAAAGGAGATTCGACTTTATTAATTAAGAGTCAAAAACTAAAAAAATCATACGGTAATTCAGATTACAGTCGGTCCAAAAGTAGAAATTACTTATGTTGAATGAAGAATTGGTGTGAAAATCGATTATAAACGTCGATAATATTACACAACCATTAAAAAATAAAAAAAAATAATCTTCTTTACACCTCTTTTTTTTAGGAATTGTTAATGATTCGAATGGAGGATCGATATTTTTAATCTATTAGGACGAAAACAGTCCAAATACTATAAATTCTCCGAATACTTAATAAATTTAATATTCTGGACAAATCTTTTTAATTATAAGATGCACAATAAACAATTTTATTACAGGTTACTTGCGCAATTGTGAGATGATGACGTTTTATGACATTTCAAATGTAAAACATTCCATTTATATGTTCAAACAACATCGTCTTACACCTATTTTATTAAAGCATAAACACGTATCAGCACATATGTTATCTTGCATAGAACTTTCACTCTTAACTCGATATGTTAAGGCTTACATTAGCGTGCAACTCGCCAAACATGTCTAGTCACACGAATCGATAGGAAAATCACTATCATTTGAATGTAGCATCTCGAAAACATATATTTGAAGCCATTTCAGACATAAGCATTTATTTATAGGTTTAATCGTAAAACCTTGAAAATCCTGCTTCGAAAATTTATGTGAAGGTTAACAAGAATATCGATATTCTGTGTACCTATTAATTTATTAATACGTCATCAATTAATAACTAAATTGTATTTAATTTCGATAGACTTATAAATAAGCCACAACGGCTATAATCGGAGTCCTTAAAACTTTACAATCATTGAAAGTAATTACTCGGTTCATTAACAAATGATATATCGATAATGTAGCGAGTAATTGTCGTTTACTACCTGACGTTACGGTCGACTTGCATCGGTCGGTCATGCGTAAGGATAAAATGTACATTGTACAATCAATATATTTAAAGCCTGAGTCTTATATTTTTTAATGATTTATACCATCCCATAGTTATCACATAGCAGGGCAAATCGTTCTTCTCATATGTATATGGAACAAGCATTATTTTATCACTATGCTGGCTCACTATTGTATTGCAATCTGAGTATATTAAATCCATGTTTCCTCTTTTCCTACGCTGACAGCAATATCTAAGAATGTAAGAAAATAATCTTGTATAGTACCTACCTAGTGTTTTTTTTGCTGTGTCTGATCTGGCTAATTTGCATTTCTAACTTCTGTGGTATGGCAATTGCCACAACACCGTCAGTGTCCGAGCGCCGTGAGATAACGTTCACGTATATCCTTAAAACGTTTTCGTGGTCTGTTGACTGCAAAACTTATTTTTATATACTTACACTAATATATTTTATATTTCTACAAACCGCGAAAACGATTATTCAAAAATAAATAAAGTATATATGTATGAGGTTTAAGTCTCATCTATAAAGAAGTTAATATTCATATAAATTTATAAAGAAACGCTATTTAAAGACGATTTCAAAACATCACGCCATTTAACATACACGATTCGAAAATGCAAATATGGCGCATTTAACGAAAATAGCCCATCCTCAGCTTGTATTAACAGTACGAACACAGAAGCTACACCAATGAAGATACAGTAAAGATTATTGCTTGTGTCTAATGCGAGTCTGAGAAAAGCTGTTATATGTAAACTGCAGGGAATTAGGGATAGTGGGATTATCAACAGCCTTCAGCGGCTAGATGGTGGATTTAAGAGATGCTTCGAATTTATATCTGCTTAGAATTACAATAAATACGCAGATTTAATATTTTAACTTTTGTCTATAACTATTTGAATTGTATTCTATTAGAAAAAGTACATTCAATCCCATTTTAAGTGACTTAAATCTGTATAGTATTTCGTATTATGAAGTCATACATTGTATATAATCTAATTGCAAGACACGACTAAATTTCATAATATATTATTTAAGCTACATGATTTAGACAATAAATTTTCACGTAATGCCCTTGTAATCTATTTCAAACCTGCATGGGGTTATCGATTACCCGTTAGACACCAGCAACATCGATAATCCAAATCGATTATCATGATCAGATTGCCGCGTGCTAAAGCAAGCTAGTGTGTCGCTGAGCCTGCGGCGGCCGCGCGGGCGTCCGCCTGCTGTTGGTATCGACAGTAGCTTCTTCAACATGACCCCGCCCAGCGCTGAATCTGTCACACCCACCAAGGAAGAACCAAAACCGATAATAAGCGAAACTGTAGAGACCTCACTTACAATTAAAGCGAAACCAGATGGCACACCTACTGAAGCTGTAACAATAGGTGCAGAACCTACCGAAAAACCAATATCAAATGGTATCGAAGCTCCAACCACAACAGAAACCGAAAAACAGGCACCAATTGACTCAGAAAAACCGGTAATTACGGATAATGTAGGAAATCCCATACCCTCAGAAGACCGACTATCTGGTGAAGAAGTAATATCGATAGAAAAGGCTGAAGAAAGTGCAGATAAAATAGAGCTGCCGACCGGTGAACAAGCAGATAGATTCGTTATGGCAGCGCAACCAGACATAAACCCCAATCCCCACTCGTGAGTAGTAGCGTCCAGATTGCCACTCACACCACACGCGTGCCCCCAACTGTACTATTTGTAGAGGTTTATACACAAATTACATCATCAGGTGTGAATTCGAACAATATAATATAACTAAAATATATTTTTACTTTATTTATATTATATGTACAGAAGAGGGGATCGTATACCAAATCTGATGGGCATAGATTTGCCTGGCGAAGAGGTCTATGAACGACTGTATTTATGCGACAACGTACCGGATTCTATGACTCCTCAGATTTTATCCCTGCTTCTGTACTTTAGGCAACTTCTGTATTTGAAGTAATGTGTTCTTGCGCTCTGAGCAAAGATTCCTTCCTACCCCAACCTTTTTAAATTGTCATCATTCTAAGTTACATATTTCGTTAGTATAAACTTAAATGTTTAAGGTTTGTTAACATAAACTATTTACATAATATTTCGTCCATACTTTTTAAAAAGTGACTGTTCTTCATTTAGGTTTTAATAATTACGGAAGTGATGTGAAAGTTCTTGATGACTAGTGTTTTTGTTTGTTAATTTAATTTTACGAAATTGTTCTAATTCACAATGAATGTACACAATACACATGTGTGAGACATTAGTTGAGAGATATGTTGTTCCATTACAGTACGGAAAGACCTAACGCTGCGACTTCAGTTCAGATTCTTTAACAACCTGGCAAAGGGGGCGCGTAGCCAATAGATGCGGAGGTCAGGCCCACGGTACATTGTTGGCACGGCAGTATAACAACACTACGCTTTTGTTACAGCTTATTTACAATGCCGGCTGATTGAGTGATGACTCACACACACATACATGAGTGCAGTTTTATTATATACGGACATTTTTTATTCCCATAAAAAAAAAAAAAAAACTTTAATAAGGGGTTAAAGATTGAATTTTGAGAAAAGATTAGAGTGATGTAACCGAGTCAATTTCTAATGAATAGTATGGGTTATACGATACTATGTTAAATGTAACGTTTATTTCGACTTTTGAATAATTCAAATAAGAAGTCGATGACACAAAAAGAGTATAAGTAATCAGGGTACGTTCGTATTACATTGTTTTCTTTATAAAACTGCACTATAAATATATCTGTAGTCTTATATGACATTGATGACGCCGCAAGACGCCATAAGTGCCATATTGATAGTCTTAACATTTTTTTTACTCTTTATAACTCTATAAAATAATACTACCTACCTATCTACATTAATTCTTTAGAAACACTTTCCATTAAAATCTCAAAATAAAACAAAACTAATATACTTTGATGTGTTTTCTACTATATAGATAATAACAGTTAACAATTTAATTTCTAGCAGAGAGGGGTGTTCTAGCGTAGAACAGAACGATAATATATAGAAAGGCCGCAAAAAATCGGTAAAATATTAACTGTTTTGCGAATGTAAATGGCCAAATACGTTAGTGCCGTGCTATTTTTCGGGTAATAACGGTTTTTCACAGCGTAAAAGCTTAAGCTAATCAATATTTTCCGCTTAGAGATTACGTCGATGCTGGGGGGTCCCAGTTGCGACAGGATAGTCATAAACGTTTGTTAAGCATCTATTAACTAGAACCATCATAAAGATATATTTTCCTGAACTCAAATGACACGCATGGATGTGACTACTAACAACTGTATGCGGAATGTTGATCTGATACTAAAATCCAATAAAAAATATGTTAGCATGGATTTGAATTTCCTACGTTTTATTTTTGACAGCATAATGTTGAATTGATTGTTATATGTTTTCCTTTGTTATTTATTTATGAACGAACCTATAATGTTGCTGATGTTCGCAATACGTAAATTTTTAAGTAGGGTGATACGTAAAATATGGTCCACCACAAATCAAAACGATTTGGATTATTATAGTAGATTTGATATATGGTCATTGTGTAAAAGAGGCTCGTGGTCCGTGAGTGGGTTTCCATGGGTGACCATTTGTTAGCATACCGTGACCCTTCCGTGCCTCAGAAAGCACGTTAAGCTGTTGGACCCGTCTGTCATACGTTGATCTTTGACAGTCGTTAAATCATTACAATTCTGACAACTAGTCTTACTATGGGATACTGTGTTACCCAGTAAAATGGGTTGTGGAGGTCAGATAAGTAGTCGCTCCGTGTAAAATACGGTATCCAGCTGAATCCAGTAAGACTTGAAGCTGACCCCAACATAGCTTGGGCAAAGACTAGTCAGAATTTGGTCTTTGTATAATTTTATAACCAACAAGTTAAATATTGAAAAACTTAATTTTTTTATGTAATTTTCAAAAAAAAATATTTGTTTTATTATTTGTTATTGCGAACATCGGCTACTAAATGTATGTGTATAAAAAATGTGTGACCACGTATCCGTGTGTATGCATTGCAGTACGCCAGCAGCGCCGGAGCCAGAACAGCGCTTAGAGCCTTGAACTGTCGCACGTGGTGAGTTATACAACCTCTATGCTTCAGAAATCATATCATGGGTCATATTCGACACCATAGACTATTTCCTGGGCATAAACGCTCATAATACAAAAAACTAGGTTTGAACCTCTTTATACTATGGAATTAATAGAGGTTTAAACCTGATTTAAGATAAACCGCTTTTTCTAATGAGACCGATAAGGTTTATAACCGAAACACCTTTATGTTTCGGTTGATATTTATTAATTTTTTTGGTAAAGATATTTTTTTTAATAAAGTTGGCACTCTAGTTTTTTGTAAGAAAATTGTCTATAGCATTCATAATAAAACTTTGATAATTTCATTTAATCATTGATTAGTGTTTTCAAATAAAATATTATTTTAATTATCTATATTCCAAATTCATTTTTTTTCGCCATTGATATAGCTTTAATTATATTATGATTATGATAGATTTTCAGCAGCTTTATATATATTTACGCAACCAGGCAGAGAAGTGTGTGTATTTTTAATGCACTTTACCCATATTACCAATTTAGCATGATTGCATTATTCCATGCATATTATACCTAGAAATGTGTATGCCTTCCCCAAGCATTTATTTACCTAATCAATACCAATTCTAAGAAAAATATTACAGATGCTAATGACAAACAAAACCATTATATATATATGTAATATGATAAATAGTGATATATATTCCATTTCCTATAAAATAAAACACAACTAAACCTTAGTAAATATTCATCTCTGACAAAGACTTGACGATTGCCTTAATTTAAATAATATTACCTATAAAAATATATATTATCATTTATGTAATTATTTATTTATAAATAAATATATTATGTTTTTTTCTGTTTTAATATATCTATTTCGTGTTTCGCTTTGTACTAAGCCGTTTTTTAATTCAAGACTCACTAGTCAGTTTCTTCATAATCTTCATATTGTTTCTTAAATAACATTTATTTTGTAACAATAATATTGAGCTCTGACTCTTAGCGTTCATATATTGAAATATTTCAAATATCCTTTGTAGGCATACGTTCATACCACGATTCAAGTGCTAAGCTACTTCGTGGTTCAGCTGTCTTAATAAGTTTATTGTGATATATCTAATCTAAACCATTTTGTTATCAATTTAATTCAATCTTCATCCACGGTTTTATATGTAGTCATATGTATTTAGTGTTAAGATAATTTGGGACATTGCAGGCGGCCGCATCCGTCGCCTGAGCCAGTTCACCCGCAGCCGCAGCTACGTGGTGGGCTGGATCCCGTGAGCCGCCGCCCCCGCACGCGCTCGCTGGCCACGCACCACACCACCCTACGGACGCTGTCATTGAATATATTTATCAACATTTACTTTTTAGGCAATTTTACAAATTTTTACCCCTATGTTGCAAATCACGAAGTACTAAAAATATTATTATACTCATCAACTTTATTTTTATCAATTGACATAGATGAATTCAAAAATATTTTTTTACTTTTTTTTATTACGTATACAAAATGTTTTTCAAATATATGCAATTACAACGAACTTGTCCGGGCAGAAGAAATGGTACATCTGATGATGAATGTTGTGAGCAAACAAGAATTGATATTTTATCCCTGAATTCGTTATCGGTATTTATATCGATAAGTTCTAATCGACTAACATCACTAGCATGATGGCAGGACCATCACTAGTAAAAAACGATTTGTGATAAAATCACAATTCTTGTGTATAGCGTGAATGACGTACGTTTTACTATTAATTCTTACTATAGTGTGCTAATGAATTCGTATTAATTTTATTATGATATTAAATTGTAATATATTTTATAGATGTGCACATTCCATTAATGCGAAACATGCTTCTCTTATATTTGACGCTTAGTGAATAACCTACTTTTTTATTTAAACCTACTAAGGTAGCACTAAAACTTGTATTAATAGTACCACAAAAAGTGGTCCTTTTGGTAGTTAGGTGTGGTAGATGCTTTATTGACTAGCTATTTTTCGCTGCCATGTTAAGCAACCTACCTACCTCAACAAAGACCGCCAAATAAAATTATATTGCGGCATTGTTAAGTTCCTTAAATGTGTAAAATGTGTATTTTATTTGTCACGTTATTTGATTTTTATGTAAAAGTTTAGTCCATTGATAATGTCCTTCTGGCACCAAACTCATATAGTGGTCAGATCAGGTGGTGATTGGGGTGATAATGTAAACGCACCGATTCCCACCAGATCCTTGTTTTCCTGAGTTGATACTTTGCTGCCCTGATAAGCTTCCTTCCTACACAGCAACCTACTGATAGAAAGGATCTTTGAACAGGATACTCAGAACCAAAGCTGGACATGTAAAGATCACAAATGTAACCAATTCAATGTTGCACTTCAAGTCAAATGTATATTATTATTGACCTTATAATTAACTTTGCTTGACTAATAATACACATTAATTTGTAATTTCAGTGATATATAACATGTAAAAAAATGACTGATTATTTATGACTTGCCAACTTTAGTTGTCTTAACCGTTTTAGAATGATAATATGAAATAAACTTTACAGAGAGAAGCCATGTTCTGCGTCAATGGAGGGTAACTTTAAATATTTCAATAAAGCACTAGGTTTTGTTCGCATTGTTAAGTAAACTTTCGATATGCGCCTTTGGTGGAATCTTTGTATTTTGATAATCGATTGTAGCTCTGAACTAGCGGTGTACTGAAGCTTTTGATATGATGAATAGCTTTTATAACGTAACCTTTTGCTTTCTTGAAACAAAAAAAAATGCTTAAAAATGTAACTTTATGTATATTTAGTGAATCTACTGGGGAACTAAGTGTCCATAACATTGTGATACAGACATCATATTTTCCATTAAAAATCTGCTTCGATTTTTTTTCGTCTGTTAGTTTCAATAAGAGAGATTATTTGTATATGATTTTAGATTTTTAAAATGTAATATTCTTTTATTGTGACGATTTATGAAAAAAATAAATTAATATAAATTATAATTTAATTGTAATGATTAGTTTTATTTATGTTGATATATTACGGTTCAGGAGCATTTTGATCCATCGAAAACCTTGACTAGTAGAGTCGCAGTTCTGTAGTTTTGTGACAAATGTAAAAAATATTAATAAAGTACATCAATTAACATCAGGTTTTTATTCAGCAAGTCCTCAAACTTTTATTTTCAGACTGACATATATCTAAGAAAATTTAATTATCTTCGAACTTGATCTAGAATGAATATGCAACATTGTCAAATTATTCCGAGTTGCGCAAACTTCTAGAAAGTATTTAGATTGGTTTGTTTATATAATACTCGTTTTTGTTAAATACTTTGGAAGTAAACTAGGACAATAATAGCTAACAGAAATATTTTAGATATAGAAATAGCTGTTATTGATTTTTTTCTTAAGCTCCGCTGGATGATAATTGGCACACAGCCACACTGTCTCGTCGCTTCACGGATATAAATAAAACTATTATTCATTCACACAAAGCTTTATTTTTGACTCGTTAGATATGTTTCGATGACAGTTTCGTTTTTGTAGTACCGAATTCTTAAATAGATAATTATGAAAAACTTCTATTAGGTATTACAATAGATATGATTTGTATGATAGAACCGTAGCCAGGATTTTTAGAGTTCCGTTAGGCACTAGGCAGATAAAACATGGAAAAAATTAAATGAATTCCAATTGTTAAAACCGCGGCGCGACAGGAAATATGTATTAATTCATGTGGGAAATACTAATCGGCAGACACTTTCAGCTGTATTCACGGATATTATCACAGAAAAAGCATTACAACAATGTAATCCTTACTAATATTATAAATCCGAAAGTAACTGTCAGTCAGTAGCGCTTTCAAGCCAAAACTACTAAACCGATTTAAATGAAATTTTGTACACAGATGGTCTAGAGCCTGAGACTGGACATATGATACTTTTTGCCGCGATAACCGACATCCACACGGTCGGAACCGCGGGAAACAGCTTGAATATATATATATAAAAAAATTAAACATGTCAAGCATGTGCTAAATAAAACTGGCCATTCTTGAAAAATGAACTCTCGTACTGTAATATTAGCTATACCTGACTACGTTTCTACCTAAATACCTACCACCTTTTGACATTATCAGCTTTCAAGTAAGTCATTGCTGGGTTGAGCGTTATTTCAAAAACTCCAATGCTAGATTACAAAGTTAGATTATTATTTTATATAATAGGTTCTACTGTATATAATTTATTAGGTAAGAAATTTAAATAGAACGCTAATTTATTGTCAATCTTTGGAAGACAAAGCGTGAGAGAAAAAAATATAAAAGGAACTCGTACTTACGTTGGTCTACAGCTCAAACTATACCACTCAACAAAGTCATATTGATATATAGATATATATTTATATACTAGAATTCAGCCAATTATTATATATTAATGAGGAAGGCACCTCACTGTGGTAGAAACAGAAATTGTACCTATATATGTAGAAATTAAACTTATAAAGATACAAAAATACATACATACAAATATCGCTGTTTTCAGGAACAAATTTAAACAGATAAAATATGAAATAAAAGAACAGTCACGCGAAAAACAATATATTTATAAAAATAAAACAACGTAACAAAATATTAAAACTCATAACGGATAATGTTTTAATTTTTAAAGTTTCGATCAATAAGAAATGGATAACTTGTTTATGTATACAGTAGGTAAATTTTACAATCAAGTTTCACAAATATATAATTAAAAAAAAACGTTAGTGTGAATGGAGCTTTTGATAATTATAATATAGGCCTTCTAATTTGCATTATACATTGACATCGAACATAATACGATAAGCATTCAAAGTTCAAAAAAAACATATTTATTAAAATAAAATTATTTTTAACGGATTCTATCGCGGTTTATATGGCGTAGGTCGGAGTACAAATAATTAATTAAAATATGAAGGTAGATCAAGCAACATCAACTGTCAAGACGAATACCACCTCAGTCTGCCCGTGACCTTGACACCTGCAAAGGCTTCGAAACGTCGGGAACAAAAATCTAAATATACACCGCGATAGAATCCGTTCAAAATAGTTTTATTTCAATGTCTAATATTCGCGTAAACCTCAGAAAGCAGAACATATTTAGGTAACTCCAATTCCACTAACGCCAGATTATAAACTGCTTCAATACAATATTCATCCTACAATAAACTTGCTACAATGCTATTATTGTCATTATTGGCTAGCTTTTAGCGTTTAATAAGTACATTTCTATTCCTAAGCTACTTTCTAGAATCTACCAAAAATTATTATCCACAAAATGCATCGAATAAAGTTAATTTTAATATTTATATTAATTAGTTACCTGGAAAATGTCTAATTTTGTGGAATGTTAATTGCAAAGTAAACAAATTCTTATTTTTATAACGTAAGATTTTTACATGATGGCACAATAATGAAAATATTCAAGAAATAAAATGATTATTTCGAACAAAATTAATTAAATTTAAAATAATTTATAAAAAATACTTTCCACAATACTAGAATTTTAAACAAACAAAATTTGTAAGTATTATTTTGGTTACATTTATATTAATGTTGAGTTACATTATTGAGAAATACTTAGAGCATCTAGCCATGCAAAATTTAAAAGCTATGCAACATTGACTAGCGAATATTTGCATTCAAAAATTACGTAGATGAAATATAGAGCGATTTTTAACCGAAAATGCTGCGTTTGACATACTCGGTTGATATTAATTATACGCATTAACTATGTATGCATTTTAAACGTATTTCAAGTAATGTCAGATGTTACGAGTTACGATATTTTCATCTACAAAGATACCTTATTAATTGAATTACTTTGGTCGATATTACAGTGATTTAAGTTTTTTTTTACCTTACATGCTAACTACAATTTTGTTATATAATCTAGTAAATTCTAAATTTCTAATCGATGTTAATTTCATTGCAATAGATTAGAGAAAAAATTCCAAATATTTAACGTACTTTTTTCTAAAAAGCATAACACTCCTATTTCATCCTACCGCCATTTAATATAATTTTAATATTCGAATACCTCACAGAGTAATAAAACCATTGTTACCGATTCTGCTTTTAAAACATATTATTTTTATTCAAATGCGGGTAGAAATAAAAACGACAGAAACCGTAACAATTGTTTTATTAAAATTAATTTAGCAAAGCTATTTAAGAATTCATTGCGCATAAGTACAAAGCTAATTTAAGTATTTAAAACGCATAAAAATACTGTTGCGATCTTTATTGACTAATGATGGCAGTATGATCGCACAGTCGGCATAAGAATGAACACAATGCAGTTTTTCTCTTCATCAAAATCAATAGTACAAGTACCACTTACATTTCCACCAACATTTAGATTCTCTTCTATAAAAACAGTATTGAAGGTTGTAGGTACGTAAAAATAATAATAGAGCTAAGTTCTTGCAATGATTGGGGCCGATATAAAGTATCATTGGACTCCTTAGGCCTTGTATTATCAATTATTACATTTCCTGATCCTACAATGCGTCAATTATCACAGTTGGATATTTTGTGTTGTAGTGGAACTAAATAGTCTAGTTGTTTAGCGACAATAGGCACTGCTTAAACTCCCTAACACCCCCAAGCCATACATAACATAAAAAAAATAATAATAATAGATACAGGTAAATACTAAAATAAGGAATATGGTACAGTTTTATGACGTCATAAGTCAGTCAAAGAGACAAAACAATTGTAATGAAAATATAATTTCTTATGACCATTATTTAAAATATAAGGAAGGCTAATTTTGTGTAATGAAACAATTTAAAATGGGAAAGACTCAGATAACCTTGTAATTTGTCTTTTTATTCTAGTCTTCAAAACTTAAGCTTACTTCCACCCCTTCATCAACTACGTTCGGAATGTTAAACGCATTATAACGACGGATTAAAAAAAACAAATCGTTTAAAATTGTGTTCTACCATAAAAACCAATTAAATTAGTGTATGAATATAAACTAAAATCAACATCAAATACAGAAAATATACAAAATAATTTAAAACATATATTATATTGCAATAGCTTTCCAGTACAGACTCAAAATACTGGCAACATTTAAAAATTAATTGCTTAAATTCCATACACAAAATTAAAGGACAATAGTATGTGCTATTTTACACATTTAGTTGATGTCAAATTTTTGTAATATTTTTATTAAATAACCAAAATTATTTATATTCAAATGAAGTCTGTAATGGAAAGTAATCAAAATAAATGTCTTTCGTACTTTGAATCTATTAAATGTAATTACTTATATGCGTAACTAGGAAATCGGTAAGTTTACAAAAAAGCTTAATCACTAATAATTATTATTTATAAGGGTAGAGTGGATCGTACATCAGTGATATGACTGACAGTGATAGAGTCTTAGTCTTTATTTTAAAGCGGATAAGGTGGACTTTTCTTTGTAACTGCTGACGGACGTTCCACTGTAGTTTGTTGCCTTCTCTACGCTACTCAAACTAAAATAATTTTAGGCTAGTATAAAATTTATAAATACAACTAGGTACATTCGACGACCTCCGTGGTTGAGTGGCGCACACACCGGTTTCCAAGGTATCGCCAGCTCTGAGGACCCGGGTTCGATCCCCGGCCGGGTCAATGTAGAAAACCACTTTTCTACATTATCACGCGTCTAGGTGTTTGTGGTACTTTCGTTGTCTCTGAATTCCGTAACACAAGTGCTTTAATTAGCTACTTACTTTGGGTTCAGAGCAATGTATTAGATGCTTTCCACATTTTATTTATTTATTATTTACATATAAAAACTTTTTCTACTATCTGTCTACAATGTTACTCTACTACTTAAAACAAATTCAAACTAAGTATTGCAACATTCCCAAGAAATAATATTTTTAGAACAAAATTGATACCTCTACACTCTACAAAACATTCCCTATAACCTAGTTACGCGAACAAGTAATCGTAGTATTCCTGATTTAGTTGTTGTTTTCGACTTTCTCGAGTGATTCGTCTCGTCGCCAGCTTAGTAAGTCGTCAAGTAGGGCTTCTAAGTGGGGATTACCGCCCAGCCGTGCAACCTGGAATACATTATGTAGGTCTTAACAAAAGAATACATACGTTACGTTAGTAACGTTTATGATAATTCAGTAATCCTTGATACAGAAGTGGGAAAATTAATCCTAAAAATTAAGTATCAGTTATAATGATTATTATTTATTATCATACATTTTCCTCTCGCGTATCAGCTAGGCCACGAGCGCATAATACGGATGTTGTCACTGTTTATACTGCGTAAGTCGTACTCTATAGTTTACTTATTAATACTCTAAGTATACCAACCTCTTTCCTAGCCTCTTCGTCCAACCTCTGCAGCGTATCCCGCGTGTACGCAAAGCTGCCGAGTCGCTCCAGTATCGTGATGCAGTACTTCTTCACTTCGATGTCCCTCGTGCGTTGGCGTAAGATGTCTAAAGGACTTGTATAAGGAAATATATTGGTTTTTGTGTCACTTTATATAATTACAGCTCTTTTTACCCGACTGCGGCAAAGCTAAAAAGGTGGGTTATGTGTTTTACAAAGAAGTAGGTAGAGTTGAGATCATGGACAACCATGACATATTTGTTTTAACAAATATTGGACAAAATCAGAATAAACAAGTACTGGATTAAGTAGGACTTCTGCAATAGGTGGTGGCTATGTATATAGAGCTTGTTTTAAATCATTAAGCTGGCGTACAGAAATACATTCAATAGACTAGCTAATTTAGCAGTTTATTTTAGTAGCATTATACTCTGCTACTGAACAACTGTAAATACTATGTTGCTATAATGGTCTATAAATAAAATGTTTATTTATTGACCATTAAATAATTGATATCCAATTTTTCGCATCAATTATTCGATACCAAAAATCATAACAAACTTGAAACATGTGTGAAACGCACTACGAGGGTCAATATGTTATTTTATCGCTCGATAAATGTTAACACGTCGCTTTAGCGGTCTTGTTATGATTTTTGGTATCCAATAATCTACTTTTAATTTGAAATTTAGTAAACTGACTATATACCAGATGTACTCTACACCCCATTTGGATAGATATAACTTTTCGGTAACAATCTGAGGATATAAATGTATGTTTTAAATTAAAAAGGATACGAAGCACTTGGTTGTCATTCTCCGGATTATTGATGGCGTGGATAATAGGAAAGCTGAACTTTCCCTCGGTCAGATCTTCGCAGTAACTCTTGTTCTCTGTATACTAAAACAAAAATCCATCATAAATGACACGAAAAATATTAAAAAAAGTACTGAACATGGAACCGATAAAAATAATTGTCTTTAATCAGTAAATGATTACGATGATATTTTTTATCTTGACTGACTCATCAAATTACACCTTTACATAAACAAAGGCACAAAAGAATAAGTTAAAAAAGAAAGAGTCACGTCTGTATATACATTGTTCTTTAATTTGGAACTGAGCTGCATTATCAGTTTGTTGTAAAATAAATTCAAAGTCAGACAGTCTAAAATTTTGTTTTCAAAAAAGATTAGGCTCCATCAGCATTATATCAAATGAATATATTTACCTCTTGCACTCTCAAGTTACAATAATCGTCTCTGATCTGGAAATACAGTCCCAGTATCGCTGACAGCTTGCTGAAGTCGGACTTGTAATCACTAAACAACTGCATTAAACGTATTGCCAACATGAAAAGGCCACCAGTTTCTGAAAAAAAAAAACTTAATTGAGTCTATCCACCTCTATCCATATATATTATAAAAGTTATGCAAGAGATTTCTAGTTACTTTTTAGAGGTGGCTGGAGACACTAGATTGCGCATAACTCAATTTCAGGACTCTTTGAATGTTTAAAGGGGAGAGAGAGGAATTTTGACCTTTAATGTCTATTATTCGCGTCCCCCTTTGGTAATTTTGTTGAAGTTTAATGCCGATATTTGTGTTACTTACTTTTGATGGTCATCTCCTTGTATTCCTCCTCAGAGGGACATTGGAAGTTGTCCCTCCAGTATATCTCGATACCCTGGCCCCTGTGTAACTCCAACAGCTGCTCTGTGTAAACTTTCGTGGCCTGAAAGTGACACACTTTCTAATTAACACACCAACTGAGTAAATTAACTGAATTTAGTAGTGTTAACGTCTGATAATTAATTTAATTGGCAATTGAGACTGCATTTGATCCGGTTTTAGGAAAGTGCAATGCTTTTAGCAAACAATGTAGGTACTGTTAATATTCTATAACCGTTAACACAAATAAATTGAAGACACATTTGCAAATTAGATTACTTTCACGCCAATCAGATAACCGTATACTTAACCACAAACTAGACCCAAGGGTAATAAATCTACCATCGACCTAAAAAAAAAAAGAAAAATCCAACGCAAATATCTAAAAAGTCTTTCTCACCATAGGATGTCCCAACTCCTGCGTCTTCTCAAGGGCGACAATCATAGCGTAGTTGGCAGCATTGATGGTGCTCGCCACGCCATAGATAGAATGCGCAACTGGGATACCGCGACGAAGTATAGAATTGTCCTGAATGTCATCAATTCTGTAGGCAAATGTTTTCTGTTTAAAATAACAGTGACCACACACAGTGACATGATCTTAAACTGGCAATGGTAGCTTTTAGTACAGGTTTAGAAGTACTCTGCCTAATATCATACAAACTAAGTACATAACGAGATTTTTATTCTCCGAAAGAGTGAACCGAACCGGTGAACCCAACCGAACACTATAACAGTGTTCCTCACACACTTGCACAATGTCATATCTTCTGCACAGTTAGTCAGTCTGTTCTTTCCCCAGATGAAAGAAGTTAGAAAATTTCCTCTAGTCAAAAAAGGCGATCCAGACCGGTCATATACGGACTGCTCGAAGCAGTCAGTATCGACTACTTTAAGCTACGACTGCGAACCATAGTATTTTATGTTCCTACACACATAACATACAAGGACTGCTTTAAGCAGAGCGACTGCTTCAAGCGGTTGACAGAACAAAAAGCTAGCAGCAAACGCGAGCATGCTTTTTACGCGAACCCGGGACTCCGGCAAAGGCAAAGACGGGACCGGGGTGTTTTTAGTCGGTGCAAGTCCGACATATCCCCACGTCGTGCCCTCTGCGTGGGTTGAAGTCATTAGATTTTCACCACGTAACAAAAACAAAAATAAAAGGCGGACAAGCGGTCGACAGCTCGAGTCTGTGTATATTGATCACTGGCCTGACAGAAATTGGGTCAGGTTCTTCAATTAACTTAACAAACAACTCGAACGTATCAATTCTAAACGCCTGATTTATGTTTATTACATTTTACAAGTAATGAAGATATATTCTAATTTGCGCACTTTGTTAGATTTGCTAGATATGCGAGCGCGTAGGTAGCGTTTAGCGTATTGTAATGTCTTTGTCTTTTTAAACATGTAACCTTGCTCTGCGTCCTTTGAATATATCCGATATCTACATACGAAAACAATATTTTGTGCTTTGTTATACATTTGTAGGAAGTCCGCACGTGTCTTATTTTTATCAAACATCCACAATAAAATGGCTATTCTAGATAGCTAAGGGCAATTATTATGTTGCGCTGTTAATTCTAAAAATAAACACCATTTACAGTGGCAGCGTATTTTGTAGTTGGGTATAGCGTCATTTGCTGACATTGTTTCGATTAGAACAATTATTACTGCGTTTCATTGTTACAACAAATTTCTGAACCATGAAGTTGATCACAAATAAAAAAGGTGTAGTTATATTTGTACATAAATCCATAAAAATAAAATAAATGTACTTATTTATATAATTTTTATGGATATCAAAATATCTGGCGCACTCTAGACGTTAAACATAGCAACTATCCTTGTTTCAAGAGCATGATTGCCTAAGGTTATGATTGCTCATCTTACTATAAATAATCTTACTATAATATAAATGCGAAAGTTTGGATGGATGGATGAATGTTTGTTACTCAATTCCGTACATAGATAGATAACTAATTAGAATAGCGCATAGGCTACTTTTTATCATCATTATCACCATTTTTCATCATCACTCGCGCAGCTAGTTAGCCTTCAGATTTACATGACCGAGGCCGATTCCGGGAAATAAGGACCGTAAAGACTGAATATAAGATGCTAAAATACTTTATTAAGGAACACCGTTATGTCACTGAGTAAGTATCTATTCATAATTTAGAAATGTGTGCAAATAATTCCTAAGTTCTAAATCTTTATTTATGGCATCCCATCAACGTATTTAAATAACTAAATATGTTAAGTATTGTCATTAGTCAACATATTTTGAAAAACAAATCCACTTAAGTTATAAATAGAGATAGAGGTTTAAAAAAATACACATATTTTTTATTTAAAATACAAGGACGCCATAGATGTTTCTATTCGTTTAATAATGAACAACTTTTACTTATCAAAAAGGATGATAGCCGGAATAGCTTTACGAGTCGCATTGCATTGTTTATAGAGAGAACCTTGGTGGTGTAATCACCAGAATGGTCCTTTCGTTTAGGAGCTACGATGTCACAGACAAACACACAGATACGTCAAACTAATTGCGTCAACACTCTTTTTTTTGCGTCGGAGGTTAAAGAGTAGATAAAATAATGATTAATCGGTTAAGCAAAAGTCTGTAAAATGTCGATCTTAGGTCAAAAAAAGTTAGACACTTCTTATTAAGAGATAGGTTTGCCACCATGGGAGAGTAGGACAATACTGATAAAGCAGAGACCTCACATCCGGCGCACATAAAAGAAAAAGTCCTCTAGTGATTACATTTTTCAGAGGAGTACAAAACATATAGAATCCCACCATAAATAGCCGACCACCAAATCAACCCAACAGGACCGAAGTAACCAATCACCGACCAGTTAATTAATATTTAAACTCACGCATCAAAATATGTAATTTCTATCGTATCCTGCTGGGTTGGCGGTAACCGATGTTTGACACTGCAACATGATTAAGATATGAATGTAGAAATGTGAGTCTGTGTTGAAGATATGAGTGTGTACTATATGTACCTTGCTATAGTGAGAAGAAATGAAAATGGTAACATGATGAGGTCAACTAGCATATCAAACAGTAGTCATGTATGCGAGTGTTACTTCGAATATTATTTTCAGATAATAAAAACTACAGTACTTTTGTTGAGTTTTAGCTGAAATGGAGCGAATACATAACCATACACATACATAGATGAAGTTAAGACGAGGCTTTTCTATTACCGAAGTATGTAATTGCCATAATCTAGAATTATCTTTTATCTTTTTCTGTAAGTTTACATGTACTAGAAAAAATTGTAAATCACACAAGAATTTCTCTGGTTTTGCGTTTAAACCGTAAACTAGAAAGCAGGAGCGGAGAAATGGTTAAAATACTTTCTAGGGTTCCATACCCGAAGGGTGACAACGGGAATGTATTACTAAGCCTAATCTGCCCGCCTGTGTAATCTGTCAGCGAACTGTACCACATGTCAGCGAGATGTATCACATGAACTGTGTGTAATTCTGTTGCCACTATAACAACAAATCATAAAAAATGCATACTGTTATATATTTATCTTATACGATGGTACGGAACAGTTCGTGTGTGAGTCCGACTCGCACTTGACCGGTTCTTTGACCCGGTGTAAATCCTCATAGACATCCCTGTCTGTGGGAAGACGGAGGAGTATTCTGTCTAAAACCACCAGAGTGCGTCTCCACTCCCTTTTGCCAGGAACCAAGAAATTTTTTGACCTTACAAAGTTTGTAGAAATTAAAGTTCTTTTTATTTACATAAGGCTGTATTTTTTTCTTCAATGTATTACCGTAGCTCGGTGAATTATATTGCTACTAGGTAAATACGATAACCGAAACAAACAATATGTTATAACAAACTTCGTATCATTAAGACTATTACAGTGTACCTATTTCTATTATAATTCAAACATTCTAATGTTTATTTATAATGATGACAGAGATGCGTTAAGGAAAATTCTGCATATCTATGTCCCAAGACTAACATAACCTTGTAAGGGTTGATTGGTATATTCTGTACATTTATAGCACTTTGTGACCTTTATTTACTAAATGTGTATATATACCTAATACCACAATACACCCAGAACAAATACTTACTTGCGAATGTTTAAAATATGTTTTAAGAAAAGTAATCTTGCTCTTGAAGATCGCTTTGTAAAGGTACGGTAGATTGTATGTAGGTACATTAATTAGCGGTAAAAGTGAATTGCGAAAATGGACCCTAATGATTTGAAATACTTAGTATATAACTAAAATTTTGAAACCCCAGACATATTTCGGAAATGACCAGACAATCTTCCAATTAATTACCAGATCTTCATAAATCAATACCGTTTCGACCTCATCAGCAAACTGAATAAATCGTATCGAAATTGGTCTATCTATTTGGAAGCAAACGATTGTACACGGTAACATTCGTTCAACTAACTACACCCCTGTTTTGTAGGGATTTAAAAAGCGCAATCAATATCAATCAAGGTACTAACCAAACGCGATCGATTAGACGTTAGACGAGACGACGATGGTAACACATTGGCAAGGACAGCACCTTAATGACTAAGGATCGAAAGTTTGGTAAAAGTACTTTGGTTTTAAAATGTCAACTGGGGTCGTCATGTCATGATTTTAATAACTTTCTTGCGCCGCAGACTACTTTTTCTTCCTTAAATTAGGAGTTTGGGCTTTACATGGGTACTTACGTGCGGCCGACTTTATAATGTCCCTAGTCACAGTATTGGTGAATAAAATATTGAAATAGAAATTCATCCCATCTAGCTCAAATATGTTATTTAGTTCTGGCAACTAATTGTGTTATTTCATGCAACATAATCGCTTTGGAATGCTAAATCATGTGGTTTGAATAACAATAGTGTATTTTCGTATTGTAAATGGGTCATGAATTATATTTTGTAGGAATAGGCCAACACATAAATTTCAATTAAAATCTATGTAAATGTGTGAGGAAGGCTTATAAGTCTCCTGTGTAGTCCAAGTTACAATATGAAGAACTATTTAGAGGAAACCTGGTCATGACCTGAAAGCTGTATATATGCACTTTAAAATGATTTTTTTTAATTCAAGGTATTACACTTAACCTACCAAGATACTTTTGTTTAAGTTAGTAGTCTTTTTTAAATGATGGACTTAGAACCTTAGCTGTTAGAAAATAGAGCTTATACTTAATTGATGATAAGATAATACACTAATTTGTACATATAAAAAAAATAGACCCTTATTTTTTTATTCAATTTGGTATATCAAGGATAATTAATAATAAGTACTCTTACACAATCATCATTATTGCCCATATTATCTCATTGCTGGCCATATAACACAAGCAGCATATAAAGTATGGTTGTAATTGGAATGTTATTTCATGCTAAACATTTAACCATTTGATCTAATTGAGATAGTGTTTTATCTTTAACTAGGAATTACTCAAAGGCAGCTCTGTCAATTAAACAAACCTTGTATAATGTTGGAATGGAATGTCATTCAATCAATTTTATCAAGGGTACAAGATCAGCTAAATTTATAAGCACCTATATGATGTTACAAATATTCATAAGATTGATTAGAGTCCTACTGCAGGGCAAAGGCCTCCTTTCCATATTACCAATTATCACTGTCTAAGACTAACTAAAGGCAGTTCTAGACAAAAGAGTTGATATTTTCCCACCAAATTTTTTCTGGAGCAGCTGTGATTACACTTCAGTGATGTATCAATTATTTTTTTAAATCAATATGATGACTTTTTAGTGTATGGGTACTATAAAGAGTGTTAATGACTCACAGAAGGCTGGAGTTGTGCAACATCTGTACAATCTCCCCAACAGCTCGGAGCTTCTCATCAGAGATCTTGAGCCAGTAGTTGAAAGCTGATGCAAGCTTCTGCCTTATCTGTTTGCCTGGTACTTGCTGAATGTAAGTGTATGGCATGAGAATTTTCTGTAACAAATTATTAAAGTTTTAATAAATGAAAGTAAAAAAATTAAGTTTGATAAATGAAAGAAGTACCTAAGTGTAAGTCTTAAAATATGCATTTTAAAATACAACAATCTTATTGCAATCAGATATTGCAACACTAAAATGTATTTCATCAAGCCTCTTTATAACAATAACTATCTTAGTGAATCAACTTGGATTAACAAATTAAAGAAAAAACATTTCTGTGGCATACATAAAATAAGGATTGATGCTATTAATTATATTTTGGCTTGACTAGACGTTTTGCATTTTTATCATATTGGTAGGTACTGGAATTATTTTTTTAAATTATTACTGTGTACTTAATATTTTTCTTTTTTACTTTACAGGATAAGTAACAAGAAGACCAAGCAGTTATTTTCTTTAGATTTTGAACATATTCTTAGATGTTTGACCAACCATAATAGTTTTTACATAGTGCAAACAAAATGTTTACAATAACTTATGCAGTAAACATTACAAATTTTAGTATTATGCTACACAATTATTAGTAGGTATCTAAATATAAAATGTAGCTATATTGTCGACAACTCGCAATCTGGCGCATTGCGTCATTTAAATTTTTTAATTAAAACTCGCGCCACAACAACATTAAAAACAATGTTTTTAATTTTAAACAAAAACCGTAAACAGATATAATAAAATAATAAATACAAATTTCAAGTTCATATTGCGATTGTTAAAGGCGGCAAACTCGGGCAAACCCATGAAATAAATATTTTATAAGGATATAAATTACATTATTACACTAACCTCATCTTGATTATTATCACCGGTATTCGTACCAATTTTAGACATCTTTATTGTACTTGTTTTTATTTATAATTCAATAATAATTTATCTTTACAATGCACACCGATCGATTTTACGAACAACCTGAATTGACTGACAGTGACACTGACATGTGACTGCACTGGCGACCAGCAGATTGTCAGAGAGACGGAGTTGAATACGAATAGAAGCGTTCACACACCACTCAGACTTTAATAGTGATTGCGATTGCGTCATTATTCTGATAACATTCACGTATTTTATGGAATTATCAATAAGGCATGACACGCTTAATTATTCATTTTGTAATGCGAGGCCTTATACGAATAACAAACAAAACCATTATTTAGGTTTACATTTTTCTCATAAGTGTTTAACCGTGTCTTTTATACTCATCATATTCCGCTATACAATCTTCGATTATGTATACGGATACAATACATCCCACAGGGTCTTAGAGCATGGATAACTAATAAAAATATTGATTGTCTGTAAAGTCGGTTTACGGAAGATAACTTTACATGATAATGTCAAGTGTAAGAAAACATATAGATGCGTAACAACCCGAACGCTTAGAACCATCATCACCAACAATCGTGCTTCTCTTTTGCTTGTTCCGCACTCTCGCTTGCACGCTCGGCTCAGGCGGAACTTGAGTCATGCTTTTTAGTGCGTGCAGCCGGCGTTCATCGATTTATAAAAGACTTTATCGCGTCAAAAATAATGGTAGGTTCTCCCAAGTTATAAGTAACATCCCTAAACAGTGTGACATTATTGTATGCTGGTGTACTTAAAATGGAATTGTAGTGAAATAATAATAATCATTTGATTCTTTTCGTATTTATCACAATACATTTAGTATCTTTTTACTACTGGCTTTTACAGACAAATATAATCTGACATATTTGAGACACCTTAAAATTACGTTGTTCAATCTGCTGATGAAATCATAATCTCAACACACAATATAGTAATAATTTTGTGTTATTACTAGAACGACTTGGCGGAGGTTGAATATCATTACTAGCATGCCCCACACTATTAGGAAAACCTGTGCGTGCTGCTTTGTTTGTTTGACTGTTGACTGTCAAATTGTCAATTTTGACATTGACATAATATGACATTTTCAATTTTTCTTCTGTTGTGTTGATAATTTCCAAACAAATAATAAATTACAAATAAATTATTTAGTAAATGAGAGTAAAGAAATTTGAAACGACTTCGCTAAAGAAACAATTATGGATATGGAACAATTAGCTGTATTGAATCAGTTTTGATTATGTCTGCACGAAATTATTTATCGGCACGAGAGAAAAACATAAGTAAACTAATCGATTGTTTGCCAAATATTAATCAGCAGAAGTTTGGCTACCGTTCTGGGCAGGAACTGCCGCCTTTGTCTGCGAACACTAGTAATTTTGTTAATCGAAATTTGAATTATTCGTTTGAAGTTCAGCCGTATATGGTGAATAGTTTGGAGAGAGCCGGAACACCGTTTTCTGACTTTTTCTCGGAGAGTGAGACAGGTAAATATGTTCAAATCTCTTTTTAGTTAATATCTTTCGACATAATCCCTAAAAGTATTCTGAGTTAAGAGAAACACCATGTTCATTGTGTTGTATGCGTATATTTTGTTTATGGTGTTTCTTATACCAAAAGTGCTAGAAAGCTGAGTTTCTGAACATAGGAATTTCATTTAAAATTATTAACTAATTGTAACATTACCTTAGGGTATTTCTTCACAATAGGAGGTAGGAGAAGTTTATGTCCAGTACGAAGATAGGCTGATGATGATTTCTTTACAATAATAAATTAAATGATTTTAGAAATGTCAGCCTATACTCACCAAGTAGTAATTTTTTTTTTCCATTTTAGGTACACCAGATTTTCACAGTGAGGAGAGTGACAGTAGTTCAGGGTCCGCATTGCGTAGGAGCACAGCAGAGGCTACGAAAACTTTGGCAGCCGAGTGGGAGAGGATTGAGAGGACCCTGTACAATGAAGATGGTGAGAAAACTTCACGGCCCCAGATTCTTGAAGAGTGCAAACAATGGAGGCAACTGCATCCACAACTCAGGTTAGAATAATTATTTATTGACAGTCTTGATTTGTTAATAACTAGCAGCAACTCGTGATTTGATCTGCATAGTTCTCTTTCTCATGGATTTATCAGAATAAATAATAATCTTATGCATTAAAAAAATGCAATTTTTTTTCTAAATATTTCTTTTTTAGTAGATTTTGTGTAAAAGAGTAACAAGTATCTATTTATCCACAATGCAAACTTACACATTAATAGTATTAGAAGGATTAAAGGCTCATTTTCACTGCTTGTTTAGGTAGTTGTTAAGCTGCATGCGGGAAGTCCCTGAACGTAGGATAACGACACATGAAAGTAGGCCATCGATATCGCAGTCGATATGCAGCACGGGGGTATTTCCCGCACGCGGGTGTTCCCCGCACGAGGGTGTTCCCCGCACGAGGGTGTTCCCCGCACGAGGGTGTTCCCCGCACGAGGGTGTTCCCCGCACGCGGTTATTTCCCGCACGCGGTTATTCCTCGCACGCGGTTTAACAACCAATGAAATTCATTGGTTGGTTTAAACCAAGCGTGTTGCGGGGATTCACTTTACGAATGTTCTTAGATGGTGATGAAAATTATACATACTGCATGACGAATGAAAATGTCTATCACATGCTAATGGTCTAACAACCAATGAAAATGAGCCTTAAGGTATTGAACAGATTTTTTAAGTGAACTTATACACACAATGCACATTGAACAATACTAAAAGGATGCTGTTGGCCAGTAATCATTATTAATTATCTCACTGCTGTCAATTGTTTCTTTAATGGTAAGAAGGAATAAGCAATGACCACACTTGCTTGAGGGTTGGGAATAGGCATGATGACAACAAGTAAATTTCATTGAAATAATTTGTGTGTATATTATTACAAAATTCCTAATTCTAAAACTCTGATTCTTTTCATAATTAAAAGCAAGATGAATATAATAATCGATAAAATAAAATCGCTAAATACGGCAATCCGCCATGAAATGTTGAACGCCAATCAGAGCGCATGACGTCACGTTAGAGTTCTTTCTCTTTGTTTACATTAGAATTACTTAAGATAATACACACTCGCTCGCTTTTTTAATTAAATACGCCGTTATTGTTTTGTTATTAACTTCAATTTCTTTTGTGTAAATTGATTGCGCTAAATTGAGTCATGGAACAAGGATTTACAAAGGCTTCCAGCGCAAATTTACCAAGAATCGACTTGATAATGCTAGGAACGTTTCTGGCATCAAACAAAGACTTCTGTTCAGCAGAATTTAGAAATGTTAAAACTTCCATGTAAGTATTGTGTATTAAACAGTTAATTAATATTTTAAACCATAAAAATAATTCGTTGAAAGCATAGCTATTGTACCTATTTCAGTATAACATTCAATATTACAATTTGAGGTTATGTTTATTATGTTAAATATTTCTTTGACAAAGTGATCTTCACAAAAATAAAGCTGTGTAGTGGGTAATATTCCTTCCAAATCACGTCTTGCAAGTTCAAGCCACTTCTTTCTTAATTTCTTATCGAAAGGAACGAAAATAAATAACTTCTCAGGAGTTTTTATGGACGTATTAGTACACAGAGGGACGGAACACCACCTATATGCTTTTTAAGTCATGTTTTTAATGTAAAAACTAGTAAAATGTCCAAATTAAATATGAATTAGATAATGTTTACATATACCGAATGTTCCTTGTACTCTAAAGTGACGTAAGCAAGCGACGCCATGACACTTTGACGCGTTTTGGTGCAAATTTTAAATTTATGAATCAAAAATTATTTTTTAAGTACTAAACCTAAATTTTCCGCAGAAATATTATGTTTATTATAATTCATATATATTTCCAAATATTATAGAACAGTTTCTCAAAATTTGTCATCATGCCTATTTCATATTCCAATGCCTTGATACATTGATTGCTTAAATTATTTTTTACATGTATTGATTTGAATTTGTTGGCCTGTGTCTCTTACATAGAAAGAACTAATCTATGTGATTTGAATCCTGAGATCTTACTGTTTATGAAAAATAATAGGTCATGGTTATGGTCTGTTGGGTGTAGTAATCTACTTTATTTTTGAGCATACTTCAATTTAAAAAAAATATATATTATTATGAATTTCGCAATAATAAATGTTAGAAATATAAATATATATAAATAAATTAGGAAAAAGATTTTCCAGTATTTATGTAACACATTATAATTATAAGTTATTAGAGTAATTAAATAAATGTCATATTTATGAAAATTTTGAAAACTTGCTAATGACCCTTGAATAAAATGAAAGTTAATTCCTACCTACTTAAATGTTGCTGGTATTTAACAGTAAAAATAATAGCAAAATTGACATTTTCTAAGAAACATTCAAATATATCACTACATGTTTGACGACCTCCGTGGTCGAGTGGCGCACGCACCGGTTTTCAAGGTGTCGCTAGCTCTGACGTCCCGGGTTCGATCCCCGGACGAGTCAATGTAGAGAACCACTTTTCTACATTGTCTCGGGTCTGGGTGTTTGACTCTTGTCAAAAACTAACAAATAAGATCACAGCTTGAACCAAAAGAAAACTTTTGTCATAAGTGTTAATTTGACGTTTTCGAGCAAGCAAAATAGAACATGGTGGACTAAAAATTAAACTATATACTAAAAATACTTTTTTTAAATTAAAATAATGTGGAAGTGCAATGTCTCAGTAATTACCTGCTTGTTCAAGTCTATCAATCAAATCTTTATTTGTGATCATAAGTATGTAAAGTTTGAAATTAAAAGATCAAAGTTGATGTATTTCAGTCATTTTACTAACTGTGGAAACGGTTTTGGTCTCTAAAAAACAAATACCTACTTAGCATACATACCTACTAACCTATTATTTTTTAAACGATGTCGTAATGTGGCCAAGGCCGAGATTGTGATCCTTTATCAACAGGGCATTACGTGTTACGTAATGTAGGCAAGAGCTTAAAATGCAAATAATGTAATTAGAATTTGTAGTAAGAATCCAGAATTGGCTGTACCTACGTTATACATTTAAGTAACTCAGTATTACTTTTACTTGCGAGCTTTAAGCAAGTGTTTTGGTGTCCGATAAATTTTGTAGGACTACGGTAGCTATTGCTACCATTCACGAAATAAGATCGATATACGTTTAAAATGTTGTAAGGTCATTTGTCATGTTTAGGCTATTATTTTTGGGTATGAGTAATACTTTTAATCATTGGATATTGATTTTCAGAATCGTCGGCAAAGCCATACAATTACCGGATAAACGGTTATCGTACAGACAAATTGAACATGATGAGGTCATTGCAATGCATTACAGCGATTACGAAGAGTTCAGCGAGAGCGAAGAGCGGCTGTCACAGAGTAGCACTGACGTCACACCGCAGAACTCGCCCAGAGTATCCATTGCTGAAGACTTGTGTGAACACAAATTGTCGAGAGAAAAGGTTTCCTTCTACCCGTTGTACAATGACGAATCAGATTTACCCGACTCATTTTGCTCTCTCCTCCAAATTACACCGATACAAATTCATAGTCCGTCATACAGGAAAAGGCAGAACCCATCGATTTTGAGATCGGAAATAGCGTCGTCCAGGTGGATGAGGAACCCTAGACCAGATTCGTCTATAAATTGTGATAGAAATAGTGCTAAGTCTTTTGTTTCTTTAGACACAAGAAATTATGGGAATACGGCTTTGAGTGCGTCCGAACGCAACGCGCTAATGAACAATAGAGTTGTTACAGCCCGACACAGAGATTTGGCTCGATTAGAACCTATATGCACACCGGAGATACCTCAAAATGAAAGCACAAGACCACTTAATGGTATTTCGCCTCATTACAACATTAGAAAAGTTTCTTTGCCACCTCTCTTAATGGAGGAAGAGAAGAAAAAAGTTACTGTTGGCTCAGCTAAGAAGCACTATGTTAAAACTAGAAGAGCTGTTTCAAAGACATTGTTTCAGTTAGACAGGGGGAAACATAACTGACAGGATTGTGAAATGTCAATAAAGAAATGTGATCTCTATTCTCGAATCCTCTATGGTAAGATTATAATTGATTGGTGTTATATTTATAGCAACGTAATGCACCACAGGAGCTTAAGGGTTCCCAGATTCATCCAAAGAGGCTCATGTAAAAAGGCACAGTATACCTATTCAACTTTTAACTAAATTCTTCGGGATCAGATCAGATCGGACGATTAAAATCTGCACTTCTATTGAATTTCAAGTGTTTGTGAAGTTTATCAGATGTGTCTTCAGATTACTTATTAATGAAGTCAATCCTATACTGACGTGTAAGTAAACACCTGTCGTACTATTGATCTATTCACGCCAGCTCTTTCATTTATTTTATGGTTGTCCTTGTTTTTCGAATATACTTTTGTTAGTTATTTTCCGATTATCTGTTGTTTCTCATAACCCTGTTTATTTTTATATTCGAGATTAAGTGTCCGATCTCAAATTTAGTATTGTTTTTTTAGAATGGCATCATTCAACCGTCTATTTCTACGTATTTTACTTTCTAATGAAAGAGCTGATGTAATTTAATGTCAATATCAATAGCAATTTTTGGTCATAGGTTGTTTAAATTTGGATGTATTACATCCAAATTAAAGGGTAGAGAGATTTATTGTAATCACATGTTATATTTCCGGTCTGATTTATAAAAAAAACACTTTTGGTAGTTGTAGGTAACTTAGATTGGCAACTTTGAACATGTTCCGTACACAGGGTGTGTTCTTTCCCAGCTTTAATATTAAATTATATGGCACTATTTGTAAAGCCACGTGTAGATATAGATACCAGCTATTGTATATAATAGTAAAATATTTTTGTAAAATAATCTCATTTGTGACAGGTAAGTAAAAACTCGTTTTTTATGTTTTATTGCATTCTAGTCTTTAAAACTTTTAGATATACCAAATGTACTTGTGATTTAAATCTTGTGTTGTGAAGCACGATTTTTCGAATGTAAATACATGTTTAGTTCATTATTTCAGTTAATTGAGATTTGAATGCTATGACACTATGAATATATTTTCTTTAAAAAGTACTTGTGTGTATTTTTGGTTACTACGAAGCGTTCCATCGTGTTAGTACTTTATACAATATTTATTTACTAAACGAAATACTGCTGATCTAATTACTAAACACTTGAGACAATATATATGATAGATTTATCCCTGTGTTTGTTGGACATTTCCAAAGACATTTAATTTTCATGATTTATACCTATTATTTGTTTAAAATTATTCCGGAATATTTAATTGTATTTGAAGGCTATTTTACATTTTTTGAGATACGTTGAGACTACGTGTTCGATCAATCCTTACGGTGTATCTAGAAAATTTATCCTACATTACTTTAATAGTACCTACCTCTTTACAACTCTACTACCTACCTATAGAAGTGTGATGTATTCATTTTAATTCTAGTGGTAATCTATATGTCGTGGCCCAATCGTAGAATAGACCATTTCATGATATGGTTGGCCTATAAAGGATATTCATAATATGAATATCCTTTCAGATGGTGTTCACCAATGGATAGAGTGATCCAAGAGGAAGGTTGTGTGTATAATTCATACATGGTTTTTCTACCCCTGCGAAACCGGGTCAGTACCTAAGTAATAAAACTATCTTTACTTACATAATGTGTTAAAATATATAAAAATGTACGAAGGATTGCTCGCTTACCTACAGGTGATGGATAGGTACCTACATGTCCAATAGGCATTTTTCCTATTTTTTTTTAATGTCCACCTGGTAGATAAATGAATTTTATTGGACACGTATTTTTTCTTTTTTCCTGCAAACAAAAAATGATCAAAATACAGAGAACGGAAATTACGCGTGACGTCACTCCTCGCTACAATTTTTACCAAGGCGTTGTATCTTTGTAATTTTTTATTGTTTTGGTAAAAGAAAAAATACGTGTCTTATATTTTTTTATTATCTAACTGACGGACTTAATAGATTTTAACTTTTCATACCCAGGAAACATCCATAACTAATGGTATAAAATAAAACATGTTGTCAAATACAAATACAGAATTTATTTTGATATTTACATTATTTGCATTTTATTAACAATCAACATCAACAATATTAAATAATTTGTTTTCGTGGTGTGATACATTTCAAACAGTCTGATAATATTACATAACCCGTGGTGGACGCCATTTTGTTTAGGTAGGTGCTCAAAATGACGGCCTTGTTCATGGGAGATGTAACATCATATGTCATATGGTGGTTTTGTAAATGGATAACTAGAAGCAGTGAAACATGGGGTTATTACGCTGAGATTTTGAGCAACTGCGGAGAAAGCTGTGAGCTTGATTCATGGGTTGCCAGTCAAAATATTAACCAATCATTAACTTCATATAATAAGTATTATAAAGTTTAGGTAATTATTAGGCAATTTCAAGGAAGATTAGGTTTGAATTTAGAATTATTTTTATCAAGTTTAGATTGAAAATAGGGTCGTTATAAAACGTGTGATAATGTGGCAACCCGTTGTATAGAGACGTCTTTTGCGCCATTCGTTCAAAACGATTGATTGATTTACCTTGGCACCGTGCACTCTGCATTTCCATAATTAGTATTCTATTGAACTAAGTATTATCTGTAATGTCCATGAGCGTGTCAATTTGACTGATTGTTTTAATATAAAAAACCAAGATGCTTTAACTACAGATATTTGAATGTATAATTACGCATTTAGCATAAATAAGAAAAAGCTACTATGTAGTACCAACCTTGCATACATACCTACCTACTATGTCATGCATGAATATACAGTGCCAAAATAATACAGCCCCAATTATCAGAAACCAAAAATATATTTTGGCGTCAATTTAAACCTTATGCACCAGACATAGGTTTGAATCAAAACCAATCTGATATTAGGATAAACTTTCGGAGTCTTGACTCGTTGCGAATGTTGCGATAGAGCATTCGGTTAAGTTGCTATTTTAATATCTCTTCATTTACACAATATAAATTTAAATTGTTACAATATTTTATCTCACAGCCATCATTAATATATTGATACTACTTTAATAAGAGAGGACTAGTGTAACAACACGTTAGATGGCGTCAGCTTACAAAAAGGGTCTAGCGAACATTCGTTATAGAGCGTTAAGATTTATATATACGTATATATAATACATGAAAAATTCACCTTGTCCGTTCTAAAAACGATAACAACCTCAAGCTATTAGCAATAGTCAACAATGTTGTTAATTCTAAGATTTTAATGCACACAGAACATGGATTTACTAATTATGCTTAGTAGGCATTTTTTTAGTTAGTGTTTTTGTATAATTATCGATCTAGTGATTTCGTAGATATTAAGATAAGTCGTTGAATCGTAGAGAGAAACATCAGGTTGCGGAAATATCTAAATTACCGTCGTCTTCTCTAGCCTCATCCACTGAAGAGTAATGTTAATAACATAGACGTAACTTTACTAAAAATTAACATAAAGATATTATAGGCAGTGTTATAGGTTTATATATTTTATAGCAGGGACGTGGTACAACAACTAAGCGGCTTAGATTTGAATTTAACATTTGTATAATTCATATTAATAATATTACAACGATAAACACGATTACGAATAATAAATTTAATTATTTTAAAATTACTTTTTTAAATAAATTTCTAAGTTTAGGGTATACATTATTACGCTTCAGTGGACATCGACCGTATTCTTTGACATTAATATAATAAATTTTGCGTTACGTGCCATTTGTCGAGATATAATTTATTCTAATCCGAAGAGCTAAGACGATTAGATCACCACCACAATACTTGCGCACTCAAAATTGTTTGTATAAATTTGGTTTAAATACAAATTTCATTATTACTTATTTAAATTGCATTAAACAAACTAACCGTGACACTTTATGTTATAATTATGACGGATGTAAATTAAAGTAGCATTCAAGGTGAAAGCGTCAGGGTAGCCCGCGATTTTTTTTTTTAAGTTTTTGGCAATTTGCCGGTCAGTTTCTTATAATTCTTTAAGTACAAACGTATTACGATCGCGAATCGTATTTTGTTAAAAAAAGCCTGAAACTGTCTGGCAAATTGCAAAAAAAGTAAAAAAAAATTTGTGGGCTACCCTGACGCTTCCACCTTAAAATCAAGCTTTCCACTTTTTAATTTTTTCATAAGTTACATTCATTACCATTCATAAATTAAACTAGCTTAGTCAAACATTTCCATACTTTAATTTACACCCGTTTAATATTAAATAATCGATTTTAGAATATAACGAAATAGTATGGCAACCGCGCGCCCGCAGACGCGTTACTCTTATAGATAATACGGCCACTCAGGTATCACCTAGCAACAAGTTACATCGTGTGACATGCATACGGTACATACACATTGCATATTAAACAATAATGGTAACAATAGACGTCGAGCAAACACACGCAGAAGGACTCAGCTATATTCTCTCTCGTTAAGGCGATTATACAATTTTAAACACTATTTTTTTTAAATTGCACTCTGACCCACCTCTATAAACTTTTAATTGCGATAAATATATTGTAATGCTGTATAAAAATATTAAAGGAAAAATCGTATTTTATTAATTAATACTTATTTAACATTCATATTCCCAAATCAATAGCGTGTATTTTACATTTTTACAATGAGACGTCCGAACTCTATACCTAACTAGCATACAGTGACATCGAAGCCTAATTCACAACAAACTACACACGATAGTATTTGAATATAAACTTTTTTAATGTAACCGTAGCCTTCTATTTTAATGCAAAGGAGACGTATATTGAAAAATTCTTATGTAACATACAAAATTACATTTGACTATTTACAACATTCTAGCTAAAAATTTTAAAAATTGAGTGTCGAATGCAGCTTGCGGCGGTACACTAAATATTAGGTACCTAGTTTGGCTAGAGCTCCATGCATAGGTCACTACTTACCGACGTACCAAGCTCAATATACAACTAAACCACTATACTCGGCTGCGTGAGGTGGTCAGTTAGTCGCCAACTCGCCCTTTGTGTTGGCTGACTATTTGGCGAAGCCAATTCGGCCGAATAAGCCATCTTGATCATTTAATTAAATATTTTGGACAGACCGATTAGTTTAAATTACATAAATAATATTCTATCGTGCACAACCATCTCATAACTTTACAATTTTTTTTACGCTCGGAGTTTATTTGTGTAACTAACTTATGTAGAGCCTTTGCATTTAGATATTTACTCTCCTTAGCACAGGTACGAGTGTGCTACTTAGTACATTTTGTACGATGCACTTATATAAATACACTTTATCCTTTATAACATTTATGTCCCAGCAATATTCATTTACACAGGGCCTAATTTTTTTGTACTTTTTTTTACGTTCGGATATTTTTGCGCTATGGATAACGTAGGTAGTGACATTACAAAAATATGGCAGTATGTTTGCATTCAATTCCTTTACGAACTAGGGTAACTGTGCTATTTCCGTTTTTGGACCGAAATGACCACAGGTTGACTTTAACACACATATTCGAATATTCTCAAACCGCATACTTTGGATTATTCACGAAGACATATTTCAAATATTCCGGACTGGACCAGACATTCGAATATTCGTGAAAAATGTTACATTAACCTATGAAGTACTTTTAATTAAGGCCGGTTTTGCCTATTCTATTCGAATGAAATGACTTCTATGTGATCGTGATAAAGATATCTATGTACAGGATGTTTGATAAAAATTCAAGTACTTTCAAATAAGTATTACTCACTATCAGTAAAATTGAGGTATTTATTAATTATTAGGTATTAATATAAATAATGTTGGTGCTGTTGCGTGCGAGTGACGCTTAGCGGACTTCGTGGGGTATTCGTAATATATTCATCAAACATCTTGTATTTTATTAGTAATTATTGCGTTACGTTTTATTACTATTCGACGTACTGTAATGGTTCTAGTTGGTGAGGCAATGTTAACTAATACCTAATAAATTCTAAAAAAAGGATCTCTAACCAACTGCACTTCCGAATGCTTATGTTAGAACTGTGAGCGCGTGGTGCGGTGCAGCCGATTAAAGTATCTTATCTAATACATTCAACATAGTAAACTATGAGAGTCCACAATCGTCAAAGCACCCGGAGTTAACACTAAATACATCGCAGGCTTCAGAAGCCCTATCTATTTTAACAACGATTCGAAAATAATATCACACATTTACAGCAAAATTACACTTCGCACTCGGTGTCCCTCGCAACCAAAAAAACCATCTTCGAATTTGAACTAATCTCGCAATGGCATCTTTTCGTATTTCAGTTCATTATTATTTCTTGTGCAGCGCCATGTACACGTCCACTTTGACAATCCCCCCGCCAACGATCAGGAAAAATAATAAAAGAAAAGAAAAAATAAAATAGCATAATTTTATTAAAAATAATAATAATAAAACAAAACGTGTGGTACTATAAGGTGAGGCTGGATATTGCTATGTTTTGTATTAGTTGACCATGTTTATGCAGAAACAGATGGAACGCGTCAAAAATGTATTATTATATCTCTCGTAAAACTTGAAAATATATTTTACGTTTCTACATAAAAATGTCCAACTATAAGGTCTAATTTAAGTATTAAAAATAGAATAATAAAAAATATGAGCAATGGAAGTGTATGCAGACTACTACCATACGTGCAGATATTATATGGCAGAGTGTCTTAAAACTAAATAATGAATTCAATGTGAATCCATTGAAGAAGAATTAAAATTCTAAAAACTTAAAAATAATGACTAAATCAAGTAACGATGCATATGATGTGCTTAACAATCAGTCGATGAATATAACATTAAATTCTTATAATATGTCTATATATCAGCGTTATATATAGCGCTTTAAATACGTGAAACGTGAGAAAAAAACTACTCAATAAGGAATGGATATTCTAAGAAAAGCGATAGCCTACACCTAAGACCATTTTACACTGTCATGCAATTAAAAGTTTAAAAGGTTCCTTTCATTGAGCATTGCTTACAAATTATTGTAGACCTTAGAAAACAGAAATAGTTGAAGTTAAGATTTCTTAAGTTATTGAAAAAATCTCGTTTTAGTTAATAAACAGTTTTGAAGAAGAAACTGTCAAAAATAGGAAACGCGAAGATTTAACAGACAGTGATACAACAGTGGTTCTTTTATTCTGTTTTCAAGAACCAATGAAAATATTTTTATCGCATCCATTTTGTTCTATAAATAATTTAGACTTACGTGACAATCTGGTCATTTGCCAAGAACAACTGTTGTAGAAAAAAAAGAAAGAGGTGTGTCAGGACCTTAATGTAGTTGTGTATGCATGTGTGTATGTTTTCCCCAACACCATTTATAATAGAAGCCTAATACTAAAACAACCATCACCGATACATATCAATTGAAACCATTTCAATGTGGATATAATCAATGTTCCTATACATAAATGTGTAGAAAATGTAATGTGATTGAAATATACCGTTGTAGTCAATACTTTTGAGGTAGTCACCGAGTATAAGCGGATTAACGTATCTCATTTAGAGCCATATTGCTCTAAATGAGATAGATTGTAAAAATGGGCGTGCGGACTAAATCAGTAAACACCTCAGAGAAAGTATTGAAATAAATGGTTTAGATACTTTCTTAATATTAATACGGCTGATGTGATGTGCCATTATATTTATTTCGACGTTCTATGCCTTAAAATACATTTTTACTATTTGGCCAACAACGCACTGATCTTTCTAATCGTAATACCCTAAACATCGAAAGCCCTCTTATATATTAGGAAAGCGTTTTATAAATGTATTTCATAAAAATGTATGATATTCATCTTTTGTTTAGCTCCTAAGGACTGCCTGTTTTTCTATAATAAAATACAACAAAACTATTTGATTTTTTTAAATTGAACTGTTTTTTTACATGGTTATTACTGAAACATTCGCTATAGGAGTCTATTATACAATTTGAATTAATTTCAACTGTTTGTAATTTAGTCGGTCGTCAGTTAACAAAAAAAAAAGACTAATGCTATTCAAGAGTGCGAGTTAAATTGAGTAGTGTAGATTGCTGTGCAGGAAGTGTTTAACTTATAATACTAACTTATACATTTACCAAAAAACAAAATAAAACAGGGCAGTGGAGGAAGCAGCACTCCCGTTTGACGACTAAATAGGTCAGGACAAAAACTAGTACTTTCGTGGACGTTTACCCAAGAGGTGGGGCTAAGATTGCGGGAGTGATGCTTAGGACAGAGTTATCGGGTCGTGTAGGGCAGGATTGTCGGAGTGTTGTGTCGGCGGGCCTACTGCCTAGATGTAGGAGTAGGGCCCGTCCGTGAGGGCGCTGCACAGCAATAGTCAGGAGGCGTCGTCCTTGCCGCCGCTGCCCGTGGCCGAGCCCGCGCGCCGCGACGAGCGGTACTCCACCCCCGGGTCGAACTGCATTAGGACGAACACCTGCACACCCGACAAACACTTTTATACTGAAAATACCCACAGAAGCTGAAAGTCTAAAAGTAAACCTTGTGATAAAACCGACCTGATCGGTAGGCAGCAAAGAGAAGTCATCAGGAGGGTTGGTGATAACGTATCTCTTGCTGCTCGCGTCGCACGAGGACGAGGTGTCCCGGAACCGGTAGAGGCCGATGCACAGCATGCCGTAAGTGCTGAGCGCAGCCACGAACAGGTCGCCGTACTTGCCCGCCTCGCCGAACTGGGCCAGAGGACCGTCGTACAACGATATCTGACCAACTCTACATCGGTCTCTGGAAGTTGAAGGGTTTAGTCAGTTTTCCAAACTATACTCTACATTGTATAAATAATAAAATCTTTTGCAGTAATAATAATGAAATACTCCAATGTTAGCATAATACATTTTTCACAAGCTAGGTACCTATTTGCTAAGCTCTCTGGCGTGGAATATCCGCCTCGAAGGCCGGCTCCCTCCGCCAGTATGAGTTCTAGCTCGGGCGTCGCGCCGCCCGTTATCAGCGACCGGATAAGTGTTAAGGCATTCTGGTTGAAATAAGTCTGTAACACAAAGTTATGTGCAGTGTAGCACTCGGGAGTTTTGTGAGGTTGGTTGGCAAAGTGGTGGAAAAGTTACTTACTGTGGACATAAGTGAGTCGAGTACACTGACAGCAAACGCGGTACCGCACGCGAACGGTTGCGTTAGGTACAACTCCGTGTCTGGATCGTCGTCGTCGTCCTGGTCCAGGAACTGTACGTTGCTGTCGTTTACCAACTCTGTACACAAAGAAACATATGATGGTGCGGTTTCGTGCAGATAGTACATACCTGATGAATTTGACAATGTCTAAATATACTATTTATACTTACCAGTTATCATAGGCACATTGGCACCATACACAGACCCTCTTCGCTGCAGTAACACCGGCGCAGGCGGCTGCCCGGGCGGGGGAGGCACTGCACTGCTTCCATTCGTCCCAACGCCGGCACTCAACACTCCTATCGTGTCGTCGAACGTCATAGCCTTGATGTTCAACGAAGCCAAGATAGCTTCCTTGTCCGCCAGCGTTGGGTCATCGTTGGATGGCACCTTCGCTGATAGGATGCAGCACATGTCACACAAGTTCACATTAACTGCACGCAAGTCGGCCCGGCTTAGCGGTGAACCCTGTCAAAGACATTCGAACATAATTGAAGCCATCTATATAAAAAGTCCATGAACAAAATGATGTCCAAAACATACAACATTTCCGACTTACATTCAATACAGAGATTTTTGGAAGATTTTGTAACATCTTCCACTCTCTTCTGATGTAATCGACACTCCCCACTATCACCACATGCTTCAGCTCGTGGTAGTGAAAGTTTGAGGCTCTCAGCGGCATCACCAGGTTTCTCAGCCCTATGAGCGGCGAGTCTGGGTCCGCAAACAAGCACACTACCACGTGGCCATTCAGAACTGTCATTGCCGCTTGGTTCCTGTCCTGTGAACAAAAGTAACAAAACCCTCAAATATGTTTTCTTTACTGGAGAAGTTATAATTAGAGATTTAGAAAGGCCACGCCATAAAATCAGGAAAATAAGTGAATAACGTTTTTCTCGACATAAAAATACATACTAATATACAATCTTCCAAGTTCCTCGCGGGGCTCCAATGGAACATTCCAGTAGAGTCGTACTTCATTTCAGTCTTTTCAAAGTCGAAATCTTTCGACTGGTCGTCAGCCAAGCCCGCGTGAAGGCTGACACCATTGCTGTTTTGATTACCTCCACTGCTTCTACTCGTTGGCCTGTGTAAATGATACAATTTAGGAAAGGTTTTTTTTTATCTAATGCAATTTATGTGCATGTACAAAATGTGTTCGTTTATGTAAATGGATTTAGTATTTAGTTTATTTGCAATTTAATTTAATCTAGTAGAGTTAAACAAAAAGATTTAGCGTTGGAAATTAGATGATTAATTACTGAACTAAGTAATGATAAAAGGACTACGTTAGAATTTCAAAACAATGAATAGTATTTAAAAGGGCCTGTAAGATTTAAACACTAGGAATAAATTTAAATTATAATAGTCTATAAAGCTTTATCTACTGATTGTGTTTGAAGAATTTAAATTATTATAAAACAGGATCTAAGCTACTTATTTAAGGAACGCACACAACAGTTCAAATGTTTTAAGTGTACATATACTTAGGGTGATATAAACATGCTGTTGCCGTGAGTCGTGCTATCCAAGTGCTATACACATAACGCTTCGTAAATAAACTTTACAACATATACCAACTAAAATGTTTGACTAGTGAGGCAAGCACTACTCTCTACGAACTGGTAACCGAGAAAAGTCTGCGCAGAAGTCTGCATTGCTAAGTCTAACGATTCGGCAATGCAGACTCAATGAAGGCAACATTGACACATCGCTGACTTAACCCGTGTAAAAGAATTTATTTTGCAATATATCAAACTACTGAGAAAATATATATCTAGCTGAATAATTTTCAATTACATGAGTTTTTTCACTTCGTAGGCTAGGTGATAGGCCTGGTAATTGGTATCTTGATCCTGGGGATTCCTGTAACACAGGTTCAAAGAGTCGTCTCCGTTTCTAATATTTTTTTTATGAAATAGGTAATCGTGCGTACTGATACAAATAGTTATCCATTAAGTGCTTTGTGCACGTGCTTAAATAAAAGTAATTGAAAGACTTCCATAACAAGCCGCGATAGATAGAGAAATCAAGGATAGAAGAGTAGGCTTTATAGCGCATGTATTTTTAATTTATGATTTTAACGTTAATGTTTATTACTTCGACTTGCAGCTAACATTGTTATGTTGGTAGTTCTGAAGCCGAACAATAATACACCAGAAATGTAAAGGACTCGAATTAAATAATACAGATTGATTTGTGTTGCTTGGCTCCAGAGAAAGCTACAATCATAGCATTTTGGGAGTGGCAATACATGATTGATTGACATTTATTTAATTTGGAATAAGCATTATCAAAGGCTAACAACTTTTGTGTTACTGCTTCCATACTCTTTAGTAAATTAAAAAATAGATGTAAAGTTATTTGGTCGATCTGCAAGTACTACAATTAATTTTAAAGAGCGCCGGACAGTATATTTGCCAAATACTCAAACACGACTCAATTTTCAGACATCGTAAAACTCATTCTGTCTCTTACTTTAAGGTGTAACAAATCTGATGGACTTGTATCAACGTCTTAAAGTTTCGTTTGAGTATTTGGCCGTGTATTTTGTATTTCCGTCATGTACCACCACTGCCTTAACATTTATTGTTAACATGACTGGTATGTTAGTTCATTCTGTAAGGACTTACGTATCGGGAGGCGCTCTATTAACGTTGGGCTTCACTTTGTTGACTTGCCTGGTTGTCGTGGTGTTCATTAGCTGGTTCGCCATTGGCGACAACAGGGTCGTCGGCGCCGCGCTCCGATGATTACGATTTATTACTGTTAAAAAACAAATGAGTTTGACATTTGGACTGCATGGAAGAGTTACTTAAGTTTAAAAACATTCAGTGTTTGTGTATTAACTGTAAGATTAAAAAGCTACATATACATTGTAGTGTATGTACTCCTTTTGTAAAAAAAAATTAAGTTTATAATTTTCAGTGCATCTACCACGTTTGTTTCTGCGTCACCTAAAGGTTGACTGGTAGAGAATGCCTTCTGGCATTAAGTTCGCCTATGTACACTGTGCATGAAGTATTAAATAAATAATTACTTATGTCAGTTTTAGTACATAATTGCATAAATAGACACTAGCGATATTTTAGATAGCTTAGTTACAGTTTTAGTTTGATTTTGATAAAGTGGCCCACTTAGATGGTAGAGACGCAGTAAAGACTTCTGCAGATAGATAGTAATGGCCAGTTCCTATAATAAAAAATGATTCGATTTGCTTACGAGCGGTAGAATATTCTTCGTTTTGCTTAGTAGGAACCAGGCATTAGTAAATTTATGCTTGCGGTGGTAAATATACACAGAAATCATGTTATACTTACAACTAGTATCCTCCCCTCTTTCCCTTGCAATTTCGCCTGGAAAATAATAATAAAGGATTTACGCGAAGGTATTACAGGTGTAGACGATAATAATTATTTCATTGTTAGTAAAAAGGAGAAACTTAAGCAATGTTGAATTTTAGGTGAATTGCTTTTACTCTAAAGTATATTTATTTTACGACTTACAAAACTGGGGTAATTAATATATTCAAATAGTCTTAATTAAACTTCTACGACAAAAGCATAGATGTACCCACATAGCATTCACTTTAGTGTTGCCAATTTTGGACATACTTTTGTATTTTATCGTTAAGAAATGATTTAAAGTTATGTTAATAAAGATTTCTTGACTGGGTATGTCTACGAACTTACTATAGGTTAAAATACGATTTTATTCAATATTTTTTTTGGAAAATGTATGTCCAAGAATTGACAACTCTATTTAATAAGTATGATAGGTATTTTTCATTCGGACAAATGCAATGCCATGAATATTTGCAATGCTCGGCGGAGGGGTACAAACCACAAATGATAATACATCCGCTTTAGAGTTTACCAAGAAGCATCGATGGAAACAATTCAATCTTCGATACCTAATAAGGTAGTCATTATAATAGTGAATGCGAAAGTAACATAAAAACAAATGATTTCAATTTGTGTTTTTACAATTTTGTTAGTCGGAATTTTGTGATTTTTAATGTGAGGCTGTTAGTTTAGAACAATCCCTCGCAGAAGCGAAAGTGGGTCGTGTATCTACAGTTTTGGCCGGGTACATGCGATAAGCGCATAATCCCAGTGGCAAATTCGCCAGTTGTCAGTGCTCGCTATGAAATAATGCGTGACAAAGCAACTAGGTGCACGGTACCTTCGGTAACCTAGGACGAAGCAAATTGCCGGTCAAATGGTTAGTGGGCCGATGATTAAAAGAAAAAACGAAAAAAAAAAACCACTCGGCTCGGAGCCTGAGATGTACCTCGAACATGGACCTTCTTGGGCAACTCTGGCGGCGTGAAGGTGGGGGGAGGATGGTGATCATCTGCAAAACATCAGCACAAGTTCGCATTCCACTCCACTCAGTAAATACAGTACCTACAGCACATCGCGTTATATAGTACAGCGTGTGGCCGGTCTGTCCATATTGACTCAGATTACTTTAGTTTAAACAACCATCGGTTTCATCTTTTACTGTGTTTTAAGGCGTTAGCATTTACGGCGTTATAACATTTATTATGAAGCAAAAATTTATTAGGTATATTGGATTCTACGGTGTTAGAAAGAATTATTAGCATAAATAAGATATTAAAGTAGGTACACTCTGAAGAAAGCTCCCAAAAATAGCCCAAGATGAAACCGATACAATATCAAATTACTTATTAAAATTCAATTCATAGTTACCACTACACACTAAGGTTACTGTTAACATACCTACCACCACACATGCAACAAACGTAAAGCTACGAATACAAACGACACACAAAACGTAAATCTAACTAAAAGACAAGCTCTACGTGCTAAGATATTATGTTTGGGTCTTGAATTAAATGAATTTATAACCCTAAATATTATCATGGCTAATGTAAGGGGTATGAGAGAATGAAAACATGGAATGAGTAAGATGGCGTTGAGCGACTAAGGACCAATGCTCAAATGAAAATTAGTTGAAATTACAGGGATGTGATAACAGTAAGGCGAGAATACCACAACGTTCGGCAGATAGTGACGCGGCAGCTTATGACTGCAGAATCCTCACGGTTCTATCGAGGCGGGAGCATCTAAACGTTCCCTATGCAGGGTGTCATTAAATTATTTGATCCAACTCGTAAGCATAATAAAATTACAAATTAACTTCATTTAAAAACTATTACTTCACAACATCAATATCAGAGGGACTATGTCGATGCAGAAAATCAGGGATTAAAATATATACTCCTAGAAAAAATATTTTGAGATATAATAACAACAACACCAAAATAAATAAACGACATTACATTATGTCTCTCGATGTTTTAAATATCGGCTAATAGAGAGGCAAACATCTAACTGCTGTATAATGCACATATAGAAACGTATAAGACAAGACAATGATAAACAGGACACGTTTGCTATTAGCGATCGATGGGCGGGAGTCACCCGTCCCATGTGTCGCTTATAAAACATCACATTGACATTTACACTGAATTGTATACACATGTAGGTTACGTACTTGCCCTGCCAACCATCTGGACGGCTCGTACGCCCTTCCTGAACGTAGCCACTGAACCGAGAAACAATACGTTTAAGCTCACTTTTTGTTACACATCTAATTTAAACCTGTTTAAATAGTGGATGTTACAGAAGAAACGCAAATAATAGTATTTATGCAAGATGCAAAGCTGATAGTTCTTTTTGAGTAGGAAGTAGTTGATGACAACGCTTTGTATATTTGACTTCTAATTACTAACACCCAAAGTAGAACAATTGGCCAAACTGGATTAATGTTAGATGATGCAGTTCAATTTGGGCTCGGTAGTAATAGAAGCCAGTTATCCTACACGGGTTGCAGACGTGAACTGTGTTTTACGTTTTATGTCTACCCTATTTCTGTCTTATATGAAGCGAGCTGTAGTTATTATAATTATAGTGTTTTAGCCTAGCTGCACTATACTAGCTGCGTGTGTCGTTTAATCGTGTATTAGCATATATTGTAGCCCAGTTTCACTTCGTCCACAGCAATGGTTAGTTGATGCAAACAAACTATACGTGTGTAAGGTACGGTAATACGGTATATTTGTCATTTCGTTTCCGTACCGTCGAGACAAGCACGGTACGTATTAAGACTTTGTTTCACCATCCCAGTCTGCATCATCATCATTCCAACATCTGTAAAAATCCAAACACTGACAATACGAATGTACGCTCCTAACATTTATGATATAATTTGTTAGGTATGAGTTTGGTAGAATCAAATTCTGTGCAGTGATTCTAAGTGTTGTAGCGGTAGAATTTGATTCTGTCAAAAGCGTGAATGAATGTGATGGATAGTGACCGTATTTAGTTTTCTTCCTGCGTTAGTCACTGTCGTTAGCACAGACAAGCCGGAACTGTCGTATAAAGTCTTTGTCCTCCAAAGCTCACTCTCGACGGTTTAGTTTATCAGCAGATTGTGATCTTCACTCCTTTTTGTTCTGAGACATGCTTTCGTGGATTCACATATTGTTAACTAAGTGTTCGGGGACATCATGACGGTGCATTTGCTGTTTGCAATATTAAGTTCTACTTAATGTTTACATGCAATGTCTGTGCTGGGCTCTTAAGTGCATCATAGCAATCGTGTTCAATTCTTGTTGACTCGCGCAGAACTGCGTGATCCTAACAATTTTGACAAGTGACTGATGTGCGATATATATGTACAGATCCTGATTGGGCTTATGAATGTTCAGCGGCATTGTATGATGCACTAAATCCTCTCAATAGATACAGATACAGAGCGATAATATCTCAAAAGGCAGAAAAATGGTGTCGGAGTGCTTCATCTTGTGGCGGTATCCATTCACGAGCGAGCGGACAAACACAATGATCGCTAAATTATAGGGTGTGAACGAGCACGGGTCAAGATAATGCCTTGCAGCCGATCCAGTCAGTGAGGTACGGACGCAACACCACTAAAGCAACTCAAAAAATTATAGACACGAAAAATAAATATCGGAAAACGTCAATTTGTGAGGTTAGGTGTGGTGCAAGTTACCTATGTCGGCTCCAACCTTCCGCTGGTGCGCGGTCACTAAAAGTTTAGCCGAACAATATTCATTAATGTCTCACAAATAGAAAGAAAACAGTGTGAGGTCGAGCGAGTCTGTGTCGTTGTGGCCGCGAGGGCCCTCTGCCTACAGTGTACGTGTGAACATCTGTTGTACTTAGACATGTGTAAGTGACTCAAAAATTACGGGACACAGTTCATCACAACATTTAAATATTTCCAGAAAGAATGTCACAGAATGGTTTTAAGTTAGATAGTTAGCTTTAAGTAAATATTATTTTGTATGTTGAGAATTCTGTACAGATTGTCTCGCTAAGTTTGACTATGTTATTTGTTATGATAGCAATACAGTGATCTTACAGTTTTTGCATTTGCACTTCTTGATGAGTGTTTCATCCTTGATGTCCTCGTGGCACGCCTTGCAGTAGTACCATGCTCTAAAACGTAAACCATCATCATTAGTTCCCATTGAAAACCCGCTAGCTCAACGTGATATATGCATAATTTAAAAATGCTTAAAACAGTTTACGATTAGGTTAGTACCTAACAGTGCATCCGAAGCATTAATGTGTCCTCACACATCCTCACACAATTAAATTTATTTCATCACAATATTTACGGACAATTTGGGGTACAGTTTTTTTTTTTTTTAAATTTGGTTGTGAAAGTGATTTTACCTTTTAACCTCATCAGCAGACTGTGCAATAAAGAAACCCTGTGTGTTGGCGTGTATCTTGGCACTGCGCGGGTTGATGGAGATCTTGCTGTCAGCTCCCTCCTCCCCCTTGATCTCGATGGCCAGCAGCAAAAGTTTCAGCTTCGTGAAGCACAATCTAGATGATAAAAGGACGATGTACCAGATATTTTGAAATTTATAAATCCGGAGGAAGGATTGTTAAAGATATAGATACAAGCAAAAATACCGTCAAGCTGATAGTGGATAAGTTAGATTAAATATTTTAAGCGGTATGTTAGAGTATTTTTTTATATTAATAATCTGGAAGTATAAGAATAACTATAATATATATATATAAAATATCAAACTATGTAAAGTTAGCTTAAAGACTAATTGGGGCATTTAAAAAATAATAATTTAGTTATCCGTTCTACATTTCATGCTACTGTTTCGAGATCATATTGCTTCAAATATCTATGGATAGATATTTGACGCATACTTACCGGACACTTTATAGCTTACCTTTACATTAACTAGCAATACTTAAGGTTCATGCAGTTTTGTAATGCCATGCCAATCCATTTTTAAAAGCTTTTTACGATGCATTATAATTAAATGAGTATTATTTAGCGATACGTTATACGACATATAATTACAGCAAGCTATTTTAGGAGAAAGCAGCTACACAATATATAAAAATAGTCGTAATGTTTTGAACTATCATTAAAATATTTTCAATTTTATATTTTATTAAGAAATGTGCGATAAAGCCAAAGACCATGTGCATAAAGATAAAAGTTTTGAATGATATTTTATTTTCCTCTTTTACTGCACTGAAGTAATTTTATGGAAACATGAGTAACTTTTTATCAATAAATAAATAAAATAATAATTCGATGATTGTGATTGTGATGAAAATATGTACAAAATTAAATTATATACAAATGTGTCCTTAAAAATATTTTATCAGCGCCTAATGTAGTCTAAATACATACCACTATCTAAAATTTTACCCATTCAACATGCACAATCTATTCTGGAAAATTAGGAAACCATTTTAGTTCTAAACATGTCCAACCTACTCGTGCCTAGGGTTATCATATATTAGTGCACACTCATTCAGCTAAGGTTAGCAAGTTGGCACACAGTGTCTACGGTGCGGGGTGCAGGCGGGGCCCAAGGATCGAGGGGAGTCTTACTCGCTCGCTTGCGGGAAGCTCATTCCCGTGAAGGAAGTCGACAGAGTTTCGGTGTACATCTCGCAGCCAGTACCCTGCAGGTAATCGTTCTGCCAAGCTTGAGTGTCGGGGGACTGCAATCAACCAATAGGATACGCTAAAGCTCGTGCTATGTTAGTCATAGCGACCTTGATAGGGCTACGATGCCTTCGCCAACACTCCTCTTCACTCGACTTCTATATTAGAGATCTAGTCAAAATTAGTAAATAATATCCCTATATTATTGCTTGTCCTTTGTTCAGGTGTTGTCAGCTATTATTCAGTGCAGTACGTACCTCTGATAATGAATTAAAAAAAAAAACATTTATATTCAAAATCACAGACGGTAAGCTTGCAAACAAAATGTACAAAAACACTAAAATGATAAGCTATGCGTTTCGTAGTCGGTTAGTAACGATTGTCCTGTAATCACGGTATGGAATGCCCAAACACTTTAATTAAAAAAAAGTTTGATGTGTGACGTTGTCTTGTGTCACGTTATGCAAGCATCTCGTTCGCTGCCCACTTACTCTGCGGCCTTTTTGAACGGCATCCCGATAAACGTTGGACTTAGTTTTTCGGTGTACATCTCCATGCCGGTACCTCGCATGTAGTCATTAGTCCATATAGCCATCTCTTGGGACTGTGAAAATGCCGCATAGTAACGTTAGAACCTGGACGTACGTTCAGAGAGCGACAATGAGCGTTATCCAGACGACGATCGAGTGGGTCGGTCTCTGAAAGTACTGTCGGAGCATTTTACAGAAATAATAGAAGCGTAGTTAAAAAGAAGGCTGACCGTCTTGAAGCTTCTCATGGCGAACAGGTTGGCCATCATGGTGGAGAAGCCAGGCGCCAGGCAGCTTTGTGCGATGAAACCCAGCTTCAACTCTGCTAAGCAGATCACGTCGTCGCCTTGCTTCCAGTCCCACGATGGAATGTTCAGGAGGTAGGCCTAATGAAAAACGGTGTAATTGGTCATAAAATATAAGCGCAAACATTACTAAAAAATAATACTTATAATTCCCTCTATATTTTATAGTAATCAATCTTACCTTATTATGGTACTGCATCAGCTGGATAATGACCCTTATGTCATCGGAGTAGTTCTTGATGGATATAACCCTCATGATGTTAGCGGCATCTTCTGCGTCAGGATCTTGGCAGTATTTGTTGGCTAGCACCAGACACGCATCTGCTTCATGCACCTATACATTTATATAATGAAAATTCTGGTATGAGAGGCGCGCATACTTAAAGCTGGATAAAGACGGGCCAGGACCATATTATGGAATGGTAAAGTAGTTGCAGTTTCAGTGAGAAAAACAGATGGCGATTCTTGTCTTTTTAGCTTTATGCATTTTTGTCTCTGGAACTATATACTATGTATATGGCTGTACTAGTAAAGATATAGAAAGTTTCTATATTTTACAGAAAAAAAAGGTTTTTTGATATCACTCCTGGCCAGTCTCAGTTCTGCTTTGAGTTTGACACACAATCACATTTCGGTATTAAGCTTTTGAGAAAATATACTCTTGAGTAACCCACAGATTGGTTATTGACAGTAATTTACAGGGGATTTTAAACGTGGAAAGCAATTAAAAACATTTATTAGGGTTGCAACACTTACCAAACAAACGTGAACACACAAATTTATAGGACAGTTATACATCAAATCTTAATAGGAAAGACAGATTTAAATTGTATCTATTATTAACTGAGATTACAATTTCTATCCAAGCGAAGTTTTACAAAAGCGTGAAATCAGCGCATGCGTAATTCGGCAGACATAAAAATGAATACCACCATCATTTAGAATAGGTCTTTGCACTTCGGAACATTCTTTTATACGTAATTCTGTCTCTTCATATAAAGGTTTTGTAGTATTCATTTCACAAAAAGCAAGGTGGGGTTGAAAGTTGAAGAAACTACCATGCAGATAAGCGCTATCATTCCATAAGCCATGCCAACTTACCCAAAAATATATCGACAATCGATAACTGTACTCGATACTACGTATAAAAATTTTAATTTTGAAATGGAAACCCTTTCTTCGGCAGCCATTAATGCCAATATTGCCATCGGATCGTACAGAAAATCGATATCGAATTGCCAAAGGGGCTGGGCTAGCATTGCAACAACACCCAATCAGACACATGGTGGGCGGGCGCCGCAGAGCAGCTGGCGGGCCGCGCCGCGCCGCCGCCGGACAACACTCAGTAGCACAGGCAACACAGGGCAGCGCTCAGAACGACAGAAGGGTGCCGAACGCGCTCGGACAACGCGAGCGATAGGTTAGTCAACGAGCATCGCTCTACGTCTAGACAATATCTTTACATGTCAAACCGAAACCACCCACGCCCACCTCATTAGTTCTTGTGTTTGCATTGCTACTTACTTTCACCCTTTGTAGGTCGATTGGATTCATAATGGTGCCTTGAAAGAATTCCACAGTGGTAAAGTGTCTCTTGAACAGGCCTTCGAGCTCCAGGTCGGGCGGTTTCCTGTCATAAGCGCTCAGTTAACAAAACTGGCCATGGTTACCGGATAGTCCGCCGCCTGGCGTGGCCTTACCATGCAACTCTATGTATCAAAATACGCAGTCGTGTGGTGGTGCGGGGTCGCCTGCGCGAGTCCGAGGCGACTCCGCACCACCGTGAGAAGCAATGATTGCATCAAAATAATCACAAGATAAAGTTAGTGATAAATACCTACTGTGACTATGAAACAGCGTCTTTACAGAAGAAAAGATCTGTTTGTATGCACATAAAAATAAATAAAAAAAGTACTGATTCACGTAGACGCGTCAATGGTAAGTACGGCCGTGCGTTAATCTAATGCCTGCTCTATTGTTGTACTCTAACCTTGACTCGTTCAAGGTCGACGGCATTCATCATTGTACCCTGAAAAAACTCGACGGTGGTGTAGTGACGCTTGAGGAGACCTTCCAGCTCAAGGTCGGGCTCTTTTCTGAAAGCGTCGTTGGACCACACATGACACACCACGTCATCGATATTGCCACAACACATCACAACGTCACGCAGTCGTTCGCAGTACAAATACAATATTGCCAGTACAGTCCTATACAATTTCGTCCAGTTGCTAAATTAAAATTATCGAATTTCTTTCCAATAATTTTCTTAACTTTTACTATTATTACGTTACACTGGGTCGATCTATGATAGTTTCTTATGTGCTATATTAATTAACTTTACTAAAATCCTGTCTTAAGAGTTATTTCTCCATACCAAAAAGTCATCATAAAAGTCATGTATTGAATAGAGGACATAATATTATGAAGGAGCATCAGTTGCCTACCCATTTGAACAACTTGTTGGGTGACCATTCAACAAGTTGCTTGAGTAAGAATAAATACTTACTTAATAATAAATTCAGGCTTATAGATCTGTGTTGTTTAAACATGTTATATTTAATATCGGTCCCAATTTTTTTACATATATATGTAGACTTTGCAGAAGCATTTTTTTTTCCATTTTTTTTTTGTATTTGACTTTTAACGTTGAATATCTTATCTGTTTATTTTAAGAATTAGGTACAGATTTTTTTTGGGTAATGATGCTTTATCGATGTTAAATATTTTTTTCCTAAACTCGAACTTATAGCTAAGAATTATACTTAATTGGTTTTATGTGTTCAACATACCTGTGTAAAAAAACAACTTCGACATCCACATCCTCTCGATCTTCGTGTAGGAAGTCTTTTAAAAAATGGCTCACTGATTCGTAAGTTATGTGTCCACATACAACTATATGTCTGAAAACATTAACAGTTATTATAATACCACGTAAACAATCTCCACTCAAGGTGCATCTACAAAATTAATTTGCATTTTGAAAAACAAAGAAAGAAGCTTTGAAGCGAATTCTCGGAAAATATCAAAAGCTTTTCAAGTTGATTTCATTTTTTGGAAATGCAAAATTGAAATTGATTTACAATTAAAAGCTTAGTGTCTTTGAAAGTTAAATTTTACAGTGGCTTGAATTATTCAGTAAGCAAATTTTAAAAGCTCATCTTAAAAGTAGAGGAAAAGACAGAAGTAACAGCAATTTGAAGTTTTATTTAACACCTGGGACCAAATGGAAGTAAGTGATAATAAAAATCGGAACAAACAGGTCTCGACAGGGTTAAACAAAACGATAAGTGATAGAAGCGTGAAGAAAATGCTACAACAATGTTAACAACGTCTTTATTTTGCGGCCAATTCAGTAAAACACGATATAAAAATAATTTAGTGTATTTTTTTTATTTAATTTAAATTTAATAAAACAAAGACGTTGTCCTAAAAATAACCTCCATAATTTACTACACGTTTTGTTCATTCGTTTGTGGGTTTCCACTTTGATTTAAATTTTAAATTATTTGTTTTTTCAAAACAAAAAAAGTTTACTCAAGTTTTAATTCTCAGCCACAAACAAATGAACCTTTATCTAGAAAGCTCAGTTTCGTTCAGGATTTGTGTAACTATCTACCACACTAAAAATAATAATTAAAAAAAAAACAATGAGACGACGACTATGGGTGGGGTCAATGGGGTCGCTTGCAGGACAGGACATATACTAAGACATTGCTATGTCTGTTGGGGGATATACAACAGTAAGGTTTACAGCATACATTGCGGGGAATAACATATAGAATACGTCTGTGTTGTCATGATTCCGGACAAAGAAGGTTTAAGCCGACCGTCCACCGCCAGCTAAAAAAAGTTACTTTAGTTAAGCTTGCGTAGTTTAGCCAGTTTTTCAAATATGCGCGTCAACCGCAAACTATTGCAGCTAAGCTAACATGTATGAAAAACTGGCTCAACTATGCGAGCAAACTAAACTGTCTTAGTTTAGCTAGCAGTAGACGGTCGGCTTTACTTTTACCTAGACACAGTAAAGAGAAGAGAAAGTTTCAATAGGTAGTTTTTTTGAGTCATATACCGTTGCATAGTAACACCTAATGTTGGTATCGAAGCTAAAAATAACACAAATAGACCTTAAACATTCGAAAAAAGTATCGCCCATTTTTAGGTTTGGTAAAAATCTAAATAGGTACTACTTTTAAATGGGTTCGACGCATGCTATGGCGTTTTGTTGCCTCGTCATAAAGCAAATACCTAATAAAAAAATAAGAAATCGTGACTAAATAAAATTAACAATTAGGTAAAAGGTAGGTATATTTCAACCAAGTGGGCTTTTTATTTGTTTTCTTTTAAACTTGAATTCGTGTCGTGTGATAAGTTTGAGACCTTTTCAAGACGTTAGGAAACGTATTACAGATAGTAATATCTAACAAAGTTGAATCTAACTATTCTGTTACTTCTAACCAATACCAACATTAGCTGCATCTATTGAAATTAAATTCCTATTTTTGGTCAATACACTCAATCTACACAACTTTTACTGTGTGTAAATAAAATCGTGTAAATCATACCTATAATAAAAGGATTTAAAGCTTGCGTCTCAGTACAGTTTATGTATTTAGGATACATGTATTCACGTGGCCAAGATATGTACGTTAATTAACTGTAATTTCTGTTCGTATAATATGTAATGTTCTGAATCTAGATTCGCAATTCTTAATAAGTTCACATCGACACTGTTTGGTGACCACTTCGTTTGTTGAAAGGTGATAGTCGACAGTCCGTATAATGATGGAGGTTAATGTTGTTAAACAAATAAAAACAAGGTCCAAATCAGAAAAATCATAATATAGTAGGTAGTAGTCAAACAGGAAAGTTAAACAAAACGATGCAACAGCTCTACTTACGTTCATGCATATCTAGTATTCATCTAAGGTGTGGCAAAGGAACTGATTTCATTTTTATTATTCATAAAAACAATTAAATCTTTCTACCTTTTATCTTTAATACGTTCCCATAAACATTGCAAACAATTTCCAAAATCAATTCAAAAATTTTATAAAATGATTCGTGTTTCATTGCTAGGATGATGTCGATCATGTTAAATGATATGTTCATAAAATCTAAAACTAATTTTGCGTTAAAAATGTCCTCAATGCACACAGCCTTGCCACGCTCTATGAATATATTTACGTAAATACATTACACTAAAATAACCGAGGGGGTCGACTCAAAATTACATAACAGATCATAAAACATTAAAGAGGGTCAACATTAAGAATACAAGTACAATAACAATAAGTAGACGTGCAGGCAAGGATACAGTCGGAGCGGAGACGGACTGGAGGATCGGAGAGCGGGGGGGAGGGGCAGGGCGCGAGCGGACGGCGCTGTGGCACGCTAGTGCCGGTAGCGGGGAGGGGCGGGTGGCGGGAGGGGAGGTGGTCGAACGCCGCATCAACAGCGCCCCCCGAGGGCCGGGCTGGCCGCAGCCGCGAGCCGCGCCCACAGAAAGGAGCTGTCGACGCCTCGCTTCGTATCGCACACCAGAACTCCAACAACGCACTACGGTACGATACCACTCAACATTTAACTCTTCATAACTAAGCTTTACGTTAACATTCCTTTACTTTACGTACGTTTACTAACAGAACATAATCATGATACCTATAATGACGAGCGATAACACTAGCCACTATCTGCTGTTCACTATTCAACTGAACTCAAATCAATTCAAAGGTAATTTACAATCAATATATCGACTCATAAAAACAAAGACAACTCGCGGGACTTGCGTCCCGCCAAGATAAGTGAGAACACAGAAGCGTGCTAAGAGAGGAAAAGGAAGAATAGATGTCACAACACGGAACACATTCAACGGAACGGAGTGAAGACAGCGGCTCACCTGCGTCCCCGCTCATTCTTGAGGGTGCCGCCATACTTGGGTCTAGTGCCGATTAAGTCAATTATCTCTGGGATACAACTGGCAAATATCGCCTAAACGCCGACAGACAAAACAAGACGTTCACATTGATTCGACCGGCGAGCGGGAGGCGAGCCGCCGGCGCTGCTGGCGGCCGAGCGCTCGGGCGGCGGCCGAGCGGCGGCGACTCGCCTCCGACAGCCCCTCTCTGCGGCGAGCGCGGGGCGGCGGAGCGAGCGCGCAGGCGCGGGCGGCGGCGCGGCGCGGCACTGGCTGTGTGTCGCGGGACTGTGGCGAGTGCCGGAGCTAGCGCTACAGCGTGGCGACAGGCATCGTGTGCAAGCGAACAAACCAAACACTACTTCATCGACAGCATTACAAAACTTTACATCGGCTCTCTCCAGATCTAGTCTCGTTAGAAAGGATTAAAAAGCTCAACGGTATCTCGAGTAAAATTTACGAAAAAAGGCATGTAGTAGTGCGTCGGTCGACCGCGCGCCTGTCTCTCTAGTTCGGGGAGAGGGGCGCGGCCGCCGGGAGCTAACTCTTCGAGCATGCGCCACGGCACCGAGAGACCGATTCTAGTGAAGGATTAATAAATTTCATTAGCAAACTCCGCATTCAATCAACCAAGATCGAAACCGTGAGAGGTAGGAAGGCAGGAAGCCGCGTGGAGCGGGGGCGTGAGAGCAGGGTACCTGCGGCGGACGTCCTTGTTGTACCGGCCGCCGTATTTGTTCCGCTGCGCCGCCAGCTCCGTGATCTCGGGGATCCAGCTGGCGAACACAGCCTACGATACACAGCAAACACCGTAAGGTGAGTGGCCGCGCCCCCCCCGGCCCGCCCCCGCGCGCCCGCCCCGCCCCGCCCGGCCCGCGTACCCTCGCGCTCGCACAAGGCTGTGTGGCTTGAGTGTCGTCTGTCTGCGTGGTGGCTGTGGCTGTGGTGTGGGTGTGCGGGACTTGGGTGCCGTGCCGAGCTACGCTAGCGGCGGGAGCCGTGACCGGCGCAAGCCGTGACGGGACTCGTGACCGGGTGCATGCAAAGCCTAAGGATACATACGCTAACTAATCGATGAACAGAACTTAAAAAGAAATCGGTTCGACCGGTACCTAAACTAAAAACGGTGGGCATTCGGTATAGACGCTTGGTAGAGCGCGAGCACGGGCCGGCCGAGTCGGCGGGCTGCGCGGCCAAGTTCGCCCCGGCGCTACTACGAAGGTAATGCAGGGGCGACGCTCCGCCCGCTTCCCGCCGACGGACCCGCGCGTGAACACGAGTAGATAACACAATACATCTGACGGCACTGAGCAAGCTTTCTTATACGTGATGATTTATTTCACTTTATCTTCGAGAGCTCGGGCGATTCATGCCGAGCGCGGCGCGCGAACTCGCTTTTGCACCGCGTGATGAATCGCCTTCACTTTCGACGATCACTTTATTTATTATCAAACGGATACCTTTTTCCATGTTCACGCTTCAGCTCGCCACTGTACTTGGACCTACTTCCTACCAGCTCTATAATTTCGGGAATGCTACTAGCGAACATTGCCTGCAACAGACCACGGTGTCGATCGAACATGGAGTCCGGGCGCACGCGGACACCATCGAGTGGTGCACGACAATGTCCACCTCAAGTTCGGTTTATACTCTCTAAGATGACGCTGAGTCGTAAAGTGTAGCCGGTAGCGGAGCGAAATAAAAAATAAAAGGAAGTAGTGTGTGTCTACCGGTGATGTGAGCAACTGAACACAGCCAGGCGTGGTGCGGCATGCATCGCGAGGTGGGAGGGGTGGGACGCGGCACCGGGCTCGCCGGGTGGGCGCCGGGCGCCTGCGCAGCGCACGCACTCGCGACTCGCGCGACACTATCTCGTCTCGGACCAGTCCCCATACACTCCAATAGTCTAAGCGCGGCGAGACAGATCTTCCGGCAGCATATTCGCGGTGAGTATCACGTAACAAAGCAAAAGAAAAACAAACAAAATACACCCATGCAGCCGCTCCAAATAAAGCGTATTAAGTGTTTGGCGATAGTCGAAAGATGCTCCTTCGAAGCCGAGAAGGTAGAAGATGGCACATCAAGGGCGAAGAGGCGACCGCCCGGGCGGGGCGCCGCTCGGCGTCTCCCGAGCCTCATAATGTCATGCTATCTACACGTGGTGCACTAGTCAGGCTTACAATCATTCAACGAGCTGTGCGATAAACCACTTGTCTAGCAAGTCCCATGTGAACTATCGAGTATACTTTACACTGCAAATGTTTGTTGTATTTCCTTTTGCTTTGTTATTTATTTAGCTTTATGCAAGGAACTGCAAGCGTGGCGTATCGACTAAATAGCCGCAAGTAAAAGCTACTTGAAAATTTAATTAAATTAACGGGTAAATTACATAATTTCATCTTACTCATTATAAAGAAATATTAGAGACTTGCCTCTCCTTGCAAAGATAATTCCATAATTATTGAATTTAAATTTAGTTTCATTAAAAATTAATTCATTAGAGACATAGAATAGATAGAATAAGTGAAAGTGAAACTTACCAAGCCAACGAGGAGAAAAAAAACCAAAAACGTTCTTCCAAGTACTGTGTGACAGAAGACGTCACCGTAACCTACGGTGGACATGGTCACTATGAGGAAGTACACACATGTCCAGTACGAGAGCTTCTGGGCGTTCTCAAAATCTAACGGATCTCCGGAGTTTTCCAGCTGAAATGCACAAATACACGTATAAAACTATTTTGTTTATGAATAACTTATTTCGAATAGTGTTTGTTGGGCTTAGTTACTAGCCCCACCGCATATAGCTAAATACTATAATTTTACACTATGTGACTGTCTATCAGACCTGTACAAGCCCACTCGGCAGGTGGTTACCACGGGTAAAGTAAAAATATTTTGAATTTTTCGGAAAATATAATCATGAAAAGGATCATAATAATTACTATTAAGGCCAACAAAAAAGTTCAATCACACATAAAATGGACATGTTATATTTTAGTTGTGTCGACCTAATATTGAACTGACGATCTGATCAATGTTGAGATGGCAAAGACATAAAACATCTCTTACATAATTATTTCCTGATCTGTCCATGATTGACTTGCTTTCAGTTATGTTTAAGAGTAAAACATATCAATACACGAATACATACCAAATGAATAATGCCGGCAGCGGTCAGCCACACTGATATAAATATAGAAACTAATTGCGCCAACCGAATTGAGCTCGATGTTTTTAATATATTGAGGTATTGCAAAATGTCAGGCACGGTCATTAAGCGTAGAGCTCTGAGAAATCTCAGCCCTGGAACAGAAAACATGCAGTGTTTAGTATATTGACTTGGATTTATTACGGATTCGGTTTTATTTTATGTTAGAACTATTTATGTGGGACCAACTCTGTTTTCGAAAGATTTATAGTATTAAATTGGTCCAGGTATCCTAGGTGTTGAGAAAGGGCTGTTGTTTCATGTACATGATAATGTTGAGGAGACAATATTCGCTCTATTCTTAAGTTATATGCTTATACTGTTCAAATACACGGAGTACCTACTAAAAAAATCTTGAACTACTAAAATTGTAACAATGGAATTTGTTACTCTAACTTCACATTATAAAAATTATATTAGAATGTAATAATGTCGATATACCTATATCTTAGAAAAAAAAAACTTTTCAATTTAGAGGATTTTTTTATCTAACATGTTATTAATTTAAAAAATAAAGTAGTATAAAGGTTACTCACCTATCCACGTTCTATCCAGGTATATTGATACAAAGGATGGGGGTATCGTGAAATAATCTACAAATGAATACATCTCGAGCATGAACCATAGTTTGTCACTAGCTGCTATAAACTGAAACAGAAATAAGATCACATTACACTTTATAAAAAATTACCACCATCTCACATTTATTTTCACAAAAAATCTAACGACAAGCATCTCTCCTAAACGTACGTGCTTATGGAGACACATATTGTACATGCAGAAACATCAATACAGAAAATAAATACTGCAGCTGATACAAACATTTAATTTGTACTGACAAAAAAAAAACCAAGCGCTTAGCTAGGTACTGTACCAATTTAGCCGTCATGGTTTTACATGAATTACACATAGATCATGGAGAATGGTGCCATTGAGACGTGGTCCGTAGACTTGTCTATCGAAGCAGCAGCGCGACTGTAGAGCTCTCTGCGGTCGAAGCGTTCCGCTGACTGGCTGTAGCCTGCGTCTATGCAATATCTGTCTATCTTCCATAAATCTAATCAAGGCACAACAAACCTTATTTATACGAGTAGGTAGGTATATTTTCAATATAATCAAGTCTTGTTATTTATCATTTACACAAATCGGTTTTGCTTACCGTAAAATAAACTGTCTTGATTTTTCAACCGTACATCGTAATATATAAGAGCTCGAAATTCGTTTTATACACCTATACTGGGATTGGAAGAGTCTGGTATTTTTCAAACCAAAGGATGTTTTATATCTTAGAACATTCGAAATACTTTTTTTTTAGAAGACAACTTTATTTATTGGCTGTTTTGGTGTGTACAATATATTGGCACCCTTTCAAAATTGGTGAACAATAGATTACTCTATAAAACCTAACGTACTTGTGTTTGATAAAAGGAAGCATGTTCAAAGCTAAGAGACTTTACAAAAGGCATCATTACGGACGATTATAGCAGCGTCTAAGAAAAAGATATTTATGTGACTGTACAGTTCAACGCTAAAGCGGCAAAAAGGGCCTTTGCATCGGAGCACTAAGGATGAAATGCGGACCGTTAGTGTGGAGAGGAAAACCTTTCAGAACCACTAACGCTACGTTGCTTATAAGACAATTAAGGAAGCTTTTATGGCAGTTCCCAAAGAACCACGTATGCTATTAGGCTATCGTAGTTGGGGGTAAGACTAAACCCCTTCTTTTACCTACCGAAGTCATCATTGCGAATGAATTTGCTAGAATGAGATGAGATCTGAAGTTATGAACAACGGAACAACTTACTCGTATAAAAAAGTAGACCATAAAAAATATGTTAAAGGCAAGGTCGATTTGCTGAGTAATATTGTCGCTCCATTTCTGGCATCGCTCAACCTCTTCACTGAAATCAAACATAGTTTATATACCACATATAAAAATTCTAGGACGACAACATTTATAAACAGGTTCACGTTAAGCCATTTCTCTAAATATATTCAGCTGACAAATAAACAAAAGCTACATTTAGTACTATATTCAGCAAACAGTTTCGACCACATTTATTATGAGTTTTGACTCACGTATTCCTTGAATTCAGCATTATCAAGATTAGTTAGTTAATTAATATGTTAGCGATGCATTTTATTCAAAATTTATTTGGAAAGTTTATTACCTGGACGCGTCAATGAAGTAGATGATGAGCGATGCTATACTTAGGATAAACACCAACACTACCTGAAATATAAAACAAACACTTTTTAGTAATCTCGATCAAACAACAAACTATGGATTTAAAATTGACCGGAGTTTACACAGCCGGTCATTAGGTTCATCAAAGTATATTTTTGAGACTTTAATAAAGCAACAAATTTACTATCAGCATACACAAATAATAAAAGGGAATTGAGATAAATCTCTTTTGGGTTTTTTATTACCCATTAAAAAGCTAATCAACTTGGTATCTTAAAAATATAGCCCTCAAAATGTACATTCAAAAAGCCTTAATATACAACCTTTCCTCATTGGTCTATTTAATTATCCTGTCCAATATCTAGCCGTACCGTTGCGACGGATGGAAATCAATTTTCGTTATGGAAGACGTTGATGGATGACCCATTAGCAAAATATAGTCCTATCGGTTACAAATATGTTAGACTTTTGATTGATATCAGTCATCTATTGTTTTTTATCCAATTTTTTTATGAAACATATTTCTTAATAACAGTGTTTAATTTATTTTAGTGAGAACAAACACCGGCTGCATGTCTGATATTTGTATTGTTAGGTTCACTCCTAAATCTATTTTCCGGTGTTTATCAAGTGTTCAAATAATAATAATAATTGTCATTTCGTTGTTACGTGTAATCCATTAATTTAATACACTTTTGGAATAATAATAAATTAGGTATTATTTACTTATAGGTACACTACAGCTTCTTATTTCTGCAAAAAATTGTGCATTCTTTTAATAGTTAGCTTAATTTATTGATGTTTTTTTCTATGTAGACAGGTAATATTAAGATGGTTGAGAAATTCTTCCTTAATGACCACAACCATATCCAAGTTTAGTATGCAATAAAATCCACCATTCCTTATAAATATTCCAGTGGTCCAATTGTGCAATAAAAATTACTTCCTTCCTTTTAGTACATACTACGATTAATGGCTGCCTATCGACCTTAAATGGCCATAAAATGCTCAATAAACTAAATTAGTATTCTCAAGGTTGGGACATCCTACACCCCATATAAATTATACCGACTTATTCCAGTTCTTTATGAGTTCGTGTATACTCGTTAATATTCGTCTTATGAAACGATGTTGCATGAATCAGCTGTAAAAGGCATCATAGGCGTTTGGTGAATACCTATTAGCAGTACAATTCCTAGTACATATTTGATTTAGTGGGAGCTATGGGTTCATACGCAATGACCTCACTAAATTGTAGGATGATATCACGGTTTCGTATTGATTAGAATGGGAGTGTTCAATGGTTTTGTGATGTTATGACTAAGTATGATTACAGACAAAATGTAGGGTATAGGTACCTACATTTCTATCTTTAAAACGTCAAAAGTTTTTACGTGTACTTCGCAAGCAATTTTTTATTTCATTTTCGTATGTAGGTACAGTATTTTCATTTGAGTTTAAAATAACGTAGCCATGTTCAATTTAATAAATGCGTTTGTTGTTACATAAATAACTCGTACAGCAGATGGAAATTGATGTAAATTAGATGCTTCCTTGCGTTCATTCGTTGAATACAAAAGCATATTGATTCAATCATTTTATGATGATCTGAATACACAGTTTAGAGTCCGGTATAATCTTTAAGATTGTATAAGAACATCTATTTTAAAAGTTTCAATTGTTGTTTTGCCGAAATTCAATAATTCATTAGAAAGTGGGTATATCTTTTATTTGTAAACTTATTTGCAAATAAAAATGGTCTATTCCACTTTAATCAACTGGGTCATCATAGGCGACTCTTTAGTGTCCCTTGATCACCTGCGTATATAATCACGTGGGTGTTCATAGGGGACCCCGGTAAATTTATTATTTTTGTATCCTTAAATCACCTTAAAATAAAAATCAAAAATACAAAAAAAAAAAAAGACTTCCTACATACTTATGTAACATGTAAACCGTATAATGCGAAACAAGGCCTTTTGATTATATTGTAAACAAATACCAAGAGATAGTACATTTCTTTCATGGCTACATTTGTAATTTTCTTGAGTTCTGAGATTCTTTATACTCTACACATCGAGTGTGTAATCGCTTAATGAGAACCTTGCTCCACTACAGTAATACAAGAATGTTTCTTAAGAAAATCTTGAAGAACCATTTTCAAGACAAATAATAAAAGAAGATCGTATGCATATATCTACGATTGATCGACAAATGAAGTTAGTTCCATGGTATCGAAAGTTAGTCAATTACAGTCAATTCAAATTCTCGGACAAACCATATCTATTAAGAGACTTTGTAGAAGTGATTTCAATAAGGCGCACAAGTTTGTCTAGATAGTCAGGATGCAGCCAAGGATCTAAGATTGCCCCCCGGTTTCTGAAAGGCTGATCAACTGAATATGTGGTCTAATGAACTGTACACGACTGTAATTGGTTGACCAAAAGACTAACAACCAATCACAGCGCTTAACATGAGTTTTGACAAGTGATTAAAAAATTATTGTGTTAATCAGCCTTTCAGAAACTGGGGTATGACAATCAAACTGGGTACCTTCCAAATATTATAAAAAAGGCGAATCTACAATGTATAGGTAGGTATAGTCATGTAAAGATGGATGGATGGATGAATACATCAGTCTGAAACTTGTGCTACTATATTTTTCATGCTGAGTAATGAGGTTCCTCATACTCTGAGAGCAAAAACCGTGACAGGAGCCTACGTGACATGGGTGCTAGTGACTCCATTCTTCTAGATAAATCATCCAATATTAGCATAGGTATGGCGACCGACATATTGTTTTTCCGTCGTTAAACTAAGAAGAGTTGTTCTTCTCTGTGGTTTTACTATTTTTCTGATACCTAAATAAGCGGAATTTGGTGGTATAATCAATACTAAGTACGTGGAGGGGCAAGAAGCTTTATAAAAAAAACTTACAATAATACAGTCATGACATTGACTTGAATAGTCTAGAAATTTGTTTTCTGGGAATATTAGAAAGAAAAAAAAGTATTTATTGTCACACCGAAGAGCGCGCACAACGGCTTTTTAACTAAACATAATACAATAATCTAATATATAAAATTCTCGTGTCACAGTTTTCGTTGCCATTCGGGCAACAGCTAGTTATAGTATAAAATAAAAAATACAACAAATTTAACATAATAAATTATTATAATTGTACACTTGACATTGCACGCCCATTGTATTATTACAAAAAGCTCGCCTATGATCGTATGGAACGTTAAATTAGTTTTTCTGAACCGATTGGATTTAACTGTTTTTGTTAAGTTTTCATATTGTGTGTGGCTTTATGTAAAAAGTAACTGTTGTTTTTATTAAGTCTTCGACGAAACTTGTAACCGAACTCCTGCATTAAAAGTAAAAACAAATAAAAAAGATGTTGAACAGAATAACTCAAAAAGAACGGAACCCTTTTTTGACCCTTTTATATTTCGTAAAGAAAGTTTAAAAACCGATAAAATGGTCTCTTCAAATAATTCCCGCCATTTCATCAAAGCTTGAAGTATTAGAGGCCAACTTTCAAATTGAACTTGTCACTTAAGTGTTCTGACTTGGCAACTTGCCGATAACTTGGCACTTGGAGAAACTACCGCTTGTGGGGTATACAACCTCATAATAGGTTTTCAAATTGATTTTTATCGGGAAACATTAACTTTAAGAGCGACGAACTTGCTTACGAGGTTCAACTAGAATACCTAGTGACGTTTGAAGAACTCGCTCTACCGAACATACGCTAGGCCAAGTAGAAGCACGTGCTATTATTACAGTATACTGTATGTTCCACTTTTCCTATTTCACTAGTACTTAGTTATTAAAACCTGTCTTCTATCTATACATATGAAATACCTACATAGGTATTTCATATGTATAGATAGAAGACAGGGTCAAAAAGGGGTAGAAAGTTGTTTTTAGGGTGTTTTGCATCGAAGTTGATATCAATACTCCTTAGTATTTTTGATTTATATTATTTTGAAACATGTTTGAAAACTCAATTCGATTTTATTCAAAAAACGTTGAACATTGGTGCTTGGTAAAATGCAATACGCTTGAAAATTGGAATCTCAAAAATCATTTTCGACTTCTACACGGACGAAGTCGCGGGCAATAGCTAGTATTAAAATATATTTACCTAATATAAAACATTTTGATTAGGTAGTTAGTATATTCTGGCTTATAAAGTTCGTTTATTGTCTAGTAAATAGTAATTAATTATTTTTGAACCAGACATAAAACGTCCTTAACTACTAACTTAACGGTCAAGGTCTGTCATGAAAATTATGTCTACCTAAAACCCACTGTTTTCACGAAACTATAGGGTTGTAAGTTACAACCCTATACTTTGGAGAAAACAGCACGAATAGGCCAAAGTTTTTAACATAGATAGAAGATAGAAAAAAAGAGGTGGAGCTAAGGAAACTTTTCTATCTTTGCTTTTTTTTGTTATTTTGTAACCGGCAAGCAATCAAATCATATTACGAAGGTGATACTTCTGCGTGCGTGCGGCGTATTCGGGCACGACCTACATACACCGTGGCACTACCATCGCTAAAATTCGTTTTTTTTTTTTAATTGTACAAAGTAGATAAATACAACCCAAGTATCCGGGATATAAGGAAATGTGACGAGTTATATCTGTTATTAGATTAGAATAGGCCGAGGGTGCACGCAGCAAGGCTAATCCATTTAGTGGTCGATATCCAATTACTGATGCGGTGGCGTACGAGGCAAGGTTACCGCCTTGACTTGAGAAACTTATTGAGATTTACTCCTCTTTAATGTATTTTCGTCGGATGGCGTCAGGTAGGCCCATGGCTAAATTGCTGCGGCAGCAAATCAATCGATTTGCGGGGCTTAACCGTACTTGTCACGGAATTGCTTCCTAAGGGAAATTCATCCTTTGCATATTAACACCTTTTTGAGTAAGGATCACTTCTAAGCGTTTACAGTTCAAAGGCATAATAGTTATATAATTTTAACTAGGTAGGTAGGTTCATGTAATATAATTGATTTCTTTACAATAAAATGGAAGTAAGAAAATTCAGTGTTGAATCGGCTATAAATAATGTTTTTGAAGGTTATGAACACGTCCAGTGGTGGCCACTTTCTTCATAAAAAAATACTAATTAAAACTAATTAAGAAAATAATCACGCTCGTAAATTATATTGAAGTAACAATATTAGGCTTTAGTTTTTCTTTAATAAAGGGAAAATTTATGATAGGTATACATTGTGGTAAACAAAAAGGCTAATTTATTACTGGCTTATTAAAAGGTTGTTGATCCTGGTTAGCCGTACCAGGGTACTATGTTTTTGAGCTAAATTGTTTGTAAGAGAAATAAAATACTTTTTTAATAATACGCAGTTTTGTAAAAACTAATTATTTAAAGACTTCTGTTTTTTTTGTTATTACAAGTCACTAAGATTTAAGATTATAGAGAGTTAATATTGTTTACACTGGAATAAAATTATAATATCTGGATACATAATGTTACATTTTTTAGTTTTATTTAAAAGGAACAGTGTAGTATGTTTTACTGTGTAAACAAGTGTAGCCTACAACGCTTTTCACAAAATCCGTGTAATATAAATATACAAAAAATTAAACGCTAGGTTAATAATACATAATTATATTAAAAACTAAAATTAGTATCATGCCCTATACAATAAATTGTTTATTTGAAACGAAGAAATATCGTTTAAAGTGGGCAAAATTAGTAAATAACTGATTACCGCAAGTATAATGTATAAAACAAGCGAACTACGCTCCACATCGAAATACGTTTTATTCAGCCCACTGAAAATACTTCCTTTATCTTAGAGTTTAATGGAAATTTCTACCCACGAACCAGCGGGGCGGAAACTTGAATGCTTAGCGTAACGTTATTTTGTTTCTTTAAACATTTTCTATAAAAGTAAAAATGTATGTACCTATTTGGGAGTGTAGCAAGCTGCGGTTCTACACACGAAATTTGCTTTTTAGACATTTTGGGCGTTATTACGCATTGGATAATGATGGTAACACCTTAGGCTGTGGTTTTAGATCTTACACCAGTATTTTTGAAGATTCGTAAGACCGATTTTGACATAGATTTTAGAACTAGAGACCATTTTAACATGAGGCCCTTATTTTAAATTTTCGACTTATTTGCTTAGCAGATTCTCCATTCCATTTTTTAAAAAGAATTTGTGTTCTGAATCTGTTAAGCAGTTGCTAAACAACATTTAGATTTTTATGAATCTAAAGATTTTAATGGGTCTAAGAATAAATGTAAGATTTAAATATTTTCTAAAAAGTTAAATCTATGTAGGTCACTATGATTTAGTTTCTCCTAATTTTTGTCCAAGTCTGTAAAACAATGATAAGATAACAAAATACGTATTTTCGCCCAGCAATTTACCCACTTCACAACCCTTACATGTTTAGGGCGAAAGTTCTTGAAAAATACAGTAAAAGAGGAAAGTATACGTTACGGAGGTTCTTTATCCATCCCCTTTGACATCCCAGATGCAAAAATTGCCTATTTTGCTCTCACAAATACGGAGAAAAGGACACACTTGAGAATTAATGAATTTTGATAAGAAAAATGAAAGGTCAGGGAAAACTTGTCTGGAACTGTAATAAAAATATAATAATCGGATTCGGGCAGTAGATTCGGCTTTAAGCAGACTATTTTGCATAGTCAGAAAAATCCTTAAAAGACTACTTGTGGGTCATAATAAAAATATCAGGTATCTGAACTTTTTTTATGCCGAAAAGTTTAATAAATGGGTTAGGTGAATGGAAGAACATGAGTACCTACTTTTTTTCTAACAACCACAAAAGGGTTTCAAATAAATGTAGATATGCAAAGTGTCAATCGTATAAATTCAGAAAACGTGTTGTGCTGATGGTAAGTATTCAATAACTCAAGTGGTAATAAAAAAAAATGCATACTTTTTAAGAGTATTTAAATTCAAAACTCAGTTTAAATAAATATTTAAAATAGGCGATAGGTACCATTTTGAAATTATCAAAGTCAGCAGATTGACCAGTCACCGCAAGCAGCACCCTTTCACGAGTATGACACAAGGGTCAGCCATCACCTCCCTCGCCACATTACAGGGAAGGAGGCGACCCGACTCAAGACGCCACCGCAGGAAATGACAACTAAGGGAGCATGACAAATCTGTTGCTGGCTTAACAAACAAACATTTATTTGTCGCAACTCTATGACGACTAAGAACGCTTAGTTATAACGTACGATGTCTATAACATATCTTAGACGCAGACGATATTACGGACGGAAAAACCATTAAAACAACCGCAAACTTTGATGGTATAAAAATATTTATGTGTAAAGTTCCTGCTCGCGTTCGCAATTAACTGCGGAGTTGAACTTTCGTAATGTCGTCATGGCATGCCAAATACTTTAACAAATTAAACTCCAAAAATATTTACGTGATTTTTTGCATCGTTTAAAGTATAACTACAAAATACGTTATATCAGGCACCGAAATATCTGATGTAAGGTGATTGGTTTGTAATTTCATTTACCGATATCTTAGTTTAAACGTGTCAGCCTCGCACTAGTGTAACCCTTGCAGTATGAACTCCAATCGAAAAGCGCGAATTTAAAAAATGCTTACTTTATTTATTGGCTATAGACATTACTGACAGTTACCTTAGTCTATCTTGGATTAATCAGGATTAACGTTTCTCATTGGCCTACATTAAGGGCGCATGCTGACATTTCACTTAATCGACTTCCTGGTTTCAACGATATCTTCAAGGATATCACTAAAGTTATAAAATGTCAAGTGAGAAAGGTCCGATAAAGCAGAACCTAGATATTTGTCACAAGAAACTTTGCGGACTATTGTCAGATCGGATAGGACGATATGACGACCTCCTTTCGTGACAACTGACCTTTTTTGCGGACGGACTGACATCTGCAGAGAACTTTTCGAATTTTATCGTTTGGTTGTACCTATTTGTTAAAAGGTAAGGATTTACATACGATATAATGGATTTCTCTACGTATTTAATTCATATTACTTTACTTTTAATCTTCTTCTTCTTAACCTGTCGATAAATGGCAGCAGAATTATTTTTTCCGGACCAGTGCTCACTACGCGGACAGCATTATTTGTAGCGTTGTATACTTTCAATTGAGTGGTAGTATCTTGGTACTTATTTATATGAAATTGATCAACTTTCCTTTAACGATTATAAGTAGGTATTAGATGAGTGATGGAAAACTGAATAATATTGATACCACTTATATTTATAAAGAGCCATGTGTCCAGATATTTCAGAAACGTACATGTTATTATTTTTAATTAGCAGATACAGTAGCCGCAGTAATTTTATGGCTAACGTAAACATCCTTCCTTAATTTAAAATTATATCATTCGTGAGTATTAAATTATTTCATGTTATATTTCTACATAGGGCTTAAATACATTTAGTAATATCTAAAGAAATTAATAGCATGTTTATATGTTAGGGGAGTAAAAATTTATTAAAAACATAACAGTTTTTTTTATTATATCACTGCTGTAAAAAAATGTTATTTCAATTGCAAAATATATATTTTTGACTACGACCAATTCGTATCTAATTCCCCATAATCAGTAACAAATATCATTCAATTATATGACTCTAAATTTTGTCGTATCTTCAACTTCAGATGAAAAGATTATTTTTCATCAATTATGTGACAGATGAATGAATATCTTATTTGATCTTTGATATCAAAATTATTTATATGCATTTAATTCCATCGCTTTCATTTTGAATCATTAATAATCAAATTTTACGCAGTGCCAACGTTTTGATGGACTTATTTTACTCTATTAGCTGAATGATGTATCTTGAGTTACATGATATTAATGAGGCATGTATTATGATAAACTTAATGCGTCACGTTAAATTTATCATCGTATGTAGATGTTATAAATAGGACTAAATGATAAATAAATAAATAAATGTGGACAATTACTGGTGTTGTCATATTTATCTTTTTATTTCTAGCTACTTACTTTGGGTTCAGAGCAATGTATGACCGCACTTGTGCTATGGAATCAGAGACAACAAAGGTAACACAAATACCTAGATACGAGACAATGACGAAGTGTTTTTCTACATTGACCCGTCCGGGGATCAAGCCCAGGACCTCAGAGCTGGCGTCACCCTGAAAAGCGGTGTCTACGCCACTCGACAAAAGAGGTAAGCTTTATACAGTTAAGTTATATTTTTTGTATCTATTTATAATGATTTAAAACAATATATCTATTTATGTTGATTAATATCAAGCCTGGTTTTTTCTTTTAACAATTTAAAATTTGGGAAAATATTCTATTGGTAAATATCTTTCTTTAAATGCCGTAACATAATAATATTTTGATTATTTAAAATATGGGACAAGTATTGAGGTTTTAAAAAAGGCCACAGTTTCTCATTTGCAACATTCTTTCTTAATTGCAAGAAGTAAACACTATGAACGATAACTATCAACGTCTAGAACAATCGTGAACTCAAAGCTCAGATCAATACATGCACTAAAAACATTGATATATTAGCCATTAACGTCTTAATGGTTAAGATACCGCCCAGCTATAAAAGTGTCAAAGAATTCTTACGTATTAAAATCCAGTGGAACACAGCCGGCCCAGAAATACAGCCGGTAATGAAATCGAAGGCCATAAATCAGGCCATGGGACTTATAACGAGGTGTCGCCTGGTCTTGTTTCGGCCTGGCATCTCGATTGCAAATTTGAAAATTATTACGTCAATCCAGTATATGCGTTAACAAAATAGCTAACACATTTCGAAAAACTAGATTGTTTCGATGTTATGTACGAATAATAGAGCAATTTTTGAAGATTTATAGCAGTAAGGTGTAATTTTGTTTCTTATGATTTTTTGGAATTCTATTGATTAAATAAGAAGTTCTTTTTGTATAACACTATTTTGTTTAATTAGTAGGTACGTATTCAATTTAAGTAATGCTGAAATTCAAAAAGTCAAATTAATAGAGTATGCATGCGTTACATTAACAAACTAATTTCCTGATGTGTTTGAGCTGATTCGTCAAATTAGGATCAGATTAAATTACTACAATAATTGGTTCTTATGATGTCAACGGATGTTGCAAATGTTTTTAACAATATGCCTTATAAAGTCATCTTTTATCAGTGTGAAATTTTGCTTCCGAGCTCTATTGCAGCTAATATCCTAGATTTATTCTTTCATAATTAACTATTATGCTAATAAGAGTTTAATAGAATGAAAAACTACTATCGTCGGTGTTGCCCTCCGTGGAGTGAAGTGGGATCATTAAGAGAGCCTATCTACTGCGCTATCAAGTCATAGCTTGCGATTTTCAGTGAAAATGGTAATTAATTTTATAAAAAAATCCGCGTTAGTGAGACCAGAATAAATAACAGTCGTGACCTGTGTAACATTTATTTAGATTTGGTACATTGTCAAGTTTTATCCATACGTCTTTTTTATTTGTCATTTCATAATTAAAAACGAAGCTTTATACAGTTAAGTTATATTGATTGTATCTATTTCTGTTGATAAATACCAAGCATGGTTTTCTCCTTTAACAATTCAACATTTGGGAAACCATCTTATTGGTATATATTGTTCTCTAAATGCCGTAATATTATATTTTTTAATTATTTGAAATATGGGACAAAGATTGACTTTTCAAAGTTTTTTAGGCTTTTTAGGTTAACATTAACTAACTTAGAATTCGAGACTAGTCTGTGCTGACCTAATACTGCCATCTTGTAAATTGGTGGCAATATAGCTGACTTACATATTTCACATCGTTGAGTCAGTTTGCTCCTCCGCCTCTGACGCCTGTTACCCAATTAATGTACTTCATTTACAGCTAAAATTTGTATTCTAATAACTCTTCAAACAATCCACGTTTGTCTTGAATTTAGAAGAACATTAACGTTTATTATCCATAGGCTTATGATGTTAATTACCTGTTAAATGTTGTCGATAGTTTAGGATATGTTTGGGTAACGTTAACGTCAGCAACTATGATTAGTAGGCTGTTTAATCACCGTGAGCTATGTACGGCTTAGGATAATGGCTTAGGGATCAGTAACGGTGGAGTCGACTTTCGAAGGGTGATGGCTGTGACCCTATTTAAAGTGATGGATCGCTTCTCCCTGTAGAAAAGATAGGTTATATATTGAGTTATGAAAGCCAATGCGTGTTTAATTAAAGCTCTCTAGTTAAGCTTCATCAAAGCAGTCTCACGTATTCTATTTAGGTAATTTACCATTAACCTATGACATTTTATTTAGGTACCATATGTATATACATATGGTACCTAAACGTTAAGCCCAATAATTCATTTACATTTGGTTTTCAATTCAATGGTTTGCTTCTTAAAATGAGCGCGATAAGGATATTTATAACTGGGTCTACGAAACAAGTAGGTATTTTTTCGTGTTATCGGAGTTTAATTTAGTAGATATATAAATATTTTATTGATGGACCGACGATTTGAAGAAAGTGACTGGGAGCTGATGGATGAGGGCTGCCCAAGGCAGGAATGGTTGGAGATCTTTGGGGGAGGCCTACGTTCAGCAGTGGACGGCAATAAGCCGATACCGCGGAACGTTAGCTTAACGTTCTTATATCAGAGTGCAAGAGGTTAGAACTAAAACCAACAATTATTTTCAAGTCTAAGTCTAGAATCCCATTCAGGCGTCACCACAAACAGACGCTAGTATTTCACAAAAATAGATTTACAACCGTCAGTCTACTATTAAGTCATACAGGAACATTATACGGTTAGGTTTTATTACGTTTTCACAAGCAATTAAACAAAACGCACACTTTCGTTTTATGACGCTAAACTCGGCAATCCGGGATACCGAATGAGCAAAAATACAGGTCAAATGTAACCCCGTCCATGAGTGTAATGGGTTCCGTTAAATTATTAATGGCTGTATTTTTGCACGCTTTGTTTTTCTGGTTTTTCTACATACAGAGTGGATGAGATTTAAGCGTTTAATACTTACTTTGCCATTGCCATTGTCGTGTAAATAACGAGACCCAAATTTTGACAGTATTATTTATTTAATATTACACATTATGTACCTATATGCGGAACATGTGTTAATGTATGTAATTATATAGAATGGTGAACTTATATGTTAGCAGATTAAATATTATTGGTAAACAAATAAAAAATATTCGTAATTATGCGGTCCGAATATTTGTTATTAAATACGCATAATAAAAGAAAAAAAATTAACCTCAGACAGGACTCGAACCTGTTCTCGAACTGGTTCAATGCACGACCTCTGTAGCTTAGTTGGTAAAGCAACTGGAGCGTTAAACCAGTAGTCGCAGGATTGAGTCCTGCCTGAGGTTTAAATTATTCGTTTCTACTATATGTATTTAAAAACAAATAAAAAAAGTTTAGATGGTAGATTTTTATTACTCGACGAAAACAACTAAAGCTTATACAATAACTATATTATTACAGTAGCGATAAATATGAAAACCTCGCATGAAACGTTATAATAATATGTGAAGCAGTATAAACACGACCATAAATATGTTATTCGCATCATTGAAAAAATAAAATTGTTTACTGAAAACAAAAAAGGATCGAACTAGTTTGACTATCCAATTTAATTTCTGAAAGCCGCATTGACCTTTGAACATCTATTTAGTACCTAATATTTTATGGTCTTAATTTGACTTCGATTTTTCCTTTCGAATTCGATTTTTATAATTACATTATCATGTAAAAACAGGCTGCCTTACCCTAAATGCCACACCTAATTGTTGGGTGCAGCGAACGAACAAGTCTTACTTATGTTCTATGTCCATGTTACACTGTATGGCTATAATGAGGTATGGGTTATTTAAGTGCTTAAAATAGCCCTATCAGACTATGGTAAATTGCCTAATATCGTGTCAACAACTTATATAACAACTCACGCTGTAATGTACCTACTATTACAGCGTAATACTTAAAATAGTTATAACGTCTCTTAAACCAATAAACTACTCAGTAAAATAGATAGCTTTTAAGGATAAAATAATGATGTAGATTGCTTTAATTATTCAGCAACTTTTAGGGAGGAAAAAACCGACCGGCAATAGTTCGGGTAAGATCAAAGCAGAACTGTGAATACCTAACACTTAAAAATAAAAATGTCCATTCTTAGCACAATATTCATTAAAACATCTTTGACATTTTATTTTTATCCTATGATAAGTCATTCCGGAGGCGCGAAGTGGTTTTCGTGTCATTTTAAAAATAGGTATTCCACTAGCATATGAAAATCGTCTATAAAGAAGTTATTTTTAGGTTCGTTGGGTAATATAAACGTAAACAAACTTAAAAATTTTATTCATTTTGTTAAAAATAATATTTGATACGATATTTTCGGACATTCCGTTTCTAGAGATCCAGTGATGAAAGAGGAACTGAGCGATAAAAGGGTTGAACTGGGTCAAGACCGATCTTTACTCGTTAAGCGGGAAATAAAAAAAAGTTTCACTAAGTAGGATAGTAAAACTAAAAAATATATGACCTTCATTGTAGATTAAATAGGAGTTAAGACTTGCGGGGATTCAAAATCAAGAAAAATATTTTTCCGAAACTTAAACTTTGTTAGAATTGATTCTAGAACTGATTTAAATGCAAATTAAATGAATTCACAAGGAAAATGTGCTTGTAATTAATGTTTCCTTGTAATCCATTAACTGAACGTGTTGAATGTAACAATTTTCCCCTCTCAACGTCGTAACGGTATTTGAAGCCCACGTGTAACAGGGGACATTTACGAGTTGTTATAGGATTACACGAAGTTACGCTACCTAAGCTGTAAACAGGGATAAAAGCCACCGCTGCCCGGATAAATTCCTCTGAGTTTTATTCGTCAATAGATGTATGAAAGAAATAATCCTATTTGTGAGCTTCCATTTTTTATTTACTTTTTCCGTATCGATACGGATTTTACGCTCGTGATTTATTACCGGTGCAGGTGGGTTTAAGAGGCACGACAGTGGCGCTGGCGTGTTTACTTTTTCCCTTCATAAAAAGTATGAAATTCTGTAGAAACTTATGAAGTTTTATATAATCCGTTGAGAGCGGATGTGTGGAAAATGATTTTTAATCCGTGACACGAGTCGAGTGAGCGATCGTCATATATTTTTACTGATACATTGGTATGATAATTATCCTACATACACTTATTTGATCTTTTTAAGTATTAAATTATTTAAGTTTTAAATGGTTCATAGTAAGCTTATAAACTTACTGTATGTTACCCTGATTATGAATCTGACTAGCTATACACTCCATCTAATTTCACTTTGATTTAATAAATAAGTAGACACATTATAATTATATTTTTATTACCCGACTGCCAGAAAGGTTATGTTTTTCAGGCTCACTTGTATGTATGTTTCTAACTGTCTATGTATGTTTGTCTTTATGAACTCGTATCTTCCAAACGACTGAATGACATTGGTCTTAAAAAGGTGTAATAAAAAAACATTATGGAGGTATTCCGATTATATAATCAAAGTTCTGTAACTATATAATAGTACTGTCAAACTTGTTATTAAAAACATATTATTAAAAAAAACCAAAGCTACACTACAACTTCAGCCAAAAAGCGATCTATAAATTATAAAAACAAGTTGCCTCTTTTATTCTTTAAAAACCAAGAATTTAACAATTAACAATTAACAAATATTTTTTTTTTTCTTAATTTTTAGTACGTATTTTAGAGCCGGGTTTTCTAACATTTTTACTAACAAAAACTATACACACACAAACTTGCTCAAAACGTAAATATAGCAGATTCAAACAAAAATCTGTAATACTTTATGTAAGTCGGAATTTTAATTTCAGTTTTAATGTTTCAGTAGGAAGTGGGCATGGCATGAGCTTCCATTGTGCGGGATAATGCATCTGTGTACCTTTTGTTACTTGCCACATGTGAATGTTTTACGTACGCTGTATTATACAAATAGCCAATTTGGGTGGTACTATTGTGATTTTAATTCTTAATTATGTTTTGTAACTGTGGAGTTGTAATGGGTTGTGTTTAAAAATGATCATATTAATGGAAATAACTTTTTCTGTTAAATATTTATTTATCTGGTACCTAGGTATGTGTATCTTTTAGTACTAAATTCCATAAGCAATCTTATTAAAATTATAAATTCGAAAGTTTGGATGTATGAATAGATGTTTGTGACTCAATCCACATAAAACGGCTGAACGGATTTTAATAAAATTTGGTAAGTACATAGATAGTTTATTACCTGAATTAATACATACGCTATTTTTCATAATCATAATTATCACAATTTTTTATCAACGCGCGGGTCAAACCGAGGGGTGCAGCAGACCTTGTACTACCTAGCACTTAGTTCGAATTCAATACCAAACACTTACAATTATAGTCGCTTGTGTTCACATTTAAAAACAAAAATACAACACTCATCATATAATTCCACTTCATATATTGAATGCGATAAATAACAAAACTACTTTAAAGATCCATTAATGTAAGTCGGTATGGTAGGTACTATTGTGTAGATACATGTGAACACAATACACTCAAGTAATAGTACTCGCTCGCGACATCTCGATACGTTGTATCCAATATCTCCGAACTCAAGTTATCTGATACAATTCATTATTGACAATGCTTTTACTGGAAATACAAGCGAATTTCGAAGTATGCAGAATTTATGTAACAATATTTTTTATAGGGATAAACTCGCCACACATGGCACACAACTCCTGTAAGCCAGGATCAACAATGATAACCAATGAATACCACCGAGACATTACAATTGTGTAACTATCTGTTTGGTTCAAGACTCTTTTGTTTACTAATTCTTGATAGCTAATGTAAATTGCATAAAGTTAAATGTTTCAGTCTGGTTTCCGGTAAAGCAAAGAACAAGTACTTCAAGAGGTACTTGCCAAGGGCATAGAATCCATGAAGGTTTTCACTAGGTCAAAAAAGGTTGCTTTGCTTCGAACTTGGTACCTAGGTGGCATGTTAATGGTGCACAGGTAGTTTAAAGGTTTATTAAAATAAACCGATGTGCACTACACTCAAATATTAGACTTTTGGACTCGGTGTTAAACCATACCTGAATATACATACATTCCACAGCTACTCTATCTAAACAACATCAAATAAAGTACGTTTCTCGTGTCAATAAAGTCTAAAATCGCATGTACAATTATGCTGAGGCAATAACGAGACGATGTCGCACTCTGTGACACGACCGTTTCAAATATAGATCGGTAAATATAGAATGTATGTGGTACGAGTTAGCCGAGTTTTGGTTTTGATGATACGACGCCTATCTCCTATTGATTTATTAGTTATTTTATACAACAAACATTATGGTCAATGACATAATTAAACATTATAATTACTTTTAATTTAACATATGTTATGTGAACTTTATTACTTTGTAACTAGTTATATTCATCACTGTGATGGCTTGAATGACTATAATGTTCAACTGTGCAATCATTTGAACTTTGTGTATCTTTTAGGATATATTTTACTTTAGTTTATTTTATATTAATACTGTATTGTATAAGCTATTTAGTGCTGAACAAATTGGCCAGTTGTTAATTTGATAAGCGGGTTTATTTTCTAGGGTGTGCCAGCAATAAAATACAATCTACGATTAAATAATAATACCGGCCTATAAATGTCCCACTGCTGGGCACAGGCCTCTTCTCATGAGGAGAAGGAACGAGTATGGATCACCAGGATAGCTCATTGCGGGTTGGCGATTTCAGATTCCAATTTTTGGAATACAGGTTTTCTCACGATGTTTTCCTTAACCGTTTGCCAATTCTGTCTTAGAATAATTAAGAAAGTACATATAACTTTGAAAAAGTTGCATTGGTACTTGCACATAGTGTTTTCGAAGACACTTGTGGATAAAAATCTACGATTAGTGATTTTATTTTTAATTGCAACAATTAGCTTAATTTTTTATGACGCTCTTTCTATCTTAACCTTCAGTTTAACATTTCTGAACTAATGGGGGTACATACCAGACAACACCTGTTTTCAAAGACACGAGACACAATACCCTAATTCGATTTGATGATTAATAACATCGGCCTTGACGTCTACTTCAATTGTTTAACCGACTTTCTCACATTGTTGGGATAATCAATTGTATTGAATATGAGACAAACACGATGCAGCGAGTCTTATATATTTTTTTGTCTTATAAAATAAAAATAAAAAATTATCACGCTTTATTAAAAAAAAAACATCCCTTTATTTTGTCTAGCATTTTGCCACACTATGTTAAGGTCCGCTTCCAGTCTCACTTTTCAGCTGAATTTAGTTCATATGGATTTACTAGTTAAGAATAAATCCCTTGGTTAGGCAGGATTAATTCACTATTTTTGTATTATTTCCTAATTATTACTTATTTTATTTCATAAAAGCACTTAAGGATTCCAAAATTTATTACATTATTTTTTCGTCGACATCGTTTTTCGTCAGCCGAAAGAAGTTTATTTAATGAATTATTTTTAGGTACAAAAAGATGATGCATTAATGTGAAAATATTGTAACTAATTATTTGCATAGCACTCATAGCCGTGTGACCTTAGAGTAACAATAAGTAAACTATAGAGTCCGCCTAACAAGTATTAACTATAAGCACTAGTATGAACAAGTGAAATCATAAAATTTGTGTCAAAACAGAGCACGCCGTTTTATAAAAACTCAAAACCACATATTCTTTTAATAGTACAAAAACCATCCATATTTTCCCATAAACGTCTGGCGTCGCAGAGAAAATCACTTAAATTCCGTAAACGAGGATAGTAGGAGCTTACAGCAAAAAATTTGCTTATGCAGGGCACAACGGGTTACTAGCGAAGCGCGCGCTCTATACTTGTCTATGTATACTCCAAGCGTGTGACATCAGATTAATATTGAACTTACAGTGTGGGTGTTATTCAATTGCCGCCAATGATAATGACCTCAGATTACGTCACTTTTAGTAATTTTTGTCGCCGGTTTCAAATAATCACCTACAAAATACGAATTTACCTACTTGAGTGTATTAGAGCACTAAAATGCAAATAGACGAAAGAGAAAACAATAATATAGAACCAAATAAAAATAAAAATAATAAAAAACACAAATATAGGTACAAGTTTACCCGCCAGTCAACGGTGTTATTTTCGACTTCGATCTAAAGTTGCCTATTTCTGGAAATGGCCGGCGATGGGACATTCCGAGAACACAGTAGTTCCCCTAATTCACAACGACATACAGCTTTAGCGGAAAAGAATTTTCTTTTTGCCCGAGGTTGTATGAAATAGCGGGAATTGAGATTGTTCTTGTCTAGGCAATAAAGTAGAGGGAACTGGGGCAAAATTTGGATTTATTTTTTCATACGGCTGACTATGTCGCGAAAATATTCAGGTTTATGAATGTATGGAATATAAACATGAGATTAAAGTGGGGAATGTATGAAATAAAAAAACTTTATCATAGTTTGAGAAACCTCAATAGTAATTCCTCATATAAATATATTCAAGCAGACCGTAGGGGACCGGCCTATTTTTTTTTATTTACTGTCACATAGATTTATTAAAAATATATAAAACAGATATTAAAATGTTAGACAACGTTTCTTTTTATTACTTAAACAAACAATGAGGAAGATACAGTGAATGGAAATGTCGCGTGACGTCACTTGTAGCTACAATTTTTACCCACATGTGACATCACAAGCCCATTTCCTGAACTTTGTCATGTTTTATTGATTTAATAAAAATAAATTCGACATTTTTTTTCTTTTTTTTCTAGTATCTGGCGAATTAAATGGATATTGCCTATTCATACCCAGTCCGCACCCGTATTAAGTCTACTATATAATTGTAATAAAACCAGCCTATAAATGTCGTACTGCTGGGCATAGGCCTCTTCTCATGTAGAGAAGGCACGAGCATTGATCTAAGTCTACTGTTAGATGATAATAAATATTTCAGGCCACATATTATTTCAATACCTACTTTCTAGTCGTACTGATACGCGTTAGCACCAGAACACCCCTTATAGAAATGCCCGGGACGTGACGACACATAGACAAAAATATTTGGCTGCACCTAATATTTACATTAAGTACGCAATATAAACTACTGATGAATAATACATATTTTTATTGCTTGTTGCCCATAAAAGAAAGTAAAGTGTTGTAATTACATACAATTAGAAACTATTTAGTTTACCTAATTTAGTTACTAGACAATAGCGCGAAAGTGATGAAAGAAACAGGACACAAGTTACATAAAAACCGGCCAAGTGCGAGTCGGACTTGCGCACAAAGGGTTTCGTACCATCGTACATAACATATACATAACCTTTTAGTCACGTCCCTGAAATCTCTTGAATATTAATTTATTTTTATTTTTTATTTTTTTATTGTTAAAGCGGCAGTATTTTCACACACTGTGTGAAAATTTTAACCCTCTAGCTGTTACGGTTCACGAGATACAGCCCGCTGACAAATAGAAGAACGGATGGACAGCTTAGAGATAGGGTCCTGTTGGCAGCCTTCGGGTACGGAAACCTAAAAACTATCCCTCATTTGTTATCGAGTTATATTTATATTATAACTTTGGTAGGCTATCGTCTTGTTTGACGAAGAGAGAGACGAGTTTTCTTCTTTCTCTTCAGTAGGATATGATAATCTCAACTTATTTCGTTCTTCACAGTGAAAACAAATAAAGGGTATAGTGGCCAGTAATCTGCTGCTGAGGTGACGTCATACTTAACTCTATCCCTGACAGTTACAAACAGCTCTAATATCTAATGGCACATAAAGACGTCACTCGTAATAACTTGAGTGCTTTCTGTGCTGTGGAAAATGCCAGACGTACAATCCACCGCAAATCTTCGATAAAAAGGAATTGCGAATTTCAACCTTACTGCTCGGAAATAAAATTGCCTATATTAGCTACCACTGGATTGGTTTATTGTGCGTGATATATACGACTGGCGCCAGTATAGGATGTCATCCTGTTAGGATGACGTCACCAGTAAGGGTTATGTTACTGGCTGGAAGATTTGATACGTGATTATATTTGTAATAATTTGCTTTCCGAATATATGAATAGAGATTAGAATTTTTGTTGGAGACAACGTAATTAAATGAGATTAAAGGACGAACTTGTCTTATTTTGGTAGCCAGTCAGCCTTAACACAGGGAGAAAAATCAAAGAGTAACATATAATTGAAAATTATCAATCTCAGTTTTTAGCTTGGATTCCGGTTCCAATTCTCCAATTTTAAAAAATATTATTTAGAAGATCTTAGTTCTCTCAGGTTCTTTCAACAATCCACTTTAAAGAAATTCCAAGTTTATCTTTGGTTAATGGATAAAGGACATCAAGAGTACAAAGACATAAATTTACCTGTGTTTTTACTTTTTACTATCATGCGTAATTTTTTTAGGTAACTTAAATTTAATATCAGGCTCCGAAGGTTAATTTTAAAAACAAAATACAATCAAGTTAAAATGGTTGAAGTAATTTTAGAAGGATCAAAGGCTCAATAATCTTTGCTAGCATGTTATCTGCTGAAAATTTAGCTGTCTCACCAGTAGACACAATAGTAAAACAATTGAAATGTTCATATTATGTGACTCGGGAAAGGGAAGTGGTTAATAGACAAACTCTTTATCTTCATCACCACAAAAAACCCTTTAAAAGCAAATTCCTTCTCTTAAAAAAATTTCAGTAAGTAGGTAGTTGGTTTTCAAACCGATTTCACCAGCTAATGGATGACCAACCAGAAGTGGAATTTAATTCGTAAACAGACCTAAACATTCTTATTTTGCGTTTGTGTGGCGAAAATAAAACTGCTTTACTGACATTGAGTGATCGTGACTAATGTACCGTATTCGATGCTCGCCTGTAAACATGTTTTCCGCATACTTCTGAAATTTGATTATAATGATCCTTTTTGGGAATATAATGTCATTGGTTTTTAATTGTAGGCTGGTAATATTGGGTTGTTAAAAGTTTCTGAAAATGTACTATTTTCATGGCATATGGCATTCATAACATATTCATTTGTTTATAATATATATTTGTTTATATAAGTTTTTGATTATTTTTTAATGTCTTGGATTATTTTTTGACTGGCCGTTTGGTCTTGCGGTTAGTGGCCCTGTCTGCTAAACCCCTACTACCAAACCCGGTCGTGGTTTCGATTCCCACTTAGGACAAAACTATGTGTGATGAGTTTGCGTTAACATTTGATATGTGTCTGGGTGTAATTTATCCATAATATGCATGTATTTAGAAATATATAAGTATGGTTATCATTTGTCTGGTTGCCATAATACATGGTCTGCCTACTTTGAGATCAGAAGGCCGTGTGTAAGTTGTCCTAAAATATTATTATAGATATATAGTAACTGACTTATGTCATGCAAATCCGTCGCAGCAATTGTATCTTCCACCCATTATCATCTTAATTCATGGTACCTTATAGTTTAATCTATGTAAATTATTATGTGTGTCATGCACGTAGGCGCAGATAATGACATGTCAAGAATGCTTAATTTGAATCGTTGAGGGATCTTGACTCAAACCGTTCGAGTGAACTTATTGCTAACTAAATTCATAGAGAGGTATTCAATCATGTTCTGGATTATGGCGACTATTGAGACTGCATATGCTGGAATGAATGGCGAGGAATGGACAGTTGGACGCTCATACTACTTAATAGGGATGTTGACTGGGGTAAAAAAGAATATGTGTGGGAAAGGTAAAAATATATATGTAATACTTAATCAGACAAAAAAAAAATTGACCCCAATTTTTTTTTACTTTTTCAAAATAACAAAAAAATAAGGAGATAAAGCGAATCAAAGTTGTAGGAGTGGAGGCAAATATATCACGATGTTACACAAAATCGACATCGTGATTTCTATATCGTAATAAATATAAAAACGTACAAGTATGTGATAATAATTTTAAATTAGAAGAGAATCAATGAAAAACTTAAAACATGAAATATGTGCCTATAAACATCGAGAGTTGCCTTCGATTTTCCTGGGATGCCATCGTTAAATCCTGACCTGATGACCATGAGACCATCTGGGAAGTACCTATACCCTATCAAACAAAAAGCGTCTTCGAGTAAATTGGGGAACATATATAAACATTACAAAAAATAATTTCGAGGAATTGTGAACCTCTTTCTTTTTGAAAACGCTTAAAAATTGACGGGCCTGTTGGTCTAGTAGTTAGTGACCCTGACTGTTAAACCGGAGGTCGGGTTCGATTCCCACCCAGGACGAATCTTTGTGTGATGAGCACGATCATTTGTTCTGTGTCTGGGTGTAATTTATCTATAATATGTATGTATTTAGAAATATATAAGTATATTTATCAGTTGTCTGGTTGCCATAGCACAGGCTCTGCCTAGTTTGGGATCAGATGACCGTGTGTGAGATGTCCCAAGATATTATATTATTATATTAAATTAACAAATCTCACCAGATTCAGAAAGAAGCTATTAGGTTGCAAGATTTGTGACAGCTTACCCGCTCATCGCCAGCACACCACAATAACCTAGTTTCCTCAGTTGAGTCATACAACTTACTGGAAAAAGCAGCTGCTGTCACGCCTACTCTATTTTTCAGTACTATCGTCATGGAAATAAAATAATGTATGTCGCACACAGAATGCTGGATTACAATGTAAAAAAACTCGACGACTATGTCTTGTTGCAATTATTTACAAACATTTTTATTAAGATAATTAATGAAAATTCGTTATTCATAAAAATAAAGCAAAAAAAATAAATCGTTTTTTTAGCCAATTATAGGAACCTTAATTTCTATTGCTTAAACCACTTTAATTTTCTAGATATCCACCAGTAGCGATAGATTTATTGTAAATTTTATCCCTGGCAACAAAAACTTTCATTCAGTCTCATCGGGGAATGCAAAGCGCCATCACAATTCAGCTCCCAGAAGTTCACTCGTGTTACAATGTACATTCTTAAGTAGGTTGTAGCGTTACTGCTTTTTATTTTATTGCATGCCTGCAAAAGAAAACAGCGTACCTATAGCTGTAAAGGTAGTTTCTGGAATCCACAGCTATGCGTATACTGGAATATTTACTTCGACATTGAAAGAACCTTTTTTTCAAAGTGGTAAGGTCGATTTTTGTAAATCATTACCATTGACGTGTGCCAGGGCAAGTAGCTACATTATAATTTGATAAAGTGGTTCAAAGTCACGTGAAACCGTATTATGATTCAAAACAAATACAATTTTATAAATACTGTTAATAACTGCGGGGACATTTGGAGACAGCTGTGGTGGCATGATGCCAGTGAGTGTACTACCATTTGCCAACGTACGGCGTGACGCGTGAAGAAAATACTCTCTCTTACTCTTTCTCACTGACCACGTCATGTGTTTGTCATCGCTGTGGGAGTGACAGAAATCAGAAATTCTTGTAGACTTGAATAATTGATTTATGTCTTCATTCTTTCAGCTGTACCCACATAATAAGACATCTTGGTCCAGTTTAACTCTTCACATTAAATGTTTTTAGTCTCATTCTTATGAAAAAGACAGAATTATCTCTCTAACTATATTTATGTATTAATTTACAATAGCATAATGATCCTTTTAAATTTGTCAATCGGTTCTAAATAAAAGAGTTGAGACAGCAAGACACTTTGTTCTTTCTGCCAATACGCCAGTAACCCGGTGTTCATTGATATATTGAGTGCATTGACCTACTTAACTGTGACTGCAGGCATAAGGCCAAAACTACCTTGTATGAAAAAATGTTTAAAGAAATCTTCGTATTGTATTACTCAAGGTTGTAAAGCATGCTTCAAACGGAAGAAACAATAATGGAAAAATGCCAAAATTAAAAAGTCAATGTACAGGTCTTTAAGCATCAGACTATCTAATTATATCTTACTGAGCATTGCCCTGATAGGATACTACTAGTATTTTTTTACCAACACACCCAATCATTGTAGAGTAAACCAGCAAGGTCAGTCCCTGGAACTAGGAAACTGCTTGTGAGACTTAACTTTTCTTTAGCGCTGAGTAGGCATTTTAAATAAGAGAAAAAAAACGGGACGGAGGGAATATCCACATCTGCCCACGATCACGGGAGATTATAAAAAAAATGTGTAAAACATTTAGAAAAAAAATCGAATATTTTACGTACCAAAATAATTGGTCGTACTATTTGAGTATCGCGACAACATATCGATTTCATTAATAAACAAGGTCATATTTTGAATAAAAGCTTTGACCTTTAACCCTCTCACTCGTGTCTCAGATGTCGTGGTTAAGGCAGAGTCTATTTTTTAAATAAGTCATCTTGGCAAACAAGCACCCTGGAAAGTGGCTATATAACATTAAACAAGAGATTATGAAGAGGAAATAGTTCAAATAGCTTCTAAATATATTTTTCAAGTTTCCTTTCAGTTAAACACAGATTTATATTTACTTTGGACGTACGGAAAAAACTTTCTTATAGGTATCTAAATAATTTAAGATAGGCTTTCAAAAAAAAAAAATCGTAAAAAAGTGTTTAAAATTTAGGTAACATTCCATTTAATTTGGAACATAGAAGAATAAATAAGTAAACTGTAGAGTGCGCATATCGAGTATGAACTATTAGCATTAGTATGAACATGTAAAATCGTAAAATTAGTGTCAAAACGGAGCGCACCGTTTTATTAAAACTATCTCAGACCTAATATTACCCTAATAATATCGGAACCGTCGATATTTTCGCATAAACGTCTACGTCGCACAGAAAATCACATAAATCAGTAAACGTTCGTCGGACATTCAGCTAAAAATGTGCTTACGCTTGGCATAAGGGGCTACTAGCCATGCGCACGTATATGCTTGTCTTGTCTATGTTTACTCAACGATTTGAAAGTATACAAAGTAAAGTATATGGGCATGTGATATAAAGAAAATTCAGGGTTAACTACTCTACTTATATTTTTGAGGATAGTGTAATACCCACTTTACCCATGTAATAATCGTTATAATTTTATGTTCACTTCTTAATATTATAGTTCAGAAAGTCGTTTTATATGTTAGTAAAACCGACTAGACTAATGTCTAGCCAGGCGATTGATCCGTCTCAGTATTAAAGAGAGGGTAAGGCTATCTGGAGATGACGTCACTTATCACTAGCTGGATGCGACAGTTTGAGTTCTAGCGTAACGAGTGAGAATGACGTTTAATTATCGTGGCCAGTGGGTTTTTGAAACTGTTTTAAAGAACATTATTTTCTTTGATATTTTACAGTATTTGTGTAATGTTTTAAAGTAGACTGTTTTAACTGTAGATTTTAAAATACGAATACAGTATTCCTATGAATTTTTGTTTAACTATTGTTTTTATTTATGTTTGCTGGGTTAACTTAAGAAGATATATAAGCTATAACAAATTATATTTAGTAACATAAATAAAACCAAAACCTGCTCAAGTTCTCAAACCTATTAATTAAAATTGTGTAGATTCCCTACTTAATTAATCATTACTTGAATAGTCTCTAATAAGGACATGGTTTTGACAGAGGTCCTTTCTCTTTATTACAAAGACACCCTGCAACTGAAAATCCAACATAATTACAACTTAATCCCAAGTTACAGTCCACTGCCTACCGCAGTCCTTACTGCAGCGTACAACTTCATAAATAAAACACAAAACTATCTATAAATAATTCACGGTCTCCTGCAAAGGCCGGCTACAAACGTAACGACAAAACGAACGTTCCTACGAACGCACAAGTGCTGGCAATCGATAGAGACCGCCCACTGACCTATATAAGAGAGATTAGGAAGAGGCCACCCGAGATGTCTTGTTTTTGTCTCGCGCCAAAAAGGCTACATTTCTTAGATAAGGAATAGACGTTCAGAATTGTACAAGAAACACGATTTGACTGGCCTGTTGGTCTAGTGGTTAGTTACCCTGACTGCTGAACCGGAGTGGGTTCGATTCCCACCCAAGACAAAATCTTTGTTTAATTAGCATGATCATTTTTTCCGTGCCTGGGTGTAATTTATGTATAATATATATGTGTTTAGAAATATATAACTATGTTTATCACTAGTCTAGTTGCCATTATACAGGCTTTGCCTAGTTTCGGATCAGATGGCCGTGTGTGAGTTGTCCCATGATATTATTATTATTAATTTCGATTAGAACGCCGAAATCGGAATGAAAGTGTACTGGTTAATCAAAATAAAATAATTACTTAGTTTTTCTTAAGTACCTATGTTTTTAGCGATTTGGTATTTTATTTTCTAAATTGATTAATTTTATTTAATATTCTGTGTAGTTTAGTTATGTATATCGAAGTATGAAAAAATGCTGACATCTACTTTACATAAATATTTCTCACCTTCAGTATCTATTGTAAAAATAATTATAATAATATTTAGACATTTTACGTAATTTTCCGCCTTGCATTTAATAAGTAGTTAAAAGCACGTCACGCGACACGAGTTTTTTAAATCACGAGCCTGCAGAAGCCTTGTAACTGACAGCTCGAGGAAATGCGGTATTGTTGTGCGTGTGAGTGACAAATAAGTGCTATACGGGCGATTTCACCAGTTCCATTAAAAACACGTTCCTAGGAAATAAGTTATCCGGGATTAAGTTTAAAAATTTACAATGTAAAAACCTAAAGTCAAGTATTCTTGCCACAGATCGTTGAATTCCTCACTTAAGGATAGAACATGGGTAGAAATTGCTTTATTTGAATAAAAAGCGTTCTACAGTCATTCTACCCTTCATATAAATTAGTGGATTTTGCCTAAACTGCGTTCCGTTTATGTTGGAGAAATGCAAATCAAGCTTTGAACTAAATTAAATCCAAATTAAGTATAATTTACATCTAATTTTTAATAGCAAATGACATATAGCATGTTCTGTTGTTATAATGTTCATTACATGAATTTTGGTATATGTGTTTGTAATGTTGTACCTACTTGTAGATTTTTTATATAAACCAAAATTTTGTATACCAATTTTATTGGTAGGACCTAGATATCAAAATAATATAAGTATATTTTTAACTTTTTGTGTCTATGTTCACAAATAAATATTAATTTGATTTGATTAAAGGCGAGAATCTAGATTAGCTTCAACTGATTCATTCATATGTAGTATATGTACCCGTGAAATTCGCCCATAGTCTCCAAGCGACGACGCCTAGAACCATCATGCATTACTGTATACAATACCTCTATACACCGGCCTGTATAATGTATAAATGTACATACACACTTGCATATCTTTCAAAGGGGACGCATTTCCTTAAAAGCGTACTGGGAATGCGTGTCCCTTATCATTCTCCTTCCTATTAAAGGGACTACTTACGCAGTCAGATGTTGTTTCTTTTAACATTAAGGTTAATGTAAAAATGCCTTGATGTATGATAAGCACGTAAGAAACTTTCAAGGTAGTCGTTGGATACTTTTTAATCTTGAAGAGAAAATAGACTTCGAAAATTCTCTTAGATTATTAAACAATATCTTATTAATTTTTTACAGTCTCTCTCACTTATTAACAAACTTAATCCAATAGTTATTGTTAAAATCTCTTTTTCAATTAATATATTATAAAGTATGCCAAAACGTAAGAAAACAAGTACCCAGTGAGTGACACTCACGCTATTAAGAAGAATACTACGTATACATTTATCAAAGTCGATTGAGTCGTTAAGTAATTACTAGTGGACATATAAACGGACATATATGCAGGTCAAATACATAATCCTCCTTTTTTGGCTTTTCCGCAGTCGGGTAAGAAATCAAAAATTTAAGTGAACTGTCAAGCTGGTATATCTATAATTTCTCTTGACAAAACAAATGACAAACGACGTTACTATGATAAAATAAATGTTCATTTCGGTTTCAAAATAAAAAGAGTATTCGTTATACATAGTTCCATGAATCACTATAACATTCTGTCGATCGTATTTAGAACATTGGTTTAGCCAACTGGAGTGGAAATGGTCAAACAGGTGACCCATAAAGCTACCGTTTAGTCGTCAATTTTCATGTTAATTTATATTATAGTTTCGGATATTCTTTTAATTATTTTGTTTTTTGTTTTTATTATTAGTAGATGAAGTTAGTTGTTACTTTTGTTTTGAGTTATACGAAGGAAAGTGAAGGAGCCCGAGATCAACTTTCACTAATTATGTTACACTGCTTAAGTACTAATATCTGAACTCATAAAAATTCTATTCTCTATCTTCTATTTATACAAACTTCACTTATAAAAATAATAAATGTGGACAACATCACATACATTGCTCTGAACCCAAAGTAAGTAGCTAAAGCACTTGTGTTATGGAATTCAGAGACAACGAAGGTACCACAAACACCCAGACCCGAGACAATGTAAAAAAGTGGTTTTTCTACATTGACCCGGCCGGGGATCGAACCCGGGACCTCAGAGCTGGCGACACCTTGAAAACCGGTGTGTACGCCACTCGACCACGGAGGTCGTCATTACACGTATTTCACTTGTTTTAGTATAATTAATATTTTAAGTCTTTGACCGTAACATCGCGCGTCATTGTGCCGGCGACATGAAGGTGTTTGCCAAACAATTAATTTTGTCTACTACGTGGCGTCAAAGCGTTTATTTTGTTTATTTTCGCCAATTTGGGTATTCATAATTCACATAGCTGAGTTTATCGATTTAATACGAACCCATTACTGTGTAGGTACCTAAGTATTATTCCAACATAAGCAGACATAAACAGGTAAGGGATTCAAATATAAGAGTAATTGAAGCTAAATATAATTTAAATATACGATAGCTACAAAAACCATTGGAACATTTAAAACGGCAACGATTCCGTCTTGTCTTCTAAAGGGCACAATCCACAAAATAAAGTCATTTACATAAACCGACTATCTCTCATTTTAAATACATTTGACCTTCACTAAAGAAATCTTGATAAGAGGAGGCTCATTTAAATTTGAAATAATTTTATTTTAAAGGTGCTATTGTTGCCCGTTTTAAGGAAAGAATAAATTATTATGCTACCGGTAGCTATACTAATGATATAAAGCAAATAGGGAAATGAAAAGTTTTGCTAGGTTTTAGGTACTTATTTTAGACTTTCCTCAAGATTTGGCTTTCAAGTGCAAAAAGAGATTTTTATAAAACTTTAGTCAAGTACTTTTAAAGATAAGCTAGTCCACTATAGATTAGCTCAAATCGTGAAAATTCAAGAGGATTTTAAGTATAACTGCAAAACAATTTGCATACTTAGCGCACAAAAATATACCCTCCGCAAATTAAAGCGATATCCCAAACATTTGTCCAATATTGTAACCAATATTGCAGAATCAGACTTTCGACCAACTCCACCCAAATTTGTGACTGAAATAAAGGCTTTTATCGACCATCGGAATGCGTAATAGCCAGTTCGGGTGGAACGATCCCATACGTGCCCTGTTGGCGCTTTGTTTAGGCCTAACGTGGGGCTATAGATAACGGAATTTCAGATATTGATTGATAGCTGAAGTCTTTTGTGAGTTAAGTATGAATTTGCGAAAAAATGGTGACCTAAATAAGGTAAGTAGGTTCAATATTTCTAGGATAAACTACCGTATAATCTCCAATATTGCAAGCAGTATCTATAATACCTACATAGAAGGCAGTTAGAATTGTATAAATAATTAAATTTTATAAAATTTATATTTGGTCCAATCTCATTTAACTTGCTAACTTGAAACGATTTTTTGTTCCAAAAATTCTTTACATAATAAAACCTCTTCGTTGAACCTACAACTTTATAATAATGATGTTAACCTGCGATATCTCCAACCGACACATTTAAAATCCCGCGACCTTTCACTGAGACTAAATCAAACTGATCCCGGAATATACAATAAGACCCACTTGCAAAGGTCAGGCCTGACAGTTGACCAAATACGGAGTCCCAGATATAGTATATTTTTAGGCTATATAGACAGGTAAAGGCTAGACAGACCTATATTAGGAATAGAAGACCTAGTTTTCATGACAACGAGGCCGATTTTATATTCGATTGCCCGTCTCTCTGACGTAACGGTTTTGCAACTTGCAGTGGTTTTAAAATGCGCGACACTTTTGTAAATGTTGGGCTTATACTAGGTTGAGCTGTCTTTTTTTTGTAGGTCAAATTACTACTTTAATAAAAAATAATACCAGCCTATAAATGTCCCACTGCTGGACACAGGCCTCTTCTCATATAGAGAAGGAACGAGAATTGATCACCATATTACCATCGCTCATTACGGGTTGTCGATTACAGATTCCAATTTTTAGAGTTCAGATTTCCTTACGGTGTTTTTCTTCACCGATTGTCCATGATGTCTTAGAATAATTAAGAAAGTACATATAACTTTGATAAAGTCACATTGGTACTTGCCTGTAATGGATTCGAACTTGCAACCTTATGCATACAAATCCGTTTATTGAACCACTAGGCTACCACGACATTCTAAGGTTCATTATTACTGATACATGTAATTGTTTTACTAGAAAACAATTAGGTTTAGCGGCATTTTTGTAGAAGTTACTCGTTATAAATCCAATTATCATTATAATAGCTAAGCTGTTTCTTAGAATATTTATCAAACACATAACTTACCTACTCAAACTATATGATGATCAAATTATTATTTTTTTATGTAGCTGTAGGTACTTTAAATAGTAGGTATCTATTAGAAATTATATTAATCAGTACCTAAATGTAGTCTTTTGAGTAACTAGGTTTGACGACGTGATTAGTACAGAAGCATCTGTAGCGTTGATATTTTCTTATGAAGGCAAAAAAAACCAGCCATCGAAATATGAAAATTGTATGCTTTAAATTCGTAATTACAAGACATTGCATGTCTGTAAACAGCACCTGAAATACTAAACAATTCATAGAAAAAATAAAATAAAATTATTTTACAACGTGTTCAAAATCATTAAAACATGTAAGTAGATATTTTAGATTCGAGTTTCCATGTCTTATTCCTACCTACTATGGAATGGGTCGTTACACTGAATGTAGAAGTAATTTGCCGAATACTTAATGTGTCCTGTGAGAAAATTTCGCTTCATTTCATTTGTATGTTACCTGTTTAAACTTTAATAGGTCACAGTTGAAGGCTATCCGTGTATTTCAGATGCATTTTTGCATGCAAGATAGTAGCTAGCCTGGCTTTAATAAAAATGTAGGCGTGAATTTCAAATGTTACGAATTATGTGAGATGAAACTTTGTTTTTCTTGCTAGACTTTATTGACTTGTCTTAAAAAGTAAGAAGACAGGCATCTAGATTTTTGTGGAGATCTAGCAATTACTATTAGAATTAACAAATTAACCGAATTCGGTTAATTTATCAATTCTTTTGTTTGTTTTTTTTTGTTTTTGTTTTGTTTCTTTAAAAAACGACTCCCGCACTAAGGAATTTAATCCTTGTGTCGCGGGGGGTTTCACAAACATTCAAATCACATGCACAAAGAACACCCAGACTTGAAACAAGCATTTGTGGGTCACACGGACGGACAGCGGAAGCTTAGTAATAGGGTCCCGTTGGCGTGTGCTAGGGTTCCAAAGGGTACGCAAAGGGTTTTGGGTACGGAACCCTAAGAACTAGACCCAATAAATAAAAAATGTGGTGAATTCAAGAACAAAGTAGTGGTGAGCACGCGATGTTCGTGGTTTGAACAGATTATACTTATCTATGATAGAAGCAAAACTTCTCTAAGTCAGTTGTAAACGTTAAAGCCCGGTTTCCACCGCGAGCGGAACGGACCCATTAATGACTTCGTTAAACTCGCAAACGCAAACTGCATGACAAAAGGTGGACGTTTAGATATTGTTTTCGTGATTTATTTGACAATTTATTCAACGATAAAGACATTTAGTTGAATCTTTATATAAAGCAGTCAGGTTAGTCACACCATTTATAACTCCAGAACGGGTGGACCGATTTTTATGATCTTTGATTTCTTGGATTTGTCTCGGATAGCAGAATAACTATAAAAACATCAGAAAAAGTTATGAAAACAATATGTAGGTACCTTACGGACTACTAGCGCGGGTGAAACCGCGGGCGCTACTAAGAACCGCTAGTAAGATAAAAATTTTAAGATTCCGTAGGGTGAAACAAACCTACACTGTGACTTTATTTTTAAAACAATAAGGTATGTAAGTATACTAACACAAGAGAATAGGGATGTTTCCTGGGTATGAAAAGTTAAAATCTATTAAGTCCGTCAGTTAGATAATAAAAAAATATTAGACACGTATTTTTTCTTTTACCAAAACAATAAAAAATTACAAAGATTCGAAGTGGGGGCTTATGACGCCACGCCTTGGTAAAAATTGTAGCGAGGAGTGACGTCACGCGTAATTTCCCTTCTCTGTATTTTGATAATTTTTTGTTTGCAGGAAAAAAGAAAAAATACATGTCCAATAAAATTCGTTAAACTAACAGGCGGACATTAAAAAAAAAATAGAAAACATGCCTATTGTATTTGTATAACACTCACTACAATTAATTCTATTGTAATGGTAGTATTTTTTACTCCAGAAACCGCTTGATTTATTGGATAGGTACCACTCTTTGGGTCTAGACAGCTAGCTAACAGGATTGTATTGTTCAAAAACTCTAAACTGTTATAACCTATTTGAATACGTTGCATGTACATGAAAAAATAATAACAACTACTTCCGAGAGACCTTTTCAGCATTCGATTTAAAATTGATCCTTGTACATTAATTTAAAATGTATAATTTATTAAAGTAACATAAAAACAGTCATGTACCTAATGTTCACTTCGGCGCCTTAATCTATCGCTTACAACGAAAAACAAAAACATAACGAAAAACCAAGTATTGATTAGAACCAAGTTAGACAAACAGAAAATTATATTATTTATTCTCATTTAATAGCCGAACTTAAGAAATAGACAAAAACAAGCCAAGTACGCATGCGTTGAAATCTTTAAAAGGATTCCTGCAAAAACGGTTATGTTAGCTTCGTAAGGTAATTTGCTATGGTAACATTAGGTAAGGGTAATACTTCAACCTTCAAGAGTGATTTTATGTAATCACAATTGCTTGTAGGTAGTATTCAGTTGATAACTGACGACGAATATAGGGCTATCCTAAATTTTATCTTTTTTTTTACATATTTTAAAACAATTGGCGATCGGCGCTACGTGTGCGAATTCAAGTTTTGTGTGGCGGATTGTATTTGACATACACAAAATAAATACATACGTAATTTATATTTTGAGTCTACAAATATTGATTTAAAAATCTCTCAACCTGTCGAGACGTATAAAGATAATTCGGAACGGGTATTTATGAGTTATTTTAAACTAATAACTCGGCTATAAATAAACACAGTCGCCGCTTGAGTCGAGAGTTCAAGAGGAAGGATAAGGAGTTCAAACATCTAATAAAATGTTGTGAACAAATATTTCTGTAATATTAACAGCAACCGTTTTTAAGGCATACAATCGTTTGTTTTTTACTTTTAGTATCTACAAACCTTGTAAATTCAGAGATGAGCTATGTTTCAACTTTTTTTACACTTCTTCTTTCGCCTAGTCTTTTCCCAAGCATAGCTTGGGGTCGGCTTCCAGTTTTACAGGATTCAGCTAAATACCACATTTTACTTAGACTGACTGCCTATCAGACCTCTACAACCCATTTTACCCTTTTTCAAAACAAATAAAAAAAAACTTAAGGTTTATTGGATATTATTATGTAGTGATTTTTTTGTTTTCCTTAAAACATACCAACAAAAAAGTACCTATAATGCCTCTAAAGAAACAATTAGTTTTGCGGATTGCGGAACGGACGATAGTTTTTATTTTGTTTTGCTTAGAAAATTCCACCGTCCGTAAGCAAAACAAATAGTTTTATGAATATAAGAACTGGCCAATAATAAAAATACTGGCCTCTAATTGTATTGCAGAGCAAATACCTCTAAGTATACATTACAAGAAATGAAATGAAATCGTTTATTATGCAAATAGGATGTACAATCACTTTTACACGTCACTTTTTTGAGCTCGCTGGAGTCGACATTTCCTAACTGACCGCCCTGAGAAGAAATGTCGAAACAAAGTCGTCACAGTCATTTTTAAAGTCCAGACAATATTCACGTATAATATTGTGCTAACAAAATGCAGGTTACTGGAATGGTCTTTTGAAGAAAAAAAAGAACGAGCATTAATCCTACAAATATTACTTTTATTGATTAAAAACGTATTAGTATTGTTTTGTATTAACCTTTAACTATCGTGTTGTATCGCTCCACTAATATCACTAATACATAACTTAACGACTACTTTATCAATCAATAATAATTCTATGACATCAACAACGTGATAGCCATTCAATTAGAGACTGATGTTTGTATTTTATTAGACAACTAGCTTTCCCCCGCAACTTTGTCCGCGTGTTTTAGTTTTAACGGTTTTTCATTTTTGCAACATTTTTCATTTATACTCCACTCCTTTTGGTCGCAGTGTAATGTTATATAGCTTATAGCCTTCCTCAATAAATGGGCTACCCACACTGAAAGAATTTTTCAAATCGGACCAGTAGTTCCTGAGATTAGCGCGTTCAAACAAACAAACAAACTCTTCAGCTTTATATAATATTAAGTATATAGATAAATGCAAACACCACTGCGTGTTTTAATTTAGATTAACAGTTAACTATGTAGTTTTTATTATTATTCAAATTGCTGTTTTTAATATAAAATTAATTAAATGGTTACCCTTGGGGCTAGGATCGGTTGCCTTTCATTACATGAAATACATGAAATTAATAGTCTAGAAAGTGTTGTGGTGGCTGAAAGGATAGGCTTGACTAGGATTTATTTTCTAGTTACCAGTTTGAGCCAACAGTAGTAGGTAGGATTGACCCCATGACAGGAATTTTATCTATATAAAAAAAAATTGGATCCCTATTTCCCTTGGTCACGCCATAACTTGAGAACTACTTCACCGATAAAATTCATCTTTTTTTTTTAAGTTTTCTAATACTTTGTTGAAGGTTCTTCCAGAAAGAAAAATTAAGAAAATTGCGCAGAAATTTGAAAAAAAATCTGCAAACGTAACGATTATTATAACTTCCCACATTTGACAGTTCGCGCATTTAATGAATGTGGATTTTGTAGAAATACTTAATATACCTAACTTTAATAGTAAAAAAAATGGAATTTTGCAGTTCGAATTGAATATTTACAGCTAAGACAGGACAAAGTCTGTCGGGTCAGCTAGTAATTCTATAAATAATAGTACCTAAGGTAATATATCCGACATAAAGCTGTATCTCACTCAAATATTCAAAACCAGTTAAAGCATTTTAAAATCCTATTTATATAAATGGAGTATCATAATTATGTGAAGAATGCCTCCAGAAATGGATTTATAGCTGAATTGACGCTGAAATACAGGTAGGTACCTACACAGTATACACACTACTGTATTCTTCATTCCCTACAGAGAATTCAGGTGCTATAGTATATAAATACACTAACAATTTGAAGAAAATACCACCGAACATCCCCGGAGAGGACCGCACTTAAAGACATTGAGGTTGCGATGTTCAAGAGATAAAAGAAATCCTTTGCTTACTTCTATTTTATTTGAAACCGACTATTTAAGGTAAGCTCAGATTTCTTCTTTACCGTAAATATATATGTTTAACTTATAAAGTATAATTAAGGTCACCAAAGTCAGCCTTGCCTTGCTAGATTACGTAAGTCACGATTCATGAATAGGGTACGAAAAATATTAAAAAAAAAAACGCCAACAGGTATCTAGCTGAAGCACGCACACAATGAGGGCTACCGTTAGCAATTACGCCGCCAGTGGCGCTAGTCGCACGTGATGTCTGAAATGTCAAACTCCATAGTTTGTTGGTGCTTTGACAGAACCCGGCAGTGGCGCCAGCTGGTGAGCAGAATAACGGTAGATAGCCCTCATTACCCCTAAATTCTTGGTAGTAATGAACTATGAGACTAGAGCATCAATGGTAAGCGAAACAAAAACCAAAGTAGGTACTTTTAAAAGCATATTAAACAAAAGTCATATTAAAGTTAATTACCGCTTACATATAAAACTAGGTCTCATTTCAGAATTATTTAAACATAAAATAATTTTCCAAATTGATTTACAAATTACTGAGTTCTGAGTGGACAAAACAAAAAAAAACAAAACACGAAAAAGAATTGCACCCCAATTAAGAACTTCCTCCTTTGTTTAAGTCGGTTAAATATATAATCAAATAGAACGCCAATATCTATTCAACGCAGGCTCGCGCAATTACCCCTAAAACAAAAGTAGGTTACATAAGTTCATACAAAAGATTAAACAAAATATTTTATATACGCACGCACACAAATACCCTTAAATTCTTTGTAGTAATGAACCATGAGACAAGAGCATCAATGGTTAGCGAAAGGGAAAACGTACTTGAACTAGAGGGCGTAGCACATCGATAGCTGAAAGTGGGTCATGGTCCGTACTCGCGTGCCGGGACTCGGGCGTAGCTACCAAGCCGGGATCCCGGTTTTGTTGCTGTGACGTGCTGAGCGTGATATACCCTAATATTCTGTACCTATATAATGTAGCTATATATACGCATTATGTATATAATTGGAGGACGCACGCTAGAATTGATGTTTTATTAATTAAGGCGATAAATAAAGGTAATTTGTATAAATAACGTGAGTAAGTATAAAATAAAAAGTAAACTATAACCCTGTTTGCAGTAAATATGTTAGTTAGTAATAAAAAATACCCTACTTAATAATAAGGCTAGCCTTTAATTTAATAAAGGCCAGTAGATTCTTTTAGTATCTAAAAAAACACAGAAATTCATAACAGGTTATCCTATTAATGGTTAGTGACCTAATTTCCGTAATTAAATTTTATTTTATGCTTCACAAATTAAGTACCTACATACACATTTTGTACGTGAATAATTACCATTCAAGTCAGATAGTGGGGTGGTAAACGAAGTTATTAAACTAAATTTGTCCAACAGCAGCTGACCCGACAGTCGTTGTCTTGTCAATGTATACAAAAATTGAAATCTAAATTTTCGACATTTCCTGCGGATTTTTCGCAAATTCTCGTTTATACATCAAAAAAATAAACAGCAAATCGGTCGAGTCGTTCTTAACTAATGCTCCGTCATACATGTAGCAATTAATTCTTATTTATTAAATATAATGTATACAAGCTCTCCCCCGCGACTTTGTTCGCGTGTTTTAGTTTCAACGGGTTTTCATTTTTGCAAAATTTTTCATTTATGCTCCGCTCCTATTGGTCGCGTGATGTTATATAGCCTATAGCCTTCCTCAATAAACGGACTATCCAATACAAAAATAATTTTTCAATTCGAACCAGTAGTTCCTGAGACTAGCGCGTTCAAACAAACAAACTCTTCAGCTTTATAATATTATAAGTAGTATAGATTAGATAGCTGTTCAAAAATAGATAGTGGGTATTAGTTCGAATTTCGGTTGAGATCAATTTTAAATGTTCACATTTATAAAGTAAATGTATTATTCCGGATATCCGTATTTATGCAGTGCTCTTAAAATACGATGGACGTCTGCTGTCGGCGTTGTAAATACATCAAATAGCAAACGCTGGCGCCTGTAAGTGACAGCCAAGTTAGATACTCGACAGTTTATTTACTGGCGTTCAAAATGATATTGTTTGGATAAAGCAAGGGATTTGGATATAAAATTGGATATTGGACAACTTGAAAAACAAATCGTTGTTATTATTAAGTAGAAATAACTTTTTCTAATGTAATGTGGACAACATCACATGCATTGCTTTGAACCCAAAGTAAGTAGCACTTGTGTTTTGGAATCGGAGACAATGCGAGGTACCATAAACAACGAGATCCGAGTCAAAATAGAAAAGAGGTTTTCTACATTGAAAAGTTCGGGAATCGAACCCGGGACGTCAGAGATGGCGCGCCTTGAAAATTGGTCTGTACGCCACTCGACCACGGGAGTCGTCAAAGATCTTCTTTTTGAGGTATCATGGTTATAAGTAGCTGCAAATAATTTGTATGCCTAAACTTCAAAAAAGTACTTACATAAATTATATTCTTTTAAAACTAAACTTAATGGTTTTTGCTTTTCCATATGTCATTTGTTTTTACATTAAAGTTACCATTACATAGATATAAAAGTAAAATAGAATCTTAACACTTTTTTTTTAAAGCTTCCCACTGCATTTAACATAGAGAATTCTTAAATCTCATAACTTTGTATGTCCTGAACATGTCTACTGGCATAGCAACAACTTAACACTTTTAATATGTATGGGTACAGTCTACAGTAATCTCATTACGCTGTTCTGGTTTTGACGGGGCTATTAGGTCATTGTTGTGATTCACACTGCGTTAGTCAGATCGTACTGGTACAAACGATAAAGGCTTATGGAGGATACCTACATGAGGTAAAAAAGCTTCGTTTAAGAAGTGTTTTTTAGTCTTATTACGAACAACCTACGTTAATGTTGGGCATTGACTTTAGTCAGACTACATATTTATTATTATTTTTTCTCTTATAATTTTATTTTTGTTGTGTACTTAAGGCATCAGACCCTTTGTTAATGTGTCGACAATGTAATTTGAAGTAAAATGTACGAATTCTCATTTATTTTTTTAATTTTTCTTCCCTTTTGGATGTCCATTTTCGTTGTTGCACATACTTACTTATTTTAAAATAATTGTATTTTTTTAACATTGTACATACCAATATATATTACCTTTTTTAAAAAAAGTGTTATATGTATATGGAATTTCTTGCCGGTTCTTCTCTATAGGAATGATATTTTGGAACCGCGTAACTAGAGTTATTTAACGTTTTAAAAGTGCCTGAGTAGGCCTTACTTGAAATAAAAATATTTTGAACACATAAATACTAAAAATAAAAAATTAACTGTTGTACTTAACAGTAGATTTTTTCATAGAGTATTTTAAATATTTATTACAAAATTTCTAAGTCATTGTTTAGGTAATATTTCTACCTTGCTTTACTGTTTAGAAAATCTTGGGATTATGATTGTGGTTTTAGAAATGATTGATTAAATAAATTTTATATCTTAATGACGTTCTGATAAAAGGTGCAAAAAAGCGGATCTCAAAAAGTATTATATCTTATAAAAACCAATATACCTACCTACTTAAAAAGGCAAAATATGTTATTTTTTTTTAAACAGACAATTGATAGATTATATATTATATAAAAAAATTAACCACATTCATAACACACATATTGAATTTTAATTTATGTAATAAATAAATATAAATGAAATATATTTTTTTTAAATGTAATTGAAATGTCCTAAAGTAGGTAAATGGTTTTTTTAATGGATCAATATACTGCTGCTTATTAGTAGGTAGTACCTAAGTAATAAAATAAAATGTCATATACAATACTTTGTAAACATGGAGTAGTAATTGTATAAAAAGAGTTCTCGAAATATTTGATTTATAGGTGAAATTAACTTGTTATAAAATAGAGTAGTTGTTGTTTGAATACTGTACAAATACAATTTAAACTTTACTTCATTTAAAATACAATATAATATAAGAGGTACTTAAATAAAGAAAATTCTAACAGCTTATGTTACGAAGAAACATGTTAAATGAATAAATATAAAAACAGGTGTTATATTTTAAAATTAATGTCAATATATATGTGTTTACTATATATACTATACTATACTATATATATATGTTAAGTATAAAACGTTTACCTACTCGTAATACCTATAAGGTTCAACAGTTAAGAAGTGTGTAATAAGGAAGCGAGGCAATCAACTTTCAACAAAACCGATATATGCGGTTAAACGTTCTAAATTAATTAGGTACTATAAATATTAAGCCAATACATAAATTTGTGGGTTTATTAAACAAGGTTGCTAGTCGTGACGTCACACCATTGGTGATCTATTCACATGGCTACAGGGGTGGGGGTAAACCAGACAGATTTGGGTTAATGTCTACCGTTATTTTTATATTGCCACTTTTTGGGGGTAGGAGAAAAAATTATGGTTCTCGATCAGAATTTAACGATTCTACTAACGATAATTAATTAGCGAACAGTAGGTTTTTAATATGTACATTATTTTGGGTATTGTAGGTACAGCTCAGTAAATATGTTATGTCACCTACTTGATAAATATAGTAACCAAAACTTTAAATTGGTATACACGTGTTTTTCTAAAAACATGTAGCTTTTACAAGGTAATTCATAAGCGCTAACAATTTATTGTTTGCCAAATTCAATAATTTATTATACTAAGAAGTTCGGTCGACCCAAGCGGGTCCACAAAACGTAAGCACGTTTTATTATTAAGACAAAAGTGGGTAATCTTAACGATGAAATCAATCAGTCTTTTATTCTGTTTCGTTAGATTGAACACTCAGACACAAGATATAGCCAAAATTACAAGGATTGTAATGTAGACCATGCACGCGATTACATAGTTACCCAGCCCGTTAAGAACATCGCCATGAAATATTCAGAGGGGAATTCTACTGAACTAGAATTCCCACTGAACTAACCGACCTGCGACGTTGAGCGGGCTGTGGGCACCACACAGTTAAGGAGTGTAACTTACCAGTATTCGTCCGGTGGTGGTCTGACCGGATATGAGTTCGCCGGCCCAGTCTTTCGCTTCGGTCATGAACGTGCCCTCGAACTCTTGTTTGCCCTGCCGCGCCGCCTTCTGCTCCTTCTGCTTGGGGTCGTTCGGGGCCAGCTCCGGCTCCTTGTGGCAGCAGACGAACGTGCACGCGCGCCATAACAGCACCACGAGCAACCCCGCAAGGAAGGTGAAAATCGACGACAGCAGAAAGCACCACCATTTTCGGACACTGAGACATTCGTCATCATCAGGATAAGTGTCGGTCGACGCGGTAGTCGCCTCTTCCTCGGACGAAGCCATTCCCCGAGGGCGCGAGGCATCCAGTCAAGCGCGCCATGCACGTGCAGCGATGCGCGCGCCCGCACGCCGTGACCGCGCGCGACTGAGCTACGGCGCCCCGCCCCGCGCGGTCGATGTCGCGCGATCGATCCGCGCCGGCGCGTGCCGCACTGCACTACCGACCCGAGCGGACCACGACCATCTTTTCCAACTCGATCACCACCTTCTCGCCCGCGATCCTCGACGCCAACTGACTCAGCCTCACTTCTCGTCGTTATCCACAAACATCGTCGATACCGATACGACTGCTTTTATGACTGCAGATGTTTCCGTAAAGATTTTTTATAGATGCCATAACAGAACAGGTCCTACATAACGTCCGTCGCCACTCAGTGCTATCACTCGATTACTTATTTCTTCGGTATGTACTGTTAACGTAATTGAAACTGAATTTCGGCGATTTTAACAAAGGTCAATGTATTCAGCCTGTGTGCCGATGAGCGTAGTGCTACGCCGCCCTACTGCGTCAGCGGGCGCTACGAAACTCGTAGACATCTACGGGCGCTACGATTGGTCGAGAGAAATGCGACCGAAGATGTGTTCGGTTTCGTTCCAAAAGAACCCATTTGTCTTTTCTTTGTTAGACGCAGCCTATGTTTTATGTACGCTTCTAGTTAATATAAATGAGGCAATTAGTAGATAATAGAAGTTTTTACGTAACATTGATATATTAAACGTTATGTAAGTGAGCAAAAAGTTTTATCAATATACTAATATTTAAAATTAGATGATTTGACACTGAAACAACACGCTACCACACAAATGCGCAGGTATTTTTGTCGAATAAATATATTATGTTGTTCTAAATATAGCTACGGAGACAACTGCCTACATAAATACTTTAATTTATTTTGTGAGGCAATGTAAAAAAATATTATGCCAGATTTTTTTATTAAAATAAGCTCATGCTTACGATTAATTACTGATGAATGATACTAGGTATTGTGTAGGTACTTTATATCTAGAGACTGCACGTAAACTTATTTATCGAGCTGTTATTAATAATAATAATAATAATAATAATAATTCAGGGAGTCACTCCTTAGGAGGGCTCCCAGCTCTTTCTTGCCTTAACTGGCTGGCTAGAGAGGGGTCGCTAGAGCTATATGCTCGGGGGTGGAAGTGTCTAATGGCGTAATAGCGAGGAAACCCGCTCCGGGTCCGCTACTGTGACCCGCGATGGCGAAATCGGGGCCGCACCGCTCGACACCCCTAGCCGCTCGCACTGGTGTTGCCTCCTGCTGCCTATCGTGGCGGTTATGTTGGGGGGCCCATCTGGTGAGCTGGCGAGTCACCACCTGCCTATTTGATTGCATTTATATGTGTTAGAAGGCAGGTGCTATAGTTTTCCGATTTAGCTCTAATAACCAATCCACTAACATTTACCTACACATAGCCTAAATTTTTACTTTCCATTCATAACAATAGCTCTGTATCTACTTTGGACCATTCATGTCTGTTCTTCCATAGAGCAGAGGTGGATGGGCCCTAGTAGATGCCCCATCCCAGTTTAGAGTAAAGTTCTCAACAAGGCCACTGCGTGTTGGACCTGTGTCCCCACGTAAGCCTTTCAAAGGACCGGGTATTCTCAATACTGAGGATAGCCCGTAAAAAAAAGAGAGATACATAATAATAATAATAATAATACATAACACAGGGTGTCACATACATGATTCCAAAAGATACAAATGATCCTACAAATCCAGCTAAGTACCGACCAATAACTTGTCTCCAAACACTCTACAAAATTCTCACAGCTTGCATAAGTGAAGTAATCCACAAACATTTACTTAAATATGACATATTATCCGAAGAACAAAAAGGGTGTAGAAAGAACAGTCAAGGCTGCAAGGAACAATTGACGATAGACGCAGTTACTATGAATAGTGCAGTTAAAGGCAAAAGAGATATCCACACCATGTTTATAGATTACCAAAAAGCTTATGATTCAGTTCCGCATAGTTGGCTGTTACATATTTTAAGATTATATAAAATTCACCCAACACTAATAACATTTTTACAGTCTTCCATGGACCACTGGCAAACCACTTTAAAAATAAATCAAGCTTCAATGCAGGCCTTGACTACTGAGCCGATCCGAATCCAACGTGGAATCTTTCAAGGCGATTCTTTAAGCCCTCTGTGGTTCTGTTTGTCACTAAACCCATTGTCCGAACAATTAAATAAAAGTGGTGCAGGATTTAAGTTGACTAATAATAACACACAATACAATTTGTCACACCTCATGTACATGGATGACATAAAGCTTTTTGCCAATACTAAATGTTCCCTATTCCAGCTAGCAGAAATAACAGAACAGTTTTCCAAAGATATCCACATGCAGTTTGGTGTTGACAAATGTAACATTCTATCGATTACAAAGGGGAGGTTTGAAGACAATAGCTACACCCTGGCAAATGGTGAATCTATTCAGCCAATGGACTCGTATAGTTTATACAAGTACCTAGGATTTAAACAATCCAGACAGATTCAGCAAAAAGTAACTAAACAGGAACTCCGTCAAAAGTTTACTCACCGAGTAAAACTAATTCTGAATACACACTTAAATTCCAAAAACATAATAAAAGCCATAAATACTTTTGCAATACCTGTCCTTACATACTCTTTTGGCATAATTCACTGGTCAAAAACAGACATTCAGAACCTACAGCGCACCATAAACACACAGCTAACGAAGCACAGAAAACACCACCCTAAATCATGCATACAGAGGCTAACACTACCGCGACAAGAAGGAGGAAGAGGCCTTATAGACATAAAAAACTTACACAACAAACAGATACTCTCACTCAGAACTTACTTTCATAACAAAACTGAACAGTCTTCACTTCATCACCATATAGTTGAAACAGATAAGAATCTTACACCACTTAATTTACAAGATAGGAATAGTCAAATAAATGAACTACACACAACTATGCAGCACGCACTCACAGCATGGGCTACAAAAGCCTTACATGGAAGACATCGAGCCTGTTTAAACCAACAACACGTCGATAAAGATAAATCGAACGAATGGCTTAAACGTGGTGAATTGTTCCCTGAGACCGAAGGGTTCATGCTTGCGATTCAGGACCAAATAATAGCCACTCGTAATTACAGGAAATATATAATAAAGGACCCTAACCTGCCAACTGACTTATGTAGACAATGTAACGTAGCTTCTGAAACCATTCAACACATCACAGGTGCCTGCAAATCGCTAGCACAATCAGACTATAAACACCGGCACGACCAAGTGGCTGCGATTATACACCAACACTTAGCACACACTAATAAACTCATTACAGAAATGCAACCTTATTATAAATATAAACCTCAAACCATTGTAGAAAACCGGAATCACAAAATATATTGGGATAGAACCATTATAACGGATAAAACGATTCACTACAATAGGCCAGATATTACTGTTCATGATAAAACTAATAAGACCGTTTATCTCATAGATATAGCTATTCCCAATTCCCACAACCTTCAAACGACAATCTCTGAAAAGCTAAGTAAATATCAGGACTTAGCCATCGAAATTAAAACACAGTGGGATGCACAAATTGTTCACATTGTTCCAATAGTACTATCTTCCACTGGAGTTATACCAAAGGCATTGATACAGAGTCTGGACACATTACACATGCCTACATATATACTCCACATGCTCCAAAAAGCTACCATCCTCAACACCTGTCGTATCACCCGAAAATTTTTAACATCATCTACGCTATCTTCTGCTTATAGTATTTAATTATTTTATTTTCGCTTGCACGTTTGGTTCACGCCCGCGTGTGAGTGTATTCACCCTCTTTTAAAGAGGAGACAAATAAATATAAAAGAAAAATAATAATAATAAAAATTTATTTCAGACACATTAAGTTCCATATATTGTTAGTAACAGTATAAAATGACTTATATCTAGTGTTAGTAAATAAAATAATCTAACTATAACTAAGTGCACCTGCAAGAGACCCTCCCCTCCCAATCTATTTCACTGCATGGAGTCGTATCCAGCGTCCTAGAATCGGAGAGTCCCAACGGTCTGCCAACGTCCTCAGGATAGTGTTGGGGCTGGCGCGAAACCGATATAATAATGATGCGCATCTCTTGCGCATGACGGTTGAAAAGCTGTCAACATTTGCGTCGGCAAACATACCGGACGCGCTGCAAAAACGCGGCAGCCCCAACAACACCCGGAAAGCGTTGTTGTATTGGATACGCAGGTCGCTGTATGCCTTCTGCGTGAAGTTCACCCACAGGCTGCACGTGTAGAAGGATTGGCAGAAGGCTTTAAAAAGCGTTACCTTAACTCGCGCAGTACAACGCGCGAACCTACGGGCCAACATACAGCATCGAACAGCCAGCGACCTGCGCTCCCTTTCCACATCCAAATTATCCTTGAGGTCTTCACTCACCCAATGGCCCAAGTACTTAAATTTATTAACTCTTGTTAATGGTACGCCGTTAAGTGTGATAAGTGGTACTTTAGAGTAGCTTTTATTACCAGCTTTGAAAAGCATCAGTTCACTCTTGAGTAAGTTTTTATAATTAAAAACTAAAAAAATATAGTTGTAAAGTCATTTACAAATACAAATAAAAAGTATTAATACTACGAGAAATAAGTGCAGTACACCATCTATTTTTTTTGTGGTTTAAATATGCTGCATTCTACAACAAAAGTTGTACCTAGGTACCTAATTGTTCAAAACTATACAGGGTATTCTTTTAATGCCCAATATTTCGCAATTTAACATAATTAAGATAATATACGTACCTATCTATTAATAGAACAGTAAAAATCAAATTACATACTAATAATACTGACACAAGAATTCCGCTATGCTGAAGTCTCGACCATTTCTTTAAACGGATATGGAGTGTTTAATACCATATAACAGGATCATTAAAAAAAAAATACTTTAAAGAACTTTTAATAACTCAATCCTAAATATCTTAATCAAGACAAAAACTTACGATATTGCTTAATTTAAATGTATACATTACCATTGAACAAAGCTGCCTCCGTCTGGCATTAAGCCAAATAGGCAAAAACTTGATAACTGGAAGATGTCAGAGACCTTTAGTTGCTCTGAATATCGTACAATGGCAAGTTAGGGTAACATCGTATATTACAGTCCGTTGCCAAATGGGTTGTACGTTTAAATATTGCATTTAGATGTTGGTAGCACTCTCGGAAAACTATAAAGGAAGAAATATTTGGCAAACGCGTGTAGAACTCTTATTTTGTACCTAGGTATAGCGCGTGCTTACTTAGCAGTGATGTAATTTGCCTAAGCTCGAACTTGTGTTAAGGTTGTAAATTAAGTGGTAGATACTTATTTCTATTATAATCTAAGACTTTAATACAGACGTAGGGTAGGTACCTACGAATGTATTAAGTATTTCCCGCGGCTCCGCTCACGTGGATGTCGGTTATCGCGGGAAAAAGTAGCCTATGTCCTTTCTGAGGCTCTAGACTATCTATGTACCAAATTTCATTTAAATCGGTTCAGTAGTTTTGGCTTGACAGACAGACAGAGTTCCTTTCGCATTTATAATAATAGTAAGGATTTAGGTTATTCTTGACCGTATGATATTTTGCTTTCAAAAATATTGCTTATTACAGGATATATGTAGGTACAGAAAAGTGCCAGCTTTCTTAAAATGCTGTTACAATTACATTTAAGTATAGTTTAAGTTTTCTATTTATTGTGTTAACTGATTGCAACGTTTATGAAACAAATAAATTTAGTCTTCTTATTTTATTTTAGATATACCTACTGCATTTACAAAAGATGTACCTTTGTATATCTTTTGCATTATGTTGTTTCTTACGATTTTGTGTGTGTACATAAATTAATAAATAAATAAATACATATTACTTTAATTAAAACATCGAAGTTTCAAAGCAACGCAATCCTTGAGTTAATGTTCTGCTCAACGCCGTTTCACTGAAAACTGTTGTGACGTTTTAAAATATTTACCTAGTTAGGTATTTATTTACATAATAAATTATTATTTGATTTCCCCATACTTATTCCCCTCTGGATTATACAATGACGGTAACAGGTTGCTGGCTCATTTCCAACGCTAACTACAGGTACATTTGCCACTGAGCACCACCGAATGCATCTGGTATTAATTGAATCTAGTTTTAATTTGTGACGTATTTAGAATCTAACGACATAGCTTTCGAACGAATTAATTATTCTTACGCTATGTAACTTTGTTGATTAATGGTTTACTTGAATTAATGTTTGAAGATATATATCTTTATTTTTGCTTCTGATAGGTAGGCGTTTGGAATACTCTGCATGTCTTATTTTTATATTAGCTGTTTCCCGCGACTTTTTCCGCATGTTTTAGTTTTAACGGTTTTTCATTTTTGCAACAGTTTTCATTTATGATCCACTACTTTTGATCGCAGCGTCCAATGTTATATAGCTTATAGCCTTCCTCAATAAATGGGCTATTCAACACTGAAATAATGTTTCAAATCGGACCAATAGTTCCTGAGTTTGGCGCGACAAACAAACTGTTCAGCTTTATGTATTAGTCAGTACTAGTATAAATTTAAGTACCTAAATATAAATGGTCTATGATTTTCAGCGGTCTCACTTTCTCACTGTGAGCACATTATAGAAGCATTTATTTTAGTAATTTAAGTGTTGGTAGCTGAGCAGTCGAAAGACAATTAGTCCACCGGACTGAATGGCTATAGGTTTCCCGTTAATTAAAATTATCCATCGAGGGCTCAGCGCCTTTTGAGAAAGCCATGATTAAAACCGGATGACGATTTAGCCTTATACAATTTTTTACACGCTTTAATTAAGCTTCACTTTTTTTAAGGCTAAAAAGAAGGTTGGAAGTTAAATTTGACTCGCTTCCACCGGGAATTTTACGCGATGAAAGACCAGGTGTAAACTACTGAACGCCTGACGCAGTAAGCACAGCAAGAAACGGTTTTCTTGCTATGCTTACTGCGTCAGGCGTTCAGTTTACGTAAAATAAAAAGAAAAACAGTTGAAATTCATGTACTTAAATGCATTGATAACAACTAACTCAATTACAGGTGTACCCACCTACTTGTGTCTAAATAGTCACTAATAATTTATTTGAATTAATATTTATTGAAAACAACCGTTCTTGGCAGTCGGGTAGAAACAACATAAAACCGAAGTATTTGAGAAAATTCAGATTTTGAGTGTCTTTGGTCTATTGAAGACTGGAATAATCAGTCTTATTTTGATATTTAGAAACTTTATTTGTTACTTATTATATTAGCAAATGTAAGTAATATTTACAAATTAATACGGGTGTTCTGAATAATATTGTATTTTTATACATATATATATTATATCTACGTATTCGAATTTCGTCTATTATGTTCATGTGAGTGCATTTAGACTCTCATTGCGGCAATAGCAACATTCCAGCTATATATATTCTCTTCTTAATATGTGTATTTAGGCAAAAAAAAAAACAAAGTCTATCAAACAAGTTATTATACTTATATTTTAGGAAAGTAATAAAAAACATTGTCATACACATTCCAAGCACTAAAGATAATGCAAGATTATATCAATCAATAGCTTTTAAATGCAGCCTATATTTAATAAATATAGGCTACATTTAAAAGCTATTTGTAACCACCAACTCAGTCAGCAAGTGTGGAAGTTCTTTTTTTTATTAGAAGAGCTGCTTGCTGTGCAGGTGCACTGCAACAAGCTGATTCTTAAAAAAAACATAACAACCAAATTAAGTTGATAATTACTTATTTATAAATATCAGCCCCTCTAGCCAAGTGACATTTCTACAAGCACTAATGCTGATTGAATCACTCAAATCAAATGTATGGAAGTCTAAGTCACGTGACTTATCCAAATTTAATTTAATTTCCATACATTTAATGTCATTTAAGCGATTTCTATCATCATTTACCCTTGTAAAAATGTGATTTGTCTACAGAGGCAGATAATAACAGATTTACACTTGTTAGTATCTATTTAATTCTTGCAATCAATTCCTGAGCAGTGACCACTGTCTGGCACTGTATCTCCGATCCATTTCAAATAAGGCGGGTTCCCATTCTGGATTGGTAGAGAGATCACCTCACAGACCGAGTAAGGGTGGTTGCTGCGAACATAATCTGTTAGTTTGTCTACTTGAGTTGTCCTTGTTTTGATCATAAGCAGGGCCTGCAAATTGAAAAGAGAATGGTTTAATATGAGGTTTAATATGCAACACTGTTTTAACAATAATGATTGCCGATGTAGTGCTTTAAAAAAAGTATCAAGACTGCATTTAAATATAGCATATAGTAATAGCAACAAGGTGTCTTTTTGTATGATTTTGGTAAACTTACAAAAATTTAATATACTTAAATGAGATGAATTGATAAAAGATGAAGATTACAATGTTATAATAATTGTGAAGTAATTTATTTTGTTTATTACAGTAATACCTATTTGTAATAGACTGAGTGGTGTTCTATATTTCCATAGTATTTTTTCCTTTAGAATAATTAAGAATTATTTATCTTGTCACAACAAGTATTTATGGTACTTAAAGTCAGTATCTGCCTAAATTATCCATAAACAAACTACCCATTATTATTAATAGTTAACCTTTTGGTCACCACAGAATATGTGACAAAGCAAAATGTTTCCACCGCACCACAGTCACAACTACATGACCGACTTTTAATGCTAACATTTGCCCTTGTACTTTATCAATGTTATTCCAGTATTAAAGGATGAAATCGTAGCTTGGGGCTAAAGGCACGCTGTTGCTTTTATGATGTGACGGTAAAAAGGTTAATGTTTTACTCACTTCATCATCCTCATTGATTTTGCCTTCCCATTCATATATGGATGTGATTTGCGGTATAACATTGACACAAGCAGCTAATTTGTTTTCCACTAGTCCTCGGCCAATTGTTTTTCCCACATCAATACTTGGAACTGTCACATAGGCCACTGAGTATTTGTCTGGAAATAGTTGATTAAAACAATTAGAATCCAAAAACGAAAAAGTATCTAATACCAGTCACATTGTAGTTAGTTGATTCAGTTGATCATAACCATGATCCTGTGTCTGACTGACACAGGATTTCATAGGAAATTCAGTAGTCAGTGAAGAAGTTGTGCTTAGTATAACAGAAACAAACAAAAAGGACTAGGTATGTGAATCTTGAAAAGGTTAACAGGTTACATTATTTAAGATTGATTTAATTTATTTGTAAAACTGTGCAGTACTAAATAAATGCATAAATATTGTCCAGAAAGAGATTAGATTCTAATCAGAACAAAATCTCTACTAATATTTATATATACAATATGAACAAATTAAGAAAAATCCACCTCAGTATATACTGTGTAACATAGAAAAAGATGAATGATCCAACCAAGTTGTTATTTATTGAGAACTAGTTTTAACTTTAAACGCACAAATACGTAAATACTAAATACTATAACAATCGTGAATACAATATGCTTTATAACTTGTACGTACTGGCGTCCAAGCTTCCCGACATATTTTGAGCTAGAATAAAGCAAGGCCTCACAAGAGAAATATATAAAGTTAGTAATGACTTTTTATTTAAGTTTTTCAGCATTTTAAGCCGATATTTCAGCTTCAAATTATGTCCGTGAACATTAAGATATTAATAATAATAATTGTCAATGTCAGATTTGTTTACATTGGTTTGGCACTTGACACTCTTGACACTGACAGTGAAAATGAACATTGCCATTTGTCCGATGGTGTTGCAAAATTAAGACAAATTTCCTAATTTTTTAAAATAAAGCCTTCAAAAATACATGAATTTTGTTATTATTTATCTAATAAAGTCTGTGTGAAAAGAGAACCTTCTCGGGATTGAGGACGCTGCTGTGTTTAATTACCTTATTTGAGATGTTAAAATTATAACATATTTTTTTTGAATTTAATGATAGTTCTATTTCACGCCTCGACGACGGTTCTCTTTTTACACAGGCTCTTAACCCCTGATATTAATAAGAAAAACAAAAATAACCTTTTAGGAAAAACACAGTTGTGTTGTAGTGGTCTGTTTATATAACTGACTTAATTTAAATTTTAGTGTACTGCAACATTAGGTAGGATTAGGATTGATACATATAAGAAATGGCAATTACATAAACAAAAAAACACTCGTCAAAACTTGAACAATTACAATATTATGTAGATACTTATATACAGAGGTTTCGGTAACGGTAACGGTAACAATGTCGCGAGTCCAATTGTTTTTTTCCATCTCAAAAAGCCCCAACGCGCAAGAACTTTTTACTTAAAAAATAGCGAGCTGTTCAGACGATACAACGCTTAGGACACTAGTATGAAAGTATGTATAACATTACGCATTTTTCTAGATCCTACATAAAATATAAAGATAACAAGTTATCTTAGAAAGCTTTTTCAAAGGATTTTTTTAGGTGAAAAGTTCTTTAGGCCCGTTGGGGATTTTTTTGGATGGGAAAAGTCAAAAGAACTAGCGATACTGTTAAGGTTACCGTTACCGACACCTCTGTATATAAGTATCTACATTATTGTAATAATTTTTCAAGTTTTTACTTTTATCGACACTCCTATTGGTTTATTTGCTATCTCCAGTTGCCAACCCCAGCGATGTTGATTGTTGATGCTGTATAAAAATAGCGGTAATAATGCTAATTCAGTATCGGCTAATGTCAGTGACCAACTACGTTGTAGTAGATCTAGTGGGTCATCGAAGTCAGACGATACGAAATTTGTGTAGTCACAGTGTTTTTTATAAGGCAAATACTGAGTTATTTGTTATGACTACCGCCATAACAAATAACCCTGCTGGAGTGCCTTTGTTTTTTAAAACAGGGTTTTGGAAAGTTCGGGAAAAGGTCTTTGCTTAGCCGTGGGACACGCTGGGCTGGGAGTTAAAAAAAAATATTTTAGTAAGTAGTAAATTATGTATGTATCCCTTTAGGAATTTATTTTAGGTGAAAGATATGTATATTTATAGTCTAATCATCTCTAGAGGATTTTTAGATGTGGAGGAGGTTTCTATAAATCAATAAGACGTTCAATCAAGGCTTGCCAACAGAACAATACCTATAGATATTTCAATAATAATTATACCTACCTCTAGGTATCTTAACTAGTAATTTTATTACAGGTACTTGAGAAGGTAAACATTTCTTAAAATAAAGTCTTGTATTTTAACTGTCGGCGTTAAGCGTAAACAAATGTGAAGGTCATATTGACTTATTATGTTCAACTCTGTTCAAGTAACATTAAAACCAGTTTCAATCGGTATTCATTTATTATATTCAATGTTTATTCTTAGAAATGACTTTATTCCAATTTGAAGTCATGATTTTTCACCGACTTACATAATAGTAGGTATATACTTACCTACCTAGTTTGACAAAAAACATTACTCAATCATAATTATGTATAATATATTTCGCTTAGATATCTAAATGTTTTAGAAGTACCTAAGTTCATTTAAAGTTCAATATCAGAATATTAACATCGGAAGTTTACAATTTTTTATCTAGGTTTGTCAATCGTTTGATTTTTAATGGTAGGTAATTGGTCGATAATTGAATGAATAAATAATTTTATAAATACCTATTAAATGTTGAATGACATGTGAAAAGTCGACGTGAGCAGTGAAACCAATGTTGTTATACTAGAAAGTCGTTTAAACATTAATAAAAGGGTTTCGTTTCATAGAAACTGGTGACGGAAATTGGTTTTGTAGCCTCTTGTCGTCAAAACTAACAGTTTTAAAGGAAGTAAGAGTGAAACAAAATTATTTGACATTTATTATTATGTGAGGACATTTAAAAAAATAAAGCCATTTTAATTAGGTATTACCAAAGTGCAAAACACTTTTTTGTACATAAATAGGTAGTGTTAGTATACTATAATAACTTAATAAATTGTTTAGGTTTACTTACTATCTATAAAATTGGAAACAATCATAGTTTTAAGTTCTAAATAATAAAGTAACACATAATTACTAATACAATATTCGTAATCGACTAGGTATTGGAATAGAACATCTATTGATAAAACTAAAGTCGAAATTTTAAACGATACATAAAATGTAATTATTATTTTACGCGAATCATATTTAAATAACACGCTTAAGATTGCTATGAACTTATGCATAAGTTAACAGTACATTCAACCTCGCATTTGGCAACACTGAAATTGACAGTTTTTAGTATGTAGTGCAACATTAGGTAATGGGCAATATGTACTTGTTCATGTAAAGTAATTAAAGTCTAACGTTTGGCCACACAGAATATCTTTTTATTTGTCATTTAGTTTATTACAATAATAGTTAAGCAACACTTATTGCACTTGCGAGGCACGAACAACAACTGGGTACTTTCAACGATCTCTCCAACATCTTTCCGTCTTGGAGGATGGCCATATTGCGATACACGTATTTTTGCACACAACGAGCCACGTATGCTGGTTGGATGATAGCGATCTCTGAACAGTTTCCTAAATTAGGCCTGAAACACAATATTAAAATCATCAAATCTTTGCATTTTTACATTATAACTTAAACAACTTGGGTTTAACTCTTAATGAATAGGATTTAAAGGCAATGTGCCAGTGCCACCGTTCTGCGTAGCCTTTTATTAAGCTATTTTATGGTTTGGATTTCAGTCTTTCCCGATTTGGCTTTTACTACAACAGCACAAGTCAAGCAAGAAAATCCTTCTAAAGGTACCTACCTACTATTTACATTTTTAACAAAATAATATTTTTATTAATTGTTTAATTAAAAATGGCATAGGAACGAGATGTGGTACCTATCTACGTTTTCTCATTCAGTTAAAATACATTTGATGAAAATAATGAAATATATATTATGGAATTATGGAATTTAGAAATAGATCTACTCCACACAGAATATATAGTTTCATAATTTTCACTTGAAAAATTCGTTTTGGGAACGGGTAAGAAGACACTTACTCGCAAATTTCTACTTTGTAACCTTGTAGGGGGTTATCGTCATTATTGAGCACCACATGCCAATTGCCAAAGGAGTCCATCCCAGCTTTAGGATATATCACCTGAAAACATAAACAAATATGTTATAAGACTATGATTTGAGAGTACCTAAGTATCATTTCATCATATGGGTAAATGAAAATTGTTCTGTCAATAAAACAAGAGAAATCAGATCGGTTGAGCATGTTGCTCCATAATTTTAACTCTACTTCGTACTATTAAACCTAACTTTCTCCAGTTAAGAAAGCCAGTAGTATAAACTTAACATCTATTCCATGACTATCAAGAACTGCAAAACGGCAATAGTTCAATGGCTAAAACCGAAGACCTATAATGACATTAAACCATTCCTCCAAGCAACAACAAAATGAGTTGTTTAGACACGCACAAACTCAAACTCACACACACGCATACACACACGCAGACACACTTTAACAAAAATTTAACAATTTTATTTATAGGTATATTGTTGTTCTCCTATTATGGCACAGGTATTGCGTTTACTTAAAAGGAGGTCCCTCTGTAAGAATTACTGTAAAAGTTGTACGTGTTTCTGCAATAAACCTTTTTAATATGATGAAAACATATTGTTCATTTCTAACCATATCACTTACCTTTTGAGAAGAATTGCACAGTTCTATATTTTCTTCTTGAGGACCCAATCTTTGAGTGATGTCTGGTACATCTGGTAGGTCCAATTTATCATTCTGGAAGAACCTTATATCATCAAGCTGAAAAAAAATGTAAACGTGGTCAGAAATCGCATAGGGAACAAGGAAGGCCTTCGTCTAGCAGTTTGATCTAAAATACATAGAATAGTCTTAGGTCAGATAAAAGGTTACCTATATTTTTATTAGTCACAACTGACTTCCTGCTAGCAAGGAACAAAGAAAGAATTCAAGATAATGAGACTAACTCTTACTTGCAGTTCTGCGTCCTGGCAGCACAAACTTACTTAACTTTTTTTAAAGTGAATTAGTTTTAAAATTGAGTAGGTATTGTTAGCGTATACCTAAGAGCGTTTTCACATTATCCGATTCGATATCGGTGTCGGACGCCGATCAGATATCGGGGTAAGTAAAATGTATGAAATATGTACCTGTCTTTCATATTGTCCGGCCCGATATCGGATATCGTAGCCGACACCGATATGCTGGCGGCACCATCGGACGCCCGTAAGCCGTCGGGCGATAATGTTTGTATGTGTGCTATACGTGTATCTAAATTATCTCTGTGTGCGTAGTCTAGTGTGTCTTGTTTCTTGATACTGTTTGTGAGATGAATTAGCAAATAATTGAATGTGGATTCACTCATACGAAAGTAATTAAAAAACTTTCTAGGTGCGTTTTGTAGCTTGCTAAAAAGAGTATAAAATGCTCCCTCTGAATATCAAGCTTCCACAATGGGATGTATCTAATACTGGCTGTGGACAGATCTTTTTGTAATAGATACAGCAAATAAAGTTTTCTATTTTTTCTCTAGTCTGCCATGATGACCTGCCCGCACTAAGCTATCGAGCAAATGGCCGTATCGGAACGATTTTGTCGGAAGTATGTGAAAATAGCACATTGTGTCGGCTATCGGATGTCGGCTATCGTTGTCCGACACCGATATCGGATCGGATAATGTGAAAACGCTCTTACATATAATAATTTATACACAATCGTGTAGGTACTTTAGTAGGTACCTAAATATTTCTTTTTTAAAAGCTTTGATAAGAATTTTGATAAGATGTTCATTTGAACGAACCTGGGCAATCACTTTGTTTACTTCTTCTTGTGGATAGTTGGCTACTTCTTCACAGATACCAATCTTCTTACACCGCGCCGGAATCTCCAGTGGTGTAGTATGGCCCGTTAGTCCAGGGAATACGATCTTGGAGTTATCGTAAGACTGTTCTGGAATATTAATTATTGAAAGAATAAATAGTTGGGTCCTATTTCAAAATAAAATCAAAATCAGTATAGAAAAGTATAAAAAGAGTAGTTTCTAATAAAAATATTTGGAAATTTTACTTTGAGCAATTGGAAATTTTCATGTGATCTCGGAGAAACCACATGAGTTTCCTCTTTTCTGACAAACGTGATTAGGCGCAAATGAACCGACTGCATATAATGCAATCCTTGGTGATCTTTTAAGTTTAAGGTACGAAACATAATTACTCCATAGAAAAAGAAGCATCCGTGTTGTACTATTTTTTCAGGTTACAAATTAACCTTAAAGCGAGAACAATGTAGGTAGTCATAAGGCAATTTGGCCACATGTAGGTAATGTCTTTTTTAACACGCTTTTTACGCCCCATCCGGTGAGTAACTATTAAGGTAGATTTTGATCTAAGCATCGTGAATACCTACATGTTACTGCACATAAATGTCCTACCTCGTATGTTCTACCTCGATTCTAAGAACAGGCGTTTGAACCCCAATCTAGCGATGATTTAGGACAACCATAAAGCTAATAATAACCATAGAGCTAATTGACTGATGATTGATTGCAGGTACATATAGTGGAACAAAAATAGCTATCTGGTGGAGCTTGCACTTCAACGACTTTTAAAGGCCAGTTTATCACAATAATTTTTGTTTATTTGTAAGCCTTATCGACATTTATATTATATCTTTAGAGCTTGTTGTATTAGATAAATGTTCGCTTTAAAAGAGCATTTGAGATTATTAATTGATACGACGATTAAAAAATTAGTATTTTTGTCGGTCTGTTATTTCATAAATAGGTGTGTCCGGTGTTTTTAGTGCCGTCCAACTCGTAATAAAAATGATAAACTTATTCGTCATCATAATTCGAATTGAACACTTATTTATGCGGAATGAACAGATAATTTGGGATTATTGTTTTGGGAAAAATACTCGTAAAACTAAACAATATATTTTGCTTATCTTCTCAGTTATAGGTACCTTGTACATATAGGAACATAGATCTTCCAAAATTTAGTTATATTTGGTTATGATAAAAATAATATATAATATATATTTTATTATTTTTATTATACCTTACCCAAAATTAAAATTCTTAAAAAGGCAATTGTTATTGTTGTATTTGTTTATTATATAAACTCAATTAACTAATTACGTAATTCTCTGTTATATTATCCGTATACCATAAATAAAGTAAGTGTGAGATTTAAAGGAAAATTAAATTAAAATTAACGCTTTCGATTTATTAGCAACATTTTTAGACAAGTTAGCGGTTTTCCCATAAACAGTGTGGTAAAAGAAGGAAATTGTCAATGACGCAAGTGCTAAATTAATCTGCCTATGTAATGTAAACGGCCGGCTTTTGTGTTGCAGGTAGATTAAAATTTAGGTACTTAGGACCACATAATATTATATAAGGTGTCGTTAATGTGAAAGTGTTAACTACAGTGTGGTATATTGTATCTACCTCTACGTTATTGTAATGTCTGATTTTGTTAGTAAACGTATCCAGTGTTACATAACCTTTAAGTTGCACATTTCTATGTGGTACTGACCTGTCCCTGACCTGTACATTTTTTATTTTAGAATAGGCTCCGCTTTTAAAACTATTATGACCTTTGACAATAAATAAATAAATGAGCTCCAACTACATCTAAAATCCAAGACAGAAAGGGAAATTTTAAATAAACCTAGCAACTGACAGAAGTGTTAAAAGAAGTTTTGGTTCTATTACATCAAAGAAGGATGCAGCTATATAGACGGATTACACCATCTCTTTTTCACAACGGAACTGATGGCTTTAACCATTACCTATATATCTCGTGAATTTCTATTGAGGCGAAAACAAGTTAGGAAGGTCAGTATTGTTACGGTGACGAGTCAAAAATAAATGCTTTGGATCCTTGCCTATGTGGACAATAACTATTGCGCAATAGTTAAACAAAAACTGTTTCCATGGTAACGAAACAGAGTTTACATGAGTTTGTTTTGCGCAAGGTAACGTGTTAAACGTAACCTAATGTGAAGGTTCAATGAAATCTTTATAGGCGTGTAATTTTTTGGCTTTAAGGTAACTTAAGAAAAGGTTAACTGGTTAGAGTGAAAATAAGTAAACTGTAGCGTGCGTCTTACAAGTATGAACTATGAGTACTGGTATAAACAAGTCGAAAAATGTGTCAAATCAGAGCGCACCGTTTTAATATAACTATCTCGTAACTTAATATTAGATACCCTAATGATATCGGAACCATAGATATTTCCTAATTGTCTCTCAAATGTCACACGCAAATTTCATAGTACATATCTAACAACAGCAAAAAATGTGCTCAGGTACGCTCGGCACAACGAGCTACTAGCGATGCGCGCACTCTATGCTTGTCTGTGTATACTCTAAGATCAACTGATGCGACTTTAATCGCGTACCTAATAGCTAAGTAATACCTATATGCAGGCATTGTGTAATGTTAACGATAGCTTGTTTGATTGGATACACTCAATGTTCTGTGTATTGATTCGTTATTTCTCTTTTTTATACTATTTAGATTTAAGAAAGTAAATATTCAATTTAGGATATCTTAACACTGCTTCGACTTCGTACTTTCCCTATGACGTACGTTGATCACCATTAACTTAGGTAAGAATATCTACCTATGTCTGTGTACTTATGGTGTGAAGTTTAGCAAATTAATATGCTTATTATTTATTTGTATCACAATTAAATATCAAATTTAAATATCAGGTAATTTATATTATTTAATTTTTGCTCGATCTGAAGATTTAGTCTCTGACTTGACTTTTTGATTACCGAACGCATATTATAAGAATCAAAAATAATATGACGATAAATCAAAATTGTACAATTATAGGTTATTACCTCGTCTCGTCTGCATTTGCGACTTCCGACTTAAAACCTTCGCTGTTTCATCAGACCTCCTATTAGAGGGCTCGACCCTTAGCTGTGCTCTTTCCTCGACCATCTCTCTATTATTTTGTACAGGGACATCAGCTGGCGAGTTCGGCTGGTAGTGACGGGACATTGGTTGGGGATTATAGGCTGCATCCTGCTTTTCGTAGTCATAGCGGTACCGAGGATCTGCCCCAGCACTGTCAGCGGTGTGCTTGCATTTGTATGCTGATGCTGCCATCTGGAAATCAGTAATTTATTTATTTAAATTTGCTTCAGGGCCTAGATCAATCGTGTCTCGGTTTCTCTGTCGTTGAATACTTAATTTTCTCATGGTTAATGATTGGACGTATATGTATATATATTTCAAAGCACAATGCACTTAATCCATATCCATACTTCCATACTGATATTATAAATGTGAAAGTAACTCGGTCATTAAGTCTGTCTGTCGCACGATCACACGAGAACTACTGAACCGATTTATATGAAATTTTAGAGACAGATAGTCTAGAGTCGGAGAAAGGACATGCACTACTTTTTGCCGCGATAACCGACATCCGCGCGGCCGGAGCCGCGGGAAACAGCTAGTAATAAGTAAAAAACCTATAGATTCTATATAACCCTCCACGTACTGTTGGAATTCACCTCATTTTAAACAACTGACCATGAACGTTAACGATTGTGGTATTTGATTATAAACATAACCTTTTGCATGGTTCCACAAACAGATAAAAATAATTGCTGCATAAAATATAGCATACCTACCTACATTTACAAATTCCGAGATACTTTCCGTATATATTTTTGCATGGAAACACTGTTTAAATGCATAGTAGTAGCACATTGTTTTAATAAATATAATCTACATTCTATACTTAGATAAAATATTTTTTTATTTGCGTTAGTGTTAATAATTAATTACGTATGTATTGCTCTTGATAGTATAGGTATGACGCATACAGGTTAACCGACGCAAATTAATACGTACAAAAACCCTGACGTCGGACAAAATCTGTATTCCAGTAGCACATGACTGAGACAGGAAATTTTCCGTATTTTGGTAGTGAATGCTCCATATTCATTCCCTAATCCATACTAGTCCTTTAGTCAGCTTCTTACCATACTAAGGTACTTTCTAGACATTCTGCCTGGATTTCAACAAATTAGTCTGCAAATTTGCAGTTTGAATACAGTTAGTACGATTGCAAACTAACCGTAGATGTTCAAAGCTGGACTAAGGCGCGTCAAAGATCTCCAACTGTATCGATACTGAGCGTTCTCAAGTCTTACCATATTGACCTTATTTTTATCAGAAAAAAAGTAAAGGCCTTCTTAGAAGACTGGCTTAATAGAATATGTTAATTTGAATGTTTGTTCGCGTTCATATCATAATGTTTGCAATGTAAAGTGCAAGTCGAATTCGTAGAACCTGTCCAAGGCTGAATCAGAGATCTTTTCGAGCGCTTTTTTTTTTTTTTTTTTTTTTTTTTTTTTTGGAAGAGGTCTACTGCAGTTAGCCTGAGCGCAGGCTTTGACTGCTTCACCGGACTTTTGGCGAGAACCGTAAGGCCTCCAGCCAGAGCAAGTAAAATAAACTAACTACGTCAGCAACGTTCACTAAGGGCACCCCCTGCGGGATTCGAACCTCGACTTAGTGCGTTGCTGACTATCTTAATAAGGCAAAAACAGCAAGGGATGGCTGGATCTGAGTTATTATTATTTAGGGACATATTTTTATTGCTAGTTTGGCCGGCTCGGGCCAGCTTGATCTAGGGACGGGGGGGGGTAACATTTACGTTACTATTATATTATTTATAATACGCGACGGGCCTCGCCGGCGAGGACGTAGTATACGGCGGTTGTGTTTTGTATTGCTACTGCTAGCTAAGTCGAATGCTTCTTGTAGAAGCGTTGTCTTATCGTCGGGATAGGAGAGAGTGTGTCTAGGACGTTTTATCTTGGAGATGACTGAAGGTCGGTATCGCGCGGCCGCTACGATTAGCGGGTTACGGTGGGTTTCGGCGGTGTCGAAGAAACGGGTCGCGGCGCGTTTCATGAACTGCTTGATTGTGGGCAGCTTTAAGTCACAGTGCAGCTGCAAGTTACGAACGTAACCTGGAGCGCCCGTGGCTCTACGCATGAAAAGGTTTTGGAGAGTTTGCATTCGTTTGAGTCGATAATCGGGTACGTGAGAGAATACGACGCTGCCGTAAGTCATAATAGGTCTGACGCACGCAGTGTAAATTCTCTTCTTGCAAGCAAGAGAGAGTTTACTGCGCTTGTTCAACATACAATGAAGTCGGCCGAGGGCGAAGGCGGCTCGCGCGCGTGCCGCTTTGATATGAGGTACGAAGCTAAGCTTCTGATCAAGGATCACACCCAGGTATTTGGCTTGCTGCTCCCAAGGGATAGGCTTGCCGAAGAGGGTTATGGGTGGAGCGGGAGTGGGAAGCCGCCGTTTTCTACTAAATAGTACGGCTGCGCTTTTGGTAGGGTTGACTTCGATTCTCCATTTCTTGAACCACTTCCCGAGGGCCGTGACCGCGGTCTGGAGAGTTCGACCTATCGCTAAGGTGCTGGTACCTGAATAATAAATGGCCGTGTCGTCGGCGTACAGAGCTACTTGGGGCTTGCCACCGCGTGGAATGTCGCTGGAATACAGCGAGAAGAGGAGTGGAGAGAGGACGGAGCCTTGCGGGACTCCGGCAAGGATCGGGTGAGGGGAAGAGAGTGTGCCTTCAACGCGATAGCGAAAGGAGCGATTCGACAAGAAGTCACGGATGATGTGCACGAGACGATCTGGCACTTCGAGTTGGTACAGCTTGTAGATCAAGCCGTTGTGCCAGACCTTGTCGAAGGCCTTCGCTATATCGAAGAAGAGCACACCGGTGAGCCGTCCACGCTGAAAACCAGCGCTTATATGCTCGACTATGCGGTGGACTTGTTGGACGCACGAGTGTTCGGTTCTAAAACCAAACTGCTCGTCGGGTATCAGACTCCTGGACTCGGCATAATCCATTAAACGGGAGTAGATGATTCGCTCGTATAGCTTCCCAAGGACCTTGAGTAAGCTGATAGGGCGATAACTAGTTGGCTCAGACTTCGGTTTACCGGGTTTGTGGATGCCGATGACTATCGCCTCTTTCCACTGCTGTGGAAAGAGATTGTTGCCTAATGCTGCATTGAAGATGCCTGTCAAGAGGATAACTAATGCTGGAGGGAAGAGTTTAATCACCTTATTGGTGACTCCGTCTGAACCGGGCGCTTTACGAGGGTGTAGGTCCTTGATAAGAGAACGTACTTCGTCTACTGTTACCGGCGCGAGAGGGTGTTCCGGGTCCTCTGAAGGAGGAATCGAGGCCTTACGTTCGACTTCGGCGTCAACTCTGGCGAGGTGGGCCGGGTCGACCGGAAGGTTACTGGGCGTGCATTGAGCCTCCAGGCTGTCGGCCAGGCATTCCGCTTTCTCGTCGTCTTCAAAGGCGAGGCTCTGATTCGAACGATTCAACGGGGGCATGACCGCTTCGTCGCAACTACGTAATCTACGTTGAAGGTTCCAAAACGCGTGATGGTTAGGTTCTAATTGGTCGAGAAACCTATCCCACCGATCCTCACGCAGAGCCCTTATGCGTTTCTTAACAGCGCGCTGTAGAGAACGCATACGGGCGCGATTGGAGTCGTTGGGATAGGTGTCGTAGGCGCGTATAGCCGCGTTCTTCTCCGTCAATAGGGCACGGGCGTCGTCCGGTAGGAGCCAGCGAGAGTCTTCTGTCACCGGTACCGACCGCGAACACTCGTTCACCAGGGACTGCACGTGCTCAGTGAGGGAGTCGATCGCGGCTATAGCGTCTGTCGCGGATTCTACATTGTCCGGTATCGAGTCTAGGTGCGCGGATTGGACTGACTTAAGGCGAGTCCCAAGCTTTGTCCAGTTCGTAACTATCTTAGTGGGGATGGGTTGACCAGCGTCTGGAGGACCTACTCGCGGACTAAAGGACATGATCACTGGTCGGTGGTCAGAATCTAATTCATGAATAACTTCAATGGACCGAAGCGCTAGGTTGACGTTTTTGAGTAAAGCTATATCTAGTATGTCGGGGCGGTGGTTGACGTTCGCGGGAAAATGAGTGGGATTCATCGGAGCGATGATATCGAAGTTTAATTCGGAGCTAAGAAGATCAAGATGTCTACCTCGGTTGTTACGAGTGTGGCAATTCCACGCCTCGTGTTTCGCGTTTAGGTCGCCCGCCATAAGGACGGAGTCGCCTAGAGCTAGAAGAGCTCGCAGGTCATGTCGTAAGTCGACCCTCTCTGATGACGGAGGAATATATATTGAAACTAAATACAAAGGTCGATGCCCGGTCATGCCAAGACGACAGATGGAGGCTTCGATGTGCGACAGCGAGGGTGGATCCATCGGAACGCAGTACAGTGACCTTTTAAAGTAAATGAGCGTGCCGCCGCCTACGGCTCTGGTACGATCGTTACGGATTAAGTTGTAATTCGCGATTCGCGGGTTTTTATGAGACGGTTTAAGAAAGGTCTCCTGTACAAGAAAAACGTCGAGTTGATGATCACGGAGAAAAGTAGCAATTTCGTCGCGTTTTTTATTAATGCTATGCGCGTTAAAGTATCCTAGTTTAAGGGATCGGGGTTTGAGTTTACCGGTGTTAGTAGCCATTAGAACGCGGCGGCTTTGTATGCGGCGAACACATCGCTGAACTGCTCCCTAATGAAAGGGGCGTGCAGAGGGTTGGGGTTGGCTCTAATCGCCTCCGCCATAAGACGGATGCGATTAAAGTCAAACGACTCATACACCTCTATGTAATTCTTGACCGACGCTGTGATATCGGCCGGAAGCGTCGGGGCCAGAGGGGCCGCGGCCGACGGTGACGCGAGCGCGGGTCTTGGTAGAAGCGCGGGTTTAAATGCGGTAAGTGGGATGCGAGGGACAGCGGGTCCCTGTAAAGCGCGGAGAGACGCAACCCCTTTAGGAGGAGAAGCGAGGGCAGGGAACGCGCGCGCGTGCGTTTCCATGTTCCAGCAGGCCCCGGTTGGGCGTTGCGGGCTGAGACGCGGCGGAGCGGACGCGGGGTTTTGCGCGGGGGCCGGCGCACGGGCGACGGGCCGTTTCGCGACGGTTTTCGTTTTCGGGGCCTTCGGACAGCCGCGGTAGTTGGCTGGGTGACCCTGTTCGCCGCAGAGAACGCAGCTAGGGGGCTCAGCGCACTGGGTGCGGTCCTTGGGCCGTGGGCAATCGGGCGTTCCGTGCTCGCCGAGGCACTTCACGCAGCGAGGGCGCGCGAAACAATTACGTTGCGAGTGGCCGTACAATTGACAACGGTGGCATTGGCCAACGTCGGCGCGCTTGTACGGCACCTCGACTTTTATGCCAGAGAGTTGGCATACGGTTTTGATATTAAATATGGACTTGCCGTCCGCTGATCTCTCAGCAACGACGAGTACCATTTCGTAGGGTGACTTACCCCGCCCGCGGTACATACGGTGTACCTCTAGGGCAGGGATACCCTGCGCTCGAAGGTCGTCTAGGATCTCCCTAGAGCCTATGTCCGCAGGGACAGACTTAATGACGACCCGGAGGACCCGCTCCTCCGGGAGGGTAAATGTATGGTACGGCAGGGCTCTCTCCTGCAGCATACGGGTGAGCGACCGAAAGTCGGCCGCTGTGGGTACAACTATTTTGATGCCGTCCTTGACAGAGCGGGCATGGAAGTAATTGACTTGGTGCTGCGTGCACCACTTGGAGACCTCGGTCCACTTTCCTTTCTCCTGAAGGAAGATTGGAGGAGGGACCGAGCCGCCCTTCTTAGGGGCTGACGAATCTTGGGGCATGGTGTTGGACACCAGTGGGGTGGTCGTGGGCGCGGGCGAGGCCGCGGGCTCAGCAGCGGGCTGGGACGCCGAAGCGTCGACGGAAGGAGGCGAGGCGCCAGTCTTGGCGGCTTTAGAAGGCACCTGTTGTGACTTGGTCCTACGGGTGCGCTTCTTGCCCTTGCCAACAACTTCAGTAAAGCCGTCGGTGGAGGAAGACGAGTCCGATGCTGTTAAAGCATCACCGGAATCGTTAGAAACAATTTCCATTTCGATGTCTACCGGGGACGGTGAGACAGAGCGAGGGCGGGGGGAAGGGGCCGGAGATGCGTCACGCGCAGGTGTGAGGCTCGGCGAAGCGGATTTGGCGTTGGAATTCGGCTTAGAGGCCGGAACAATAGCCGGGGAAACAATGACTTTCGACGAAGCCGTCGAAACAATGGGGCGCGGGCGCGAGATAACGCCTCTGTCGGCGCCGATCGGCGATAGCGAGCTATCGAATTCCGCTAAGTCGGAAGGGTCTAATTTGCGGGCCCAAGCCTTGAAGAGGTCTTGGAAGACCCGAGAGTCCTTCATCTCCTCGATAAAGCGGGGCCAGAGGGCGTCCATTCTTCTCGAGAAAACGAGAGACACTTTTTAATTAAAAAAAGAGAAGCTAAAAGCCTAACATGGGTAGAGGGAGGGCGCGCCTACAACAAATACCCTAACTAATAACTAACTCCCCGGGTGGGTACGCCCGGGGATGTGTGACCCTCCCTGCTGGGTGTAAGCAGGGAGGTGAGTACCTAAGGTGTGCCTTAAGCTGTGGTGTACCCGTCGCCAGTCTTATTGTGCGAACGGGGCCCTGACCAGTCTAGTGCGAAGGGTGTAGACACACCCGACCGACACTAGGTGTGTAGCTGAAAGGGAAGCCAGAGACTAGAGCCGACTAGGAGACCCCCCAAGGCCGGTAATCTAGTTCCCGTCCAATTGACTGCTTTGCCCTAAAGGGGCTCAGCGGGTGTGATTGGGTCAACACCCCCTCGGCTTCGTTGGCACCGAATGGTTTCCACCGAGGACCGCGAAACTGCGGTTTTATCCTGAAGGGACCAAGTGAATTTAATTCGCGAGCTAAGAAACAGAGGTTGATCTGCCGCCGCCTTGAAAAAGGCAGCTTTAGATCGATCGGTTAGCGTAGGCGGGGCTACGCAGAGTGTTACGCGAGCGTAACAGGTAGCGAGACGGATGACGTCAGCGGGCGAGTCGCAGAGCGGCACGTCCGTTCACGGCGAGCGTCGGGCGCAGAAAAAACCCTTTTCGAGCGCAGGTAAATGTTTTTAAATATTGCGTTTAATTGCATCGGGCGCCATTGTTTTGCTACTTATTACAACTTCCGTATGATTCTGGTTTGCTAACAGGATCTCCTCGAACTTGACAAGTGTCATTTGGTGTGTCAGTCGACTCTAAAATACGCTGTAATTGAAACGAAGTACTTAAAGTACATACATACGTAAGTAAAACACATACTAAAGCCGAGATAATTAAGGTTGCTACGTAGGTACTAGAAGTAAATGGAACGGGACCTTTTTTTTAAAGGAAAGTGAAACAAATCACTGTCAAACACATTTCATTTTCATTTTCACACAACAGTGCATTTACCCGGGCAAATAAATGCGCGATTATTAGCAATTTTAGTTAAAAATTAATTTGCCGATAGCACCTAGAATTTTATGACAGTAAAAAAATTGTATAGAAAAAGCCAAAAATGTTAGTTGCCCGGGTTAAGAGACGTTTATTCCTTTAGCTATTCAAATGTATTTTTAGTACTTTTGTAGCTTTCGTGATAATTTTTGCTTATATACACTTTTACATAATGAGTAATCTATTAGCACATGACCTCTGTGTGAACGTACCTATGAACTTATTAATGATGGCTATCATTATTTTCACATTTTATTTTAAATAATGGTATTGTATTGCCATGGTTATTACATTTAAAGATATAAATAGGATCGAAAGTGTTATGTATATAGGCACATTATAATATTTTCCATACAATGTATTAATTTTTATAATAAGCTATATGAGAGAACACTAGAGTCGGGCTGCCAACCGTCCTATACCTACTATACATATAATATTGTACTATATTTTTCGGGTCTACACTATCTACGTACTGTATAATGTTGAAGAAATATATAGTATGCAAAAGAAAAATATTTTAGTTCAATGAAGCTTGAATATCCACAATGATTTGAATACGGTGCCATAAAGCCTGTTATGATATTTTTACTGCAAAGAAAACCAAAATTAAAAGATGCAAGAAGTGCAACAAATACATAAAACAATGTTTCAATTCAATTTAGTTCCTGAATGACGTATCCGCTAAACTAATAAATTTGAACCGCTATATAATCATATTCATATCATATCCGCTAAATAAAATTAGAGAAGAGAGAGAAGAGTAAGGGCGCGTTTCTAAGATTTATTTGGTATGTTTTGTAAACATAGCTACTTATGCAAATTTTACGTAAAATACCGGTTTTTAGGTTAAATCCATTGGTATTTACTTTTTGCACTTTATGAACGTTGGTAGGTAGTTTAAGTCCATTATTTAGATTACATGATGACGTCAAAATGTCGTTAAACGTGGGTAAATTGCTCTTTACAATTCTACATGGTTTGATGGGAATACCTTTAGCTAAGTTAGGTATTTTGCCACTTATTATGTAGTATTTTTTAGCAAGAATAAAAAGAGACAGGTTTTATTGTACTATTCGATTTATATAGCACTTTTCAATATATTATTTTCGATCAATCAATTAATTCGTGAAATATAGTCATGTAACAGATATGGTCATTATAAAAGTAACGTTGCAAAAATATCGTTTCTGATGTTGGTAATATTATTTCACACGGTTAGGTACTTAATCTGTCAAAAAAGGTTTTAATTGCAAATGGCGTCTAAAAAAGTAATGTATCAAAGATGTATGCGTCTTCTTGTAACCTTAAAGTCCGTTAGGCGCCAGGGCCGGCAAGTATAGTTTTAAACTTAGGTTTACGTATGCTAATAACTAACTTAAGCAATTAAAAACAGGTTTAAATATTCAGTGTCCGCTGCCGGCACTATAAATATTTACGATGAATAATTAAACGAAATAGTTAATTCATTAAATTGCCTTCTAAGCTGCTACTGGGTAGGTAAGGAAGAAGTGACAAATTAGTATTAAATTAAGGATCATAAATGTTTAATTCAACACTTATTTGTGTTTAAAGTTTTAAAGACCAACGCAGTTTTTTTTGTAAAATGAGATGGTGATAGAGAAGTCTTTTTATGTAACATCATCCGTATTTCTTAATAATTATTACATAAAAAAAATCTCTCTCGCGCGATATATTTTATTTTGGAAAGTTCTAAGGAGAGACTGGGGATGATCGACCTACCTATTCCTATCTTCCTGTTAGTGGTCACTCATCCACTGCAAGTATAAACAAAGCAATATTACTTAAATGTTACGACAGCTGTTCTGTTATGATCCATTATGTATGTATAATGACAGCATTTCTATGGGACATCCCTTTACATGTAAAAATATTTTTTTAAATCGGTTCATTATTAACTGAGTTCATTAAAACACTGCTGCTGTGGAGTTTGTTGTGCCGTTTCTTCTCCACAGTCAAAGCACTTAAATAAATGACTTTAGAATTTAAATTTGAAGATAGAGATGACATTTCATAACATGTATCCTATATTACGGCAAACCATTAGTCAATTATAAATTGTACATAAAGAATACAGCTATTCATTTGTTTGTTAAAAAAAAACAATGTGCAATTGAATGAAGTTCACACAATAACAACTTGTCTGTTTGAATGAAAACATTATTTATGTATTGTCGGTACATTTGACGGCACTTTAGTAAATAGTTTTATTCTGATACCACCTTTAATTCAAAGACGTAAGATTGATTTTCGTAATAAGTCTATTGATTAATACATCGACTGCATAGATTTTTACAATTCTTTAGAAATTATACTTATAAAAGATTTAGAAACGCAATCATTGGATGTTAAATGTTTATTTCTCATTGATTGCTTAATAAACAACCCATACACGAAAATTTTACGCAACAGTATCATAATCTCTGTCATTAATATGAATAGCCATTAGAATTACGAAAACTTTAAATTATATTGTTATTAGACGATAGATGTTATTGGTAAAGTAAATGTGAAATAAAATGCTTCATTATAGCCATAATTCTATTCATTGAATTTATGTAAAAATAAAGTAATGTAAGTATATAATTTTGATTGTTATATATTCTACTAGCTGTTTCCCGCGGCTCCGCCCGCGTCGATGTTAGTTATCGCGGCAAAAAGTAGCCAATGTCCTTTCTCAGGCTCTAGACTATCTGTGTACTAAATTTCATTTAAATCGGTTTAGTAGTTTTGACGTGCAAGCGCGACAGACAGACAGAGTTACTTTCGCATTTATAATATTAGTAAGGATTTTAATTTTGTAACAAACCTATCTATGAAACCCAATTCGATCTTAATGGACTTTAATTAACTAACCCCCGAATACTGAAATGCCACTTAATTCTAAAATGTACTTAACTTTTGTCTATCTGTCGCTAGTTTACGCCTTAAACTGACAGAGACAGCATGACTTTTAAGGGCGTCTTATAACTGATTGACGTTTCAGTATTTGGCCATAGGTACGTAAAAATAAAAAAAGTATTTAATGTAGATTAAACTCTACAGGCTTCCGTAATTTGGTGAAAATAAAAAATATTTCATATTAGTTTATGAAAAAACTAACCGTAAATATTTATTCTTTAAAAAAAAATGTATTAGTTATCAAGGTTTTACAGTTAACTTGTATTCTAGTACAATTTGATGTTTTTCAGCGATTTGAATATAAATAATATATGGGAATACCAACACTATCTCGTCAACTTTATAAGGAATATCAAACGTCATTAAATTAAAAGGCAATGACTATAATGGTATGTATTACTCATGTTATGTAACGAAAAACAATAGTTGAAATAGGTTGTGGTTCGTCAGCGATTAATTACAACTTTAATCCCCGAAGACTGAAACGCCACTTAATTTTAACACGTTCTTAAATGTCTATCTGTAGCTACTATACACCTTAAAGTGACAGAGACAGCATGAGACTTAACGGCGACTTAAAACTGATTGAAGTTACAATATTCGGCCATTAGACCGTTTTTAAGTTGGGTTTCATTATTGAGGGATTTTTAATAATTCTGAGCAAAGATTCTTTGTCTTCTAATGTCATTAGTTCACAGAACTAATAGAAACAAAAAAGAAGGACACCAAGCAAATATTTTGTAAAAATATAAAAATGTAGAGTCTCAACGCCTTGTATTTTAGTTTCGTCTTTTTGAAGCCTAAACATATTTTGTTCGGTTATGCGTACTTAATCGTTTCGTCGTAATTATATATTCTAAAGAGAAATAACATAAAATGAATCGTAATTAATATAAATAGTAAAAAAAAAATACTAAAAGGTCACTATTTAAAAACGGCTACTTAAGGTGAATTTCAATACCATATTCGAAGATAATTTACTCTTCTAGAGATAGAAATCTATACTAATATTATAAAGCTAAAGAGTTTGTTTGTTTGTTTGTTTGAACGCGCTAATCTCAGGAACTACAGGTCCGATTTGAAAAATTCTTTCAGTGTTGGATAGCTCATTTATTGAGGAAGGCTATAGGCTATATAACATCACGCTACGACCAATAGGAGCGGAGCATAAATGAAAAACCGTTGAAACAAAAACACGCGAACAAGGTCGCGGGGGACAGCTAGTATAATATTATAAAGCTGAAGAGTTTGTTTGTTTGTTTGTTTGTTTGAACGCGCTAATCTCAGGAACTACTGGTTCGAATTGAAAAAATCTTTTTGTATTGGATACTCCGTTCATTGAGGAAGGCTATAGGCTATATAACATCACGCTACGACCAATAGGAGCGGAGCATAAATGAAAAATGTTGCAAAAATGAAAAACCGTTGAAACTAAAACACGCGAACAAAGTCGCGGGGGACAGCTAGTATGACATAATTTGTATGGCGCTTAAGCATGGAAAATGATCTACGGATAAGTTATAGTTATGAATAATTAACTTATTGATTTTCCGATTTGCAATTCTATTCTTATTAGGTACGGGAATTCACACTGAAGTTATTGTAACTTTTTCAGCGTCATTACATAAATATGTAATGTTTTCATTTTTACTATAATGTGCATGAAATGATTCATTGTTTCAAATCGATGTATTATGGTTTGTTAGTTCAAGGTCTTTATAAAGAACACAGTTGCGATTCTACCTCTATATATTATGTAAAATTAATTATGTGTAAAAACTATTTAGACTCACTTAATACCGAAATTAATAACCTATATTTAGAAATAAAAGTAGTACAGATAATACGACGAATTTCTATATCTGTTAGAGAAATGTAATTAATTTCGGTAATGACAATATCGGTTTATTTTATCCTTGCCTGGTTAAGTACTTAACATTTTGTGTAAGCCTAGGCCACGCTAGGTTTTGCATGAATTGGCTATATTAATGATTATGTACGTTCAAATGACAGAGGAAAATATATGTGGGAAACCCGAATGTGACACTAAACATTACTTAGGAGCTACTCATTATAAAAGCATTTATTGTTTCTGCTGTAGCGTGCCCAGTTGTCTATCGTTTTATTTTCGTTATTGTTCTCAATATTTACCATATAAAAAAATCTCGTTTATTTTAAGCAAGCTAGTAAGTAAGTACAATTTTTGAGTTTGTTATTAGTATACATTTTTAACTGTCTAGTTTAATGTCTAAGTAGTAAAAAGTTAGATAGTAGATACTTAAAAAAATATGCTATCAGTTCGGCGATGCATTTCGGGAACCCTAAAATAAAAATATAATAAATGAGTTAAAAAATATTAATATATAAATGCGTTCCTGATCCGGCAATATAAAGAACTAAAAAAAGCAATATAATGATGAAACGATAATTTCTCTAGAACATATTAATTCGAAATAAATACTCGGGGTAAAGGTTTTAAACCTTAACTATGAAAGCAAGGTATTTTGTGTACCACCAGGACCCATGACTGCCTAAGTATAGAATTCAACGAATTTCAAAAACGTTACTTAATCTGTATGCGCTACAACCGTTGATGGTTCCAACAAACAAACGAAAAGACATACATATTGAAATTAAACAGGTATAAACAATGTGTAAAGATTGAAGTAATTGAATGAAACACGAAGCACGATTAAGTGTGTATCATGACAGTAATGCAATAATTACTGTATCAGGCGCTTCAATATTACCTAGTCCTATTCTTAGGCAATGTCAATATACTAGGTTATTATATAGATGATGCTCAGTGACGAGCACAAGAATCAGTTATTAACCAAGTACATTATAATTCTCAGTATAGAAAATGAATAAAATGTTAGTAAGGCTTATTATTAAATTATTGTCATTGTTTTACGGGATCCTATTACTAAGCCTCTGCTGTCCGTCTACCATCTGTCTGTTAGAGAGCTTTACTTCATTGACCGTAAAAGGTAGACGGTTGAAATTTTCAGAGTGAGTATTTATGTTGTCGGGGACAACTTGTCGCTAAAACAAAAAATAATAGAAATAAAAATCAAAGGGCGCTCCCCAATAGAAACGTGTTTTATTTTTGTATTTATCTTGTACGATGGCAAGGAACTCTTCATGCGCGAATCCAACCCGCACTTGACCAGTTTTTTATTTAGGTGATAAAATAGTTTTGTTTCATTATTATGACAGCGTGTTGCGCCGTAGAAACTTTAGAAAAGGTGAAAAAATAAGAAAGCAAGTATCGCTATTGCGCATGGATAGTTTTCAATGCCAGGCAGAATTTTCCCTGCATCGCAGTATTTATTAGGTATCTTGTTTCCTTTAACTGATTGGCCCTCGCAATACGCGTGGGAAGATGGCCTCGTAGAATAACCAGTTTGAGTTTAAAACTTCGTACTTATTTGCTTTAATTTGATTAAACACTAGTATACGTACGTAATTAACAAAAAAAATAATATTCATGATAATACCTAATACAAAAATTAGTTGGTGGTCGACGGTCATCGATATTTTTTAATAAATTTTCCTAATTCTTTTTTCAGAAAAGAAGATAATAAAACATTCATTTTATTTATTTATACATAGGTTCTAATATTACCAAAGCTAAAGTAAATCTGTCTGTCTGTCTGTCTGTTACGCTTTAACGGGATAACCGCTTAGCCGATTTTGATGAATGTTTGTAGGCTTGATTCCCAACAAAGGACGTATTAGGCTTTTTGTCGCGATAACTGACACCCACGCGAGCGAAGCCGCGGGTTTTACACATATATCTACGGTACTTCAACTTTAATGCCATGCATTTCAATAAAATCATTGCTTTCGATTTCTTTTCTAAAACATTTAATAGCTAAATATATTACACTATTTGAAAGGTGATCTAGCACATGCACAATCTACCTCTCTAATAAATATCTTCCAGTTTGGCTTGTTATGACACGATTGAGTAAGTTAGATGTAAACTTTCGTATTTAAAATTTCCGAGAAACGGTTCATTTGTTTTGTAGAACTCTGCTGCTCATAGACACGTGTAACACCAGCTTGGAAATGCTTGTTGGCCTTTATCTATAGTAATATATAAAGCTGAAGAGCTAATCTCAGGAACTACTGGTCCGATTTGAAAAATTCTTTCAGTGTTGGTTAGCCCATTTATTGAGGAGTGCTATAAGCTATATAACATTACGCTGCTACCAAAAAGAGCGGAGCATAAATGAAAAATGTTGCAAATAGAAAAAACCGTTAAAACTAAAACACGCGGGGGACAGCTAGTATATAATATGTGTTTAGATCTCTGGATCTTATACAAACTGGGAAGATTTTTATTGGCGCCAGTTGCGGTGCTGCTAAATTACGTTAAAGTAATGTGTCAAAGGTACGGTTAACGTTAATTTTGACGTATAACGTTAATATTATTATCACTCATTGCATGAATATATTAGTAAGACGATAAAATCATTCAACATTATTATATAAATTATTGCTTTATTGATATATTGAGCGCCATATGCCGTGTGTGGAAACCTGCTTGCTTGGGGAATACCTCTTGGTAAAGGCTTTGAGTGTATCGCAATCTATTTATAGTTATCGTACATTGATAATATATTATTATAATTAGCATTTATATTTATAGGTTTTTACCAAATATACATTTAAAGATGTTTGTATTTTCCGTTCAGGTTAAATTGTCTATTTTTAATTTGGGTTTTCGAATGGGTTGTCCTATTATTATGTCAAAAAATGTAAAAAAATGGAATATACAAGTAATACATGAATATTAAAACAAAATATTTCTGTTTTTTTCTTTTTTTTTTGTATTATCCAGCCAAACCTGGATTACAAAGAGCCGAAATAGATGTCACAGGTGTTTGAGGGAAAAAGCTTCTGTCAAGCTTAGGCAGAGCCTGTATTATGGCAACCAGACATCTGATAAACATACTTATATATTTCTAAATATTATGTACATATCTTTACTATCTATACTAATATTATAAAGCTGAAGAGTTTGTTTGTTTGCTTGTTTGAACGCGCTAATCTCAGGAACTACTGGTTCAAATTGAAAAATTATTTTTGTATTGGATAGTCCGTTTATTGAGGAAGGCTATAGGCTATATAACATCACGCTACGACCAATAGGAGCGGAGCATAAATGAAAAATGTCGCAAAAAAAAAAAAAACCGTTGAAACTAAAACACGCAAACTAAGTCGCGGGGGACAGCTAGTTATAGATAAATTACAGCCAGACACAGAACAAATGATCATGCTCATCACACACAATGATTTGTGTTGGGTGGGAATCGGACCCACGACCTTCGGTTTAGCAGTCAGGGTCTCTAACCACTAGACAAACAGGCCAAACAAACATTTTTTTGATTGATAAACGATTAACCTTGCAATATATAAATATATATATATATATATAAAGTAAATTATGTTTGTGTTAGTGTTTGTGGTACCTTCATTGTCTCTGAATTCCATAACACAATGCTTTAGCTACTTACTTTGGGTTCAGAGCAATGTATTTGATGGTGTTCACATTATATATTTATTTAAAAATAGTATAATACTTTTATTACGTTGATTGGTAATAAATTGATTGGGTTGGGTTCAAATGAAAATAAAATATTTTATTTAAATTAAAGGGCAAATTGGGCTGGAAAGGAAAAATAAATATTTGATACTTTTTACGTAAAAGGAATTAATTCCTATACCTACTTAAGGAAAAAAGTATAAAATATGTTTTCCTGAAATATTTTCATAATTTTTAATTAATACCTATATTTTTAGATAAAGCTAGTGCATTGTTACATACATACGATAAGTAAGTATTTATCGTATGTTGTTGTTGCAGTTGCATTCCTCTAATTAATGTGTGCAAACTATTACAACAACCAAATTTTATTTAATATTCAGAGTTAGTGGTGGTTCATTTACCAATTTACCTACTATGAATAAAGATAATGTATTCAAAAGCGACTTTTCACTCTATCTACCTAAAAAGCAGCCTAGAGCTTAATTTATTTATAATCCTCTCCAATATAATAAATGCAAAAGTAACTCTGTCTGTCTGTCGCACTTTCACGCCAAAACTTCTGAGCCGATTTAAATGAAATTTGGTACACAGATAGTCTAGAGCCTGAGAAAGGACATAGGCTTTTTGCCGCGATAACCAACATCCACGCGGGCGGAGCAGCAGGAAACAGCTAGTTATATATATGTAGACACTTACCTATACATAAAATAAATTTTAGCAACTTTTTGGTGCTAATGTAAAAGCTTAAAATTTTAAAGAGTTACCTATAAGTATCTGTTTGTCTTGCCGAGCAAGTGTCTCACCTAATGAGAAGTGAACAAACTGCTCATGTAGATGTTTATCTTCAACGTGGGATGTCAGAGATCAGTTCTTTTGAGGACGTGTTGGGTATGTCCAAAACTACTACTACAGCAGAATATTGTGGATCAAAATTATCTACCATATTCTTACAAGTAAAGGAAATGTTCGATTTAGGGCTAGATAAATAGAAATAAAAATAGGACAATTTCATAAAAAGCAACTTGTTTTTTTTTCGCAGATATTACATAACACTTCAATCAAATGCCATTGTCATTGTGACATGTCGCATATATCTCATCCACCATATTTATTTTGTGATGCTCTCTTTGACAGAATTAATTTTAATGTACATTAAAAAGAAGTCAAATTATACACTAACTTTTTAATAATTATACATTTAATGTTAAGTTTCCATAATTTGACTTCATTTTAAAAAACGGTTAGATAGTGCTAGCCCAGGCTTCAAACATCTCCTTTATCGTTATTTTTTTCTTATTCTTTTTGGCGGAAAACTGAAAAGGCACTCAGTTTTAAATCATCGTTCAGTCGTAAGCGGTCTCTGTCACTTTAAGGTGTAAAGTAGCTACAGATGGACATTTAAGAACGTCTTAAATTTAAGTTACCTTAATTATGAACCTCCCAGTATTTGCCCGCGACTTCATAGGCCTTGTGTAAATCTTGAGTACTAGGCTATATCGAGATGAGCCATGCAAAATATAGTTTGAGTTATCTGTTTATTATCAACTAATAACTTTGAAAACCACCTTCATTTTCGTGCAGTAGTTTTTGCGTAATATGCAGAATAATTAATACCTCCTAAGAAGGCTGAGTCGCGTAGAGTTGAAAGTATAACAAAGTACCTATATCATTTGATTTTAGACATTTGACAAGTTTTTTTTCACTGCAAGACTTAGTTTAAGGCTGTTAAGGTGTTTTCAATATACCTCTGTCATGTAATCGCATTAATGGATTTGTTTAAAATAATGTATGGACGGACCTATCAGTTTCTTTGACCGAAGATCCTTGATCGTAAAGTTTGTAGCTCCAAAGGTTTGGCGAGCACGACCACTGACTGTGACAAAGCAATCGGAAGTTCAATACTCTATATGATTAAATTCATCAGCTTCTAAGTTATTACTACTTTTACTACAGGTAATAATATCAAGGTTTTCTCCGTTAGCTGTAAGCTTAAACCTTAGAGTTAAAATAAGTAACTATAGAGTGCGCCTAACAAGTAGGTAGGTATGAACTGTTAGAATTAGTATGAACAAGTAAAATCGCAAAATTTGTGTCAAACAGAGCGAGCCGTTTTATTAAAACTAACTCAAAACCGAAAATATCGAAATCATTTATATTTTCGCATTGACGTCAGTCGTCGATCGAAATCATTTATATTTTCGCATTGACGTCAGTCGTCGCACAGAAATTCACTTAAGTCAGTAAACGAGCGTCTTACAGCTAAAAATCTCCTTACGCTCAGCACAACGGGCTACTAGTGATGGGCGAACTCTATGCTTATCTATGTGTACTCTTAGGCCTAAACATAATAGGGATGGTGACTGGTTATGAAAAGTTAAAATCTATTTAGTCCGTCAGTTAGATAATAAAAAAATATTAGACACGTATTTTTTCTTTTATCAAAACAATAAAAAATTACAAAGATACAGAGCTTTGAAGTTTCGGAGTGGGGGCTTATGACGCCACGCCTTGGTAAAAATTGTAGCGGGGAGTGACGTCACGCGAAATTTCCGTTCTCTGTATTTTGATCATTTTTTGTTTGCAGGAAAAAAAGAAAAAATACGTGTCCAATAAAATTCATTAATCTACCAGGAGGACATTTAAAAAAAATAGGAAACATGGCTATTATTGCACCTACAGAGAAGTTAACATTGAAATAAGCCTATTATATTTAACATCGCCTATCTAGGTATTTTAGTTAGTTTTGCTCAAACCGAGGAAAAGCAGTTTTAGGGTTATGTGACATCGATCTTTGCTTATATACATTATAAACTTCTCTGACCCTCTATAGTACCTGAATTAAAACACCTACTTGAACTTTATACGGAGTTACTTCCTTTTCCTTACTTACTCAATCCGCTTATAACCACAATCTCGGAAATATGAAGTAGAAATATATTGTTTTGCTCAGTAAACAATAATTGATAATACAAAAAAATTAAAGGAACAGACTTCAATGAAATTTATCCTATGCATAGTAAAAAAAAAAAATTATATCCCTCTACAATTGATGGAAATATTCCGTAACAAACGTAAAAAAAACATACAGTCAAATTAAGAACCTACTCCTTTTTGAAGTCGGTTAATAAACGAATAAAGAATGCTCATTGTAAACCAATTAAAACAGATTGCATTCGATATTATTGTTCGTGTTTCGTCCGCGGTAAAAGTGTCTCGAAGACTTTTACTTTCATACAATGCCGTTACACACTCGATAAAAGTATAAGTGAATATCTGAGTCGTGACGTCATTATTATTAGTGAAGTGAAATTTATTATTTGTGCATGTTTGTTGTGATAAGTTGTAGAGTTACTTTTTTTTTTGTATTGTTGACTTACGTTTCAATATAAAATATTATATTTATTATGGAGTTTAAATTACGATTAAGATCAGGATTATAAAAGGATTTGGAAGGAATAATAAAGGCAAAAGTATTTTGTTTTTCAAGTAATGTCATTGAGTAAGTTCGTTGGTCATTGTTAAAAATATTTTTTATTTAATTTTATTATTTCTTGTAGAATGTGACATCTGACTCTATCACTTACATAAAGCCGAGATTTTCACCGTGATACGAGTTTAACGATATTCTTAGTATAATATGACCATTATAACGTTGCTGACTAATTTGAATAAATAATAAAATACTATAATCACTTGTTTTATAGTTTCTTATGAAGCTTTATTAATTTAAATGGACAAAATACTCACAACAGTAATTCCAACAAGTAAATGTAGTTTCCAAGCCATCGTTGTTCACTTGTGACACTCAAAACATTATTTAAAACAAATCCTGCCACAACGGGTGGTGGTCATTCAATAATTACATATCGAACCGCGACACTATATATGTGTTGATGTGACGTAGGCATGCGGTTTAAGCGAAACACCGATATCGATTATAATGCCGGCACGTACACCTGTTTTCGCGGACAGATGTCAACTGGCGTGCACAGTTCAACTGGCCGGCTTCAAGACGTTGCGTTGTCATAACACGACCAGTATCGTAAGAACTTGCCTTCGCAATACAATTTCCCCCCTCACCATCATAACTAAAGCAAAACGAGGGGTGGGGAGATCAATTTATATTAGGTAAAGACGTCGTGTTGTTTTATTAAAAAAATAAGTTGACCTATTCAATTTGCACTTGATGGTATTAAACAATGACGTTGATAATTTTCATACAATAATTATTGACATGTGCGATTAGCTTAAGTGCGAATTTAGTGAAGAATTCTAGTAATCAATATTATGGTAGTGTTTGTTTAACGTTAGGTACATGTCAAATTCCACAGTCCATTAAATTGTCTAAAAAAGTAATATAGGTAGGTATGTCTTCCATAATTATATTATCATACTTTTTATAAAAAAAAAATCTTAGACTATTACATATTACAGTGAGGGCTCGTCTAGTGAATATCGAGTCACTAAAGTAATAATGTTAAACCAGCTAAATAACTCTATTTGCATGAAGGTTTGTCCTGTCAATTAAAACATATTAATTATGACCTCTTATTTATTTTGAGCTCGTTTTGATGATCTTTTGGATGATGTTTGAAATTGAATTTCTGAGGACCCTGGTAGATTGCGAATGCGTTCCCATCTGGCCTCCGGTAAAGGTAAGGTAAAACCATTCCAGGTTAACCAAAAAGTACCACACAATTATTTTGATTAATTCTGCAGTTATGTATTAACAAGTGATCGTATAATCAAAAGAAAAAAAATGTCAGAAAAATGGAAAACATAAGTCTTTAGAAGCGTCAAATCTGATATTTTTATAATAATTTCGGTCTATTATTAAAAAACTAATTAAGTCAAATAAATTAATGGTAACTGACTAAAGTTCTCAAACAAATTGTCCGACACGCATAAACGTGTGCACTAAAACACAGTGATTTTAAAGGTGAAGATTAGTTTCACATTTCTAAGTTTGTGGTTATCTATTGCCGTCCTTTTCTCTCGCGGTATGTTAGTAAAAAACAGCAATGGTTTAATTCTTAATCAACGCTATTTAAGCGGGTAATCTAAAAAATAATAGTCATAATTTAGTTATCGATACAAACAGGACAAATTGAAGTAATCACACTACATCACTAGAAGGTATACTTTTTCCTTAAAAACGTTATAAATAAAATGTTGGGGGCATATTAACGATAACCATACATATGACGGACATGCATACCAAATATAGACATAAATATTATATTTTTCCATAACATTAGGTTCCTATGCAAGTGATTTGCATAGTAATAACTAATAATTAACTACATAAGAGGCTATTTTTAATATTTTCTGTGAAATGGTAATAATGTACATTAATTAATATCTACTATTTAATAATTTATAATTAGCAAACATTATCGTGACTTCTCTTAATTAGTTGTAATAGTTTATAATAATTGAATTATTTTTATACCTGACCGATAGCAGTTTATTGAATTCTACTAATTATAATTGGTATGTAACTAAATTAGTTCATTTAATAAGGTAATGTAATTAAAAACCCAATTACTGCATGTACCAGGCCACTCAATATTGCAAAAAAAAAGATTTTATGTTTGAGAGACTGGCCAGTAATCTATTTTTAAAATATGTAACCAAATAAAAAAAACAAATTTAAATTTGATTTCATTTTTAATTATGATTTCTAATATCTATATATATAAAAGAAAGTCGTGTTAGTTACACTATTTATAACTCGAGAACCGCTGAACCGATTTGGCTGAAAATTGGTGGGGTAGTAGCTTAGAAACAGGAGAAGGACATAGGTAGGGTAGGGTAGGTAGGTAGGGTAGGGTAGGGTAGGTAGGCAGGGTAGGGTAGGTAGGTAGGGTAGGTAGGTAGGTAGGGTAGGGTAGGGTAGGTAGGTAGGGTAGGGTAGGGTAGGGTAGGTAGGTAGGGTAGGTAGGGTAGGTAGGGTAGGTAGGGTAGGTAGGGTAGGGTAGGTAGGTAGGTAGGTAGGTAGGGTAGGTAGGGTAGGTAGGGTAGGTAGGTAGGGTAGGTAGGTAGGGTAGGTAGGGTAAGTGTTCAGTTAACGGGAGCGAAGCCGCGGGCACAGCTAGTTATTAATAAGTAAAAAAGGACGTTCCACTTTCAAAATTTTCCTACACATTTCTTGCGAGATAATTTAAATTATCGTGTCTCATTAAAAAATAGATCTGCGCTGGGATCATGTTCGCGCTATTTACGATTACTATTTCAAGTGTCGCCTGAATCTCTTCATGGATGAAGGCAACCGTGTATCGTTGGTATAACGAATTCAAAGGTGATCGAATAACTTTGTGAGATGAAGAAAGAAGTGGTCGCTCTTTGAGGGCTGTTACGGAAGAAAACGTACTAGCAGTGAAAATTTATTCTAAGACAATGGCGAGTTACGTATTAAGAGATTCAGCACATAGGTTGGCAAGGTAGGTAGTGAAGGTGGGATCGGGAAGCATTCACGAAATTCTACACGTGTTTTTTTGTGTCAGGAGGATAGTTTCAAGCTGAGTGCCGTACAACCTCACCGATGCTCAGAAGCAGGACTGGTTTTTTTCAATTTGACTGGCTACTTGGTCTCAATTCTCTTACGGAACCAAAGAAGCATCAACGCTGAATGGTATATTACCAAATGCTTGGCAGAAGTTTTCTCTATTGTGAGCAACAAGCGAACAAAAGGCTGCGCGGGCTACTGCTTGACCACGACTACGCGCCTTTGCACAGACAGCACGCCGGTCAAACTCCTGGGTCAACCTCCTTACAGCCCTGACCTAGAACAGTGTGACTTATTTTTATTCCCGAAAAAAAAAAATCTGCTCAAAGGGATACAATTTTCTTCGCCGGAAGATGGCTATAAACGAGGTGTTTACGGCGGACTGGAAAAAGTGTTTCGAAAACTGAAAGAGACTTCAGACACATGAAGCTTTGTATAGAGGCTAGTGGAGAGTACTTTGAAAAGATTTGATAAATAAGTTTTACCCATTGTTTTTTTTTTACTTTTGCAAAACTTTCGGAAATTCCGTATCGTAACATATAGATGTACTATATAACAATATATCACCTCATAATATTCATTAAATTAAATGTGAAAATTTCAGAATTTATATATTTAGGTTTAGTTGTTAACCTGGAATAAAATAGTAAAAAAAAGGAATTTTAAAAATATCTGTTAAATTTGATTGCTGACTATTGCTTAATAAAAAGCAAAAGAATTATGAAAAGATTACATGGGGTTTTACGAACTATAATAATGGGTTTTTACTTTTTTTTTTATCGGCTGTAATATTTTATAATATTATGGAACAGGTTCATTTAACTAACTAGAATTTTTTTGATAGTAGGATAGGTGTTTATTGGTTTTTGCACGTGTTGTTTTTCCGTTTTGTTGACGCATACTTTATTTTGATCTTAAAAATTACAGCACTTTTTACGATTATCACAACTGGACATTATATTGTAGGTAATATAGAGTTAATTGTCTGTTAAGCAGGGGTCAATAATGATACAGAAGTAGGGGCTAATAAATGTGATTACAGGTTGTTACCAACAGAGGTATATATATCCCAAAGGGGTGAAGAGTAATTCTGATACAGAGACAGTTTACCAAATTTTAGCTCAAAAGAAGTTAATTAAATAATTGATATCAAATTTTTCGCATCAATTATTTGACTCCAAAAATCATAACTAGACCGCTAAAGCAAAGAAATTAATTACGTTTGTTATAATATTTAGCGAGTGATATAATAAGATATTGACCCTCGTAGTGCGTTGACACGTTTGTTATGATTTTTAGTATCGAATAATTGAAAAATTGTATTTTGACCTGAAATTTTGTAAACTGTCTCTATACTAGATATTCACCTCTTTTGAATAGATATAACTATTCAGTAATGCACTTTATACAATTTAATAAAAATAATAACAAAAATCTGAAAATTACCTCTTTGTTTATTATTTCATTAGGTTAACATTCAGGCTTTTTATTTAAAACTAGCTGTCAGTCAGTTTCAACTGTTTTTCATTTTTGCAACATTTTTCATTTAAGCTCCGCTCCTTGTGGTCGTAGCGTGATGTTATATAGCTTATAGCCTCCCTCAATAAATGGGCTATCCAAGACTGATAGAATTTTTAAAATTGGGCCAGTAGTTCCTGAGATTAGCGTGTTCAAACAAACAAACTCTTTAGCTTTTTTAATATTAGTATAGATTATTTACTAACGATCAAATACTAATTACATAAGAATTTTCCATAGAAACTTGATCATCTAAAAATAATATCGATTATTCGAAGTTCCAAGGCAAAGCGTCTAGACGACATCCTTAGTTCTAGTGTTTTACAAGTGACAGGAAATATAATAATGTATCGATACATTAACACATCCTTTCCTCACACTAATATCAATATGTTGAATAAAGAGGTTTTGCTAATAAGTGAAATTAAATCAAAAGGTTGAACATTGTTACACATTTAAACAAAAAAAAAACACACATCAAAAAAATAGTAGGTATATTTTTTAATTCTACCTAGCGCCATTGAATTTACCTATAAACGGGAAAGAATTAGCTTCGTTGGAAAATATGTTTTTAATGTGGTCTTCTTGGAGTTCTAAATGGATGTGATTTTCGTAATCAATTTAGAGGTTTATTAGGGTGGGGCCTAATAAACCTCTAAATTGTAATCCGCATTAAATTGTTCAAATTTTAATGTCGGCCTTGATGTGGAAGAGACAGCATAATACCTAATAGGGACTTAAAGTAGAGTGATGTTTGAGTTATAGTTTAGTTAAAACTTAAATAAAAAGTCATCGGTGCTTTTTAACCTTAGTTATTGGCAACGGAACCTTAGGTAATATATTAAAATGATAATGAATTCTACAAGTCTCAAACTCTACATTTGTTATTTTTTACTTTAAAATTAATTCAACAATAACGATACCACTGTTAAAACAATTGAATGGATATTCCAGTATTTTGGACGTTTTTGTTCGGTTCTCGAGTATAAAATTGTTTTAAATAATTATGGGTGAATAATATTAGTTCCTTGTCGTGCAATCTGTCATTATAGTATATAGCCTGAGGCGTCTGTGTCATACATATGATGCGGAACTGCTCAACTAATTTTAGTGTAACTCTTAAATTTAAACATTAAGCGAATGATATGACTATTTTTATGAAATACTGTGTGGTGAGTGGTTTAATATGAGATATTACAGACAATAGCGAGGCATTTGATAAAAAAAATATTTAGACAATATTATTTCACGGTTAATTCCCCAAATATTCAGTCCAAGCGATTTTATCAGCACAAATGAGTTCTTACGCTCAAAAGTATGAATGTTAGATCCTTATTATATGGTCAAATCTAAAGGCTATGCTATCTTTCGGAAATATCTCTAAGATAAGTTGCTTAAAAATCTGAGATCCAAATGTTGTCTAGAACATAAACACTACATTGTAATCGAGTTGCAGTGAAATTTGATAGCCGGAGATTGTATTTATCGAAGCATTTATCAAGTCACTATGTCAACATGACGCCGCTCGCTGCCTCTTTGGAGAAAGTTTTGCAAATTGCCTTGCGTCTCACTAAAACCAGTTTCAAAGCGAAAATGTAGCAAATATAAAAGACTTGCAGACATGCAAATATATACATTGTATGTGTTAATTGATTGAATAAGATACAACGTCTGAAGTTAAACCACTACTTTGATAATGATGTATCTAATTGCCAGCAGTGAGACAGTAGAAGAATTACCTACTAACAAAATTCAGAACTGGTTCTTAACTGTATATTAAATGTATTTTTTTTTTAATAATGTAATATTGAAAGTACGTATATTTATTATCCATTTCTGTCTCACTAAGAGTCAAAGAGCAGGTACTTTTTCTACTTATTCGGTCTGAAATAAACCAAACTTTATAATAGGAGCCGAGCTTAAACGTTTTCAAAACATTATATCTAAGTTTCTTCTTAGCCGATGCTAGTCCACTACTGGACATAGTTCTCCTGCATGAATCGCCAGGCACCGATGTCGTTCGCCGGAGTCGGGCAGAGCATGCGCGCGCAATATGCCGCGACTTCGGCTAATCCAGAGACGGGACCGGGGTATTTTTAGTTGTCATTCCCTGTAGTTGTGTTTTTGTAAAGAAAAAATAAACACGTCTTGTGTCCAACACAATGGAGTGGATTACTTTGACTTAGATAATGTAAATTTTACTAGACACCTAAAATGTAAATGTGTTTATTTATTTAATAAAATCCAACTCCTGTACGACTTTTACTCAAAAAATAATTATGGGAAAGCATTAGGCATTAAATAAAATTAAATACTTACATGTTCATTTAATAAATGTCTTTATTAATTATAACCTTAATTTGACTAGTAACAACAGAATTATTAAATTATACATTAGCAACTTATTTTACGAGTAAATTATAATTTATATCCTAATATTTAAAAGGTATTTAAATTAGATTTTTTATGGTTTTATCCATAAAACTTCTCACTCACTCGATGATTTATTGGCAAAATAGAGGAATATATTTTAGAAATAAATAAATAAAATAAGTTGAGAGTCCAATGAGGTTCTAATACAAAGAGCTCATGAATACTCTTTGAACAGAATTTAGCGATATTTACTATTTATATTAGAGGCATAACAAAAATACTGTTAGGCGGAAAACATCACAGTCAATGTTCAATTTTAATAATAAGTTTTTTGGTCAAGTGTAGTTTAACCAAACATAGCAATATCATTGGAATATTCGAGAGATGTCTTGACCGTTCATTAACCTATCATATTACTGCTAACGAAGAAGCTTAAAAATTATAGATTGATTTGAAAAGATACGGGCATTAAAGATGACACTTCACTTGCACATTCTTTAAGTTTTTAAAGTTAGTGCTAGAAGAAACAGCAGCCCCTTTCCTATAACGTTTTGAAACCAAGTTAGTTTCACTGTTAGATAGGGACGAAGCTTAGAGTATACCTATACATAGATAAGCATAGAGTGCAAGCATCGCTGAGCCGAGCGTAAGTAGCTTTTAGCTGTAAGTACTATGCTCGTTTACTGATTTAAATTATTTTCCGTGAGACTACAGACTTTTATGAGATATTATCGGTGGTTCTGATATTATTAGGTTACCTAATATTAGGTGCTGACATAATTTTAATAAAACGGCGCGCTCTGAACTGAAAACTTATTTTACGATTTTACTTGTTTACTGGTGCTCTCAGTTCTTACTCTGTTAGGCGCACTCTACAGTTTGTTTATTTTTACTCCACATCCTTAAATCAATGGAACTATGATAGCAAAACGTTGTAATATCCTCAGAACTTGTTACATTTTTTTCAGTCTTCTAAAATGTACTTTTGTAATGACAGGAGCAACAGACGGGCAGTTCGACCTTGACCTTCTCAGTTCCAGTTTTACCGTCGTGGACAAGGAACTCCCACACGCTATATTTCTGTTTGCAAAATGTTTGCAGACCCGTTGGTAAGGGAAACTCAGTAAAGCATGAACTTCCTACGTTCCTGAAAAAATAAGAAGAATAAAATTAAAAATACTGTATCTTCTCTCATCTATAAATTATTGTTTTTTATAGCCAGCTTAATTACATTATTTTAGTTTGTTTTTCTTCATTCCCACTCTAAACGGGTATTAAGTTTAGCTAGTACCTCACTTAGAAAAAATAAGAGAAAGAAGCTTTCTGATTGTAGATAGTGCAACTGTAATATTTTCATGAAAAGAAAACGTCTTCCGCGCTAAGGAATTTAATCACTAATAAATACAAACATTCAAATAAGATGCACACAGAACAACTTAGAACAAGAATTTATATTTTGACTTTATATAGGACAATCATTTGTGTGATCCACAAATTCTTGTTCCAAGTCTGAGTGTTTTTTGTGTATGTTATTTGAATGTTTGCAAATCCCCCGCGACACAAGGATTAAATTCCTTAGTGCCGGAGACGTTTTTTTTTAAACAAACCTAAAAAAACAAATATTATATCATTTATAACTTACACGCAAGACTCTATGCGCACCATCTGCACATAATTCTCTTCGATGGCTTGAACAACTGTGCGCCATTCGCCTTGCTTGGTTTTTACTTTGTAGAGAGGCTCATACTAAAAAAGAACATTGTATAATTAATTGTTACTTTAAGTATATTCTAGTCTCTGCTATGTAGCTTATCAATCAAGGACATTAACTCCTGAACGAAACAAATAAAATGTGAAATGGAGTGGGACCTACTTTAACTGGCATTTGAGTTTGAAAAAAAAAGTCATACTATTTGCCGTTATTTTATATTATGTAGGGTGTATTAATGTCAACATTAAACAAACGTAGTAATATTTCAAACAAATCTCCAGACTACTTATTCTGACTGATATTTTGTCGATGGTTCTGCCAATATTTTGAATATTTGATTAAGAAAAACGTGTAAGACCGGCCAAAGTACAGTTCAAGGTGAAGATACTTCCTATATATTCATGTGTATGTAGCTGTTACCGGCAATCTGTGTAATTCAGGTATTCTACAAAATACCTAGGAAATGTGTTAAATACCTAAGGCCTCTAGACAATGTATGAAATATAGTGAAAATTATTGTGAATATATTAACTTAGTAAATTAATAATATTTCAGTAAAGTATGGGTACTCTATACAATAGAAGGAATACTAGAAATTATACAATTCCTATGGGTAGGAATTGTATAATTCCTAAGAATTCCATAGTTTTTCATACATTATTTTATAGGTTTAGGTATTCTATACATATCCTAGGTATTGTATAGAATACCGGATTAGACAGATTTCTGGTAACATATCTAATGGAATAAGGTTTAATATCTATAAATACCTAGTTGCTATTTAAATAAATGCTGATTTATTTATTTATTTATTTATTTATTTATTTATTTATTCTTTAGAAACTTTAGATTAACAGAAATTTTACAATTTATTATTACAACAAGTTTGATAGTTGTCGTTTCATTGTTTTATACGTAGTAAAAAATATTTACTCTCTATACTTATATTATTTTTAATTTAATTCGAAAGTAACTCTGTCTTTCTGTCTGTCTCGCTTTCACGGCTAAATCGCTTAACCGATTTGAATAAAACTTGGTATTAAGCTTCCGACAAGATAACCGACACTCACGCTGGCGGAGCTGCGGGCAACAACTAGTTTCTTATATAAGAGAGAATCCTAAGTATATATACCTACAAGTATTCTCGAGGAGTATAAAAAAAACGTGCTATTTATACTGTGCTGTTTCTTTTTCTAAGTTATTTCACTGGAAACCGATGGAGCGCGTGCTCGCTTAATTTGTTACTGACGCTACTATGTAACTTTTATTCAAGATTTTATTAAAATAGATAACTTTATACTATCGCAAATTAAAATCGGAGATCTTTCATTGTTCAAACTATTTCTAGTAAACCAATATTATTCCTCGAATAATGTAGACTTAGCGTATGTAAATAATCAGTCTATAATTATCTCGACTCCCATAGCAACCTGTCAACCGTTACTTAAGTACAGGAAAATATAGCGGTAACCTTGTAGGTAAACACTGCTGGTTCCGCTTGTCGGTGCAACTGATTTATTATGCAACGTGATCTTGTGAATCAACAACAAAACGCATCTGTGTATATTTATAATTTGTAAGAGAGACGATTCTTATTCAAACAAACGAAAATTTCAATTCGATTCTACTCACATTCGATAAAAAACTGTGCGGTTTACATTATACTTACAAATATTTGTTCCAAGTCTGGATTATCAACTTCAAACATAAAATTTTGATTTAAAGTAAATTGATTTATGTTACTTTTAAATCTATTTTATAAAAGTATGTTTCTTCATCAAGTGTCTACTTTCCAGAGCTAGTATTCTTTTTCCCGAATGACCAGACTCAGAACACATATATTTGTAAGTTTACATTGAGTTAATAAGATTTACAAGAAAGAAATTTAATGTTTTTAGCTATTACTTAGTAATATTTGGCGTGTTAACGAAAAAGAATAATGTTGACTGGAAGGGTATGCCTTTGCAACAATGTGCAAAAAATAAATAAAGAATAAATTAGCTGTAAAAAAGGATTCGTGAATCCTTTTAGCTAAGTGCGCGACTTAACATCTAAAATATTCTAGAAATAATACGGGATCCTACTTTTTGTTAACCACATGTAATTCTTCATGATCGAATGTTATAGGAATATTTTTTACACAATTACATTCCAGAAACTAGTTTTAAAATAACTAGTTATTTTCCGAGGAGTGTTATTTGATCTGGTTATTAACTTTTATTTTTAGGTGTAATTATTTCTTAATGTCAAACAAAATATTAATCATATAAACGGATTTATTTGTAAACTTGAAACAGAATGAACTGTTTCCATATGGCAGCCCAAGCCCAAGAAATTAATATTTTTACCGGTACAACGGGGGTACCTACCTTATACGGGCGAGACTTTTCATTTCCATACCCATATCTTTCTTTCTTATAAAAAGAGTTTGTTTTAATATCAGATAGCGTAGGCGCGCATAGGCAACATTACAGTAACGTAAGTAAAAACAATGTAGGTAGTGAATAAATTTATAGTATTTCCTAAAAACAAAATTTAAGTAATGTTTAAAATATTTACCGTGACTCTGCTCTCACAATTATCTACGTCTTCAGGGTCCCCTTGTCTATCATCCGTCATTACGTAAGTTGGCTGGAATATTGGTTCCTGAAATCACAGATGTGTGGTCTGAAAATAAAACCTACTTAGACTCCAAGTAACCTACTTGTAAGTATATATATATGTGTTATAGTAGACCTTTTGTGTAAACAAGTTAGTACCTACGTATCTCATATCTCATAATGTTGGTGTAGGCCATAATATACATTTTTTATTGTATAGGTACTTCAAAACCGATTTTTTTGAGTCATTTCGATCTGAGTTTCACTCACTGACAGTTGCTATTAAGAACACAACAAACAAAGAACGCCTTAAAAAATGAAACCTCTTGCTATAACATTTTCAATCGTTTATGAACTAAATGGTAAGTAGCATAAGGTTGCGTTTCCACCAGAGATGTGCACGGATTTGTAGCATATTGCAAGGGATGTCTTTGGTAAGAACCAACAGAATCGCTTCATTTACCTAGCGCTAAGCGTGGCTATATCAGATAGCAGCCTAAGGCCGTATTTACCTTAAACTTTCCTTTGAACATTTTATTGAAGAGTTCTTGTGGATAATCATCAGGTTTCACTGTGCAGAAGTTAAGGCCTTTGCATTTATCTGTCACGTTTGATTGATTGCCATATCGAGTGCTAACGTCCTGTATTGGTCCAGGAAATACGATGGCTGAGTTGTCATCATCTGAAATTATCAAAACAATCTAGGTAAGAATTTTAATGCATTTCGTGTCTGTATTAAGCTGCTAGTTTCAAAATAACTAGTATAAAGTTTTCTAATAATATTTGTGATGTTAATGAGGATTTAATAACTTTTTGCTTTATTTAAATATCAGACTACGAACATACGTTAAGTACATTATAATAGGTAATTTCCAGCCAATTATTTAAATTCTAGAAAATTGTTAATTATGTAGTTAGAACGTGTATTTTATTTTCGTTTCATTTTAAATTAAATTATTTATACTTATTTACTTATTACACTAATTAAATTAACCAAGTTATCGGGGTCAGATCGACATAACGAGCGAAGTAATTGCCTTCGATTATTACAATATTTGTTATATCAATTATTAAAAGAGTTGACAAACTATTTAATACATTTTTTTAATGTTATTTTTAAGGAAAATTGATAATTTACTTACATTTCTTAGTAGCAGCACCAGTTGTCAGCTGTAGGCTGCTTAGCGCACCCTGTAATATAAAATGACGTAACCTCTAAATATTTGTAGCTATTATATTATTATATTATAGAAAAATGACTCATGTACATGACATATAACTATGAAACAAGTTTTTGTACCATAAACATTATGAACAACAATATTTTACTCGTGTACTATCAAATGAGAACACTATTAAAATGATACTGCGTCTCGCGGTATTATCTACCTTATTGGCTAATCATGAGATGTTATTTCGTCTTTAAGCTAATTGGCATATTATTTTTATTGCATCCCTTCTTTTAATATACGGAGTTTAAACGAACGAATTGCCTGAACAAATAGCCTGCGTAGATGTCGTATACCGCGGTAAAAAAGGAGTTGGAGTTCATATATCTCATCATATTTATATCTTAATCGATTGAGTGGTTTGTCCGTTTAAGCATGACAGAAAGACAGAGAGTTACTTTCGCATTTATGATAAAAGTAGGTACGTATATTATGGATTATAAATATTAGCACAAAGGACGGCTTAACTCGAACTTTAATTACAGATTTATTATAGGTATATTGTATAATTTATATATATTTATTATAGGTTATTTAGTGAATAAACAAGGGTTCTAAATTTTTGCTATACCCTGCTGGCTCTCTACTGGGTAAACAATTTTGCCAACCTATTCATATTAAATAAGGAAGTCGGTAAAAATACAAGATTTAATATGAGTTTATATTACAATATAATATGTACCAGTCCTAAAGTTATGCTTATTTTTTGTATGAACATGCAATTAGGTAAATAGGACCTGACTTCAATGAAATTAGTCTTGCTTTTTATACTTGATTTATACTATATGTATATATTATGTTCTAGTTAATAGATAGTTTTTTAGCGTCTATAATAGTTTGTGCGTAATTACAAGACAACGATCATTCTTTTGTGGTTATATTCAAAGAACTCTTATCTATTATTACGCCAATTTGATAGGGTTGATTGAGTTCGGTTCTAGGTAGTAAATTATGGATTTTTATCGATAAAATTTTCAACATTAACTTAGTAGGTATGTCAGCTACATATTAATAGAAAAAAAAAACTAAAATATAGAAATAGACTGATTAGAGGTAACGTGTGTGTGGTATAGGTACCTACTTGAATTTTGACCATGGTTTCTGTTAAAGTTTATAAGTAATGCGACTTCCCCAAATTATGAAAAACTTCTGTACAATAAAATGAGGAGAATAAAATTAATGCCGGAGAAAAGGATTCTTAAATATTTTTTTAATAGTTGAGTTAATACTCATAAAATCTGTAACATGTAAAACACCACAACCTCTATTCACCCCCTACAACACTATTCACCCCATTTTACATTTTATTTATGCAATATGATAATGTAAACGAAACCGTAATAAGAATTGTATGTCGACCTTTGTGAAACTTGCATACATGTTAAGAAGTGTTAATTAATTAATTGACTTGCATGACCAGTCGCGTTCAATTAAGTTCATGGAATAAATTCTCGTGTTAACTAAGATTGAAACATATAACATTAAAAAATATATGTTTTATACTTCACGTTTTACTTCTACTTCTTTTACTTATTGAACCTTGCAGTGTGGTGGACCAGTAAATACATACCTACTGTAAAATGGGGTGAATAAATATGATTGGGGAAATAGACACAACTTTGGAAACAGATTCCTACCTTTCATTGTGTCGCATGTATATAAATTTTACATAAAAACTTTCTTATATTTTTTTAATAGTTTGAGGCCACATAATCAGTACCTTTTATCTGTGCAATGTAAAAAATCATAATTCTCTATTTACCCCCTGCATTTCTAATCACCGAATTTTAACGTATATGAGATTCTTCTTCTGCCTAGCTTTTTCTCAATTTCTTATGTTGGGGTCAATTTCCAGTCATACTGTATTAAGCTGAGTACCGTGTATTAGCATAAAGCGACTGCCTATCTGAACTCCACAACCCATTTAACAAAGTATTCCGTAGTGGGATATTTATATATTTATTTATCTAGGGAGAATTTACGCAATATCTCTTTACCTGAATGCTTTCTTGTATTTTTAAATGTTTAATTTTTTGTTTACGTAATGCATCAAGACTTTATAAAGACCTATTTATTATATTTAATATTGAGTTAGCAATTTAGTAATATCTCATAAATCAAATTATGTGTAGGTAAAGATTCTCATAGCTTTTTTTTTGTAGTTTTTGTAATGCGAATTCTTAGAATGAAGTAAAGTCAACAAAACGTACGCTTTTTTATGTGTATGTGTCATCATACTCGTTACAGATAATTATGACAAATTTCGTCCCGAAAAAGATAAATAATGAGTCAATGATAACGTTTCCTGTAAATTAATTTCTCTTTCTGTAAATGTTTGATTAAACAAAACGTTTTTGCTTGGATCTTGTTTTGTTTTTATTTTTTTTTTGTTTTGTCTATAAGATATATAAACAAAAGCGAGTCGCTCCGCAAATATAACTTCGGTGAGGAAATGCGATTCCTTCTTTGACAGTTGCCCTTAGGCTTCGTTCTGGACACATTCCATCTAAGAAATTCGAGTTTATTACTTAAATAAGTCCCTGTTAAATAGTGTCCCTACTGCCCCACTATAGTACAGTAGAGGATGTACAACACATCTTGATGCAATGCAATGTGTCCAAAACGAGGCTTTTAGGTGGCTACATACAGACAGTTAAATAAAAAAAAAGTAATTACTATTTATTCATAAAAAGGCATAGGTAACGTTCACTGCACATACTTCTTCATAAATTACTTTATATTATTGTCATGGTGGCTTAGTGGTTCAATGAACGGGTTTATGTGCACAAGATTGCAGGTTCGAATCCATTACAAGCAAGCACCAATGTGATTTTTTCTAAGTTATATCGTACATTCTTAATTATTCTAAGACATCATTGACAATTGGTGAAGGAAAACATCGTGAGGAAACCTGGATTCGAAAAATTGGAATCTGAAATCGCCAACCCGCAATAAGCAAGCCAATGAATATGACTGCTTTAGTCTGTTAAAGTATTGACTTCCCGAAGAAAGCACGCATTTCTTAATATCTAAAATAAACAGAATAAGGTCTGTCTTGTAAAATATTCATTCGCCAATAACTAAGGTTACAAAGCTGGACAGGTATTTAAGTACAGACCTAGTAAAGAAAGTTAATACTCAGCTCAAAAGAGAAAACCTGGCTTAAGCACTGACATCTTAATAACTAAACTGGTATCCTAACTGTGTTGGTTCTAAATAGGTTAGGTTCATTAGAAAGCTGACAAGAACTCTACACAAGCCAAGTATTTGTACAATTTCTAGATTTATGGTACAATTATTGTATGGTAGAATATAGAAAATATACAAATTGTAACATTTTTTTATACCAACTACTATGTGCGGACTTTAAAATACTTTTTCTGTAAAGGTTGCTTATTGCAATCTTAATGCTGATTACTATTTATTTACTCAATTAAAGGAGTACATGATTCTAGATTATTTAATGACTATGCATCCTAACCTATGTTAATTATCTAATGAATGCGAGGTGTAAACATTGGCCTAACATTAAGAACCTACGGATTACTTAATAAATCTTTTTTAGGAGGTGTACGACTAACAAAAATATTAATAAGGATGAAAGTTGAGGTGTTTAACTTAGGCAAGAATTATGTAATCGTCACTCGGGGTAACCCCCTCCTTACAATCAAAGAAACATTACATTAGTATTCTAGTTGTAACTTTCGGTAGTTTTAGTTGTAGTTTTCCTCACATCAATGCAATGTAGAAAAGGACTTAGTTAAACTCGGTTTCTTTATATACATTTATTTATACATTTCGTAACAATATATGTATAACGGTCTCTTATCTCGGCCTTTGTGTACTAACAAACCAGTGCCCTTACTCTCCAATTCAATTTTAGTTCTAATACAAAATTGTTTTTCGTTAAACAGGCACACAAATAATTCTCTCAATGTTTAGATTTCAGTCAGTTCCTTCTATTGACAGTTTTTTTAGAAAACTGAATTTCTGCTAAATTCATAATTATCAATTTTGCATTGGAATTGTATTAGGATTAAAATTAAATTAAAGAGTAAGGGCACAGTACCCCTTTCGAACTTATAGGTAGGTATTATTATTTTATTATCATAATCTTTAATGTACACCGCAAAAGTTTTTATTAACAGCCAATCTTTATAGAGCTTTCTATGAAATGATTCTGTTTTCTCATAATTTTGTTTATATAAGTAGACATTTATATGGGACACGTTACAAGGGCTAGGCAAAGTGACGACGGGTAGAGAGAGATCTCATTGTAGAGATCTGCCGTAGTTAGCTTTGAGGTAGGTTTTACTGCTTCATCGGACTAAAAGGTGGAGTACCTTATGCAAGGCCAACAGAAAGACAGAAAAGGCGGGCGTGCAATGTCAAGTGGGGAGTATAATAATTTATTATGTTTAAATTTGTTGTTATTTTATGTTTTTGATTTTGTTATTGTCTGTGTTTTACTTTATGTCCTTATAAATTATGTTGCGTCTAGTTGTTAAGCCGTTGTGCACGCTCTTTGGTGTGGCAATAAATGTTTTTTTCTTTCTATCCTTCTTTCTTTCAAAAGGCGTATAATAAAGGACGTATAGGAAATGGTTTGAGAGAATGGCACGGGACTCGAGAGAATGGTACCTTCAAGACTCGAGGTCATCGCACAGGGCTTGAGAGAATAATAATAATAAAGAGTTTATTTTCAGAAAAAGTACATAGCAAAAAAAAAGGGACTGACAGGCAATGTAACACCTGTACTAATAAGAATTCCATTATATCACAGCAGCCATTATATCCATTATAGCCAGCACCTTCCTTATTCAAAATTACAGAAGTAATATAATTATAACAAGAAAATAAGATTAACTAAAAAAAATAATTAAAGCTACGTCTTTGTAATGTGTGTAGGTGTAAGTGTATAAGTGTTTGTAAGAATGTGTAAGATTATGTATGAGTGAGAGTGCCTCATTAATTTTGTGTGACTAAACATAAAGCTAACGGTTTGAGCCGATTTTCAGTTTCTCTATAATTTAGGTTAAGAAGAACGAATGAATGAATGGCACTGGACTCGAGATAATGGCACATAAACGGATAGCCCTATCCAGCTTAGTGGTTGTGATGATGATGATATAAACCTCTCTGATGACCTCCGTTGTCGAGTGGCGTACACACCAGTTTTCAAGGTGTGGCCAGCTCTGAGGTCCCAGGTTTGATCCCCGGCCGGGTCAATGCAGAAAGCCATTTTTCGACATTGTCTCGGGTCGCTACTTACCTTAGGTTCAGAGCAATGTATGTGATGTTGTCCACATAATAACATAATTAAACCTTATTGCAGTCTAATTGACGGTAATATAGCTAGATATCAAATAGGTTTTAATGAAAAGCATATCTACAAGCATTTTGTCGGATAAGATGTTATTATAATTTAACATAAACGTCGAGGTCAAAAGATCAAGATAATCCGAATAGAAATGTGTGTCGTACTTACACGGTACGTACTTTTTATAAATAAACAATATTTTTACAGTTATATATTTACAGTGTTTTTATCTTTTATAATTATAAGTATAAGTACGTAACTACGTATCTATGCACATGCTGCTTTGGTTATGTTCTCTACGGACACTGGTAGGTATACCAGTGTCATATATCAGTGTCAAAACTTGTAATCTATAGTGTAATGTACCTATTAATTTCTAATAATCCGATCGCTTAGGTGACGCTTTTAAATATAAATTACTTGCTAGTGGCCGAATACCGAAATGTTAATCAGTTTTAAAGTTAAGTTGCGTGTCAGTATTCGGGGGTTGGAGTGGAAAAAAAGCTTTTATAAGCAGTCATAACGTTTTACGCACTCTACATTATTTTAATTTATCTTTTATTTCATCTATTGTTTGATTATTCTATCATACCTAGTACATACTATATTAGTCCATTAATTTATCTGGATCATACATTGTACGTACTATAACCCACAACTTTGAATCTTAGTCAAGCCAATTAGCCATGTCGTAAACACATTTTTTTTATCTGAAACATTGCGCGCATAATATGTATGTATATTATAAAACAAAAGAAAACCCATCTAAACGAATATAGAAAACACAGTACTCACGAAAACAAAACAAATTTCCACGAACATATTTCACGGTCACTAATCACGATTGACAAACGTGCGCTCCTTCCTCACCCACTGACGATACTAAAATGTATACAGTGTGTACAAGCTATATAAGGTGTTGTATTTTATACACGTTATACGTTTACTGTATGATGACAGAATCATGACGTAGAAGTCGGAAAATTCGTTGGGTCACTTTTGATCCATAAGGAATTGCTTTCGTCAGTAGCTCACTTGCTTGTGTAGTGCTCTTAAAGAGAATTAAAGTTGTCTTTTGACAGAGTTTTAAGGTAGATAACATTAAAACACTGAGAAATGTAATCAGCCCTTCCCCTTTAATCAGCCCTTAGCGGTTTTGTACATAAAGCCATTTCAATATCTGTTAGTTGCCAGATCTGTTTGAAAAGTTTAGAAGCGAATACCTAATAATATGTAAAAGTAAATATTTGCAGTGAACTGATTTTTTTGTAAAATTTATATTCATGTTTTTTTTTTTATGTTCAGAGACAAGGACTACTAGTAGAAACTGCACATTACCTACACTTTAAATTATTTTATTTTATTTATTTTGCATATATATTATATATTTATTTTAGTTTTCTTTTCTATTTTAATCTTATTAAATAGGTACCATTTCTTAATCTAAGTTAAATTTGTCACAAAATTTAATAAAGGAGACGAACTGGCTCAAATCTTTTAACTTTTAATGTACGTCACGTAGATACCTATTAAAAAAATTAGACACGTATTTTTTCTTTTTTTAATTAAGCAAACGATGAGGAAGATACAGTGAACGGAAATTTCGCGTGACGTCACTTGTGGCTAAAATTTTTGCCCACACGTGACGTCACAAGCCCCCACTCCAGGAGTTTAAAGCGCTTTAACTTGTAATTTTTCATTGGTTTGATAAAAGAAAAAATACGAGTTTTTTTTTTCTTTTTTCATCTATCTAGTGGACTAAATAGATATTTCCTTTTCATACCCAGTCCGCTATTGCTCTTTTCAACCTAAAAATTCATGTTCTAAGCAGGTTAAGATTAGGGTAAAACCCAGAATTCATTGTTTTCTATCCATGAATGAATGAAATAGGTATTTTACTATCAGTTTGTTCACATAATAACCGCAGACGCCCGCGCCGCGACCTTCGACCTGCTTACGTTTATTTCAGTGGAATTCGACGTATCTCTAGCATTTTCATGACACTGACTAATTGAGGACAAAGAATAGTTAGATGCTTAATAATGAATGTGTAAGTTTATGTGTATGTTACCTTTTCACGCATACATAAATATCATGGGATTTGGATGGAAAAAACACAAGGGATCTCTTTTTAATGATTTAAGTACCTTACTCTACAAATTTCTAGAGAACGCTTACTTAAATCGATATTAAGGAATCTTTTAGGTATATTTAAGTAACGTTAGGTTACTAAAATCTCAGAAGTTTGTGAATTAAGTATTTAAATCAATAAAAAGAGATCCCTTTAGTAACTAGTAACGTCTCTGCGACAGTATGTGTTCTTTTGATCCAAATCCCATGATATATTTTTGGCCGGAAAGGTAAAATACATTGAATTACTTTAATCGTTAATATAAAATCCCAGTCACCATGAAGGTCTCTAAGTGCGGTGGATAAGTTTATAGTATTTATTTTTGGACCCTAAAATAAACATGGACTTCGTCCGGTCTGGGGAGGTTTTCTCTTCCAAGGGATTTATTAAGCCCGCCTTAATAAATCTGTTATTATCAGCCAGGAATGCATTCCAAATAATTTTAGTATGTTATTCGCTGTCGAAGTTGTTGGGAATACCTAACATTTAAGTATTAAATTAACTGTAAAGGTATTAACCATGTAGGTACCCATGTAGTTAAACGTCATGACGCGTCAATTATGTCATACAGTTGTCTTGCGGTTTTAAATACATGAAGGTACCTACTACATTATTTCCACTTTGTATTGTTGTAAAAACCAGTAATAATTGAATTAATTATACAAAATTTTACTAATTACCATGATTAAAATTCACCTAATAATATACAAATCCTACTAATATTATAAATGTGAAAGTTTGTGAGAATGGATGTGTGGATGTTTGTTACTCTTTCACGCAAAAACGGCTGGACCGATTTGATTGAAATTTGGTATGTAGATAGGTTATACCCTGGATTAACATATAGGTTACTTTTTATCCCGGTCAACAGGGGTGAAAGCGTTTAAGTAACGATAAATTGTTGACAACGTCGAAAAAAAATAAGTTGTCTGGGAGCTTTTAACGAAAACGCTGCCTAAACCCTTTAAGATATAACAAAATAATGTACAGTGTAATTGTGTATCTTATATAGATCTACAGAAAAGTCCGGGCTACTATATGTCCAGCTCTTAAGGATAACATACTACATCCATTTAAATACTTAAAAAAATGGGCAATTATAAAGTGCTAACTTGGAAAGCTATTTATACAAATACGTTAATAATCCTTATAATTTTAAATTGATTGGTTGGCATGAGCATTTCATGAAGATTATTTTTTCCCTTTACACCATGCAAATTAAATAGGAGATATAGCAAAATCATCAGGATCAAGTCGCTCATGGCTGAGTGCGCGACCCAAACGCGGACAGACGCGTGAGGGCAGATGTCGTTGACGGTTGTGTCCGTAACGTGAATTTTCAAGGCACTAGCAATTTGTTAAAAACGCACTGTATAGTACCTATTATTGCATTGGCAACGGTACTCGGTTGCGAGTCACTGAACTAGGAAGGCATATTGTGAAGGCAACCATCTTAACAGGAGAAGCCAAGGGAAACAATGTTCTGATACCACGTATCCCAATAATACCCAACAATTTACCATTTAATTTTAAACGCCTGCAGTTCCCTTTAAATATGCGTTTTCAATGACCATCAACAAATCGCAGGGTCGAACCTTAAAGGTAGCAGGCTTACATTTGGGCTCGCCATGTTTTTCCAACGGCCAGCTCTATGTGGCTTGCTCCCGCGTTTCTAAATCGCAAAATCTACATGTCTTTGCTGACCGAAATAAATCTTTTAATGTAGTTTATAGGAGTATATTGCAGTAGCTATAACTTTTGTATTACCATCACCATCAATCATTATATCCGTACCTATCTATCCTTCTCAAAAATTTTCAAATTCTTCAAATTCAAATTCTTTAGGGTCCCGTTCTTACATTTGAGGCGTAACATCAAAAAAAGACGTAATCTTATTTATTCTTCGATTTTGTTATTTTTGCAATAGGCTGCTTTTTATCAACACACCACGCGGGCGAAGCCGCGGCCGGAAGCTAGTAGTAAATAAAAACAATAGTTAATTAATATGAAATTACAATTTTGTGTAGAAAAGAATAAGGTTGTTTACATTGTTTCTCCCTTTTTATGCGAGGTGAATTTTGCTAATTAACGACCTTCGTGGTCAAGTGGCGTAAACACCGGTTTTCAAGGTGGCGCCAGCTCTGAGGTCCAGGTTTTGATCCCCGGACGAGTCAATATAGAAAACCACTTTTCTACAGGTTTTCTTTTTCTTTGTCTCGGGTCTGGGTGTTTGAGGTAGGTACCTTCGTTGTCTGATTCCATAACACAAGTGCTATACATACTAATTTTGGGTTACATTTAAAATTGCATTTTTTTAATAGACCTGAAATTTCAAACAAAATAAAATAAAGACATTTAGAGATGACCAACGAAACCAATTTACTAATCCAATGATATATAATAACACTCAAAAACACTCAAATTTAGCATCCTAATGGGAAGAACAATAACCAAGACCGCATAATAATCAGTTTGTATTTTAACGACCACAAATTAACAATGAATGTAACAACACTCAACATGGGTTATGCACCTGTCGGGGAATCACTGTGCAAATGATTTTAAGAGTACATTACAGTCACATTATTCGAAGAAAAAAAATAGTGGAAATGTTGAAACCGTACATACAAACAATACATTTTCCGGGTTCAAAAGTAGCCTAGATACGGTGTTCCGGGTAATAAAGTAATGTAAATGTGGGCCAAATTTTATCAGGATCCGATCAATTGTTCTGGCGTAATTTAGTAAAAAAAATCCATTTCTCCATTCATCCATCCCAACTTTCAACTTTTGTTTTTGAGTTTATCGCGAACAGACAGACGGAGGAGTTTGTTTACAATTTATGCAGTATTATTTATGATATATATTAGTAAGATATTACTCATAAATTGATGTATGAGAAAATATGTTTCCAACCACATTGTTGCTTGTTTCTGGAAAATAAAGGTAAAAAAATAAAGGCATAGCTCATTAGACCCATCCGACACCCGGCCAGCACCGCCTCGGCACTCGGTATGTAGACAGGTGGTCCACGGGTGGACGCCTCTTTGTAAACCAGTAAACGTCGCGTGTTCAACTAGTGGACAATGCGTTGTCCGCTAATAGATGAGTATTTTGTTATGTCATTTAAAAGCATCGTACTCGCGCGTGAACCACTCACGGACAGCGCTCGATTCATTCAGGACCTGTGCGCTGGCAACGCAAGGCAAGCGAGCGAGAAACGGGTGGTCATCGAGTAGTCCACTGACCGTCCGCAGTTGGTCAGCCCACAAGCGAGGCGCTCCGGAGTTGATGTAGTCAGCATATACGCATAGTAAGAATACAAAGAATTCCATAAAAATAATACTAACCGCTCGACGCTAGGCGGCGCTGGGCGGGTGTCAGGTAGCTCTACTGACAGTGAGGATCAGCAAAATTTGTAAGGAATACTCGGTGCGCGAATTAGACTTGCGCTTGTTCGAGTTTTTTATTTTTATTTTCATATGTATATGGTGTCCAATCAAAATATTTATTATTTATTTTATGCCTATGATTTATTTCGTTATAAATTTAAACCTTTTTTTAAGACTTAATTATTAGGACTACTTTCTGTAATCGCACCTGCTTACAAAAATGTTCCGAATTACAACATATAGATTTTTCAGATAAATGTGTCAAGAACAATCTAGGTTTTGAAGCAATTTAATCTGAGCCTTATCTTAGGTACCTACTATTCATATATTCAGTCCGAATTTATTTGCTATTCGCATTCTACAAAATATGCTATAGAATGACCTGTTTTAGAATACAGAAGAAGGACACATTTTAAAAAAAGGTTGAAATTCCGTAAAAATGAAATACGAAAAAAGAGTCTCTGACTTTCAATTTCTCTTAATTTCAGTTAGATTTTAAATAATAAAGCTTTCAATAATTCAGTATATTGATATTTTCATATTAAATTAAAATTGTTGCGAAATAAGAACAGACGCGATTACGTCTCATTTTAAATTTAGCAATAATGTGAAATCCCACTGTAAAAGGATAATTCAGGCAAAACTAGAAGCATGATTACATACTTAGTTGCTAGTATGTTTATTTCTGTAAAACTCATTGATATTACGTCAGATTCAAAGTTATGGATAGTTTTAATAGAAAAAGATGAAAATACCGTTCACACTTTAAATCTAAGAAGCTCCCCAACTTCAGAGTGCCTACAGAGAATGCAATTAGGTACTATTTACGAATACATACTTGTTTTATTATTTGTTACTCATTAACGCATGCGGGGGGAATATTTGTAATTAAATACTTTGTAAAAAGAAAAATTTAAACCTCAGGCAGGACTTGAACCTGCGACTCCTGGTTCAACGCACCAAAATACTTGTTTTTTTTTTCATTTCAGTTCGTCAAGCTGTCGGGATTTCAATCTTTTTAAATCCTACCTTTATTTTATGATATTATGTAGAGCAGACCTCAAATGTTCGGATTTTATTGTTGTTTGTGTGCTGAACGTTTACACATATTTACTGTATATTGCAAAGGCAAAGTTGGCAGGCGTTACCTTTATTTTAATTAATTATTTCATTTAATATTGCTCGAGTGAGTCCAATTAGAAGGTTCAGCATATTTTTTATATATTATGTAACTATCTAAATGTTCTTTGATTTTACATAAATATGGACATGAAAATAAGAACCACTTGGTTTCACGTAGGTGTAAAACAATACTAATAAAGTTGGGAAGAATAATAATCTAGGCGTTGTTGCCACGCATTCGGGCCAAAACATTATAATATCAATAAGAAAGAAAAAAAAACTCAATTTTTGGTCGATATAATGTTTTATTATTTTATTCTTTTAATACCTACTTTAAAATAATATTTATTTTATATATTCCAGTAAAATCAAAATACATTTTTTTGTATTTATCTTGTAAATGAAATACATTTAAAATAGAATGCTTATGTCAAAAACAGGAAAATTGTACTAGGTCTAACTAATATCAGTCTTGTTGGTTTTGCATGGAAATAAATTTTTGAAATGGATTTAAAATCTTTAGAATAACTGTTTAACAGTAGTTGAGGATGAACGTTAACAAACTAAATCGGTAAGCGTATCCGTAAACAAATTTCTTTTTTAAACAAAATTCTTATCCATAAATTATAATAAATAATGAAATCTTAACTTAATCATAATATCATAATTATAATCGTAACTAACTCTGTAGTTCCACATACATTCATACCCAAGATTTACTGACAAGCCGTTTTCATAAGAGGCAAACATATCGCTCAACTAGCAAGTATATTAATAATTTTTACATTTTATAATTTTCTATCAGTGGACGAGAAATTAAGAAACAAAGGCACTTGGAGCACAAATTGGTGTGGGTGCTCAAAAGCGTCCTTATCCGCAGACCAGATAGAAAGGATCACAATTTTTATACAAGAGATGAGAGGCGTACTACGTTTACTTATTTAGCAAGTGAAAGTCCGGTGAAGCAAAGTCCGGTGAAGCAGTCAAAGCCTGCGCTCAGGCTAACTGCAGTCGAACTCATCCAAAAAAAAAAAAAAAAAATATAAAAATATTTAGCAAGTGTTTGTCTTGTTGAATTGAGCTTTGCTATGTCATTTGGTCGCCTCTGAGTATTACCTATATTAAAAAAGAAGCGTTATTCTGTGTCCTGTATCTAGTCGGCGATATTCTTCTTTTTCTATTTTTTGTCCATCTGTCTGCATCTACAGCAGACTGGGATTCCTCCTTTCGCCTGAACTCTCTCCAGGCTAGCCCCATCTTCGCTCAGGACAAAAAAGTCGAAGTTCATTTTCATGTTGACACATTCCATTTTATGACCCTTTAAAGTAGTATTCATTAACAAATTTAACGTGTCCCTTTTGATCTGGCCTTCATTTCTGTAAGTACAAAATATTTTTTTTAGAAAATACAGAAATTTCAGTTGAAATTTTAATGATGGTCAGGTTAATTTCTTAAAGAAAGTGAGTTAGGGCTTTAAGAATAACTTTTCAAGGAGTTGTAGAAAACTAAAAGTAAAACTTACAGGCACCAGGTAACAGTATAGATCTGCAGAAATTTCTCCGGCATTTGTACCACCACCCTGACTGTATTGGATTTATCGATAATGTAGTAAATAGGTTTGTTCTGAAAACAAAAGATATCATTTTACCTTATTTATTTATTTCAACGTTCTCCGACACCATTGGCAAAAGGTGAAGGAAAACATCGTCCGAAAAAATCCGAAATCGCCAACCGGCAAGTAAAGAAGCGTGGTGATCAATGCTCGTACGTTGACTTGTACATGAGAAGAGACCTGTGCCCAGCCGGGGGACATTACTCACGAGTAAATATTGGAGATGCCCGACTAGTTTCAAACTGGACCTCGAGCATCTATGCGTAATGAACTTATCATAAGTTATCGGGCTCCTTTTGAGTTTGAAAATAGTCGGGCATCCCCGATATCTTCGCGTAGTACAGTCGTTGCAGTGTTTTAAACAGCTTGACTGTACTCATAAAAAACTGACTCCGTTGAATTGAATTTATTTTATTATTTTACTTACGGTACATCTGGATGGACAGTCAGGATTTTCATCACCGTTGCGGAGATCGATGTCGTCATAATCAGATGTTTCAAAGGACTAAAAAAAATGTTAAAGATAAATAACCTTTATAGTTTGGCCTCTATTGGACATTTTAAATTTTGAATCATACTTTATTTTATTCTTACCAAATTAGTTATATCGTCTACTAGATCTGCGATAACTTTATCCGGGTAGTTATCACCTTTCTCAAAGCAGTACGACGTACCTTCCATCGCGCAAGCTTTTGGCATATCGTCTAAAACATAAACAGTACATTTATAAATCAAATGCTTTTTATGTGAATATTAATCCCAAATTATTTAATTAAAAATATAAAAAGATTCTTACATCTTTTGATCTGGAATACAACTTTGGAAATCGATGTTGACTGTATTGTGCTTAAGTTTATTTGTATGGCAATCTGAAAATATAAATTTAATGTAGTATAAAACATAATGAAAAAATATTTTGTTTTTTTAGTTAAAAACATTTTACCCACAGACCACCAAGTCTTTTTCTTTTTCAGACCACACATTTTATTTCCGGCAAATGAGTGGTTATTATTTATCACATAATTATTATTTGACACAAAAATAACAGGGAAAAATAAAATTTCTTAAACTCACCAAGAAAAATGCAACAACTATTGTGTTCATTTTGTTGAATGTTTATTATTATTTTTATTAATTATAAATTATTTATTTTTATAAAAATTTATTTATTTTATATGAGTGCGTCCTCTGCTAAACTCAGAAAGTTAATGATGCGGTGTTGTGAGACCGTATATATATATCATAATTAGGAGGAAAATTTGTTACGAATCCCAACCAAAATTAAATTAAATCAATTAGTTTATCAATGGCAATGACGACAGTTTTCATAATGTTGCGAAATCTTTATGAGGTCAATTAATGGACGAAGTCTTATTTGAAAAAAGATGGGACGCGACCGAGTCCTTTTCCCTACAAACGTATTCCGCTGTTTTACTCGTGGAAAACGCTTCTTCTTAGAGCAATGTTTTTTTCCTAAGAGATTTAGGTTTACTTAATGCGTGCCCATATTTTTTTTTTCTAAAACATAATCACTTTAAGAAAAATGATCCTCCAAAAATACCCGTGTTTACCGCCGTTTTCTGTCGACTTTCAGACAAATTCGATAGGATTTTAACAAAAAGGAAATTATAGAAGCTTAGATATACCTTTCTCTAAATTTTGATGTACAAGTTATTTGGATTAGTCCAGTTTTGAAGGAGAAAACAGTGGAATACGAAATTTTTCGTATTCCACTGTCACCTTCTGTATTTAAGGTGGAAGCGTCAGGGTAGCCCGCGAAATTAAAATTTTCTTACATTTTTTGTTATTTGCTGCTCAATTTCAGGCTATTTTTTGAACAAAAACCGATTCGCGGCCGTAATACGTTTGTATTTACAGAATTATAATGATTAAAATCGATTGAATGATATTTCATGAAAAACTCTTTCAATAGGTTTTTTTTTGTAAAGTTTCGCATAATAAACGTTAAAATGGCTATTTGTTATGATTGCTTGTAAATCAATTGTTCATCTAATTACATTTGATGCACGAAAATTTAAAAACTGATACATTGAACATCCTATTGGGAACCGGCGGCTAAACTACACTGGCCTTAATTATAAAAATCTCTAATAAAATAAGTAAGTGTTTAGCAGATTTTAACTTCAAATGCTTTTAGAAAACTCATATTAAGAAGTAGTTGATTAACACCGTCGAGATTTTTATAATTAAGGCCACTTATGTTCGAGTCAAGTTTGCTGATGTTTTGTTAAAGCCGTATTAAAATACAATCATGGCTAAAGTATACGAAGACCTTAAGATCTCCTTACAATCGCTTGAACTTTATTCAATAAAACTATTTATCAAAATCAATAATGCTGCCATTACATGTATGTTATTGTCAAGACTCAACTATTTGTGTCCACACAAAAACTATGTCATTAATGACGTCGCAATGTAAAACACGTAAACATTATCACGTCATAAGTTCAATTTAGATCACAGAATTATTTTATTCTCCTTTCTGTCTAACTGTGAAATACACTTTGAATCAGCAGACATAAGGTCTATTTTTAAATGAAATTTATAATTGTCTATCATTATTGCATGCGTAATGTTTTTCAAAGTTTATTTAGAGATGTTGTTGGGCCGGTTGGAATTACCACTTGTTTGAAAAACATCATAATAAACAGTTATACATTTCAACTGTTTCGCCGCTTATTTAAAAGTAAGTTCGGCAAAAAAGTACCTGCCCACCTAAATTGGTATTTTTGACGTATAGACAAAGGGGTAACCAAGGCGATATTAGGTAGCCATAGCAACCAGATATCTTACTTTGATTAAAGTATAATTAGGTAAGTTTTTAAGTCTATCTATCGTAATCTTATGTTTATATGCTCTGTGGTCGTAATATACAGCTCAGTGGTTGTACGATTGGAAATGAATATTTACGTGGCACTAGTGAAATCGGTAGTGCAGAAAGCTATTATACAGTCCTAATATTTTTTTTCTAGGTAGAAGGGGTACTTACTTATTAGATGCATGAAATATTTCTTCATTAAGGTGACAGTTAATTAGAAAAAAATGATAAAGTCCTTTTTTTCATTTCGGTGGCTATCCTGACTACACTTGTCAATGTAAACTGCCTCGTAAAACAAAATCTATTATTGGTTTAGTTAAATGGTAACTTTTATTTAAACCCTAAATAGTCAAAGTATTATCATGAAGTGATTTTATATTTTTATCTACCCAGGTAAAACACTGGTAAGTTAAAAGACATCTGTCCCAGAAAAACCATGCATTTTGGTAGCTAAATGTTTAACGCCAATATTTTTGCATGAAACCACTTTAGCTCGCTTCTCGTGCGCTTTGAAGGTACGCGCCAGTGCCACCTAAGTGTTCGTTATAGAAGGAAGTGCGCCAACAATTTAAGTTTATCAGTTCGGTGTCATGGGACAACATATTTCTCATTTCCATTTATAGGTATAACTTGTTTGCCAGTAAGCAAAAAAAAATACAAAATAGTCGTGAGTTGGCTAATAATATTACGTTTATTTGTGTAGTGTTTTTATTTCGGTTGACAATTGAAAAAAAAAAAATGATAGAAAGTCCACAGAAGTAATAAAAATTCTCATTTCGGTAAGATTTTCCATTTTGGTGCATAATTATATCATTTCGGTGTATCGTTTATCATTTCGGTTGCTAATTGTTTCATTTCGGTGTAAATACAGACCAGCTGGAAATGTTTTCCCTGGTGGAAATTTGTATGGGTTTTCCACCCTGGGGAAGGCAGAGGGGCATGCTGGTTTGTAACCGGCTGAAACCACCGGAGTACTTGTCTCTACTCTTTACCAGGCAGTTAGTTTAATTGCAAACAACGGCGGTCTCATTTCTTTGAAGTGAGGAAGAAAATACAGTTTCCCCCATTTGGTTATGTAGTCGCCGAAAAGACAAACACCATACAAATATTTCTTGGTACTTATACTTTCATGTGCGTTAATAGGTGGCTATTTTGGTATTACAAACAGTCATTCAATTTTATTTATTTGTCTAATTTGCCGGTTTTTAGAATTAGCGGGTTAGGTAAATCATGAAAAACCGTTGAAACTAAAACACGAGGACGCGTTCGCGGGGGATGGCTTGTAGAAAATAAAGGTCTTAACAAATAAAAGCTTAATACAAAATTATAAAAACAACATATACTTAATTTATTAATTTTACCTACTAGTAAGTTGACATAATTTAATAATACACTGCTTCAAATCTTTGCATTGTGTTAATTATTCAATTTAAAGATTCGTCGTATATAAAAAAAAATCAAAGAAGCCGCTTGAGTGAGATTTTTTTTTCTAGTAGGTACCTACGTATGTTGAACCAGGAATACGCCTTTATTGGATCGGACAAGGTTTTTATTACGTACATTTAGAAATGTTACTTTAATATTTTAAACTCGAAGAAGTCGACATACATAAAAAACAATTGTTTGTAAAACTCATGTAATGGGGCTGTCCGGTTGTTAGTTAATCCCAAACCAATCATATCATTTGCCAGTAATTGATAACAGGTCAAACAGAACAGGATTTCAGACATTGTGGATAAGGCTTGTAAGTTCTAACGGTGTTCTAGCATTCGTACATGTTTGGCACTTTTCGGTTTTAGACAGCGTTGTATTGACACTTGCAGCAGACGGGAATCCCGCCCTTTGCTTGAACAATCTCCATTTTGTTATCACTGTCTTCACTCAAGACAAAAAAGTCGTAGTTCATTGTGGTGGTTACGCACTCAATTTCGAACTGTTGCAATGTGGTACTCTTCAGGAAGTGTGGGGTGTCTTGCCCGATGCGGCTCTCATTTCTGGAATGAAAGAAAATAAATAAGATTTAAATGGTCAGGAAATAGTTATTTTTATTTTATTTTATTTTAAAATAAAAATAACTATTTTTATTTTAAAATAAAAAACAGTTATAGAACTGAAGGTCTTGACTTGACGAGGTTTAGATGGAGAAAATGGTGAAAAAAATATCTGGTAAACAATGACCTATTTATCAAGCATTTTATCGTTCATAGTCGACAAATTCTTGCTAATATTACTTATAAATGCAAAAGTAACTCTGTCTGTCTGTCGCGCTTTATAGTACTGACAGTCGAGATTTGTGCAACGACAAAATCTTCACCTTGTATAAGTAATACCTACTTTGCTGATAACAGCAATAATTATATGATATAATAAAGGTATATTTTAGTTTTTTTTATGGGTGTTAGTTTAGATAGTCCTCGTAGGTATATTTAATGTGTAATGTCTGAAAGTGCCTTTTGTTTTGTTGGTAGTAAGTTAAGCAGTAAAATAATGTTGCTAAATGTAAACAGAATACCGATGTTATTTTTTAGCATTTTTTACAAGTCAAATTATTTTATTTTGATCCTTTAAAAAAAGTCAGAAGGGAATTTTGATAAAAGGATTATGAGACACATGTATAGATTATAAAAAAAAAACGAAGCTTAAATTTCGTTTGTAAAAATTAAAATTAATGAATACTTACAAGCACCATTTAGTTGTGAAGTTCTGTTCGAACCGTTTTTTCATTTGAATTACAACCCTTACTTCGTCATTATTGTCGAGAATGTAGTAAATGGGTTTGTTCTGGAAATAAACAAGACTCTTGTAAAAGTTACAATTAAATTTTCATGTACCTACATGAGTGACTTTTAAATTGATGCAAACGCATAAGTCAATAGGTGAAAGGTCAATGTAATTCGATACCTACCTCCTTTGGGTAAATTAAACATAACATATTTGACTTATTTAATGAAGAGTGTAGTTTAAATAATAATCTTGACATAGAAAGATTTAGGAATACATTTGATTCGTTTAGTCGATGTATACCTTAGAGTAAACATAGACAAGCATAAAGCGTGCGCATCGCTAGTAGCTAATTGTACCGAGCGGAATCAAATTTTTGAAATGCAAACTTCTTTAGCGGCGTTGTACACTTTTTTTTTGTAATGGGTAAAAAATGTTAAACTCGCGTCAGGACACGTGACCCTGATCGAAAATTCGTAGACGGATGGAGAGTAGACAGCCGGCGCGGCGTAGGACAGGAAGTATCCCCCTCTCTTTCTACGGCGCGGCGAAAAAGTATACCTGCGCCTGCTGTTTCGTTTAAGCGGCGCAGGGCGCTTGCGTGAATGTTCGTGTGTGTTTAGACATTTAAATAGGTTCGAATCAAAACTGTCCGTTTCTTACTTCAGCTATCATAAACCGATCGTATCAGATTTAGAGATTGGCGATGATGGTTCTGGATTACCAGAACCATCATCGCCAATCTCTAAATCTGATAATTTCGACGACTTTTTCACCATCAAAATTATTCCCTAACCATTACAAAATATCAAAAATGCACAACGTTAATACATTCACTTCTGCCGGCACTCCCGGAGTGCAAACCGTCGTTTTTTTTTTGCTAAATGTATTACGCTCGTTTAATGATTTACCGTGCGACGACAGACGTTTATGCGAAAATATCGACGGTCCCGATAGCAGTAGGGCAATGTTAGGTTTTGAGATAGTTTTAATAAAATGGTGCGATCTGTTTTGATACTAATTTTACGATTTTACTTGTTCATACTAGTGCAATACTTTACTTATTTTTATCTCTAAGGTATGTACCTAGTAAACTGACGCCTTAAATATATATGAGCCAGCGGTAGTTCGAATTCTCGTTGTACCATTAATATACAAAGGTTTTTGCTAAATGTTAATGTAGCTTATTATGCATATTCCTACCACAGTTGAATTGTAGAGACATAAATGTTGTTCATAATCGAAACCGCTGCGAGATCCATATTCATTATAATCTTGCTCCATTTGCTGAAATAAATAAAGTTACTACAGAAAATTGTTAACAAATATGGGAGAATATTCAGGAAAAAGGTGAGTCTATAAGCAATTACCACGTCTGCAAGTCAAAAGTTGATAACTTTTGAGCAAATGTAGAGCATTATAAAAAAAATTGTTGTGGAGGTGGTTACATGTAGTTGTATTTTAAAAACCGAATAAAATGATGATTAAAGACTATATTTATATTTGGACATCATAATAACTTTGAATTTTTGAGACGTTTGGGGTTGAAACGCTCGGGACATGGGGACCAGGTGCACGAGTCCTTTTTAAGGAACAAGCAAAACGTCTGGTCTACTCTACCCGTGACCAGAAGGCTGGCATTTACTTTGCCCAAAGAATACGCATAGCAATTCAACGAGGCAACGTTGCCAGCCTTCTGGGCACGTTTCCCGTCATTGACAACGATGATAATGAATTTTTTGATGCTTGTTAGTTACTTATTTTATATACGTTATTAGTTTTAATTTTAATATACGAGTAGTTTAAGTTTTTGTGTATAAATATAAACTTTGAATTGAATTATTTCTAAAATTAACCAAGATACTGTTACGTAAAGGCAACGAGTTTTACATTTTGCACCGAAAAGTCATTTTGTTTGAACATTGCTTACCACCAAAGTAATGTGTTTCAAAAGTTTAGCAACCTTATCTCTCGGGTAATCACCTTCTTCAAAACAATACGACATTCCTTCGCATGGTTCTGGCATCTCGCCTGAAAACGTAAAAAAGTAAATAAACATCTGTGTACCAGTTAAAGTCATGCGTTTTCAAACTAAAAAAGTAAAACTTTGAATATTATTTTTATTTCGTTCGATCATCGAAATGCGATCAATTAACATAAAAAGTCCTTACGTATGTAATCCCTTTTATTAAAAATAGACACTGGTTGTCCACGTGCCGATGCCATTTGCGTGGATAAAAGATGTGTTACCTGAAATTAAAAGAAATACAACGTTTAATATTTTATCCACTAGCTGATGCCCGCGGCTTCGCCCGCGTGGATATCGGGTGTCGCGACCAAAATTAATCATGAAATTTTGATCCTGTCTCCGCAACCCATGTATAACTATTCCAGAGATAAAACGCCTTTGTCTTATTCCAGTTTATAATCTATCAAAGTACCAAATTTTTTAAAGTATTAAATTGGAAAATCTACATTTGTGTGCTCGCACCTCTCTTTCACACTTCCTACAGTAATATACAAAACAAATAAAATGAACTTCGACGAAGCTGTTTTTACCCGAATGCAAAAGAAACCAAAAGGAGGATTGTTAATTTAAAAAATTAAATGTTATTTGATGATATTTTATTAAAAACTTACCAAAAGTACCGACACGATTGAGAAATACATTTTGATGTTTTTAAATTACAAAATCACTTTTTTATTTATTTTAATTTGTTTTCTAATTAGTCCATTCACATCGGGTTCAAACTAGAGTTTCCTGGTGCAGTATTGCAAATACATGGTTTATATATATATAGCAAAGGAGGAAAATTAATGTTGACTCATCAGTCCTTGTCCTAACAATCCTTACTAATATTACAAATGCGAAACTAACTCCGTCTTTCTGTGTGTTACGCAATCACTCCTAAACTCCTGAACTGAATTTAATGAATTTTGGTAAGAAGATTTCTAAAGCTTGAGAAAGGACAAAGGCCGAAAAAGGTCTGCAAGGAGTTGAAATAGGGGGGATAATCAAAGTTTGTATGGAAATAACGTCATTTTTAAAGCTAGAGGCTTGAAAGTTATTTTTTAAGCTTTTGATTAGATATACCTATAAATACGACATTCATAGTTTGTAAAAAAATTACCCTAAAATGGGTAAAAATAGGGGGGGATAAAAGTTTTTGTGTGATGACGTTGGCAGAAATGTTTACGGCCCAGAAAATAACAATATAGAAGAAATACACTAATTACAATAATATTATAAATTGCGCGTGCAAAAGTCGCTATGTGTTATTTAGCGTTTTTCGGTTTTCTATGCAATTTGAATCGTTATTTGAATACACACATGTAAAAACAGCTATGTGATAAATGCTATATTTCAAAAGTTATGGAATGTAGCTATGTGACATTCATACATCGAAAGTTCCAAATAAATACGCTAAGTGTTATAATTCACATAGCTAAAATAAGTTTACTTAAGCAGTAACAAAAATTGCGCCCGATATGTGCTTTACTGCACATAGCGAGTTTTTTGGTCAAATTCAGACTCGCTCAATCACGAAACGCACAGGTCGAGTGTCACATAGATAGTTTTGTCGATGTAACTGCTCAATGCTCATTACAATTTTAGCAGCAAGGAGAAAAAGGAAATTATAAAAGCATAGATATACCTTTCTTTAAATTTTGATGTACAAGTTATTTGGATATTTGGATTAGTTCAGTTTTGGAGAAGAAAACCAATGGAATACGAAAAGTTTCGTATTCCCCTGTTAACTTTTGTATTTAAGGTGGAAGCGTCAGGGTAGCCAGCGAAATTAAAATTTTCTTACATTTTGTTATTTGCTGCTCAATTTCAGGCTATTTTTTGAACAAAAACCGATTCGCGGCCGTAATACGCTTGTATTTACAGAATTATAATGATTAAAAAACTCTTTCAATAGGTTTTTTTTTTGTAAAGTTTCGCATAATAAACGTTAAAATGGCTATTTGTTATGATTGCTTGTAAATCAATTGTTCATCTAATTACATTTGATGCACGAAGATTTAAAAACTGATACATTGAACATGCTATTGGGAACCGGCGGCTAAACTCATATGACCTTAATTATAAAAATCTCCAATAAAATAAGTAACTGCTTGGCAGATTTTAAATTCAAATTCTTTATAGAAAACTCATATTAAGAAGTAGTTGCTTAACACCGTCGAGATTTTTATAAATAAGGCCACTAATGTTCGAGTCAAATTTGCTTATGTTTTGTTAAAGCCGTATTAAAATACAATCATGGCTAAAGTATACGAAGACCATAAGATCTCCTTACAATAGCTTGAACTTTATTCAATAAAACTATTCATTAAAATCAACGTCATTACATGCATGTTATTGTCAAGACTCAACTATTTGTGTCCATTTCACACAAAAGCTATGTCATTAATGACGTCGCAATGAAAAACACGCAAACATTATCACGTCATGAGTTCAATTTAGATCACAGATTTAATTCTCCTTTCTGTCTAACTGTGAAATACATTTTGTGTCAGCAGACATAAGGTCTATTTTTAAATGAAATTTATAATTGTCTATCATTATTGTAATGCGTAATGTTTTTCAAAGTTTATTTAGTGATGTTGTTGGGCCGGTTGGAATTACCAGCACTTGTTTGAAAAACATCATAATAAACAGTTATAAATTTCAACTGTTTCGCCGCTTACGTATTTAAAAGTAAGTTCGGCAAAAAAGTACCTGCCCACCTAAATTGGTATTTTTGACGTATAGACAAAGGGGTAACCAAGGCGAAATTAGGTAGCCATAGCAACCAGATATCTTACTTTAATTAAAGTATAATTAGGTAAGTTTTTAAGTATATCTATCGTAATCTTATGTTTATATGCTCTGTGGTCGTAATATACAGCTCAGTGGTTGTACGATTGGAAATGAATATTTACGTGGCACTAGTAAAATCGGTAGTGCAGAAAGCTATTATACAGTCCTAATATTTTTTTTCTAGGTAGAAGAGGTACTTACTTATTAGATGCATTAAATATTTCTTCATTAAGGTGACAGTTAATTAGAAAAAAAATGTTAAAGCCCATTTTTTTTCATTTCCGTGGCTATCCTGACTACACTTGTCAATGTAAACTGCTTCGTAAAACAAAATCTATTATTGATTTAGTTAAATGGTAACTTTTATTTAAACCCTGAGTAGTCAAAGTATTATCATGAAGTGATTTTATATTTTTATCTACCCAGGTAAAACACTGGTGAGTTAAAAGACATCTGTCCCAGAAAAACCATGCATTTCGGTAGCTAAATGTTTAACGCCAATATTTTTGCATGAAACCACTTTAGCTCGCTTCTCGTGCGCTTTGAAGGTACGCGCCAGTGCAGTGGCGTAGCTACCGGAGGGCTAGACGGGGCTGTGCCCCGGGGCCCCCAAGCTCGGGGGGCCCTCGGACTCTCACTTACAAACGATTTTTTTATAATTTGTACATAATTAACAATTCACAATTACCTATTTATCGTCACCGGGAATCATATATTATCGATACTTAACTATTTTAAGATGATTGTAAGTATATCTCTCATTACATTACTACGTTACTAGACAAACAACACAAAGTTTTTGATCCAAGTTGTAGAAGATTTTGATTTTAAGGAAAACCTTATTAATAGATATATGTATTTGAATGAGTATTTTGTTGTTTTTCATATTGTGTGTGTTTCTTTTATAAGACAATAAGGTTAAAATGGGTTTTACAGTCTGATGAAGACGCTAAGACGTGATTTTGTGTCGGAGCCGGGTACATGATAAGACAAGTTAGGAAAAATCCACATAATTCATAACAATCCTACTACACTTGGATAGTATTCGTACGAATGTTTGATGGAAACGGAAGCTTTTGTCTCGTTTTTACTTTTGTAGTGAGCAAATAGGCAAATTCACAAAGCTTCAAGCCGCATACATGTGTAGTCGGAGCATTATAATAGGTAGTATAGGTTTGCCACGGTAATATTATCTATCAGTATTGTAAATAGACCCTATTTTTGAAATACAGTCTATAGCTTACAGTCGCGCGGTACGTATAGGCGTGTGGACTGGGTATGAAAAGGACATATCCATTTAGTGCACTAAATACTTAAAAAAGAAAATAAAACTCGCATTTTGTCTTTTATGAAATCAATAAAAAAGACAAAGTTAAAACGCTTTAAAGTTCAGGAGTGACGTCACGTCTTGGTAAAAATTGTAGCTAGAAGTTCCTTTTCCTGTATCTTCCCCATTATTTGTTTAAGGAAAAAGGAAAAAATACGTGTTTAATATTTTTTTATAGTAATATGTGACGAGTAAATTTAAAAAAAATGTCCACATACTTCGAGTTTCTATCTAGTTTAGTGAATGTATTTTTTGATTGTATTTTTTTTATTTTAACATCAAAATACGTTGTGAATTAAATAGAAAGTGTTCAATAAAAATGCATGTTCTTTTTTTATCAGTAGAATTAATTTAAAACCATGCTTATAATATGTTTAATTTAGGATTAAATAACAAATCATTCTGATAAATTTGCGACCGAAAAATATTTGCGACTCGACTGAGACGTACAAAATGCTTTATTATTAAATTCAATTGGATAAAAAATCCACATTAAAATATAAAGCTTAATTCAGAACTTTTAATTGTAATTGTACAGCACAAAATATTCTACAATTGCTCCTTGCAATATTAATAAGATTTTTTTGATTAAAATAAGTACTTGTACTTATTTTGTTTAAAAAACAAACACCGTCTGTTCGTCACGGCGGCTGGTATATTCGCGACTGGTTGCATGCCGAGCGCATGTGGAGATACGAGGCGCGTAGGTAGCTCGCGCTTCGTCCGTTTATATATATCTAAGATTAGGCCCAAACATACTCTCTCCTAACCCGACGATATTAAAACAATGCTTACAGAAGCAATACAAAACACAACCGCCGTATATTACGTCCTCGCCCGTCGGTATAAATAATTGTAACGTGAATGTTCCCCCCCCCCCCTCCCGTCCCTAGATCAAGCTGGCCCGAGCCGGCCAAACTAGCAATAAAAATATGTCCTTAAATAATAAAAACTTAGATCCAGCCCTCCCTTGCTGTTTTGGCCTTATTAAGATTGTCAGCAACGCACTAAGTCACCCCTCCGCGCCGTCCCTAGATCAAGCTGGCCCGAGCCGGCCAAACTAGCAATAAAATAATGTCCTTAAATAATAAAAACTTAGATCCAGCCCTCCCTTGCTGTTTTTGCCTTATTAGGATTGTTAGCAACGCACTAAGTCGAGGTCCGAACCCTACAGGGGGTGCCCTTAATGAACGTTGCTGACGTGTTAGTTTTTCTATTGTTCTGGCTGGAGGCTCTTAAGGTTCTCGCCAAAAGTCCGGTGAAGCAGTCAAAGCCTGCGCTCAGGCTAACAGCGTAAATCTTATCCAAAAAAAAAATCCCACTAAGTCGAGATCTGAAACCCACAGTCCTTTGTGAACGTTGCTAACGTAGTTAGTTTTTATGTTGCTCTAGCTGGAGGCCCTTAAGTTTCTCCCCAAAAGTCCAGTGAAGCAGTCAAAGCCTGTGCTCAGGCTAGCTGCGTAAATCTCTTTCAGAAAAAAATGTTTATATGAAGTTACAATACTTATAAATAATATTACCGTGCTAATGCCCTTTATCGATCGATATACATTGCATTCGTTACACGACGAATACGGTACCAAGAGAATTTAAATAGTTTAGTTGGGGCCCTAGTTTTATTTTTTGCCCCAGGGCCTTTGGTTACCTAGCTACGCCACTGCGCCAGTGCCACCTAAGTGTTCGTTGTAGAAGGAAGTGCGCCAAAAATTTAAGTTTATCAGTTCGGTGTCATGGGATGTCTGATGATGATATTTCTCATTTCCATTTATAGGTATAACTTGTTTGCCAATACCTAAGCAAAAAAAAATACAAAATTTTATTTTATTTTTTTATATCATTTCGGTGTTTTGTTTATCATTTCGGTTGCTAATTTTTGTTTTTAAAGGGTTTGTAACCGGCTGAAACCACCGGAGTACTTGTCTCTACTCTTTACCAGGCTGTTAGTTTAATTGCAAACTACGGCGGTCTCATTTCTTTGAAGTGAGGAAGAAAATACAGTTTCCCCCATTTGGTTATATAGTCGCCGAAAAGACATACACCATACAAATATTTCTTGGTACTTATACTTTCATGTGCGTTAATAGGTAGCTATTTTGGTATTACAAACAGTCATTTAATTTTATTTATTTGTCTAATTTGCCGGTTTTTAGAATTAGGGGGTTAGGTGAAACATGAAAAACCGTTGAAACTAAAACACGAGGACGCGGTCGCGGGGGATGGCTAGTAGAAAATAAAGGTCTTAACAAATAAAAGCTTAATACACAATTATAAAAGCAACATATAATTTATTAATTTTACCTACTAGTAAGTTAACATAATTAAATAATACACTGCTTCAAATCTTTGCATTGTGTTAATTATTCAATTTAAAGATTCGTCGTATATAAAAAAAAATCAAAGAAGCCGCCTGAGTGAGATTTTTTTTTCTAGTAGGTACCTACGTATTTTGAACCAGGAATACGCCTTTATTGGATCGGACAAGGTTTTTATTACGTACATTTAGAAATGTTACTTTAATATTTTAAACTCGAAGAAGTCGACATACATAAAAAACGATTGTTTGTAAAACTCATGTAATGGGGCTGTCCGGTTGTTAGTTAATCCCAAACCAATCATATCATTTGCCAGTAATTGATAACAGGTCAAACAGAACAGGATTTCAGACATTGTGGATAAGGCTTGAGTTGTTGTGCACGTCTGTAATTGATGTAAACACTAGTTTTAAGTCTCGTGAAATGTTTATTTTTATGTTTGTGTTTATGTTGTTGATGTGCCTAAATAAATAAATAAATAAATAAATAAATAAATAAATAAATAAATAAATAAAGGCTTGTAAGTTCTGACGGTGTTCTAGCATTCGTACATGTTTGTCACTTCGGTTTTAGTCAACGTTGTATTGACACTTGCAGCAGACGGGAATCCCGCCCTTTGCTTGAACAATGTCTATTTTGTCATCACTGTCTTCACTCAAGACAAAAAAGTCGTAGTTCATTGTGGTGGTTACGCACTCAATTTCGAACTGTTGCAAGTTGTCGTGCCTGATGCGGCCCTCGTTTCTGGAATGAGAAAAAATAAATAAGATTTAAATGGTCAGGAAATAGGTAGTTAGTTATAGAACTGCAGGTCTTGACGTGACGAGGTTTAGATGGAAAAAAGGTGAAAAAAATATCTGGTAAACAATGACCTATTTATCAAGCATTTTATCGTTTATAGTTGACAAATTATTGCTTTGCTAATATTATAAATGCGAAAGTAACTCTGTCTGTCTGTCGCGCTTTCACGCCAAAACTACTGAACCGATTAAAATGAAATTTGGTACACAGATTGTCTAGAGCCTGAGAAAGGACATAGGCTACTTTTTGCTACGATAACCGACTTTCACGCGGGCGGAGCCGCGGAAACCTCTAGTTATAAAAACAGTATAAAAACGATTGGTATAAATAGAGTAAGAGCCCACGACGGCCAGACCTTCGTTATTTTATAAAAGCTGAAAGTTCTTCTGTGCGTGTCCCCTAGACAGGTAAGAACGACCAGGGACTATAGAGTTTGGGTAGTGGTTACTTGGGCAGGTAACAGGTAGTAAAGGTGTATAAAATAGTACCTTAAATTCGTTAAAGTATAAAGCTCAGTTTTTTTATATTTTAGTAGGGATAACTTTAGAAATCTCGTCATCCATTGCCAGACACTTATGACAGTTGCTACCCCCTGCCAGACACCCCTAAACTTTAATAAATTATAATTATACTTTCGTTAGAGTATAAAAGCTAAATTTTATATATGTTACTTGGGGACCTATGAAAGTATGTTACCTCAAAAGCCGGACAGTTTTAATGGTTTTTACACCTTGCCAGACACATTGAAAGTCCGCTGTAGGTCCGAGGGCGAGGTAACGACTGTTCTAGCGGGTAAGATAGGGCGCTTAGTCGACTGCGATCTTTAACTGCGCATCATCTGTCTTTTAGTGTTGTTTTGAAGAATTATGTGTAGTTTCAAACACGTTTTGTTATTGATATTTGTGCAGTTTTTTTGTGAAATAAAAGTGTAATTTTAGTAAAAAGTGTTATTATGGGAGACACATTAATTTGTTTCGTGTGTAATTACAATGTCCCTAATGTTATTGGTGTTTATGACGCTAGACTGCAAATACTCATCGATACGTATACAGTCTCCGATGTAAACGAAGCTTTTGACCGGAAGAAGTTGCGAAATTTTGACGCTAGCAATCTACCACCTTGCAAAAGCGAGCTATTGCAGCAATTTCTGCGAGCAAATTATGTATGTACCATTTGGAATAATGCTCATCTGAAAAATCTAACCATATATCAACCAGACAATAACGGCTGGGTATTGAAAAATGACAAATACCAATTCAAATGGTTTTCAAGAGATCAACTACCAAGTTATGTTAGTGATTCGCTCAAAACTCAATCAGGTATGTTATTATTATATATTATTATTGTACATAATTTTTTAATTATTCATAATTGTATAAAATTGTTTATTTTTATCAGAAACTGACGTAGAAGGCGATATTGAAGACGACCATGACATCGACTGGACGAGTAGTGACGAAGAAAATGAAAATATCGACGACAACGAATATTTTTTTTTTAAATGCAATAATACTTTTTTTTGTATTTTATAATAATAAAATTACATTTTTACTTTATATAACATGGCTATGAACGTAATTAAATATGTTTTTAATTGTATTATCTTTAAAGATCGCAATTGACTAAGCGCTCGCGCTCAGACCTACAGCGGACTTTCAATGTGTCTGGCAAGGTGTAAAAACCATTAAAACTGTCCGGCTTTTAAGGTAACATACTTTCATAGGTCCCCAAGTAACATATATAAAATTTAGCTTTTATACTCTAACGAAAGTATAATTATAATTTATTAAAGTTTAGGGGTGTCTGGCAGGGGGTAGCAACTGTCATAAGTGTCTGGCAATGGATGACGAGATTTCTAAAGTTATCCCTAATAAAATATAAAAAAACTGAGCTTTATACTTTAACGAATTTAAGGTACTATTTTATACACCTTTACTACCTGTTACCTGCCCAAGTAACCACTACCCAAACTCTATAGTCCCTGGTCGTTCTTACCTGTCTAGGGGACACGCACAGAAGAACTTTCAGCTTTTATAAAATAACGAAGGTCTGGCCGTCGTGGGCTCTTAGGATAAAAAAACTCAAAAAACAAATAAAAATTACAATGGAATTTAAATGTAGTCATAAGAGATTTACGGTAATGGTACTGACTTTCGAGATTTGTGCAACGACAAAATCTTCACCTTGTATAAGTAATACCTACTTTGCTGATAACAGCAATAATTATATGATGTAATAAAGGTATAGGTACTTTGGTCTTTTTATTGGTTTGGTTTGGTAAGTAATGTCTGAAAGTGCCTTTTATTTTGTTAGTAGCAAGTTAAGCAGCAAAATAATGTTGCTAAGTAAGCAGATTACCGATTTTATTTTCTAGCATTTTTTTCGAGTCAAATTATTTTATTTTGTCTTATAAATAAAGTGTGGTTCAATATGGTTGAAGAATTTTGTTAAATGGACGAAGACACGTGTATAGTTAATAAAAAAAAAAAAACATTTCATTGTTAAATTAAATTAAATGAATACTTACAAGCACCAGTTAGTTGTGAAGTTCTGTTCGAACCGATTTTTCTTTTGTATTACAACCCTTACTTCGTCATAATTGTCGATAATGTAGTAAATGGGTTTGTCCTGGAAATAAACAAAACTCTTGTAAAAGTTACAATTAATTTTTCATGTAACTACATAAGTGACTTTTAAAGTGATGCAAACACGTAAGTCAATAGGTGAAAAGTCAATGTAATTCGATACCTCCTTTGGGTAAATTAAACATAACATAATTGACTTATTCAATGAAGAGTGTAGTTTAAATAATAATCTTGACATAGAAAGATTCAGGAATACATTTGATTCGTGTAGTCGATGTATACCTTAGAGTAATCATAGACAAGCATAGAGCGCGCGCATCGCTAGTAGCTAATTTTTGTAATTTTAATTGTACCGAGCGGAAACAATTTTTTTGCTAAATGTATTACGCTCCTTTAATGATTTACCGTGCGACGACAGACCTTTATGCGAAAATATCGACGGTCCCGATAGAAGTAGGGTAATGTTAGGTTTTGAGATAGTTTTAATAAAATGGTGCGATCTGTTTTTATAAGTACTAATTTTACGATTTTACTTGTTCATACTAGTGCAATACAACAATTCATAGTCGATATGCGCGCTCTATAGTTTACTTATTTTATCACTAAGGTATGTACCTAGTAAACTGACGCCTTAAATATAATATGTGAGCCAACGGTAGTTCGAATTCTCGTTGTACCATTAATATACAAAGGTTTTTGCTAAATGTTAATGTAGCTTATTATGCATATTCCTACCACAGTTGAATTGTAGAGACATAAATGTTGTTCATAATCGAAACCGCTGCGAGATCCATATTCATTATAATCTTGCTCCATTTGCTGAAATAAATAAAGTTACTACAGAAAATTGTTAACAAATATGGGAGAATATTCAGGAAAAAGGTGAGTCTATAAGCAATTACCACGTCTGCAAGTCAAAAGTTGATAACTTTTGAGCAAATGTAGAGCATTATAAAAAAAATTGTTGTGGAGGTGGTTACATGTAGTTGTATTTTAAAAACCGAATAAAATGATGATTAAAGACTATATTTATATTTGGACATCATAATAACTTTGAATTTTTGAGACGTTTGGGGTTGAAACGCTCGGGACATGGGGACCAGGTGCACGAGTCCTTTTTAAGGAACAAGCAAAACGTCTGGTCTACTCTACCCGTGACCAGAAGGCTGGCATTTACTTTGCCCAAAGAATACGCACAGCAATTCAACGAGGCAACGTTGCCAGCCTTCTGGGCACGTTTCCCGTCATTGACAACGATGATGATGAATTTTTTGATGCTTGTTAGTTATTTAGTTACTTATTTTATATACGTTATTAGTTTTATTTTTAATATAGTTTAAATTTTTGTGTATAAATATAAACTTTGAATTGAATTATTTCTAAAACAGTTGACAGCAACAACTGATAGAGTTACTGTTACGTAAAGGCAACAAGTTTTACATTTTGCACCGACAAGTCATTTTGTTTGAACATTGCTTACCACCAAAGTAATGTTTTCCAAAAGTTTATCAACCTTTTTTCTCGGGTAATCACCTTCTTCAAAACAATACGACATTCCTACGCATGGTTCTGGCATCTTGTCTGAAAACGTAAATAAACATCTGTGTACCAGTTAAAGTCATGCGTTTTCAAACTAAAAAAGTAAAACATTGAATATTATTTTTATTTCGTTCGATCATCGAAATGCGATCAATTAACATAAAAAGTCCTTACGTATGTAATCCCTTTTATTAAAAATAGACACTGCATGTCCGCGTGTCGATGCCATTTGAGTTGATAGAAGATGTGTTACCTGAAATTAAAAGAAATACATACAACGTTTAATATTTTATCCCTATTATTATTTATCCATTGGCATGGACAGCTAAATATTGACACGTATTACGACCAAAAAAGCATGTTTTATTATGTATTGGTTTTTTATTTATAATAAATTGTTTCCGTATTTTTTCCAAATTTCAACAAAACCGGGTTAGTGGTTTGTCTGTAGGTGATTCACTAATTTTAACTTATTTTAATATAAGATTTAGATTTATATCAACAAAATTTAACATTTATGTATAGAAAGAAATGTTTATTTGCAACAAATACGACGCATAAAAAAAGTCACAAAAAAAAAAATAAAGAGTGTTAATAACGTAAGGGGATATATGCATCACATCCGTGCAAAACGGCAAGCGCTCAGCATGAGCTAAGGTTTTGCTAGAAGCAGATCCTTAGCGCTGGTTTTTAGCGACAGCCGGCGTTAACGCGTTGAAGTATATCTACATAGATATCAGAAAGAAAGCATTGCAGTAACGTTTGTTTTCAAATGCTTACACTTACTATACGTACGTATAATGATATAAATTGAATCACTATTTCTTCAACCATAAAGTTCATAGGTATAAGAAAAGGGAAATTAAAAACAAAAACGAGTGTGCTTTTGACCACACTGACTGTAGTAAAACTTCTTTATATACGAAATGTAACAAATGTATGAAAGAAAGAGTGAAAGAAAAAGTGTGCTCGCACCTCTCTTTCCTGCACCTACAGTAATATACGAAACAAATAAAATGAACTTCGACGAAGCTGGTTTTACCCGAATGCAATAGAATCCAAAAGGAGGATTGTTAATTTAAAAAATTAAATGTTATTTAATGATATTTTATTAAAAACTTACCAAAAGTACCGGCACGATTGAGAAAATATACATTTTGTTGTTTTTAAATTACAAAATCACTTTTTTATTTATTTTAATTTGTTTCCTAATTAGTCCATTCACATCGGGTTCAAACTAGAGTTTCCTGGTGCAGTATTGCAAAAACATGGTTTATATATATAAGCAAAGGAGGAAAATGAATGTTGACTAATCAGTCCTTGTCCTAACAATCTATATAATCCTTACTAATATTATAAATGCGAAAATAACTCTGTCTTTCTGTGTGTTACGCAATCACGACTAAACTCCTGAACTGATTTTAATGAAATTTGGTAAAAAGATAGTCTAAAGCTTGAGAAAGGACAAAGGCTACATTTTTTATGCGAAAAAAGGTCTGTAAGGGGTTGAAATAGGGGATCAAAGTTTGTATGGAAATAACGTAATTTTAAAAGCTAGAAGCTTGAAAGATATTTTTTATGCTTTTGATTAGATATAGGTACCTATAAATACGACATTCATAGTTTGTAAAAAAATTACCCTAAAACGGGTAAAAATAATGATGATGGGATGACAGTTTTTGTGTGATGACGTTGGCAGAAATGTTTACGGCCCAGAAAATAACAATATAGAAGAAATACACTAATAACAATAATATTATAAATGCACTAGCTGTCCCCCGCGACTTTGTCCGCGTGTTTTAGTTTCAATGGTTTTTCATTTTTGCGTCATTTTTCATTTATACTCCGCTCCTATTGGTCGTAGCGTGATGTTATATAGCCTTTAGCCTTCCTCAATAAATGAGCTATCCAACACTGAAAGAATTTTTCAAATCGGACCAGTGGTTCCTGAGATTAGCGCGTTCAAACAAACAAACAAACAAACAAACTCTTCAGCTTTATAATATTAGTATAGAAAAGCAACTCAGTCAGTCTGTTTGTTACGCTGCCAAGGCTAAAACTCTGAACCGATTTGGTTAAAATTTAGTATGGGGAAACCTTGGATCTTAAGAAAGAACATAAGTTACTTTTTGCCGCGATAACCGACGCGGGCGTAGCCGCGGGCTACAGCTAGTTTCATATAAAAATACCATTTAAATTTACCGCGGATTTCTCGTTTTTTTATATAAGTTTTTTTTATACAAACCATGTCTTGACTGATTACAAACACAACAAAAAAAAAATACAGCCAAATCTGTCGAGCCATTCTTAAGTGATGCTCCGTTATAAATGTGTTAATTGATTTTTGTTTATATATTTCACATTTTATTTATTAGTATATTAGTAAGCCGAGTATTTCGAAAAATTAATTGTCTGTAGGAGGAAAGTGGATTAAACAAATAATTCGAATTAATTTGTAATACCTGCGTCACAGTACCTAACGACAAACATTGGTGCTAACGTTAATATTTTATCAATTACCGTTCAGTGACGCATATTGTTCTGTTCTTACGTAACACACAGGATATTATAAACAATTATAGTAATAATATATAATAATTTGTTTGGCGCTTCAATTGCAGTTATCACTACGAAATATCCCCATTCCATCATCAGATCCTAACCTGACGACCATGAGACCACCTGAGAAGTATCAAGCGCCTTCAAGTAATCGGGGAAAACACAATATATTTCTTTAATAAATAAATATATTATTTTTATTTGTTTCTTACGAGTTTTTCCTAAAAAATATTCCTATTATATTTTACATTTGTTGTTAAATACAAATAGTAAAAAAAAAAACCTAAACCTCAGACAGGACTCAAACCTGCGACTACTGGCTTGACGCGCCAGTCGCTTCATTAACTAAGCTTCCGAGGTTACATTTGTTGCTTTGATCTAAATGTAGAGGTTGTTCAGTTACAATTAATTTTGAAAATCAGCCGAAGGATACCGTAGTACCCAATAAATAGATTGAGTACCTACGTAAGTTAGGCAGTCGCTCCATGTAGCACACTGGTATATACAGGGTGTTCGGAAATAAAGTGCATTCCTTGTAGTAGTATAGTAGTAGAGCTTATTTGCAGCCAATTTCGTCATGTGATGCCATGTCCGAAACCTAGTAATTACTGAGATAATCGAGATTTAAGATTTTTTAATTTAATTTATTTTCACAAACAGAATGTCTGCGTATCTTCATTACTGAAGGAAGGCATGGTAAAACAGGTCAATAATAAAAAGCGTAGTTAGAATACAACGATAGGTCTGTACTCAGACGATAGTTGAAACTAACTAACCCGGTAAATTACCCACCCAACTTCTTGTAACCAATCCCTATTGTCATTGCATGTGGCGGGACAAATGCAGTGACAGTAGGCAATGTGCAAGTGCAAGTCGGCGTCATCAACCAAACAAAAACCACACACTTGCGCGGTAATAGGTACAATGGAGAGCGATTGTCGGAAACGGATTAATTACTTTTAAGGTGATTGTAAATCGGTATCATATGATTTTGTTGAGTTTTATACTTTTTTTAGATAGTTAATGAATTAAGGAAGTAAATTAAATAATTTGTACGCAACACTACAGACATTTTTTTTTTAGCAAAACACGATTGATTTTCCTAAAATATGATTATTTTCGTGAAACGACGCTTGATTTTATGCTTTATCTCAATAAGACGTCGTTTTTTCTTGCTAATGTTGATTTTTTATGGTTTTCTGGTTATTTATTTATTAGAAAAGAACAAAATAATAAACAAAACGCTGAATAATTCACCACAAGGATACGTTTTAACTTGAAAATCGGGTTTTTTTATAAAAACTCTTAAATCTCGATTATCTTAGTAATTACTAGGTTTCGGACATGGCATCACATGACGAAATTGGCTGCAAATAAGCTTTACTTTAACCACCTGCAAGGAATGCACTTTATTTCCGAACACCCTGTATAATTTGGCTAGGTTGTTTGCAATATTTTGCCAATCCTTCCCTTTGGATGTTATGTATATCTAATTTCAGAAGTAGAAAAAAGAGAATATTAATTTCGTAATTTACATCCCACCAAAAACAAAATTAATGTGAAAATGGGAGTCAAGTTCAAAATTACGATAATTACGATGTGGTTTTCGACTTCACCGACAAAAGACTTGAGATCTAAATGGGTGATAAGTCCTCTGCTACATCAAAGCTTGTTTATAGTATGCTTTGAAAATACATACAAAAACAACATAAAAAATTCAACATTACGCACACTAACCATGCGTTTGACGCACTCATATAGGTATATGAATATCATATTGATATCAATATATCATTATCATTGACAGTTTACAGCTCTTATCAATCGTCACCTGCTGTCACAGTTTTATTTTTCTCTTTTATATAATATACCTATCAGTAGATAATGTTGAAAACTTGAAATTTAACTTTACTTTGATTACTTTAACTTGATTTTCGAACGCTACTGGGCCGCTCTAGTTAGTATTATTACCTACTTATGTATAATTTAGCTTTCAGTAAATTTGCCTTTCTGTCCCCGAAAATTTAACTTCTGTCTCTTCTAGATTTAAGTAATAAAGATTCAGTGTATCCGCGGGCGGTCTGAATGTTATTAGAAAAAAAAAGCATTAGAATCTGTATAGAATTGAGGACTGGTCTAGGAATTTCGGAGAAAAAAAAAGAAAAAAAAAAGTGGCGTACTGTGATACATATAATTTGCAAGTCACAGTCATGTCATTCAAAAGATCAATATGTACAACGCCTGATGAAATTCTTATAGCTAATCTTACTAACTAGTTATGGTTGCGTTAAATTTTAATTAAGTTTGTGTAATTTTATGTCCTATAGCGGACAAGACAATAAGTATATATCCGATGCTGCAAAAGAGGCAAAAATATAGATACTAACTTAGGTAATAAAAAGTACAAAATAAAGGAATAGATATTATAGTAGATATTATAAAAAATATCACATAATTTGTAAATTTTACCTACTAGTAATTTAATATAATACACTCTTAAAATACTGAGTATTTCATAACAAGTCCTGTGGCCCTTGGTGCTTCTAATCTTTGCATTGTGATATTCAGTTTAAAGATTCGTCATACATTTATAAAATAAATTACTTTGTAGTCTATTTACATTTAGAGAAGTCTAAGTTTTAGAAGCAGCATAAAAAAAAGATGTTTTTAAAATCATGTCAAGGGCTGAACGGTTGTTATCTATACTAATATTAAAGCTGAAGAGTTTGTTTGTTTGTTTGAACACGCTAATCTCAGGAGCTACTGGTCCGATTTGAAACATTATTCAGTGTCGGATAGCCCATTCATTGAGCAAGGCTATAAGCTATACCTATAACATTACGCTGCGACCAAAAGTAGCTGAGCATAAATGAAAAATGTTGCAAAAATGAAAAACCGTTGAAACTAAAACACGCGGACAAAGTCGCGGGGGACAGCTAGTTTACAATGACCAATCATATTATTTTCATTCTATGTATTGCAAACAGTTGTGTTTCAACAAATTTCAGCATTTCAGAAATTGTTGGTTAGGCTTATTAATTCTAACGGTGTTCTAGCATTCGTACATGTTTGGCACATTTCAGTTTTAGTATTCAACATTGTATCGACACTTGCAGCAGACGGGAATCCCGCCCTTTGCTTGAACAATCTCCATTTTGTCATCACTGTCTTCACTCAAGACAAAAAAGTCGTAGTTCATTGTGGTGGTTACGCACTCAATTTTGAACTGTTGCAATGTGGTACTCTTCAGGAAGTGTGGGGTGTCGTGCCTGATGAGGCCCTCGTTTCTGGAATGAGTAAAAATAAATAATATTTAAAATGATTTTGAAATAGTAATAGGACTGAAGATTTGACGAGGTTTGGATTGGAATTAGAAAATAGTGTAAAAATTTAATTATGTTTTAAAGGTATAAGAATACATTTATTAAAAAAATGCTGGAAAACAATGACAGCATGCTATTGTTTATAATCGAACAATTGTTGCCGGTAATAGGTACCTAATTAGCTGAAATAATAAAGGCATACTAGTCATTAGATTGGTTTTAGATAGCCCTTGTAGGTATATTTAATGTAAGTAATTTTTATTTTTGTCTAGGTATTTTTGTTTTCGAGTGTGTTTTGGTTGTAATATTTCGTTAAAAGGATTTTGAGACCCATGTGTTAACAAAGCATACATTTATATAGAAAATATTCATAAATTAAGTTAATACTTACAAGCACCATTTAGTGGTGTAGATCTGTTGGAACCGGCCTGGCATTTGTACCACCACCCTCACTGCGTCAAATTCGTCGATGATGTAGTAAATGGGTTTATCCTGAAAAAACATAAGCACAATTATTGTTATTACTAACTAACTGACCCAAAAGTCGTCCTGTCAATCTGTAAATAATTTAATTCTAAATTCGACACTTCCCGCAGATTTTCCGCGAATTTTCGTTTAGAATACAAACTTTACCCTGACAGTTACATACACAACAAAAAAAATATGTAGCCTTTTTTTTAATCTATTATTACTAATATATAAAGGTGAAGAGTTTGTTTGTTTGTTTGAACGCGCTAATCTCAGGAACTACTAGTACGATTTGAAAAATTCTTTCAGTGTTGGATTTATTGAGGAAGGCTATAAGCTATCCTTTTGGTCGCAGCGTTATAACATTAAGCTACCAAAAGGAGCAAAGCATAAATAAAAAATGTTGCAAACTTGCAAGTAAACTAAAACACGCAGACAAAGTCGCGGGGGACAGCTAGTTTTTTATATATGTGATCTCACTAGTTAAAACTAGTGTTAACGGCCGTTGTTAGAACTAGTATTAACTGATGTTCAAAAATGAATATCAGTGAAAACTAGTTATAAATGGGGAAAACGCGAAGTGATTGACATGACAGGCTAAGTCTATTAAAATTGGGCATTTATTTTGAAGACTCACACGGACCAGTGCCCTTCCTCTTCAATTAATTTTAATTTAAATACTATACCGATGCAAAATTGATATTTGTTTAACGGACACGTGATCCAGATTTCTCAAAAAAAAAAGAAAAAACCTTTAATGGTAGCAAGTAACTAGAACCTACGCTATTGACAGTATTTTTATACTGTGATGTTTGTGCGCCTGATAAATAAATAAAAACTTTGTATTGCAACAGGGGATCATGCAATTTTTTTTATTTACATGACATAGATATTAAAAATATTAGACACATATTTCTTTTTTTTTTAATTAACAAACGATTAGGAAGATACAGTGAATGGAAATGTCACGTCTACTTCAATTTTTACTCACAAGCCTCTACTCCAAAACTTTAAAGCGCTTTAACTTCGTAATATTTCATTGATTCAATAAAAGAAAAAAACACGAGTCTATTATATACTTACAGTTGAATTGGAAATACAATCAGGTTCGTCATACTCAAAACCGCTGCGGGACCCAATGATTAAGTCAGATGAATCTTTGGATTCCACTTGCTGAAATAAATAAAGTTTCTACAGAAAACTGTAAACAAATAAAGGAAAATTTTAAGGAAAAAGGTAGTTTCTGGAGTTGGTAAACAATTGTTAGAAGTCAGAAGTTGATAGGTTTAAAACATAGTTGTGGAGGTAGGTACTAGTATTGTAGGTACTTTAAATTCCGACTAAATTGATAATAGACTGTATTTGTATTTGGAAATCAATATAACTTTTAATTGAAATAAATAAATATTCTAAATACTCGTATTATACCTACACTCGTAGTGAATTCATTGGTAAATACGAATTTTATATTTTGCACCTAAAAGTTAGTTTCATTGGACACTACTCACCAACAAATGAATATCTTTTAAAAGGTTAGCAATTTTATGGGCCGGGTAATTCTCATCTTTGTGGAAACAATACGACTTTCCTTCGGCTCGGCATTGTTCTGGCATCTCATCTGAAAACGGAAACACATAAATAAAAATCTCTGTAAATAGGTATAATGTTCATCATGGGATAACCGTTTTAACATAAAATGTTTTCTTAGATATGTTTTCTTTTGTTGATGTTGATGATTAGTATCTAAATTGGTAATCAAATTTACGTTGGAAAATTTGTATAGCTTTAACGTATGAATATATATATAATATATATTCACATTTATTAAGTGTCGAAGTACAGCCTATTTTCCTACCTATCTATTTATAACATACTAGCTGAGCTCCGCAGTTTCACCCGTTCTTCCTGTTCCGTATAGCCTATGGCACTCATAAATAGTAGCTTTATACCTAAGTGAAATAATGTTTAGAATCGGTTCAATAGTTTCAAAAATTACTTCCTACAAATAAACTAAAAAACTCACAAACTTTAGCTCTTTATCATATTTTATTGTTTATTAATTAATAAGTATAAAAACTATCTACTAAAATTTCGCTTGTACGTATTTTGTTCTATATTCAGAAGATAAAAAAGTACTTACATTCTCTGAATTTATCTGCCTGATAAATAATAACAGCATCAGCTGGTGTTGATGCTACCGGATTAGGTGAAAAATTAAGGATTGCCTGAAATAAAGACAAATACTAAATTAAATAAATATTATTGTTAATAATATGTCAATTGCTTGTAACAATTCCCAGGGATTGACACAAATTACGGCTAAGTAATGATTGGCTTACATTGGAATAACTGATCTTTGTTTTCAAATGCTTACGTACCCAGTAAGCATTTGTAGGTTTGCAGTACCTACATATTTTCAGTAGGTTGATTTTAAGGCGATCCACAATCTTTTTAGCAATTTTCATTTAATTTTCACTTAGCAACTATAAAAGATATTGACTTAAATTTGGTTCCTAGCTAGAAGGAGATACAATGAAAATAAATGTCGATCAGTTACGCGATTAAAGAAACTTTCCTCTATAGATTTATTTTTTTAAATCAGCTCTTTAAAAACAGAAATCTTGCGCTATGCACGTCGATATATTTCTTATTCCATCTGATAGGTTTCAATTAAATAAGATATTTTACATTTTGTTGCTTACGTTATTGTTTCTAAGACCATCTTTCGTGGCCCTAACATAATTATGTTTAGCTCTTTTCATCCCGTAAGCAAGCAGTATTATCATTTTCTTGCATTGTCGGATTGGCTCTATACTACGCTAGACTTCGTCTACTTGCAAGCCAAATAATTATTCGAGTAACGCCTAAAATGAATCGTGATTTCGTCAACGGAAAAGTTCATGAAAACAAAAGTAGGTATCATCCCAATACAAGGTAATAAAGTACATTAGTTATTTTGTAAAATGTATAAATCACTACTGTAAAATATTACCTACTTATTTTGTATAGCAAGACAATTGGGTAAGTTCTTAGAATAATAACGCAATGTTACTTAATAAATATATATATTAACAGTAATATATATAGTAAATATATTTAGTAACAAATTAGTATTAACTGATATGTCTTGTCCCCGGTTTCTAAAGGTGTTCAATTAAATCTGTTGTCAAATCAACTGATTACGACTGTTATTGGTTGATCAAAAAACTAATAACCAATCACAGCGCTTAACATGAGGTTTGAGGGATGATTAACTAATTTGTGTTAATCAACGTTTACGTTTTAACGGGAGTTATTGTTATACCATTCTTCTAACAAAATGCCCGAAATTTACTTTTAATGGGATACATCTATAGCTATTATATACTACTATAGCTCTTTGCAATGATCTCAAAGGAACAAAATTATTGCAGAAATAAATGGTTAAATTAATTTTATTTATCAGATAGGTACGTAAGAATGTTTTCAATCAACTGAATTATGATAATCATGTATAATACATTGATGACATATTAACTTACCAGAATAACAGGAAGCATTAAGAAACCCATTTTGTTGTTAATTATTTTCAAAAGCACTTCTTTGTTTATTTTAATGTGTTTTCCTAGTTGGTCTGTTCACAGCGGATTTAAACTGAAGATTCCTATGGCAGTATTGCAAAATATGCTTTATATATGTAATAGTAAAGGAGGAAAATGAATGTTGATTCATCGGGATGGGATTAATTAAATACTAGGTTTTGCTGGCGCGACGGTGGTTATCGCGGCAAAAAGTAGCCTATGTTCTTCCTTGGGATCCAAGCGTACCCAATACCAAGTTTTATCAAAATCTGTTTTGCGGTTTAACCGCCCCGCGACTTTGTTCGCGTGTTTTAGTTTCAACGGTTTTTCATTTTTGGAACATTTTTCATTTATGCTCCGCTCCTATTGGTCGTAGCGTGATGTTATATAGCCTATAGCCTTCATCAATAAACGGACTATCCAATACAAAAAGATTTTTTTAATTCGAACCAGTACTTCCTGAGATTAGCGCGTTTAAACAAACAAACAAACAAACTCTTCAGCTTTATAATATTATTATAGAATACAGTATGATATAATAGTACGTTTATAGTCTAGAGTATGACAGTATAAAGTACAATAATAGTATGGATTTCTCATTAAATTTGTCCAAATATAATGTGCACTTTGATATATTTACGATTTAGCTCATGAGGTGGTTTTTCAAGCCTATTGTTTTGCTATGGTAATACCTATTTCCTAAAGTTTTTAGCGGATAACGGGTAACCGATTCCTTAAATATAGGCGTTAGCCTCATGGTAACCAATTAAAATGGAGAATCAACCTTAACTCTTGGAAATAAAGATGCAGCTATACTGTATGATTTTTTAAGGGTTTATTCAAGAAGCAGTTAATTACATACATTCAAGTACTTAACAAATATTTAAATTAAATATTTCCTCTAACTGCATGTGTTACGTATAATGCTGTAATGCTAATATTACCTACGTCTTTTATTGCTCATTTACACGTCACAGGAAATACACTTACGTATTTAATTAGTATTACATAGTAATGTAATATGTACGTATATAGTTATTTTAAGATTGTTTTCTATAACTAGAATCAAGATAGAAAAAAAATAAAAACATCATGATATTTAATGACGCGGATTTATCTAGATAGTGTTATAAGAAAATTGATAGTACTAATATTAAAAAAAAAGCGTCTCAGTGCCAATTGAAATCTAGCATCGTACCAAAGTTAAAGGAAAAACTTTAAACCTAGAAATAGATGACACCATCTGTAGAGGACGAATAGAGTTAAACGATTTGACTTTGTTGTTATTAATAATGATTGATGAATGCAATGAGTTGGATCACTAGCTGTCCCCAGCGACTTCGCCCGCGTGTTTTAGTTTCATGGGTTGAGATATACAACTTCATGTTAGCTTATAGTATTCCTCATGAATTAGGCTATCATAAACACAAAAACCCATCAACTAGTATCTACCTATTAACAGAGATTTTATTGTAACAAATACGCGTGTGGTACTTGATCATTACTTGATTGCGGAGTTATTTTAAAACTATAATATTTCCTAATACATTCATTGCAATCAAATCACGTCAAGGGCAATTTTGTTCAAAGTTAAATACTTGTGTAAAAAGTATTTATTTGGTTAATGATTAACTATACTAATATTATAAGGCTGTAGAGTTTGTTAGTTCAACGCGCTAATCTCAGGAACTATTGGTTCGAATTCCGAACTCATTTTGTGTTAGATGTAGTTTACCTATAGTTTTGCAAGTAACAATATGTAAAAACGACGAAAATGTACCCTATATTTATTCTGGATTAGGGCGTTTACCAGGGCAAAGAAACCAAACTAAGCGTCTGCCATCTCAACAGTGTGACATTTAGTACTAAAAACCGACCGTTATAAAATGCCGAAAGTAGTTGCCTCATAACTGCCAAAGCCACCGTCAACTTCGTATTAGGGGATCGATCTTACCTATGATGGGATTATACACTGATAAAATTTCAGTCTTCATAAAATAAGGTCAAAACGTCGCAGCCTCTTGCTCTATAATATTCGTTGTGAATTCCATTGAAAAACCCATTCAATATTGCGTGGAGTAAGAGAGCCGTACGTAAATCCCTCTTTCAACACAAATAAATTGAAATTAGGCACTTGAAAAGATTTTTTATATTTCATTTCAAAAAAATATATTACAAACTATGTCGAGTAGTAAAAACGACAGATTTTTTAGAATTTCTTTCATATTGAATAGTTACAAGCATTTTAATATTGCTAATCAGACAGAGAGAGCTATACCATCAGATGACGTCACCTTAGTAATTCTCCATACTAATCTGGGGCTGCCCCGTACAAGTCGTCGTTTTGCGAAAAAGAGATAGAACATGCGTCATAGGTACTATGTTTAATAGCTTATAAGTTTTGTATTCGTGTATATTTTTTTGATTTTATTTCGCAGTTCTGCTTCAATTTAATACTATTATTGAAAATATTTTTAATAAGTAAATAATTCGAAAGTAGTCAAATACCCTATTGTAAAGATTAATTATGCATATTTATTTGTTCAAATAATATATTTCTTGCAAATCAGTACGGAAGATCTCAAAAACAAAATTTTGGAAAGTAGTTCTTATGGCTAATGAAATAACTTTGAGTGGACTACAGGGATAGCCGAGTGGTATAAGGTCACCACGCCAATGCTATGCTATAATAATAATATATGCTAGCTGCATGCAAAGTGTTGTGTGTTCGATCCCCGCCTGGAACAAGCATTCGTGTGTTCCACAATAAGTTGCTTGTTCCATGTCTGGGTGCTCTATTATTATCTGTACTTGTAATTAATGTTTGTAATAAATTAGAGCGAAAGTCGTGTAAAAAAAACGAATTTGAATAATTAACCCAAAGAGAAACAAAGATTAGTATTATTTATAGCATGAAAAAGCCCATACGCTATCCATAAATCCACAGACTTAACATTTTATTTTTGCTAAAGGTAAATTAATAAAAACAATGTTAGATAAAAAATTTATTTACAAATAAATAAATCACTTAAACTAAAACTGTATAAAACACCTTTCTTCGTCCATTTACAGGTAGGATTAATTATTATTAAATAAATAATCATAATTATAATTATGGCAGTGACTTACAATAATATAAAAATACACATATCAAAAGAATCTTAATAATTGCTATGAAAAATTTACTCAATTACATTGTTGTTTTTTTAAATTTTATAATACATACTACCTACATAATTATAATATATCTATATTTTTATAATATATCTATATTAATTATATTATTTTATATCTATATTAACCAATCGAATAATTGGCATGAAAAGTTAGAGTGGAAATTCCTTAAAATTACTGAAAAACCTTATAATGAGGCAAACAGGCCCTTTTACCCGAAGGTTTTCTGATGACAATAAAACTAATCAAACTATAGCTACTGTAAGGTTTAGGCGCTTAATAAAATATTTTATAAAAACTACGGTTGGTCCCGTTTCAATTCTTAACGGCTGTACTAATGCGAGGATTTCAGATCGTGCGTAATTTTTTTTATTTTATTTTATTTGGGAAACAAACAGATACAATACATAGCATATAATACAAACATAGTAAACTATAAATAATCCAAAACAGTTTCCACATTAAAAGCTAAACATTTGCGCCAAATGAGAAAGAAAACTAAATGAGAATAAACAAACAATAAACAATTAAAAACGTGAACAAAAATACTAGTACTTAGCATTAATTACTCGGAGCTGGGAGGAACCAAACAGTTGCGAACGGTTTTTTTAAATTTGGGTAAAGAAAGGTTAAATATATCTAAGTTATGTGTCATAAGCTTGTGATTAGGAGCTCCGTTTAGACTCAGAATGATAAATGGGTTTAGGTCGATAAACTATGTCCGGTATATCCGATATCCTCGCGAGAGTGGAGTCGTTTTGTTTTAAACAACTGCACAAATTACAAATGTTTAATTTGACAGGAGCAGCAGACTGGAATCGTGTAGTTCTTCTCCCGAAGGTGACCCAAAGCGGGGTCGTAAATAAGAAGGCTGCGAGTGGCATACTTTTCCTGGCAACTGGTCCTCAAGTTGACGTGATTCAGACCCAATTCCTCGAAGCACTGTTGGTTTTGTGGCTTATCGCTGATTTTGTCATACCTGTAGTAAAAGAAGACACGTTTTGGTATTATTTTTTCAGAGTTTTTCTTTTTGGGCATTATTTGAAGTATTTTATAAATGCAAAAGTAATTCGCTAAACAACTACAAACCGTAAATAGTCATGAAAATCGAACAATCTGTTAATTGTCAATGATTGTATACCTAAACACAGCACTTGACATGACTTAACCGAAAAAAAAACTTAATATTTATACAGTGATCAGCCTTTCAAAAACCTGGTGTCATTCTTGCTTTGAATTACTAGTATCTAGAATATTAATAAAGCTTAACTCACGCGCAAGTAACAACTTCGACTGTTTGTTGTAACAGCTTAGTTTGGACAATAATGTCTACATTTGTTTTGCCGGGAGTTCTTATGATATAAAACGATAGAGACTGTAACAGAAAAAATATGATTAGAAAAAATCATTTTCACTTGAGATAGTGTTTATATCTGTTCTTTTTCCACGATATCTTACCGACTTTGTACTGGGGCAGTTATCTTCGTTAAACTCAGTAATTTGCGTAATGGAAGGCTGGCCATATCTGTATACCATGTTCTGTAAAACAAATTCAAAGTTCATAAATGGTTTTTAGGTAAATATATTAACCAGAAAAATACATTCATTAGTTCATTTTGATAACCCGTATTTTTGAAACCTGTATTGTAAATGAACCTGTATTTTGAAACACCTTTTTGTTTATTTCTCAATTAAAAAGGAACTAAAACTACTACTAGAGAACATAAACAGTAAAAATATGTAATTACGGTGGCTCAAAGGCTGCTCAGCCAAAAATGTTACTGGACTGGGCAAAGGGCATGTCTGTCGCATGCCTAATGAGCAATGGGCTCGTAGAGCTCAGGATTGGCGTCCTGCAATTGCTAAACAGGACCGCGGAGAACCACGAAAGAGATGGCGGGCCAAACTGGATGACTTCTTTGGTAATTGGCAAGAAGAAGCGAAGGACCGAGATCGCTGGAAAGAATGGAGGGAGTTCTTTGCCCAGACATGCTAGACATATAATAATCATGAATATTATCATATAATTATGCAACGCGTGATATTAGCCAATAAATTATTGTAAATCGGATATTTATCTCAAATATTTAAATGGTACCACAATTTTTTTCTTTAAGTGAAAAAGTAAATTAAAAAATATGGTAAAATAAAACTTACTGCAATCAGGTGACGTGACAACTTTTTGTTGATCTTGCGTTCGATTTCGTCGTACCCGTCCGGCCGGATGGCACAGAACGGCTTGTATTTACACGCGTTTGGGATTTTAACGCCGAGGTTTTCTGTAAAAAAATAAAAAAAACATAAAATAAAAAAAAAATGTTATTTCACTGATTAAACAATTGTCTTTTGAGGTTTTTGTTTTATTTTATTGTAATTAATATAAAAATGTTTTGTTAACTTACTGGAAGGCGCACCGCTACACAACGCAACGAACAGAGTTGCGGCCTGCAAAATATCAACACCACAATATACAATTCCGTTTAAGGTAAAAAAATTAAATGAATATCTAATTGTTAAATATTATAATCTTTTTAATTTGGATTTGAATATTGTAACACAAGTCCCCCAACATATATCTTTAAACTGCTAGTTCTTAAAGACGTGCAAAGTACAATAAAAAATGAAAAAAAAACAATATTTACCGAAATTATTGCAAGTTTAGCCATAGTTATTTTTCTAGATTATTTATTTTATTGTTAATCGTAGATAGTATTTAATTGTAAATTTAATAACAATTAATAGCAAAATATTTATTAAGACACGTAACTACCTAGTACAGCTAGCAAATGGTTATTGGTATTATTGCACAACTTAGTCTTATATATACCCAACAACATTAATACTAAACTCAATTTCTGAAATAAGGAAAATTTAACTTTAAAGTCTTATATACTACTAGCCGTTGCCCGCGGCTTCGTCCGCGCGGTAAAATGTAGCCTATGTCCTTTCTTGGAATCTAAGCTTACCCCATAGGTAACACCATTGTACCGGAAGTTTCGTCAAAAGTGGTTCAGTGGTTTAGCCGTAAAAGCGTACCAGACAGAACGACAGACAGAGTTACATTTGCATTTATTATATTATTATACTAATATAATATTATAAATAATAATATAATATTATAAATATACTAGCTGTCCCCCGCGACTTTGTTCGCGTGTTTTAGTTTTAAAGGTTTTTCATTTTTGCAACATTTTTCATTAATGCTCAGCTCCTGTTGGTCTTAGCGTGATGTTATATAGCCTATAGCCTTCCTCAATAAATGGACTATCCAATACAAAAATAATTTTTCAATTCGAACCAGTAGTTCCTGAGATTAGCGCGTTCAAACAAACAAACAAACAAACTCTTCAGCTTTATAATATTAGTATAGATAAGTATGGAAGTATGGATTTATATATAGTATATTATAGTATGGATTACATTTGCCTGGTATTTTCCAATGTTATTCAACGTAATATCTATGTTTCTATCAGTCCAGTAGGTAAATAATTGGTATTTTAATTAAAAACATACTTACTTTTAATTAATGTGTCCTTGCACTCTATTTTAGTACACAACCAAACAAACTTTATTAAAAACTAGCTGCCCCCCACTTTGTCCGCGTGTTTTAGTTTCAACGTTTTTTCATTTTTGCAAAATTTTTATTTATGCTTCGCTCCTTTTGGTCTCAGCTTAATATTATATAGCTTATAGCTTTCCTCAATAATTGGGCTATATAACACTAAAAGATTTTTTTAAATCGGACCAGTTGTTCTTGAGATTAGCGCGTACAAACAAACAAACACTTCAGCTTTAAATATTAGTCTAGATTAATTTAATTTAAAACATATTAGTTTATTAGTTATTTTAGGTTATAAAAAAATATATAAAAAGGGTTTTAGTTGCTTACTTATTTTTTTTCTCGAGATTGAAAAAAACAAAAATATCTTAATTATTGAACGAAAGTAAAAACCTTCTTGTGATAAAAAAAATGCGAAATCTTGGTCTTTTTTTTATTTATTTCAGACCATTAGGTAGTTTAGTGTTTTAGATTTGTTAATACAGGCTTGCTACACATGTCTAATGGATACTTAAACCATAATAAGTGATTTAATTTAGATAACTTCTAAATTAAAGCACATATAATTTGACGCAGACCACAATAAAACCATTAGGTTTTGTTGCTAAACGAAATATTTATGAAGAAACAATAAAGATTCAATATGATCTTTCATATTTCATCTTGGGCTTTTGTAACTTGTGGACGGACGTAGGCAAGTTTGTAAGGTCATTTTAATTTTATCTATACTAATATTATAAAGCTGATGAGTTTGTTTGTTTGAACGCGCTAATCTCAGGAACTACTTGTTCGAATTGAAAAATTATTTTTGTATTGGATAGTCCGTTTATTGAGGAAGGCTATAGGCTATATAACATCACGCTACGACCATAGGAGCGAAGCATAAATGAAAAATGTTGCAAAAATGAAAAACCGTTGATACTAAAACACGCGAACAAAGTCGCGGGGGATAGCTATTTTTGTAATAAGTGTTGTAGTTAATTTGACAGACGAAAGTTATGGTCAAAATCTGGTGGAGCAGTCATAGACTACGCTAAAGCAAACTGTTAAACTCTATAAAAAAAAAAAATCGTGGTCAAAGTTCTCGAATAGTTGGGTTAGATGACTTATTTTTTTAATGTCCGTCAGATAGAACATAAAAAAATATTAAACTCGTATTTTTTCTTATTTTAAATAAACAACAACTCACGACGGTACTTTGATTTGAAATGACGCATGACGCCACAGTTTCATACATTTTGTGCGCAAGCATGACGTTAATAAGCATCCTGAACTTTGATTCTGTATAACAACGTAGTGTTTTTTTTTATAGAAATACACGTCTAATATTTTTTATTATCTAACTGAAATGAAAGAAAAAATAGTGGCACTTCAGGAGTGCAGACAGAAATGAAAACTTGAACAATATGATATGTATATAATTATATACAGAGGTGTCGGTAACGGTAACAGTGTCGCGAATTCAATTGTCTTTTGCCCATCTCAAAAAATGCCCAACACGCCTAAATAAGTTTTCACTTTAATATGCATTTGTAGTCAACGTCACAATTTGTTTACGAATTTAGCTACCTATTCGTATATATAGTATTCGTATACTATATATAATATATGGATAGCTTACGTGCTAGAGTCTCTGGTGTCTGCTCAGTAGCGCACCAAACAGACATCACCTCTCACCATATCTCAGTGAAATATGAGCCTCAACCTCATAGATAGATTTGTTTCGCTCTAATTATTTCCCTAGCTTCCTTGTGCGTGTTACAGAATTCAGTGATTTACTTATTTACTTTCAACATTATTGTCATTAAAATAATATAGTTACAAAGGTAAAGGATACGTAAATGCTAAAAAGATAATAATGTACAATTGTACTTGCTCTGTTAATTTAATCGAATAAAAAAAATATAATAAATTATTCTGATATAGGTACCTACATACTTAAGTTTTATTTAATTATATTCGTAATAAAAAAATTAGTTGGGATTTTCCTAGCCATATCTATAATAGTAATAGGCCTCTAATTATAATCAGAAATAAACAAAGCAGTGCCTAGTTCATTGTTTTAGAAAATCAATATTATAAACATTTGTGTTGTTTATAATTCAGAACATATCATATACAACACAGTAAGTACCTACATATTTAGCACATTAATAACATACCTACTATAACACAAAGCTTTCGTATAAATATTTGTGTTCAAAGCCATTTTCCTAATAAGTAAGGGGAAATAATTTAAAATAAATAAATAATATTTTAATGACAATAATGTTGAATGACTGCCTATCTGACCTTCACAACGCATTTTACTGGGTATCACAGTATCCCATGGTAAGACTGGTTGTCAGGGTTGCAATGACTTAACGACTGTCAAAGATCAACGTATGGCAGTCGGGACCAACGGTTTAACTTGCTTTCCGAAGCACAGAGGGTCTTGGTATGTTTTCATATGGTCGCCTATCCACGACCAGCCGCAGCGAGCTTATCTATTTATACTTACAAGATGAGAGCATTATATTATACTCAATACGAGTATAATATTATAATGCTCTCATACACCATATTTCATGAAATAATTATACGAATCGATTTACTATGTTTATTAACGACATTCATTGAAGCTATTATATTTTGTAAATTCAGCTTGTTAGGTACAATATTTCTTCATTCGTGAAAACTACAGTCATACAAGACAGGCATGTACTCACTCATTGTTAAAAATATTTGTAACACATGTCCTTAGTTGTAATATTGCATGTGAAAATTGCTAGTGCATACCACACATTGTATGTTGTAGTGACGAAAATGTTCTCATAGTTTAATTATGTCTAATGATACTGATTTCATGTAAAACTGTCACGTTATGTTATGTCATTAAATTTTATAAGTAGGCGCAGAACTAACAATCCTTGAATAATTTTTTTTTACATTTTTTTTCGTCTTAAAGTAATACTGTTAAGGTTTATTTTTGTTTGGCAAATGTAGAAGATATGCTTATAACTCACGTTTCGCCCTGTTTCCCTTCTAAATTGTCAACATAACAATTGGATATGAAATGTTTTAACACATTCCTCTGTGCAATACATGTCTTATAGCTGTTAGTTACACAATGTGAGGCAATGTATGTGTTTGTTACGGTTTGAGAGCCAAGCACAGTCAAGCTAAGGCAGTCTTATTTGCTAGGATAAAGATGTATTAAAAAAGGAAAACAAGTGCGAGTCTGACTCGCGCACTGAGGGTTCCGTACAAAGTTTACTGATCGTCACGGTTCACGTACCTTTTCAGTAACACCCTGTATAAGGCAGTAAACACATGTTCCATTTTACGTACATCAGGGTTTTACATAATTTCAAAATCGTGATTTCATCAGTGTGATAAAATTGTGCTCGATTTGGCCGGACGTAAAGCAACGGACTTACCCACTACTAGGATATAAGTTTTTAACCCGCTTTTTATTTACCAATATCAGTTATATTTATAACCTGCTTCTAAATTTTCTCTATTATTCATCTTCTAATTTTATTCTTCTCTATTATTTTATGTATATAAAAATGAATCTCTAAAATGTATGCACGCGCATAACTTCCAAACGAGTGCACCAAATCAGATATTTTTGGTTTCTTGTTTCTTAGTTTAAGGACAAGGTTAATATAAAAGAAATAAATAACCGTATGGAAATGTATTGAAAATCTCACGCCACCCGCGCAAAGCCGAGCCAGGCAGTTTGTTCAGAATAAATTAGGAGGCGCTGTCATTGAAAAAAAACTTACTAATCGAATTAATAAATTAAATATTTGTTATATTTTATTACAATGGTACATAGGATACCTATATAATAGTATAGGTATGCACATAACACCGAATTTCTCTCAATAATTGCTAATTTAAAATTAAAATTGAGAATAATAAATTTTAGAAAAAATCTTTTTAAATTTAATTCCAATAAATAAAGATCTTTTTTCCATTTCAATAAATAAATTTAAATTCCAAATGGTTTAGTTTTACCTTATCTAAGTTTCATAAACACCACATATGACTTAGCTATTAGTGCAATAAAGCACTTGCAAATCATAATTTCATACAAAATGTTCTCTAAAATGTCTGTTATAAAATATATCGGTTATAATCACCAACTATTTTCCTCAACGAAAACCATTGCACAAAGTCGATTAAGATTTACAATGAAATCTGCGATCTATGTGATACCTGTGCCTTGAACTCTTAAACAGGACTGTAGCCGTTGTGAAAGCGAGACGGCGCACTACACTGCACGTAGCAGCGTCTCGCTTACACGACGGCATAAGTCCTACTTTATGAGTTTATAGTAAACTGACAGGTCTTGCGCAGGCCGACGGACACTCACTAGGATCTCGGGTTAGATAACAGCGAATGTGGAACGTTGTGTAATGGTAAAACACCCTGTGAGACAGGTACATACGTCACTTTTGATATTAATTTTACTCATATAATTATTATGACCGTTCAATAAATGGCAGCTATTCGACTTAATTAACTTTTTTAGTAGGCTACTGTTATATTAAAATAAAAACCGGACAATCTGCCTCGCGCACCGAAGGTTCCGTATAAATTTTGCTGATCGTCACGGTTCATTCTCCAAAAACAAATGAACGGTGCAGTTGCAAAAAATGTTCTCTTGTACATTCATGTACAACACTATCAAATTTCCAATTGTAAAAATGAGTTTGTAATCGGTGGACATCTTTTATTCAGACATTATATTTGAAATCAATAGGTAATTTCTATTTCCAGCATACAGTTCTATAGTGCCTACAGATTCTGAAAGCAAGTCCTCGTTATCATTCGGGATATTTTCATGACATCATTTGTTTATTATTAAGAGGCAGCTTACGCAGGAAAATAGTAATTTAGATAAATTATTTTAATACTAGCTGTGCCCGCGACTTCGTCAGCGTGGAGTTTAACAAAAAAGTTATTTGGATTTTTTTCTTTTTCGAAGTAGCCTAAGTTACTCTTATTACATCAGCTATCTGCCAGTGAAAGTCCCGTCAACATCGGTCCAGCCGTTCCAACGATTAGCCTGAAAAAACAGACAGACAGACAAAAATTAAAAAATTATATTTTGGAATGTGTACCGTATGTAGTAAAAAGCGGTTATTTTAATATTACAAACAGACACTTAAGTTTTATTTATATGTATAGATTAGTTATCATCAGTAAATATTTATTAAATGCATTATTTATTAAAATGATGTCAAGCGATTACCTATTATTCCAATAATTTAATATAATAATGTGTAAAATATTCTTTCCTTATTCGTGTTTTGACTTCAAAGTTGCACTTTTTACATACTAACATTAAAACTATCGCGCTGCATGTTTATAATAATATTATGTACATATTTTAAATAGAACACGCTAGATTAAAGCGAATTGAATAACTGAAAAGCTTTGTATAATAACTTTCGTGAGGAGTATTCATATTTATTTAAAACAAAACGGTTTACTTTACTTTTCAGTATTTATTTAAAACAAAACGGTTTAGGTACTCACGTACATTCTCGGGATCGCCCGACTAGTTTCAGACTCAATAGGAGTCCCTAATCATGAGCTGACGCGGCGGCGGTGGTGTCGCGAGTCGAACTGATACAGTTCGACTCATGCGTCAGCTCATGATTAGGGACTCCTATTGAGTCTAAAACTAGTCGGGCGATCCCGAGAATATACGTGAGTACCTAAACCGTTTTGTTTTAAATAAATACTGAAAAGCTTTGTCAATTTAAAAGAAGAATCTTTATCTTAAATACTAAAGTTGAATAGACCCGAAACTGTTTACGAGTAATTTAATTCTGAAATCTTCCATCTACAAAAACCAACGGCGACGATCATTATCATCTGACATATCTAAGACTATAACATAAAAAGTAATGCGCATGCATTACTTATATAATAGATGCATAATAATTTTAATAAAATAATGTGTAAACACGCAACTAAGAAGCTTGTATTGGTATAATGAAATAACGATCTAACATCCCTTCACTGTGTGTTGCAAGTTGACCGACAATCTCCGATCGACCCCGATGATTAGCACAAATACATGGAAAGCTACAGTTATTGAGACCATAAACATAAACCAAGCTTCCTGCATTGTTTTTTTGTTATTTGGTACGCAATCTTCAGTCTTCATTCTTATTCTTTAAAAAAACGACTCCCGCTCTAAGGAATTGTCTGAATTGCCTTGTGTCGCAGGAGTTTTATAAACATACAAATCATAGGTACACAAAGAACACGCAGAAATATATTAAGTGTTTTCTGAAAAGTTTCTTAACTTCGTTAGGGTCTGGTTCGTCTTTATTAGTCTAATAACAATGTTGGCGACATATTTAATATCCTTAGTCGTAGAGTTGACTTAACCATAATAATTTGAGTTATTTATTTCATGGTGAAATGGTTTTGAGAACTGTTATCGCAATACGGATGTGGAATAGGTATAAAAAGCTAAAAACTATTTAGTCCGTAAATTAGATAAAAAAAGACATCTATTTTTAACTTTTTCAAAATATTTTCAAACTAAGGAGACAAAGCGAATTAAAGTTCAAGAGTAGGGGCTAGTTACGTCACGATATTACACAAAACGTCATGCGACATGTCGCGACGTCATGCGAGATTTCAAATCAATGTGTCGACGTAAGATTTTGGTTACGTTAAAAAAATACGTGCCTAATATTTTTTTACTAATCTACTTAAAACACATTAAAAAAAAATCAACATCCCTATTCTTCTTCCTAGTTACAAATCGTTCAATCACAAGTAACTGTTAATGTTTTGCTAAACAGCTCTGAAATGTAATTGTTTATCTAAACGAGCATAGAACTCGTCAGAAAACGTTGAAAATTGTAACAATTGCAAGAAAAACTAAATAAATATAATTATATTTTTTGGTCGAGGTATAATATTTACAAGGATGAATGATGACTACAAATTAATTTTGTTTCAATTCTTTGGCATGTCGAATGTTTACACATTTAGACTATTTAAACAAAGGTATATATTTGCGAAAATATAAAATTATATCTCGACCAAAAACCGTACCTAAGCTATTTAATTGGCAATAGGTACCCCATATAACCACAATAAACAACAATTAATAGGTAATAACTGAGAAATGATTACGCACTACACAGTCATTTTGGACATAATTCTGTTAATTTAGTTGGTTACATGAGATACAAAAGGCAAGGCAAAAAAACAAGGCAACAAACAACAAATGTTGTTTTGTCATTATTGAGTCAAAAATTTATTGGTATTACACTAAAAATTTCTTGGTATTATGGTAAAAATACACGTTACACATTCTTTAGTTCGTCTTCTAATAATTTAATAATTAGGTAATAATACATTTTTAATAATACATAATAAGTGAGCTTTGCAGCTTTTTTTTAATTCGCTGACAATATCGATTTTAAAAGTTTTGGTCAGGTTGTAAAGTTAAGAACTGACCCATCAGTAAAGTAAGTAGGCACCTAGTAATAGGACTACCTTAGTCTGTGACTTATATGATTTATCTTAGTGTGGATTTTACATCTATTTGCGTTACATAAAAAGTAGTTGTACCTATATTTTTTCTAACCTATTTACTTTGGAGTATTAATAATTGTGAACAATATTAAAGCAGGTTAGCATTTTTATTACAAGCTATTTTTTAACTTGTAATATAAGTATTTTTGGTTGTTTAGGTCAAATCTTGCAAGCTTAAATTTAAACATTTCTGGACTTCCGATTGAGATAAAATTTTGCAAATTATATAAGTTATTGACAATACAAAATTATGGTACTTTCAAACTGTTTTGATGATGGAGTTAGAAGGTGGCCAATGTGGCCATAGGAACACTGTAACGAAACTATGCAATCATACCTAGTAATTCGAGCCTGGCTGATTTCGATGCTTGTATTGAAACATTTTTTTTAATAAAAACTCATTTTATGACTTAATATTTTAGAAACAATCTACCAACTGCTGAAAAACCATAATAGTATAATTAAAATATAGAATTTTCCTGTTAGTATAATGATCTTATCAAACCTAAATAGAATCTAGGTCAATCTTTCGAGACGATGATTTTTTATTTTTAAGGATTATGCACAATAAATTTAAGATAATTTTCCCTAACAAGCATCCGTCTGTACCGAAAAGAGTTTTGATAACACAAGATATTATGCGATAATTCACAATCGCTAGAGGGGATTGCAAGTTTAAATAAAAAGAAAACACGGCGCCGTCGCCAGTGAGAGTGAGACGTCTTAGCGAACGCGCGCGAAAGTTGCATTCGAATTTCGAATTCGCGCCAATAGAAACGTCATCCCGGCAGCCATATTTCTTTCTGGAACAGGATAAACTTATGAGGAGCCGATTTATTAGATTTCCATTTTTTTTGTAATCGTGTCGTTTTTTTTGTGCTTGTGGGTTACAGTGCATGTGCTAAGTGACTTTCGCCGTCAATTTATTTGTGTAGGATGATGTTTACACGCAATATTAAGGTACGTTAAAACCACGGGTAAAACTTATTTATTTAAGGCGTAATATACATACCATGAATAAATAATTATTTATAGAGCAAATTATTATTACTAGTGAAGATTTTAAGAACAGCGATCTTTATGACGTCCAATTATTTGCGGTTTATGTTATGAATATGATAACAAGCCCATATATGGACCCCTGTACCTACCTAGGTACATTGGGTGTTTGGTTTAACTTTATAAATTAATGTTAATTTTTATTTTAGTGTAGGTTACAGAAAATTGTTAGTAATGCAAAATAACCTAATTATTTACTTACATTATAATTTTTATTATTTGATAAAATATAAAATTTAAATTTAAGTCACAACTGCGGTTGATAGGTACTAAGCTTAACAATTAATTTTACGAAAAAAGAGTCTTTTCGTAGTATTTACTAGTTTCACCTTTACTCTCAATGATAATGCGCAAAAAGGTGTGAATATGATATTGTGTTACATCAAAGAAAAGAAGTAAATGCCCCAGAAGAAATAATATTCTCACCGCCATTTCAAATGAACGGTTATATTTAATACATCATTCACGATCAATAAATGACACGCATTGAATTTGCGTATTTTGTTATTTACGTTACAGCGTGAGACTTGCGTGTTTTGAGATTATTTATTTGTAACCAAGTTCGTCATTCAAGAGTATTGTATCTTATACGTACGTAATTTATGTTCGTCTAACTAAACTATCGTCATAAACATTGTTCATTAATTGTTACTGAAATGAAATGATCCTTTTAAGTAGGTATTCATTTGTGAGATTATAAAATGTTACAGTTGGATTAATCTATGTTAATTGTACAAACCGATGGTTTGTGAAAAAAAAAAAACTAGAAGACTTTTGAGACGGTCAACTTAGGTGCAGTAGACAAGAGATTGGAATGCCGGTCTGTGGATTCAGGTTTAATTCCCGCAAATGCAATATAAGCTTCAGTCTGAGTGTTTTATGCTACATCGTAACGAATGACACATGAGAACTTTTTAAATATATTCATACAAACAGAGTACGTACGTATCTGATTGATTTGTAACTGAGGCCATAATGTATCTCATAACTAATTAACTAGTGTATATGTAGATAAATGTAGGTGTGTAAAACAAAACACTTCAGTCTAAGATGTTTTTTGTAAAGTTATAAAAAAGGTTTTATTAAGTATTTGTGCCTACCTAATTGCGCAATCCTCAAATACTGACCGATATTACACATTAGGATCTTTGCTTGAACGAGTTTTAGTACCTAACTAATACATACAGTTATTATCTTTATTTACTAACTATTATTGCTCGTATCCTTTTCATATTTTATGAAAGCATACAATTAATTGGAAACCGGTAAACTTTACTACCTAATTATAGACTATGTAACTTAAGTTGAAGAAGGTATTACCGATAATATCTGAGCAACAGGATTCTAATATATTTTACATCCTGATAACAATTAATTAGTAATTTGTTAGTAAACAGGATGAGAGGAAAAAGAACAAATTAAATAGTCACTTCATATAAAAATGTGTAGTTTCGCCATCGTCATCCATGTGCCTTCCAACACTTTCTCTTTGAAGTACTGCACTGCAATAAAAGTTTTACTTAAAACCTTTGACAAGAGCTTACCAACTTACATGACTCTACTTAAGGTAGCTTTAATGTACCTATGTAAGCAAATGGTGCAAAAGCTTAGCTGTTAGAATAACAGTTAGGTTAGCTTTTTCACAAAATATTGTTAGTAAATATTAAAGTTGTGGCCTTAATCTTTTAGCCGAATAAAAACAATCGAATGTGCAGGCCACACCTCTAATTTACTTTTTCTAACAATGTTATGTTCAAAAACTGCTATGGGAGACCCGGATTAACACTGAATAATGGAGGAAACTTATCCAGCACATAAAATTCCTAATTACGAGCAGAGATTTTTAAATATTTGTATACACAATAAGACAGGAATATAATATTAATTTATTTTAAGTCTTAAAAGTATATAGATAAGATCTCTTCTAGAACTTACAAGTTTTTCAGATACCAATAAGAAAAGTGTCGCAGAAGTAACGATGTTTTTATTAATTTATTAGTTTCCCTTTTTGACTCAGGATAAAGATTCGCCATAGGATTTATGATAGTTAGTACTTGGTATATCCATATACCTAATTTTCATCTTACTAAAAAGGAAATTGTATTATCAAAATACAAATGTAGTTAAAAATTGTTTCAAAATAGGTCGATATTATTTTGATGACAATGAGGGGAAACCTATTTCAGAATTAGGGTTTTACCAATATTTTGTAATTAAAATTGTAAGGAACTTACTTCATAGCCATTACAGTTTAAAAAGTGAAGGTTTCTGTTTATAATTAGAACAATGTGTTAGAACATATTTTTTTTCTTTTCGGTATAAAACATGTTATATAAATTATGATACTTTATTAAAATTATGTTTCATAAATGTGTAAACAAATTATTATTTTAGCTACTAACAAAAATATAGTCGAGTTTAAACTAGATAGCCATTGTCCCTACCTATATTATTCTGTCTATAAGAAATGAGATGACACAGCTTAGTTACTAACTAATGCCCACAGCTCCACCCGCGTGGGTGTCGGTTATCGTAGTAAAAAGTAGCATATTCCTTAGGATCCAAGATTACCCCATACCAAGTTTCATCCAAATCGGATCAGCGGTGTAGCCGTAAAAGCGTAACAGACAGCGTAACAGACAACTTTTGCATTTAAAAAATTAGCATGGATAGACTACTTTAACTTGGTGATTGTATCTACCTATATTATTATGTCCAAGCAATGAGATGACACAGTTAGTTTAGTTACAAATAAAAAGAATTACATAAGTAGTCTGGAATTTCCTCGCCAGCAATGTCGCCTATAGTCACTGCAGGTTTAAATAAACACCCTTTTACGTTTCTTATTCGTAAAAATTACATATTCCTGGAGCTAAATGATAGATACTGGTATCAATTCCGAAAATTCCCTGAGTAAAACCCTTGTAAAATGTAGCAATAAACATAAACAAATAAGTAGTAAATATTGATTGGAATTTTCCTTACATGGACAAGTTTATCCCCCTTCGTTTTTTCGTTTCCTTATTTCGCTTACAGCGCTAATCTGTTTAACCACTGAGGTCTAAACCACGAAACATATTTAAATACAGTTTTCAGTATATGAAATATAATGTACCTATATAATTTCCTATATAAGTCAGGTGAAGCATGCGTAAATCTCTTCTAAAAATAAAAAAATATAAATAAAAGGTAGGTACTAATCTGCAATCTTGTAAAGGCGTGTTCCTAGTATTTACATTACATACACGCAGACTGATTGCTTGTTGCTCTATATGAATATAAGGAACGATGGCAGTAAGCTCTTCCGGCGTAGATGATAATCTTATGCAAGTTGCAACACATGTCTTCATTCTTGTCTTATACTGTTTTTAGATTAATCGTAGATAGATTAGAAACCCGTAGTGTGGTAAAAGTTTCTTAAAACTTAGAATTTATTAAATGTTTCTGTTTTGAAGTATTCAAACAGTATTTCAAAAGTTCGATTTTATGAAAATTAATTGTAGGTAAATTAGATAATAAATAAATATTAGACACGTATTTTTTACTTTTTCAAAATAACAAAAAACAAAGGAGATAAAGCGAATCAAAGATCAGGAGTAGGGGGTAATTACGTCACGATGTTACACAAAACGTACGACATCGTGACGTCATACGACATTTCATATCAATGTATCGTCGTAAGTTTTTGGTTACGAAAAACACGTGTCTAATAATTTTTACCAAACTAAAATCTTTTACAGAAGCACATTCAAAAAATGTTAACATCCCTATTGTACCCTAATAATAGATTTATTACCCAAAAACAGTGTCGAGGCGAAATACAAATTACTTGTAACCCTCAACCTTTAGTTAAGTCATCTCCTATCAAAGGGTATTGCAATGAACCTATCTAATGTGAACAAGCCTAGTCACGCCATAAAACTCCTACTTATTAAAATAATTAAAAAGACAATACGTTTATTTGTTTTTATTTGTGCCAAGGCGCGTAGTTCAAAGCTCGGGCCGTGTATTCTCATATTTTATTGTTATCGGAACTCAAAGTGGATACTGTAATTAAGTACACTAAGATAACCTAAAGTAATTCTAATGATAGTGTAACGCATGTTTAATTAATATATGTCTGAAATCCGATGGATAATAGATAACTACACACGCAAAGGCAAATTGTATGTAATTGTGGAAGTGGCATCGGTGTGCAATAGGTACCAGTACGTTTCTATTTTGATTAAGTAATTTGGTATAGCGAGGCACATAAGTTAAGGTAAGCTTTAATACATAAAATAATGATAATATAATATCAGCTTATAAATGTCCCACTGCTGGGCACAGGCGTCTTCTTAAATAGGGCAGAAAGGAACATTGATCACCACGCTTGCTCATTGCGGTTCAGCAATTTCAGATTAAAAATGTTGAAATACAGGTTTCCTCACTATGTTTTCCTTCACCGATTGTCAATAATATCTTAGAATAATGAAGAAAGTACACATAACTTTGAAAGAGTCGCTTTGGTACTTGCCTCTAATGAACCACTAGGCCATCACGACTTTTAATCCAAACTTTCATTCTAATATTATAAATGCAAAAGTAAGTCTGTCTGTCCTTGCCTGCGTGGATTTCGGTCATCGCGGCAAAGGTAGCAGATGTCCTTTCTTTAGATCCAAGCTTGCCCTATACTAAGCGTCATTCAAATCGATTCAGCGGCTAAGCCGTAAAAGCGTAACAGACAGACAGAAAGACGAACAGACAGATTTACTTTCGCATTTATAATATTAGTATTGATTACTTACTACGGAAGCACATGTAGCCCATGTAGGTAACCCCGATTCGTCTATTTTTTTATCTCATCTCAAAGTGGTCTTGTTTATGCAATATCAGTGAATGTATCGTTTGTGTATTTTTATTTATAACATGCATATTGCAACACTAATGCTTACATATCACCGATGTAATGTTTTTGACAAGTGGTACCGGACATAACCAGTATTTCGTCAAAATCGAAGTAATTAACCTATTGAAATACAGTTACATGATGCATCTATTAATTATAATTGAAATCTGTCAGAAATGAGAAAAAAAAACAACCTATTTACCTTATAATTTCAGGTTTTGGTTTTCTAACAGAAATTAACGAAACAAAGTCGGAAAACTATTAAAACTACTGGGTTTTGGTACCTATACAGTAGATTTTAAAAAAGTACAAAATAACCAAATTACTATTAAAACGGTTAATCATTCTGTATAAGGGTTAGGTTACCCTTTTCAGAGAAATTCTAATTTTTAAAAATCCAAACAAAGAACTAACTACACAGTAGATATTTTTTTAAATTTGGTTGTGTTACAAGTATCTATGGAAAATTTTGTTCTATCCCGCATCGCACAAATTAAAATATAAAATATTTATTATACAATCATTGCGGAATCTTCGGAATCAGTTAACGAACGACGAAAACAATTTCTGCAACACCCGCTGCGGCGCCTCCTTTTATGTTAGGATAAAGTGCACAATACACTTACTTTTCGTAACAGTACGTCTTCACATTAAAAACAAAAGGCTGTCATTAGTCGGTCTACTGGCACTCGTAAATTTTTCCACTGGTTTACGTAACCAAGGAGTTGTGAAGGCTTAGAATACAACCAGTATGACTTTCTGAAACGTATGCAGATGATAATGACCAAATACAAATTGGGTAATAATAGCACATGTTTTTTAACCTACTTTGTACTTTCAATTTTGTAAGGTCTCAAGATGATTTAAGGTTTCATAATCCGCTTTAATCCGGAAATATTTAGGCAACAAAACAAAAACAAGTTTATTTAAAAAAAAGAAAAAAAAGCAAAAAAACAAGGTGGAATAAATTAAATAAATAAATTTTATTTTTGTTTAAAGATCTTGAATTTGATTTTACCCGTTTTTGTTAATAATATCGACTTCTAAACTTTTAGTACCTAATAGAGCTGTAAATATTGAAACAATTAATTAGAAACCACTGTTTTTCTCCCATTGCTGGCTCTCTGCTTTTTGTAAAAGTTGAATTTATTTTTAGTTTTGGCAAATATTAATCTATACTAATATTATAAAGCTGAAAAGTTTGTTTGTTTGTTTGAACGCGCTAATCTCAGGAACTACTGGTTCGAATTGAAAAATTATTTTTGTATTGGATAGTCCGTTTATTGAGGAAGGCTATAGGCTATATAACATCACGCTACGACCAATAGGAGGGGAGCATAAATGAAAAATGTTGCAAAATGAAAAACCGTTGAAACTAAAACACGCGAACAAAGTCGCGGGGGACAGCTAGTATAATAATATGCCGATTTATTTAATGTGATGTGACAGAATCGAAACATCCTAATGCTAATGTTTAGATCCGTATTACATAATTCGTTAACAAAAATCACACACTATTTAGATGTTAATTAGTTTGTCATCAGCTATAAAAATCTCTACTACCTGAAAAAAGTGACCTACACGAACACTTGACTAAATGTGAGATATATTATGATCACTATTGTGCAACTCTCGTAAAAACTATCAGACCGATAGAAAAGTAATCAGTCACAGATTGTTTAAGCAAACAAACTAGCAGGTACGTTATTTGGACGATATTTCGGAATTTTATTAGAGGTTGGTTTGAAAAAATATGTTTTTATTTAATTTTAGCAAATAATGACTTCATTTGTTTTATTATATACAAATATTTTTTTATAAAAATAATCATAAAATAAACATAGTACAACTTACTGTATATTAACTAATGAATATACGGTAAAGTAAATTTACTCTTGAGATAACCTATTAATCCTAATTTCCTTATAGTTTATCATCACAAAAACAACTAACGGAGTATGTAAGACTTTCATAATGGCTGTCCATTCGTCCTCATTTCACTAAGGCGCAACTATAAATTTATTACATAGTGTGCTAAATAAAAGTGATTGCCAACGATTCATCGATAGCCATAAAAATACGTTCACAAACACCACCTATAATCTCGATCATGCTTCGGACATTGACATGTAACGTAACACCGTTGAAAGCGAAGTTGTTTTGCTTTCTGAATACTACTGCCCGGTGACGACCAAATTATAAACATTACTACATTTAGTTGGGAGTACGTTTATCGATAGAAAGTGTCCCCGCACTATGTGTTAACACGCACTTGCAAATTGCGATTAAAATTTTATTTACATAAATGAGATCTAGGTGTAAACTGTGATGTGCCACTTTATAAAGTGTTGCTAATTAATAAAAATCTGGTTTATGCAGTAAATCAATATAAAGGGGTTTATCTTTTAAAAAGACATTAAAATAACACAAATCATCAAACTTAGTCTCATAGTAATGTGTCGCTTCCAAAAAAGTTTTACAAATGTAATCAGTTGTTCTTCCTTTCAGTCATACCTAAGGTAAACGCAGCTATTACCGACCCTGATAAGACAATTTTAAAATCGATGATAATTATTAAGAGCTGTGATTGCTTACAAATTCAGTGTTTTATTTTTATATGAAACTGTTATTTGTCTAGTTTATATTTATTACCTTATATGACCAAGTTTAGAATGTTTTCTTATAATTAAAAAAACATTAAGTGAATAACTCGATTTTTGGTATTACCGACCCAAAGGAACGGCTATGAAGCTATTAACGATTTTTATGAAGCTATTACCGATTGTAACAAAACTAGGTATTTTGTTTAAATAAGAACAAGTAAATGTGGTTTCGTGAAGGTAATTAGCATGGATTAAGAAAGGCATGTAAGCTTGCATTGACTTTCCTCCGCTTTTGTTGATCCATGTTTCTGCAAAAAGAAATTTTATGTATTTCGTTTGCCATATTAATTTTCATAATTATTTTTGTTATTAGTTAATAATATTAGCTAGTATTTTCTGTGACCAGAACCAGTGTAATGTAACATTATGGATAATGATTAGTATGGAGTCGGTAATAGGTTCCCATACTTGCTATCACCGACTCACACAGGTCGGTAATAAGCGATGTATATACAAATATGAAAGCGTTGCACCGACCCACAAAAACTAGATAATATGTATTTATTTGATATTAATAACTTTAACAGAGATTTTAAATAATTGATTAAACAAATAAGATTAATAAATGCACACATTATTATACGATGAAAGGTTATATAATTATGTTCCTTTAACATAACAATAAATGAATAATTTTACTATACGTGGTGAATATAAAATGGAAAAATAAGTAAACTATACAAAAAAGTATAGGTCGCTAATGGTGTGTAACAATGGCTGATTATTTGAGATTAAAATGTCTTAATAAAATAACTGTTTTATCATCACATATCGACAGAAAATAATTAAAACTAAATATAATGTTCAGGGCAATTACCGAGCCATGGATCGGCAATAGCTGCCACTATTAAAATTATTGAAGCTATTACCGCTCCATTTAAATTTCAAGTTTTATCCTATTAAATTACTTAAACTTTATGAAATACTATACGAAATAAAGAATTTACACTTAAATAAACACATTTAATAATACACAACAAGTACAGGCTTCGTATATTTCTGTAAAAAATCTTAAGCAAAAATTGAATGTGCTTACCTGTAGGAACAAGGACTTGTACCACACGGCCGGCGATCTCGCTGTCGTCACAGAAAATAACGAATTTTGTTCTTTTCCCGGGATACCACGCACACAAACGTTAGTTTTTACGATGCTCAATGAACAAACATTCGTGTTTCATCAAGTATCTTCAGCATAAATCGTTCCAGTAGCATAAAAATTGTAAATTAATGGAATGGATCGGTAATAGCTGCGGATTTTCGATGGGTCGTTAATAGCTGCATTTACCTTATGTATGTCAAATGGTCAAATGTCACAAACTGTCTGCTTCCACTAACTTGACATATTTACATGTAAAATCGATTCAGCTTTATGCAACAGTATAGAGAATACTTATTGTCTTTGCAAGTTTTAAGTAGCATTTAGTGGAAGTGCGGTGTAAGTGCTAAAACTTCTTTTGACCTACAAATTAATAGTGATATTTAAATTTGACGAGAGCTGAATATTCCACACTCTTAAACGTTTATTACTTAAGCATATTTTACGTGAAAGTATACATTGTCTTTCGTGAATAGTCAGTTAAAGGAGCAGTGGATATATCTTCATTAGTAAATTAAGCTAGGTACTTTTATATTGGTGTATTTAAGAATAATGAAATCCTAAATCATTTTTAAGCTAGTAAAATATTCTTGTCTTTCGGAAGTTTGTATTAAAACGGTTGACAACGCTATTTTAAATTTCCTACCAGATTGTGTAAGCTCTAACTTGGCAAAATCTAAGGCCATTTTGGAAAAGGTTTTGGATACAATGAAAAATTTATGCGTGCAGTAAATGTAAAAAATAAATATAGGTTACAATGCTGTAGGTACATCTCTTGTATTTCTGTTTGAGATGAACTAACACTATTAGAAACTTATTAGATTATAATGTTATTTGAATTATTGCAATAAAATGCTAATATTAACGGAATTAATAAGGTGATAGTTTTATCACCTTATTATTTCCGTTCCGATTTGCGTGACAATGTGCGGAACCGATTTCCTACCAATAAACAGTCGGTGGCTAACGGAAAGTGTTCAAATGTATAACTTATAATAAACTAGCGGCCCGTCCCCGCTTCGCATGGGTAGACATTTATTTTTTTACCATTTTGGGATAACCACAGAACAGCGGATTTCTTCTTTTGAGGGAACAATATTTAATTTTAGTTCTAAATTATTAACTTATTTGGTATCTATTTGTTTTATGAAAACTCGTCATAGTTGACAAACAGTTCTGTAAATTATGTCACCATTAATTTCTACTTAACCTATAAGGAAGAATAAGTTTTAAGAAGGCTTAAGTATCTTTTAGTACCATCAAGCTATGTTATAACGGAGACGGTAGTGCAGGCTAAGTGTGTTTGTGTTGAACTCGACTTTCACCGCGTAAGGCTAAAATTCTGACAGGTACTCTTGCGCATACAGATGCTATACGTCAAGGAAAAGGAAACGTCAAAATAAATAATATTCGTTTTAAATTCTATGTTAATTTATGTGTTTCCTTGTTTGTAACCAATTTCAACTTAAATTGCTAGATCAATTTCTATAGTTTTTTTAAACCTCTGCCGTATAGATGTTTAATTTAGTTAGTAATTAAAAAGCATTCGTTATTATCATTTACCATATACACGAAGCAAATACCAAATAATTAAAAAAAAAACATATTAATATATATTATAATTATTTTTTACATGTTATGTAAGTATACTGTAGACTAATTAATTTTATTGGATTAGTCATGCCATCCCTTAGATATTCCCGTTAGCAAAATTTTTGCTGGACTTTCTACACCTAGCAGATAATGAACAACTTTACGCGCATGCGCCGAAGAGGTCATACCGGTGTTACATAATTGGGTACCTTCGTTTTCATTTATATCGAGATGCAGTAAAGTAGCAATAAGTAATGTCAAAATGAAAAAAAAAAAAACTTGTATTATGCAATTTAAATATATCTTCCATTTTTTATTTAATGTTTTGGGTCAAATAGACTGTTGCCATTAATTTAACCACTTGACTTACAATCACAAGTTACGTGAATCACGGATGTGCAGATCATTCATCTGTACTTAGCCTAATTAACATTGCATAAGTTATGAGTTGTTTTGGTGTAACCATGTTAAAATTATATAATACAAAACAAACAATTAAACAGACACAACAAGTATCAAACCACGTGTTGCTTTATTTTGTTTTTAGTAGGTTTGTGATTATGTCTAATCAGTAGGTCGAGGAATATATTACGTAGTTTGGTAAAAAGTTTGTTTAATATTTAATAGACATTCATTATAGTTTACATATCCAACAAAAATATTAAAAAATAAAACGTTAATGTTAGTATTTATTAAAAACAGGGTGTAATATAAATAGTAGCACTTAGAGACTTTATCGACACGATAAGAAAGAGCATTTTTTTGAAGTTCAACCAAACAGATATCGCTCATATCCGCCTCCCTTTAGGTACCCCTTCTTAGGGCTTTATTTAGGATGAAAAACGGAACATCTAAGATCACGCCTATGTACATTATAATCCCTAAAGGTTTATTAACTTTATTAAAAGAAAACTTTTCGCTACCTACTCATGAGAAGTCTCACGCGATATGTACTGAACCAATTGACATTAATAGAGCCCACACGAAGTTCATCACCTTTTACAACTTGCTTTCCCAACAACGGAGGGGCTTTGAAGGGCTTATATACCCACCATAAAAAGTAGGTCTAAAAGTCAACGTCAATTAGTAAAAGTATCACATAAATATTAATATCATGTGTACAGTCTGACCGGACTCAAGAGGGAAAAAAAGTTGGATGCGGTTTTTCTGAGAAAGAATCCGGTTTATGACACGCGCCCGTTAATGACAGTTGTGCAGCTGCCATCGAAAAACGCTTCCTTAAATATTGTCGCACGTCGAAAGATTGGTTTGTGTAACATAACTATTTCCTACTACTACCTTGTTATTTTATACTCAGGGACACATAAGCTTCTTTCGCTCTGGGAAAGATGGAGGTTTATTTAATTTCCAACTGAAACTACCGTGCCTTTTCCGTTGAAAACCGGTTCCAGTAAAGGAACGCCTTTACCGGGGACCAGACGGAAACGAATTGTTTTAACTACCACCCTTCCTATTCCCAAAAGAAATATCGATTCGATAGTATTTTGCGTAATATTATTTCCAACATATTGGTTAGAATTTCATGTCATTGCCACCGGATGAAAAGCCAATGCCCTAGCTATTGTCTTTTAAACTATGGAGAAAGTGTGTTTGAGTTATAATTACTTAAACACTTTATATATTATATACAAATAGATATATGTTTTTTCAGTCCTTATCGAGGTTTTTTATCGAGTACAAAACCAGACTACAATTCGGTTATCTGTGTCATCACAATATTTTTTGTAAGAAAATCAATGGCTCTGGGAATAAAACAAAAAACAAAACAAGTTATATTTTTAAAGTTACCTACAATTTGTTTAATTTTATAAATGTCCTACTTTTTGCTTTAAGGAAAAAAATAACGTAGTGACGTGCTACATAAAAAGTAAATGTTTAATAACGTAACTTCGATGATTCGGTCACAACGTGTTAAAAGAATGAAGTCATATCGGGGTCATCTCAGTCACGGATACCGAACCGACCATTATTCTAATTCTCCAAAACACACTACTCTCTATTATCATGAACATCTTCTCTTTATTACGAGTAGCTCACTTTTAGTAATACAATCTCTTTTAATTATACCAATGTGACTGTTATGACTGTATCTGGCACCTTAATTCAACAGTTTATATTCATTTCTTGTCCATATTCGTTTAATTATCTAAGTTTGAATTTCAGATGCAATTATAGTTAGCCTTGAATTCTGCTATAGGAAATAATATCGTATGCCAATAAATATAAAGACGTATACTGTTAATAAATTGATCATATCTAAAGATTAACCTTTCTTTACGTATACGTCACACCGCATCATTGAAACTCCACTCACATACGATCAAAGATCAAACATTGACATTTCACACATTTACTTTCTACTATCGTCATTTAATACCAATATAAACGGATAACGTCTTTTTACGACACACAGGTAATCTGACCGCATTACCATTTAAATATTTCATACATCCCAAAAACGGTAAACATTTTATGTAATCTATTGCGTTATAATGATCATCCTTTCGTATTGTATGAAATAAAAAATGTCTTAAAAGGAAACGGTCGTCAGTGATATACTATTACGACGCTCCAGTGAATACAAATAGCGGTGTATTACACTTTTATAGGCGTTCTGTTGTCTGTAATTGAACGGCTTCCTTCGAACTTATAATTCTATAAGTGTATGTTACGATTTTTTTATTGATTGGTAAAGTTGTTTTTTTTAGAATTTGTAATTTACATCACTTGAATAATGATAAAGTTTGACATTACATGTGCTAGGAAATACGAACTAATAATTATTATTATAAATACTGGTTCGGTGTTTTTATGTTTGGCACTTATTGGTATTAAACCATTTTAAACGCAGCTTCTATTTTCCTTAAATAATCACATAACACATGCCAGATGATAATATAAAAAACTTTATCTTTAGTACCTAACAATATCAGCATAAATAAAGCACAAAATTAAACATTAAACAATTTTTCCAATCATGTCTTTTTAATAAAAATTAAGGTCGGGTTAAAACATTATTAAAAAAAAAAACGAGTTAAAATATAATTTGAAAACTTCCCTGGTTTTCTCCAGGATCCCATCATCGGATCCTAATCTAATGACTGTGGGACCAGCTGAGAAGTATGCCCTTGCAAAAACAAAATATAATTATCCAAATCGGTCTAGGATCGAATAATCGAGAACCATATACAAAAATAAAAAAGGTTCCCAAAAAATTGAGAACCTACTCGTTTTCCTTGTGAAGTCGGATAACAAATAATCATCCAAGACCACTTTCAAATTGGATTAAGCTAATTATATATGTATCTACTACCCACTAAAAGAATAGAAATATGCGTCCACTTGTTCTATGGTTTCTTAAGCAACTTTCTTCGTTATGGTCTAATATATAAGACCTACATAACGAGATTTCTCTAAGCGTCCCCATAGAGACAGTCAATTAAAAGTAATCATTGTTAATGTGTTAAACAAATCTTTGTTACCATCGCAGTTTCCTAGTAGAGACACAATTATCAAAAGATTTCATACCTGTATTTAGTAGCCATTTATTTCCGTACAATAGAGTTAAACTTTCTTAAAACGATAATGATGTTAAGGGAGATAAAATAATAAACGTTACCTTTAACTTTTACCTAAATTTAATCTGTGCCTGTACTACGAGATCTTAAAGCAGACTAGACTGTTTGCATCGTAGAAATGAGACGCTGCTATACGCAGTGTATTGAGCCGTCTCGCTTTATTAATAAATAAAATAAAAATATTTTTATTGTGCCAGAAAATACAATTGTTCAAATGTTGAGGAGCCCTAGACCCTACACTAGGATTCCCTGTGGGGTACGGTCTAGTGCTTTAACAGTGTTAACTGATTCAAAAGCTTATAGTAAGGTTAATAAAAGGAATAAAATTACACTTAATAACTTTTTTGGGATGAAAGCCATAACAAACAAATGAATGATGCAACGATACTTGTCTTTAAAAACAATGTCGAGTCTAAGGTTATGCACCTTTGTTTTCTCACAGGTTTTAATTTTTTCATGCCATAGTTATTCCAACTTTATTCATTTTATTATATACCTAGGTTTTAGTAATATTTTCTATGTCTTACTATTTTGACACCCATAACTGGTGCTTATCTGATCCGGTTGACGGAGCGCTAATTTTACACTCCGACGCGGACGGAGCTGCTTTGAAAATAAACTTCCGTTGTATTTTTTGCACTTACTTATCTTCAAGCTATATCAATTATTGGGTAGGCAGACTTATAAGCAATACATTTTTTTATAGGTAGTTTTATATCATAATTGTGGCACTGGATGAAGAATGGCTAGTTCATTAATAGTTATTTAGTAAAATGGGCTGTGGAGGTCGGGTTGGCAGGCGCTCCATGTAAAAAACGGTATCTAGCTGAATCCGGTGAAACCGGAAGCCGACTCCAACATAGCTTAGGAAAAGGCTTGGTAGAAAAAGTCGTTCGATATATTATGTTGTAGGTACTCAGTTAGTTTTCTTACAAAACTACGATTAGATCTTTGTTTCGAAATAAGTACGACATAAACTGCTACCTCTGATTTGCTTTCACCTTTAATGAACTTGAGATTGAGAGAAAAATTGTCTACAAAGCATAATTCCATAAGTCAAAAAGGTAGCTGGAAATTCTTGCCTCGCCTTGACATTCAAATTTAAGCGCTTTGCATAATTTATTCTTTTAATATCGAGGCATTGAAATTAGCGATTTTGATTTTGATTTTGAATATAATAATTATCCACATAAAGTAACAGAAGTATTCATAGATTAACTATTTAACAATATATTACATTCATATTAAACAATAAAATTTCTAGTTTCAAGTTTTTTTTTACAACCGGACGCTGATCTGTAGATATGTAGTTATATCAAGTTAAATAATCACAAGAAAAACAATTGAAACGAAAATTAGATTAAAAAAATAAAACAATCAAAAGTGGCCGGCTCATTGCTTCCGCTGCAACGAATCATTTCGTGGCCCCACCAAGCGGAACCATGCACGATGACGTCACAGCCGCGCGGCGCACGCGCATAAAAAACTTTCGCTTTTCACTGCCAAGGCAGGCGCGGTCGCCGGCCAGTGTCACAATCATATAGTTAACAATATAGCTATTGTCTTGCTTTACTAAATACTTAAATTGTACGGGAAATGTAGCAATGATAACAAGCGTATGAAGTTAAATAATGTACTTCATGTTACTTTTTACTACGTAATTTACTGTTATGAGTTTTATACTGTAATAAATAATTGCACTAACATGTATTGTTTTGTAAAGTCGTTTATGTAAAAACCACTTAACGAAACAGATGAATTAATAAATCTTATGATTATTCAGCTATTTGTATCACTTTCTCTAGATATCAATCAGGTTAAGAATTAATCAAAAACAATTTGATTAATTCGATTTCACAAATTAAGAGCCTTCTCTTTATAGACAAAATAATTATTAACTGCTCAAAATAGAGATCCACCATTTTTATCATACTTCTAAATAGTATTTAATGAAGTTTTTTTTTTATTAGCTATGGATCTGCGTGGCGTGCCTGGCGTCATCGCTGGCGGCACCAGCCCCAAGTCAAGGTCCCCAACTGTACCTGGACATCGTCGACATGGCGGCCATCAGCCGGATGTCGCCGCAACAACTAGAAGCCTTAGCCGAAGGGTTAGCGGCTGAGGAGATTATGAGGTGAGTAATAATATATCGGCTCCAAAAAACTTCGGACTAAAAAGGGTTCGCTTTCATTATTACAAGAAAAGAAAATACTCAACATTCATTAATAATAATCTGAATGATAATGTTCTAAAAAGATTTTACCCTTTTAATGAAAAGACGGTTTATAAAGTGTCAGTTTTCGAAACAATGTTAAGTCTAGTTGATTAAATCTTATGACCTAGAATGCTGTTTAATAAGTAGTATAGATCATAGTAGATACATATCGCGATACGATCTGAAAACGTAGGCATTAAATAAATCTTCATTTAAAATATATTCTTCTGACTATATATTTCCATTTTTATGAACTGTCCAAGGGTCTGTGGAGTATTGTCATGATGGGTATGTTTGGCAAACAAATGAATGAATGCAGTTAGGTAAATTTAATGAATGACGAATTTTTGTATGTCTTAAGGCATAAAATTTGGCAATTGGCAAACAACAATAGCTAGCTCTCTTGTTTTTTTCCATACTTAATCAAATCTACGCAATTTAAGTTGCATCTGCAAGATTAATTGCATAGATTTCATGAAGTATGGAAAATTTTAGCACTATTTACGCCATTCAATTCACAATCATTTGCTAATGTTACAAGTTATCGTTGTTTACCTACGTCTTAATATTAAAAAAATCTGTAGTTTATAGTGCATAACATTTTTTTTATTAACTTCTGTTTATTTTTCACGAACAGGACAAAGCGGTCGTCAGCCCAGGCGCTGACGTCAGTGGTATCCAAAGCGTCATCAGGTATACAGAGTAAGGTCGGGCTGCTCGGCCAGGCTTCTGCGTTCATTTCTTCAGCCTCCAGCAAGTCTGGTGGGCATGACGAACATGGCTACAATTATGAACCGGTAAGAGAAGTTCTGATTGGTTTATTCCATGAATTGTCTTGTTGAAACCCAAAAGGGAAGAGAGGAGGATGAGAAAAGGGACACCATTAGTGAGGTCTAGGTTTAATATCATAACGATTCAGTATATAACTTCAATAATATTTGATGGGCTTCACAAATAAATTTTAAATACACGCAACACCATGCATTTTATAGTAATAGATAATTAGACGAACAAATTTATTTCTTCAGCGTAAATACTGACAATGTTATGAATATCGTAATACATATGTCTACAAATCTTCATAATCAAACCAAACGTTTAGATATTGTGTTGTGTTTGTGTGACATAGGTTTAACAAAACTTAAAACCTTACGTTTCTTTTAGCATCACGATGAAAAATACGACTACTGGGGCCTTAAGAAGTCTATCCTCTACACCCTTTTCCAAGCCGTGAAGGCGATCACTGGTGGAGTGACGATCCTTAAGGGTCAGCTGATCAAGGGAGGTGGTGCCTTAGCTGCAACACTAGGAAAGGTGATCTCAGTCAAGGGTGATGCTGTCAGCAACCTCGGCAAGAAGATTGTTAGCTCCGCTGCTCTTAGTCACAAGAAACCGCATTGTGAGTAATATCTTATACATGCTGCACCATTAATGCACTGTTTTGGCAAAAAAAAATATGTCTTAAAGCATTTTTTAAGCGACATTGAATTGAGAAACGCGATTTTACGGGAAAACGGAAATACTCGTGTTCCTAAATTATATTCTTTGTTGCCGGCAAAGAAAGTCTCTCTTAAAACTGTACCGCTGCAGACAGTTAAGATTTATGAATCAGATATTAACTCGATTAGTATTTATTGTTTTTTCATCTAAAAGTCAATGTTATTGTTGATTACAAACATAATGATTTTGAATGTACGTATAATGTATGCATGTATGAATTTTAGCCGCGTAGTCGAAAGAACAAAACTGTTTTCGCGAAGTTTTTGAACCGATTTACTCGGCAGAGTACTTCGTAGTATTCGGTTACTTCAGAAATCTCGTACTCAGCCCATCACTAATTTTAATAAATGAACTCCTTATTAAAGATTTTCATTATTAAAGTAGTGTAGTGCAAAAACCTTTAATAAGTAGTTGAGTACAACTACTTATTTATTGCACATTTGCTGAAAAAGATACGCTTTTGTGTTTAACGTAGGTAATATGAGGTACGTAATTTTAAATATTGTACCATAATGGAGAATAAATATATGTACTTTGTGGGTACCTACATTGTACAGTAAACGAACAAACATGTTCTTAAAAAGCAATTATTTGTAGCTTAGAACTTACCTGTAAATTAGATTGCCATTTGAAGTTTACATTAAAAGTAAACACAGCCATTATCCTTAGTCTTTAAGTGCAAGCAAATTTAAATTGAGTAAGAGTTTCAGCTGAAAAGAAATAAAAAAAATAATATTATAATTTTTAAAATGCTTGTTGTATATAATAGAACCAATAGTAATTATGAAGTTCTTCCTTACAAACTTGTGAACATAATTTCACCAAAATGATTTTTATTGCATTTGATATGTACTAGCTTAGGAGGAGAGGATTGTCGAGATAATTTACTTTTCTAAGGGGCTTGAATTTCACCAACCCAAATAGTACTTATTATAGCTATATATCGCTTAGTAGTTATACAATTAGTTATAACTAGATGCACTATTTTACAATTATGTGCACAGATTTATTCGTTTTTAATAAATAATGTTCTTGTTGGACTGTCTATTTTCATTTATCCTTTTTTTTAACATGTTTAAACTTTGAAACTAAATTACCTACCTATACCTATTATAACATAAATTAATAATATCCATCTATTGATACTAAACTAAATTACCTATCTCATAATTGTTTTTTTACAACCTGAAATATCTATCACCTTCTATATGCCTTTATTGCGATCACATCTATCTTAACATTTGAATTTATACATACTACAGTGTGCTAGCCAAGTTCGGTAAAAATACAACAAGTCACTGGTCGTGGTCTATGGAATATTACTATAACCTTAATACATTATATATTATTTTGCCTTATTATGCCCTACAACTAAGTCAAAAAACTTAACCATTATTAAAACAGCCATATATTTTTTATTCGTGCTTTAAAATTGACGTCTGACAGATTTTGTATGGATGAACTGTCAAAAATTCAAAATTATTAATATTTATTATTTGGCTTTGGTAAAATCAGCTTTAAACCAAACAAACAGTTTTGGCTAGTACAAAGTTATGATGTCACATTTTCTACTAGACTATTAAATCTCCTAAGGATAAAGTAATAGTTCATATAGCGTCATTGCGACGTACACGTATAGTATATACACATATACTTTAATATAGTTTATATATTATAGTATATGTGTTTATACTATACATATTCCAGTGATGCAATATAATCTCTATTGCATCACTGGAATAATCAAAACAATTGAAACAAATACATCATGGTCACGTGTTTCTTATCTTATGGCATAATGACGTTTCAAATCATAATTAACTAGTTTATTAGATCATTACCTGTAAAAGGAAAAGGGTTAAATAAAACCTAAAATACTAAGTATAATTTTGAATTTAATCTTTTGTTAAAATAAATACATTAATCTCAATTAAAATATATTTTTTTTTATTCATATGTCCTATCGCCATAACGTTATACAAATTATTACAAATTTGACAGTACTTAGGTACTAAATGTAAATTTGACGCTTGGTTTTCGCAAGTTAGGTATTACTGCCGCAGACTAACAATTGGACTTGGCGCCATAGTACCTTATGTTGAGCATAAAAATGCCTTAACCTAATACAGCATGCAAGAAAAACCCTGTCCGACCCTGATGAGTATTATTCGGCATCGTACTGCGTACATATACGTAGCTATTGAATGGATTTTAAGATTATGATTTTTCCCGGTAAATATAATGAAATTAAAAGAAAACTGATCAAAGGCAATACTGATCGCTCGACAAGGACTTCACGTGTATTACCTACAGTTTTGTATCAAAGAAGCCGCCTGAGCGAGACATTTTTTTCTAGTACGTATGTTGAACCAGGAATACGCCTTTATTGAATCGGACAGGGTTTTTGGTACATACTGTATGTATTGTTTAGTTCTTCCCTCAACTGTTTGCTGGTAATAGTTCCCGGTGGCGGTCAAATGTTTACCGAATTAATTATTAAGTAAGAAGGTACTATTAAGTATAATAATATTATGATACTATATAGTAGGTAAGTTCATTTACCTTAATTCGATATATGAAAAATGACAACAAGTTATTAATTATTGTTCCATAACTTTTTTTTTACAGATCATCAGCATTTCAGTCACTACCATAAACATGAAAATTAAATATAAATAAAACAAAAATAAAATAATAATTTAAATAAATATTTAATTTTCCAGCGACAGCGGTATATGGCCCACCTCCGACCGCGCACCTGGAGTATGGTCCCCCCACCGCCTACGGCGCGCCCACTGCGCCTGCGCACTTCACCGCGCCCTCCGTGCCCACTGGCTACGCCGCTCACAAGTATCCCGCTCAATTAGATGGTAAGGATTCCTTCTAGAATTCCTAAAGAATGTATTAGTAATTTGTGGAATGATCTTCTCTGCCCCCTAGACAAGTGAATTTCTTCAATCGTTATCGCTGATCGAATCACTTCAAAAGGACACCAAAAGTTAATTATACGGTATTAATATCAATTTGGCAGTCAAGATTGGTACGTAAAAATAGGCAGGTGATAATACTCTAACTGATACGGTACCTGACATTATAGAACAAAATAAAACATCGGCTTTTAGAAAACCAAAAAAGTCTAGAATTGCACACACAAAAGGGAAAATCTAAGACCAGACGGTGTACCTAGTCTTAGGAAAGTGACAGACACAAAAATATCATGAAAACAATTGGAAAAAATACTGAATTTGCAAAATATAACTACATACATACTCTTTTTAATAAAGACAATTTTGCTTTGTCTGTCTCACTACCTTTGGCTGGACAATATAAATGCCGACAAAAACATAACTGCCATGAGTTATGCCAAAAACTGGATCATACTAATAAAAACTAGAATGCCAATAGAACTTCTTTTTGCCGGTGTTTAAAACGTGCTCCGATATTACATAACTTAGTCTAGGAGCTAGTTACTGTCACGTTATGTAAACATCTGTTATTTGGAAAAAAACTTTAAGAGACTGTCAGGAAATCAATTTAATTGTTTGTCATAACAGCGTGTGTTAGCGTTGATTGTTACTTGGGATTCCACTATTGTTACGTGCCGAATTAAAATGAAGTTTAGTTTAATAAAAAAAAAAAAAAAAAAAAAAGCAAAACTAATGACGGCTACAGTTTTCAATTTTACTGCCATTAGGGTAGCACCCTCCTTGTGAGAATACGAATCTTACTAAAGCACTTTCTTTTTAGGTGACCCTATAATGTAGATTGGATCGAATTGCCCTGAAAGCTACAAAAATCATTAAAACTTATGGGGTTATAGGAGCTTAAATTTAGATACGTAGGTAAAACCAGTGTCACAAATTATAAGACCTTCTAGTATCATAGATTTTAAATTTACGCGTGTATTAAGTATAAGTACTTACCGCAACTTAAAGATGCAACCTTTTGCAGCGCTCAGCAAACCAGTTCTCACTGAATACATAATCTTCAATGCAGAAAATAATGATACTTACATATTTTTTAACCATCCACCACCACTTGATCGATACATAGGTATTGAACACAATAAAACAAACTTGCAGGAAGTGGAACACGACATTTATCTGCAATCGATTGCATAATATAATGCATAATAATGGTCAAAGTTCGTAATTCTCAGACTCACCGGAACTTTAGTTATATAATAATTGTCATATAAAACGCATGCTTACGCAACTCGACCGGTAGTATTAATGAAGATCATCGTGGGAGAATCAAGTGTAATTACACTAACTAAGATCAAATGATGAATAAAGAAGCTTTGTTTTATTTGTAACAAAACAGTTCTCCCGCCGCGACCCGCGTCGAGCGCGGCAACCGTTACACAAAAATAATCCTTATAGCATGATTCAGTATTCACGCGCGACGGCGCGATAACTTATTATCGTATTTCATGTATAAGTTTGGTGTTTCTATACCGATTTCTATGATTCTTTTTTTATTGAATAGGCAATAATGTTAACTTTTTTTTAATTAGGGATAATCGAGAGTATTATAAACGTAAGAGTAAACAAATATAATCAGAAAGCTCCGAACTGCTATCGTACACAAGTACACGTGTTATTGTGAGTCAACCATAAAAGATAGACATATGCTGTTGTGGGATATTTTTTAGATAATTTTATGTAGAACATTTCCGTCATACATGATTTCTATGTAGCTTTAACCATTAAGACTGCATACGCGACGGAAGCTTAAAAAATGGAGTAACTTCTCCCGTTTTCCCAACATTTCCCTTCACTGCTCTGTTCCTATTGATTGTAGCGTGATGAAAAGTATATTAAAACCTGCCCAGGAGTATGAAGAATAATTGTACTAAGTTTCGTTAAAATCCGTCAAGTAGTTTTGGTTTCTATAAGGAACATACAGACAGACAGACAAAAATTTTACTGATTGCATTTTTGGCATCAGTATCAATCACTAATCACCCCCTGATAGTTATTTTGAAAATATATTTGTAAGTATAGATAAATAAAGGAGCAGACAATGAGTTAAACACGGAATTTTAATACCTGCATAGTAATTATGTCAAGGTACAACTTAAATAAGACAATACATAATAAAAGAAATACTTACAATTCATTTTAAATGATTACATCCTATTAGATATTCCACATAAACCTATTTAAAACTGATCGTAAAATAAACAAATAAATGTTTATAATAAGTGATGACTTATTTTAGAGCACGTGCGACCGTGGTTTTGAGCATAAAGTAAGGTCGCTTGACCTACTTACATGCAATGTAATGAATAGTGGATAATTAAAGATATAAGATAGGGTATAGCTTGTATTACTAACAATATAGGCACCTAGGTAAATCTTTTAATAAACTATGTCTTATAAAAATTACATCCTACAATTCTGACGCAAGTGGCTAGAAATCGCAAAAGACGGAGAGGTTTGGTAGAAGAAAGGGGATAGTCTTAAAATGAATTAATAATTATTTATTTATTTAATTTACTTTCTAGCAATGTGGATGGAATTGACATTACTATCAATGTTGTTAACCCCTCCAACTAAGCTAAATGCTTGTGTCTGGAGTGGGTTCACGTCACCAGTGCAATGGGTGGGGTTATTAAGTTTATAGATGGTATAAACTTGGGTATTGCCAATATGTTTTGATGAAGTATTGCATAAATTTCGACATTTGTATACTAGGTTGCCTAATAATCTAGATGTTGATTTGTAAGTCAGAACACAGAATCCGTTCTTAATTGTTACGTAAGCTCCATTGCCTTTTATAAATAAATTAATAGGTTCATGACATTTGCTTTGCAAGGCTGCACACTAGAAAGCAATAGATTTCTTTAAAAAAAAAATTGGAATATCATGCTGTTACATTAATTAAATAACTATTTAAATTTAAGTTTATACGTTTGCCATAGCTTCGTACCTTTATTAAAGTCTAAATAACAAATATTTATAAATATTATTTCAATCTTTTTCAGTGGTCAAGAGCGGTCTCTGTGATCTCAGAAATAATTTAATTTGAGTGTTATTTACTACCCATTTATAAATATCATATACAAATAGCGATACAAATTGGTGTACAATTATTATTCAATATATTTTTGAATCGATAATCCAAATACCACAAATAATATTTACGAATATTAAATAATAATTTATTCACTCATGTGTATGAAAGACCACAAAATCATTTAATAATACAAAACAATAGAATTGTTTGTCAAAACATCTGTACATTATATAACTTGTAACAAAATCATGATTGTATCGTCTTACTAGGTCAAACAAGAGGTCATGCTCAATACGTTCTCCCATTCCTCATTCGGTAACACTTTTACTTTTATTTTTAGTTCTTGCATTTAATTAACAAACTAGTTAGTTTCGTAACATATTTATTTTATGAGCTTAAATTGGACATCTTTCCTCATTTGAGAAAAGGGCTTAATCCTTCAGTGCGTCTAAACAGTTACAAGCCAATATGATTGTTATCTCAACATTCACAATCTAGAGAAAAAGTCACACTTTACTTAAGTCATGGACGATAATGTATCGAGCAAGAAGGTAACAATTTAATAATTGTAAAGCAATGAAACTTTTTCATGCGGCCTAACAATTTATAGGTAGGTAACGAAGAAATCATACAAAGTCGAAGTTAAAAAAATATGCAAAGGTTTCAAATGGTTAGCTCATTTATACTTGGATTTTGATTATTTTACACTATTTTATTATCTCTTACGATTTGATGTCTTTTTTCAGAAATGATAGCGATTTCGTCTGTAGTAGGTGACGCTGTTTCAGAGGATCCGATGCCTATGCCTTCGGATGAGCTAATGTATCGCTATTATGACCTTGTCAATGAATTATGGTAAGATTATTTTGTTCCAGTCTTCTTGCCTACCGGCACCTTGTATCCTACAGCTTCTATTCTGCTTGGCAATTATTTTTCTCAGCCTCAGTTTTCTGATCTTCTTATCTTAAAGAACCTCATTTTATTTTCCAACAGTTACTGTTTTAGTTTTGGGATAATGATTTCGGAGTAGTATATTTCTTTCCAATATCTAGATTATAGATGTTATTGATTAGAATATTTCCGGTTCCTAGTTATGTATATATTATACAACTTCTTGCATTCGTTTCTTTTTTATTTGTATCGTCTTCTGCCAGTCACACATCTTCACTGTTAGCACTCTCTAAACAGAACAGATTTCTTATACCAAAGTGTTCTGTATTGTACGTACTTGTATTTTTAAGAATTGCTATGTAATCGTTCATCAACTTTTGTTTGCCAAGAAGTTCTGGGGACTGAAATGATCTTTGAAGAAGACTACGACATCTATTTACATATAGGTATTCAACTGTTTCAAGGTTTGTACATGTTCAGAATGTAAGTTGATGTCAAGGGACGAAGTATAGTTTTGTTAGTTGGCACTGGTTAAATATTATGTTTCTTATTCCTTGTTTTCAATAAGTAGAAATTGTTGTTGACACTAAAGATTGTAAGTGAAATATTTTTTAGTGTCAGCAAAAAATATCGAATCTGGGCAGGTACGCTATGTTTATTACATCTGTTCTAGTAGTCGTCGGTCCGTTTACAATTTACATGTCCAAAAACGTTGCTATGTCCTCACTTCATTTACATAAGACTTTCCCTTTCAAACGGAAATAGCCGTTTGTCTTGACAAAATAACTTTGAACACTTGACGGAAAAATAACTGTGTGCAATTTTGCAATTTGCCCAATAATTTTTGGTTGCCTACGGATGTCTGTGAATTGCAATACAAGCGTGGCGGAAAGAATAAGGTTTCAAAATCGTTTTTTTTTCACATATTTAATTTAGTTGTAGCTCATACCCATATGTTGTCACAAAATGTTGTTTAAGTATTTGATACACTGAAAATCTGTGTAGTTCAATGACCTGAATAATTAGCACAATATTGTAGCTTCGAATTCAAGCTAGTAGGTACCAATGTTTCATTCAAGTAAATAACGAAACAATCTTCGTAAAGAGCCCTTAAAATGAAAATCGAAAATCGTTTTCACCACCATTATAATTGTAATGTAGTGTTACATAATAAACACCTCAAGTTTACTTTTCTTATTTATTGAAAAAAATACCATAGGTATATTAATTAGACACTGATTTGAAGCAACTTCAATATTTTCTGTATCTTTACTAGTCTTCAATTAATTCCGAGTTCAAAGTCCTTATGCCTCTTCACTGCAAATGAGATGTGAAAGCCAGACGCAAATGAGTGCTCTTTAAGTCTATCAGACTGAATTGCTTTAAAGAACACCATTGCGCTTTTTGCCGCGCTTCAAGCGATTATTTAACATCATTATCATTTTACAGCTTACAACCAACCGACAGATCTTTGAATCTAATGACCTAAAAATGAATAAATACGTGACTTTAATTTTGTAATATAATATAGGTATCTATTTAGTAATATCAGGGAAGTACAAACTTGTGGACGTAACATTTAAGGAAGGCACAATAGCTGTAACAGTCGATAACATTTAGTGCACTACCTTTGGGTGGGTTTCAGTGAAAGTGTATTATGTCACGGATCCCGTCAGGCCAGTTGTAAGTGTAACCGTGTGATCATAATATGATACATGATCGTTGTCAGAATCCTCTCGAGATATTAGATATTTTATATCGTATTGCAATGATTATTGTAACAAGGAAATTAAAACGTGTGTAACCGACTTTAATAAGGAAAGAGGTTCTCGACTGCAATTTAATTTTTTTGTATTTTGATTCTGGTTGGTTTACAATCTTTTTTTTTATCTATGAGATATATTAATCAAGTAATGTAAAAAATTCCAACTTTGACTCAATAAATTGACTTCTAATTCATTCAATTATTCTACTAATTGTAATAAAATAATATTATAATTAATAATAAACTATATTTATTAAATACTATATTATTACATAATTTAGTAAGCCTTAATAAATTATAATGTATAATATGAACAATGCTTAATAAATAATAAATGTTCTGATTCCTTTTTTTAGTAGAACTATTTTTTTTATTTGTAGTGGGTACTTAGTCAATTCATATTGCACCACTAAAAAGACATTGTGGACAATGTGCAGTGGTGTGAATAATTTAATTTCTTTAGCTAATTCATTAATAACTTGAGAATTAAAAAACAAAATGTTTTAGAGTTTTAGTATTAATGACTTTTATTAATCATGAGTTTAAAATTGAAAAATATCTTATAACGAATTAAAATACTCAATACGAATTGAAATAGTCAAACCTAGATGATATCTTAGTATTGTTTAGCAAGACGCAACAATTGTTCCAAGAGTTAATTTTAAAATCCCGTAATGATGTAATATTGTATTTATTTAAATACATTTCACATCGTTTAAATGATTCATAGCACAAAAACAAGTTATAATTAACCTATTTTGTAATTGTTAACACACAAGTTATTAGAGGCGTTAATATTAAATATTTATTTTAGATTGTATTTCGAAAATTACTTTTTAGAATTACGCATAGTTATTTATTCATAGCAAGGATAAATAATAAATACAAAACAATAACAGCTTGTGAGCTTGTGTGTTCCTAATTTAGGACAAAGACCTCATAACTTAAATCAACGAGCCAAATAAAACTAAGGGATTAGATTTTTAAAATAATTTTATTGCGGAATCAAATAAACTTCTTATTATTTCCTGTATATGTTTAAAAAACTCATAAAACACATTTTATTTTATTTTTAAATGTGAAATTGGATAAAAAAAATATACATTTAAAAATTTCTCCAACTGGCATCGCTAACAGGGTCTCATGCCGGTGGTTAGGGTAATTATAATATTATTATTACTAGCCTAAACTATCTCATAGCTAGGCAAAGGCCTCCCCACTCTTCTTTCACTCGTTTCTCATGTCTAAGGCGATGACAAACAGCATATACCACAGAATAATATTAGAGGATGCATACGTTGCTTACGTCAATTAGTACCTATCTCTACCTTGGCCAAATAGTCTTCTTCCAAGCAAGAGCAGTTAAAGAAGTTGCAAGACTAAGCCTATGAAGTACTGTAAGAACTGCTCTTTTTCCTTATGAATGTATGCTTTCTTCCCATCCTCACATACGGCGCAAAGAATGGTCTTTGACTTGTCATCAGAGGTCCACACTCGAGGTTTGCCAAAAGGAATGGAACGTAGTCTTCTCAACATTAAACTTATAGTTAGACAGAATAATAAACACCTCTTTTATGCTCCAAATAAAATTGTTAAAAATAAATCTATTGAGATAATTAAAACTTAAATAATCAATCTTCAGCACAGTCTAATTGCGTAACACCTTTCAAACCGCATTAACTCAAATAACTAATATCTTAAGCAGTTTTGTACCTAAACGAGTAGGTATTATGCAACAAGAAACCAAGAAAAAAAAGTGTCCGACAGACGATCTATCATTGGTTTAACCGTCCTTTTCTTGACGAAAAAACCTGAAATGAATGACTGTTTCGAAATTCCTTTACGAATATCGGTAACATCATTATGCATGAGTAGATAAGTAGTATATATCGCATTCATATGCGTAAACGTTGAACTCAATACCATTAATAAGTATAGGACCAGTACTTTTTATTGCATAACCGTCACTTTCTGTAACTGTCTGAAAATAGAGACCAAATACCATTATAATAAAAAGAAAAATAATCTATTTAAATGTCGAAAATTATAAACATTTGACAAAAAAATATATAAAAGAAATATAAAAATAAAAGATATACATTTATTTTAATACTAGCTGTCCCCCGCGACTTTGTCCGCGTGTTTTAGTTTCAACGGTTTTTCATTTATGCTCCGCTCCTTTTGGTCGCAGCGTAATGTTATATAACACTGAAATTTTTTTCAAATCGAACCAGTATTTCCTGAGATTAGCGCGTTCAAACAAACAAACAAACTTTATATATTAGTATAGATAGTCAACAGTTTAACAGTCAATAGCTCCGAATCTCTCTGTTATTTGAAAAAACATGGTTCTAAAACATCATAAGAACCTTGCCTTGCCCTGAAACTTGTTACGCATAAAAGAAGTCAGCGACCTGTGCGAGCCATGTGCACTTGAATAAAGATCTCGGCTGCGTTTCTAGACATGCGTTATTCTGCGGCTTAAAACTTTCATCTTTTCATATAGGGCTTTACATTTTACAATAATTGTAGCCTGTAGAAGCAAATCAGCCATCACTTTCTCACTTGACGTATGAAAGTGGCGTGAATCATGCGCGTATTCCTATTAGCAAAAAGTAACCATATAATTTTGTTTTTTCTTCTGACTTTTTAACAGTTATATTGATGATTTTATTTAAGGTTACACTTGAATACATATCTTTTAATTATTATTTCGAAGACAAAAGATAGCGTTATTAGATGGTAGGTACTATAGAATTGGGCGCCTTGATTATTTCGTTTAGGTACTGAAGGTTGGTTTGTTTCAATAGATAGTCATGCAAGTTACGGAACGAATTTTAAGAGTAAAAGCAATCCAAAGGAGATTTATTTTAAGGAGATTGAAATTGAGACGGTTTGTTACGTTTCCAGCTCTAGTGATTTTATTATTCCCATCGTTGGGGTTTCAAAAACATTCAAATCATATATTACAAGGAACGCCTACAACAATAAGATATCAGTTAATATCAATTAATGAATTCTGCCTGTCTACTTCTACTTCATAAGTGGGCATCAAAGTTCAATATTATATGTTATATACTTATTAAAAAAAACATTTGTTACATCAACATAAAACTATTTTAACTAGATGTTTAGCCAAATATTTTTTGTTACTGATCTTAAAAAAATATCATAATTACCTATGCGGTAACAATGCTAATGTATGTAAGGTATTCATTCGAGTTTGTTTGTTAACGCGCTGTAAGTGAAAACTATGCAAATATTGTTTTACTTTTTTTATTCTAAAAGTATTACATAGTTATTAGTTGAATATATTTTGGAGTGAGAGTTAATTTACGAGCTTTATTTATTCTATTTTTTATTTAATTTGCACTTGAAGTACGAAAGATCTATATATTAATGTGTATATATTTGATACGAAACAATATTCAAATTTATTAAATTATTCTTTTTATAAAAAAAGAAACGCAATTGTGTAACCATTAAGAATTAATGAGACTTTAAATCTAAACGAAAGGGTTATTAAACAGTAATATTATAATACATGAAAGTAATTTATCATATTAAACGGTATTATATATTATAATGGCGTCTTTAGAAGACGTCCAATAAGTCACGATACTAAATCATTCTTCGTCATATACCTACAATCAAAACAAGTAGGCAATTTTGCGTCATACCTAAACATACGTTTTCCTTGTTAAATCAAAAAGTTACACTATAGTAATTTGTTACATGCGACTTGTCAATAACAAAAGACTAAATCCGAATGTATTAGTCATTTGCTGTCTCATCATTGCATAACACTGACCTAAGTGTATAGTCAGCAACAAAAGCCGATAAACAAATCACTCTTTCAAAATAGCCTCTATTTTGTATTATAACTATCGTGAAGTGAATTAATTTTCTATTTTCGTATTAAAATTTAACAGTTTACTCACGCATACTTTTCGGGTTTTCCCAACCAGTCTTGTCTAAAATCAATCTCATGTAGTTTGTAAATCTGATTCAGTTCCACTTCTGTTGGTGATAGTACTAAAGCAATTTAAAATATTGTTGTTGTTGTTAGGTATATGAAATTTAAAAGTACTTGAAGATTATTTGGGAGACATCGAATGTTGCGTAATAATTATGAACAAATTACGTAAACATTACCTAATTGGACATTAATTTGTCGTATTATGAAACAAGAGACGTCTTATTTATAATACTGAAAGAAAGTTACTTTATATACTTTTTTTTGTACGTGCAATAAAAATGCCACATAACTATGTAACAAATTTTAACAAAAACATGTATTATCAAGAGATGTCTACTTCCTTTTTAGAAATTTTACTTATTATAAATTCATTGTTTACTTTCGGAAATGATTTAATACATTTAGTTTAAAAGCATGCCAACTTTTCAATTAGATAACTTAACGAAAACGCTACTAAATAATTACCTTCATATATTTTATTTGCGTTGCATAATAATATTATATAAATAAAAATATATAATAAACATACAAAATTAAAAAAAAACACTTAGAATACCCTTATTGTTGCCATTCTTCAAAACGACTAGCCTTAAATGAAAAATTATATTATATTTGACACGCGTCATGTTCCAGTCCCACGCTACCAATTGTCTCAATTGTTTATTGAAGTCAAACACGCCATTAAATAATTGTAGCTCCCACGCATTAAATAAAGCTGTGTAAAACAAATAACATGATAGGCAACATTTCGATTACAAAACGAAAGCAAAACGTAAATAAGTTACGTGAACTTTTACTTGAACAAAGTAAGGAACTTTCTGCGCACTTTTTGTTACTGGCAAACCGATCATTTTTTGTTTTTTTAGTAATTTTACTAGCATTGTGGGTGTAATTCACTTCGTGAATCTTGTTAACCCCTCTAACTAAGCTAAATATGCTTGTGTCTGAAGTGGGTTCACGTCAATAGTGCAATGGGTGGGGTTCGAACCTGCGACCACTCGATCACAGTGTATCACAGCAATCACAATCGATCAATTATCTGTCAGTATATAATTAATTCACACCTCGGTACAAAAAGTATCTCCGTTTTCACGGGGATTCTCTGATTTCATTTTGATTATATTAAGTATTATGAAAGCAAATTATTCAACCATGGCTTAGATCCGACACAAGACACACGTTTTTGCAGCGCCATAATGTAGGCATATAATTCGCCGGCCGAAAATAAGTTAACATTATTTACTATTATCCAAGTAAAGGTAAAAATAAAAAATCAATAACACAATTAACCAAAGTTAAATTTATAATAATAAAGATAATAGAACTTTGGAATCTTATAAAAGAAGCGATTTTACATCTAGATAATCAGAAAGTCATACAAAGTATATACCTATATAGATAACCTTAGAAACTTGATGATAAATTTATTTATTTCGTTCTCCTCAACACAGTTTTTTTTTAAATTTAGTTGAATAAAAATGATTCTAACAAGACATAAAATAAAGAATATCGAAAAACAATAGGACACACATGAAGATTACAAATCATGAATGATACAAAAAATATTTATTTTAGGATACTACAACGGATTTATACCGATCCAGCAGGTTGCACCAAGATTTTACAAGGCATAGGTACAACAAAAAAATACAATTTATATGAGTAATCTAATGTAGCGTTGTTGTAGCTTAGATGGACATTTGTGGATTGAGCCTAATTATGAAGTACTTAATCGTTTTGTAGTAGCATATTAAAAGTAGATTGGTAGTTAAAATATGTAGCTTTTAAATAGTAAGTAGAAAATCAGGAAAATATTGTTTTGGTACCTTAGATACACTTATATCCAATACCTAAGTACACTTTTTTTGTTTTAGTTATGCACTAGTATATCGAGATTTAAGTACCAAGACAATTATTGACGAAATATTGTAATTGGCCATTAGAATTATTTCAATCACACAGACTTTTCATATCGACACCATCATCAACATCACCATCATTTTGACTTCCCTAAGACAGACACATTTTTGAGACAGGCCGAGGTAAACTGAACGGCGTACACGCTGGGCTCGTATTTTTGACACCGCTGGGCGAGGAAGCGCCGAGCGAGATCCTGGACACTGCGCATTCTGGTCATACACCACTAGAACCTCCACAATCCATCATACAGACTGTCTACAGCGCCTTCAAAAACGCATTCACATCTACCGCAGCCACTTTCACCGAACCTTCCTATGCCGCACCTTCTTATGCGGAACAACCAACTGCGCCCGCATCCTTCCAGCCACCCCCACCACCACAACCTATCCCATCTTTTAAGCCAATGTCGTGGGGAGCAGTCAATTCGTACGGCCAGCCAGCCGCCGCAGATTCCTACATCGACTATGACCCTAGAACTCCCGGACAGGGATACGATTACGCGACTCCCAAACGCTCAGTAGCCCCCAAAATTCACAAGACCGGCCTAACAGCCGACAAAATTCAGAAAATTAATAATAATTTGCAAAAGGTCACAGCCTACCTAAATAATAACCAGAAAAGGTCGTCTGAAGAATTCAAATTGACTGACTTAGATACGTATCGAAGCCTACTACAAAAAGGCGAGATACCCTTCTATCCTACCCCTGTAGTGACTGATAATGAAATTGGCGTGCTCCCCGCGGAACTCCTTCCTGAACCCCTAACTACTAGCACCACTACCACAACTACATCTAGTACCACCACAACGACTACAGAAAAACCAAAGACCACAACAGAAAAAGAACAGAACAGAAGACAAGACTTCAAATACATTCTTCGCGGCAACAGGATTGTTCAAGTCTGATATGTCTGACTCTTGACTGACTGAAGGTATGTGACGTGACTGACTGCTCTATTCTATAGAAACTTCTGGGACTCTTCTTGACTCTGAGACTTAGTTTTCTATAGGATACCAAGACTTTAATGACTGTAGGACTAACCTTCTCATTACACCATTTCATGACCTTTAAACGTAGCGTTAGCTCGTAGTTCCCTTACACATGCCAATAACTGTCAAAATTATTGTTTCCTCCGAGACAAATAAAATAAATTTAAAAATTGTGGTGAAGTTTGTTATTGAACATTAATTGGATGAACAAATACCTGGAACAAAAACATATGTTCATCATGATTTGGTAACTGGTAATTACGCGTAACTATTTGCAACATCAAGAAATAATGAATACGGCTAATCATTTTCTAGAAAGCTAATGCTATTAGGGGCAAATACTGATGCATAATAATGATGAAGCTTTCATAAAATAATATACTTTGGACAGATATTGGCATAAAATTTAAATCGATCACTGTAGATAATACTTCCGCAAAAGCAGTGTTTTTATGTACATAATTTGTATAAATTATTCACCAGAAAAATGTAGATGAAGCGTGAAACAAAAGCTTTTATGACATAAAGCCATTAGCACAACTCGTTTTTATTTTATTTTAATATAAAAAAAATATTATAAAAACTGCAATTTTCTGTTAAGAAATATATATTTATACAAAAAATAAATGTGGAATGTGGATTCATTAAATTTACTTTAGATTTTATTTATTTTCATCTATATTTTTTCTGGTCTTCAGTAAAAGATTTAAAATTCAAAGGTATTTATTATTTTTGTTTTCTGTTCCAGAGTTTCCAGTCCAGCATACATTGCTCAATGCCGAAGATTTGCAACACTATGACCACCTTTAATTTATTCCGAACTTCGATCAATACTTTTAGCTCCTTTTTGATATTAGTTTAACTTATATAAGTAAAAAAGGAATTTTTAAAATATTGTAATAGTCTTAAAGACTGTCTCATTCATTATTTTGAAAATTAAGATTCTTAATTTACGCATGATAGTTAATTTCATGTCATTTCATCTTAGACAAATAATTATTCACTGTCACATATTTTAGATACATAAAATAAATTGTACCAATAATAACCTAAATGCAATAGGAAATATAATTTGAAACTTTTCAATGTTTAATAATAAATTGTGAGTGTTGTACAAGTAGAATTGTTAAATCAAGGAAATCAAGACGCATCAAATAGCCACAAGTTGACGGAACAGACTCTTACATAAAGCTACACGGGATCACCTAGGAATAAGAACAATTATCTGTATGACAATAACAACTCTCTCTTTCATTGGGAAGTCTTTGAAGCGAATTTACTCACGTCTAAGTTTGATTGATATTCCTAGGTGACTAGACTGTCATTTGTCTAAAGCCGTGGTTAGCCACATGATTACTTGTGCTAGATATATTATCTATACATTAAGTAATAACTGAGGCACAAGCAATTTTCATTTTTTTTTGCTTCTCGGCTCTCGGGCCAATTTACGGGACATAAAAACTCAATTTTGGTGAAATTGCACCTTAGTGCAGTTAACAAGTACATAGTCTAAAAGAATGACATCTCCCCTTGTGAACAATAATCGTTAGGTATATATGTTAATATTCCTTAAGATGGGAAAGGTTCCTTTTTAAACCATTAATTTATTAGTCAAATGAATGCTAATAATTTTGAACCACTGTACCTTCATTTCTCTTCAGTAAATACCTGTGTATATAATTAAAAGGTATATGTATAAATACTATTCGCAGTATTAGGAACAAATAAAATGGCATCTAATTTGTTTTTACCTAATTTATTAAGACACTTATTTGAAAAATTGGTGTAACCTATTTATAAGTGCGTAGAAAAATTTAAATTACTAAATGTATTTTGTAAATAAAGCTCAAATAAGTAATATTTATGTAATGTAATATAATTTACTATTTTTGTAAATAAAAGAAGTGGGAATGTTTGTATTTGGTTTTATTTAGCGAAACATACCTAAAACATGATCTGACTCTTCCCGCCGCAGTGAAAATAATGTTATTGTATTAATTGTGAAAATATAGTGCTGAATATAAACATATTGATTAACTTGTGCACAATGGCTCCATTGAGAGGCTTAGTGCGGAAAAGCCTATTTAAACTAACTATAAACATATCAAGTAGAAAGAAGCCATAGCCTAAAAATAAAAAAAGGACCGAAGTGTAATACATTCACACAATTTTTAAAAGACGCTGGTCCTGGTTTATTAGAGTTTATGAATGCGGTACTATTTAAATTGTTTGGGTTCAATCCCACAGCAAGCAGACAAAACATATTTTCTTTAAAATTCATGATTAGAATTAACATCCAGGTTGTAAAAATGGACTCATTTTTTTATTCTCATTAAATGTTATTGTATTCCACAAAGTTGAAACATTCAAGATCATTATTACAGAAGTATTGGAAAGAACAAACTGTTTTCTTAATTGTAAGAGAGTGCTCGGTAACAAACGTCAGCCATATTAAAAACGTTCACCAAAATTGTAGAGCTAGGCGTTTTCTTCATTTGCACATATAAATAATAAAGATTTTTTTTTGTCATAACATTTCAAGTACATACAATACGATGGGCTCGAAGTTAAGTATAACTCGGACAGTTTGACCGATATTGGAGGTTAAGCCGCGCTCTCCGCGGTTGGTCTGTTGATGGGTGACCATTTGTAAACATACCGAGACACCTCCGTGCCTTGGAAATAACGTTAATACGTTCGGTTCGTAAGGCCTCGACTTTTATAAGTTGATCTTTGGCATTAGTTATGTCTTTACAATTCTGAATATTAGCTGAATACAGTAGGACTGCAAACCGACTCCAACATAGCTTGGGAAAAGGCTAGGCTGGAGTAGATTTATAGTACAGACGTAGGTGCCTTACATCATCAAAATGAGAACATTGTTGGCCATGCATTTATGATTTCTACTAGATGATGTCGGAATGTAAATTGAGAATGGAGTGCCCGAATCTTATTAATCTTATTCATATAGTTAGTAATCTTATTACGAAATATACCATATTAACCAGTAAAATGGTTTTTGGAGGCATAGTCAGGTGACCCATGGAGGCAGTCCAACAGAGAATGCGGTTGCGATCTCGATATTCCGGCTAAGGGCAGAGGTGGGACCAGGGTGTTTTTAGTCGGTGAAAGTCTGACATATCCCCACGCCGTGCCTTCGGCGACATTCGCTATTCACCCCGAATAAAAAAGTAAAAAAGAAGAAAAAAGTTTTATGTACACCGTAAGTCTGAAATATGACTCCAACTGTTATTGCCACTCGTAAAAAAAACATTTAGGTATGTATAATTATTTAGAACAATACGGTTAACTCACGCAAATTCTTGGGATCGCCCGACTAGGAGTCCCTAATCATGAGCTGACGCGGCGGCCGGCGGTTGTGTCGCAAGTCGAACGGGTGATCCCGAGCATAAGCGTGAGTAAACCGTTTTGTTCTAAATAATTATGAATACTCTTCACAAAAGTTATTATACAAATTTAGGTATGTATCTAGTTTCGTTATTTAATCATAATAACCTATCGACTATCACTTCCTGTCTTGGTCATATCTTATACTACAGTATATCGATCTGCTAATAAAAAGGAAGTGAGTAGTTGCATATTAATTACTTTAATAGTACTCCTAAAACCGGATGGTCGGTTTGATCTAATCTCAGTGTTTAGACCACGCGAACAGTAATGTCGTTCCGGGTTAACTATTAAAAAAATCTTTTGGTCTTGCATGCATAAACTGTGGGAAATTGTCACTATGTAATAGTGGCTTGATTGCAAGTGTGAGTTAAATACTTGTCTTACTTTGTCTGTATTCTCGTAAGGCCCTATCTAGATTTATGACACAAAAATTCACGGCCCAATATCTTAAAAAATTAGAAGAGAAATAATTAAGTAAAAAAGTGTTTAGATAACAAGCTTTTACCATAATTCATTAAATATTAAAAATACATTGGTTCTAAAATGTCAAATTTATCAACATTCTCAAAATTACTTATAACTTAAGTTTAATAACTTTTGAGAGATTTTAATTAGTTTATTTAAATTTAATTAAAATAATGTAAACATAATTTTAGGTAGATGGATCGTTATTTAATGATTGTAATAACTTTCTTGGACCGCAAATATTCTTTTACAATTAATTTTTGTTGCCTTAAATAAGGTCTTTGGGCCCTATGGGGGTATGAGAAGAGCCTAGGCCTTTACCCGGTAGTGGGACTAAAAAGCCGCAGATAGGCATATGGTTACGGTAATGAGGTTGGTAAGGAGTTGTATTTGGTAATAAACCGCCTTCAAAATCAAAAACAAGGTTCTAAATTCTTCGGCATATTTGTTTTTTTTTTTCTGTATGTAACTAATAAAAATTATAAAAAATCAATCCCCGATCACTTGAAGACGCCTGAACCAATTTGGAAAATTATTTTTTGTTTGATAGTATATACTTCTCTGGTTTTTCCATAGACATCAAGTCAGGATTTGATAATGGGAACTCAGGGAAACCGAGGCTATTGCACATATTACGTGTTTCAAGTTTTTCATTCTCTTTTAATTTTAAATGATTGTCACTTATATCACTTACCTACATAGAAGTTGCTTATATTAAACATTTATTCTTTTTTATGATTTTTCAATTGCCATTCAAAACTTAGATCTATCTCAAGGTTGAGTAAATTCCGAGTAAATTAATTTAAGTTTAAATTCGAACCTACAATCAAAAAGATAAGAAATTGTTAATTATACTACACTATAATATGTTCTGCATGATGTGGCTTTAATACTACTGGTGTTATTTAGACACAATTCGCAAACAACAGATAGCGCCGTACAACCAAACACACTGAACATTAGCTATTTGATGACACAAGGCGCTGCAGTCTTTAAAATAGAATAGAATATTCTTTATTGTACATGAGAGTTATAGCATTAAAATAATATATAACAGTGAAATGGCGGTCTTATCGCTAATAGTAATCTTCTTTAGGTAACCGGTGAGTAGTAAGTAGTATTAAGTCTTTAGCTGTGGATTTTTTTCTTTTTTTTTTGTATATATTTGTTAGCATTGTATGTTTTCTTTAGTTTGTATATTTGTTAGCACCAAATAAAGAGACTCTGATAAATCAGATAAAACCACTGTATTTAAGACAAGGTGTTTAAAACCGAATGATTTAAATATTCAAACGCATACGCACTTAAAACGCATATAGCAATCGTTTGCACGAAGCATACAGATAGAGTTAAATTTGCTTTGAAAAAATAAAATAAAAATTGGCTAAAAGTACCCAGGAAAAAATAAGTGAGGAACCTTAGTATAATGTGGAGTGATAACAACAAAAAATAAATACAAAAGCCTATTTGATTAACTGATTAACAGTACCTAGGCGGTCCCAACTTACCACACAAAAATTAATATTAAATTCAAAAGGCTGAGACCTGAATAGAATCTGGGACCGCGGTCCCGGTCCAAAATTCCTCTCGACCCAGTTAGAAGCGGTCTAACTTCACTATCCATCAAAATTTTCTGTCGCCAGCATTTTACTTTAGCCGCGATAACCGACATTCAAGCAGGCAGACCCGCAGGTATAAACATAAATATCTCTGCTTTAATTTATATCGCAATGATAGCGCATACTTTGTTGGCAAAAAAGACTAACAACAAGTAAAATACTTACCTTACACAACATACGGAAATAGCAATCAATGTTACTTTTATTTTTCTACAACATTCTAACAAAAAATACTGATATAATTCTTCATCTACATTCAGTAGGAACGGCGGACTGGTGATAAGGGAAGCGGAAACTCCGTAAGACAAAATAAAACGCCATAAGTTTACATAAGGCTGTGCATTTACCTTCCTGGTCGAGCTTCATTACGCTCACTTTCAGAATGATTGAGGGGCTAAACCAGTAATTAAGGTGTGAAGGTTGCTTACCCTATGATAGATTGGACGTCAATTTGTTGGGTACCTATAGTAGACGTGCCCAGAATTCCGATTGCAGCCAGCATTGTGATTTGTTGAAAATATAGGTCTGAATATGTCCTTAGGCTCAAAAAGTGAATTTCAAAAAGACATTCATTCAGTAGAGACAAAACAATCACTTAGGACCAATTACCGTTTTTCAATAAATGTTTCCAAAAAATACAGATTTAGGTAATCACTATCTATTATTATGTATTAGGGGCGTATTGTCTGTATATATGTGTTGTGTGTATGTATTAGGGAGCCCAGTGTGCATCGCTTCACTCAAAAAAAAATCTACAATGCGACCTATGGTTCAAATGATAAAAATCTCTGCCACCAGGGCCAATGATGCGGCACTAACGTAACTATATTCGTGGCAGTTTATATCAATTGGGACGGTTCTCGAGTTTTAGATTACATACACACTCATAAATTCTCTTTTATATTCTATAGATTTGGAGTTTTTCGCAGTCAATTACGAACGTCACGAAGTCACGACGAAAAGAATCCTCTTTTCAACGCAAAAATTAGATTGTCCCATTGATGCCTGTTTACAATGATTGCATTGTTTTTCTGATGGTCCTTAAAACTCTACAAAATATTTATTGTACATACTTAACTTACTAGCCTGTGTATCCATTTATTAAATGATCAGGGATTCGATGACAAATAAATTTCATAATTACTGTTCAGCTTTAGTGCAATATTACGAGTATAACGTCGGGCGAATAACGTATAGAAATTGCATTGCAAATGAGCCGCAATTAATTAGCCAGATAACTAAATTATCGCTCATTTTGAAATTATTCAGTCATCAAACATCAGATCAATCTTGTTAATAAATTATGTAATTCATAAAATTCGTAATGAAAATAAATAAATAATATTCTGAAATTTATTCTTGATATGTTCTTGTTGATTTTTGTGTTTTTATGAAACGGAATGTTTGTATATGTACACACATGTACATTTGTATCTTGCTGTTTCCGTATGTACCTATATTAGGGTTTGGCTTTATACAACAATGTCCATTGCATGCTTCTGATGTAACTTAAAAACTTACGGTAATGTGTATTAGGAAACGGTTACTGATAGCATTATTTCACAAAAAACTTGAGTTTATTTGTGAAATAATACTAGTTGTGTTTTCCTTGTTTCTATTTGTATATGAAATTTATTTATTAATTAGGATTTTTTTTTTTTTTTTTAATCTTTATTGTTTTATGTCGGCAGTGTCAACTAATGTGACGTACGATAGTGCAATAAAAGTAAGAACTAGTGTGAAAATACTCGCTGTCACCGGTCATCGGCGATTTCCAGTCGCGTGCGCAAGAGTCGCTGACTCGTGCCAATGAAAAACGACGCAGCACCGCCTGCGCTCGACTCTCTAATACATGTATGATATAATTTGTTAATACTTTGTTAATGAACTAAGATTAATTTGTTATTTTTTTACGCATTTAATTAAGCTTAACGTCACGTACGTATTATTTCAACTTTTTTATCATCCTAAAATGTTAAGCGACTACCTGTCTTGGATTTATTTGACACAAATTGCGACATTTTTATTTATTATAGTTTAGACACTGATATTAAGTTGATTGTAATTGTAACTAAATGTATCTAGGCACGAATAAAAAATGTCGGAGAGGACAATGGGGGATTTTGTTTTGGGCCGGGTTAATATAGTTATAAAAAAAGTAAGGACAGACACCACGTGATGGTTTTAGTACTCTGACCAGAAAAATATTACATTGCGCTAACAATAATCAGTTCGCCATATTCTTTTCCTCTACATTGCACCCTAATTATACATATAAGTTAACTATATCCCAAAAAGTTTTCAACCAAAATATATCTTTTAATAAGTTACAAATCTTAATTACTATAGGTATGTCACCCTAGTAAAAAAAAACTATTTAACGAGACGCTTCGAATGACACCTGTTTCAAGTCTGTCGGTGTTGGGGACATTTTTACTTTATTTTCATTTGTTTAAGATATTTAAAAACTACTGTCAAGGAACTGCAAGGAACTAACTAAAATATAAATATAGACAGCAATTTTTTTGTACTGTGTGTTGTTTGAGTGTCGCTAAAAGAGTATCAATTTTGCATTGGCATTCTATTAGAATTAAAATTCTTTCTAGAGTAACCCCCCAATCTTAACATAATTTTAATTTACTGTTATATCTTCAGACAATTAAGTAGCGCATTTAGGTGTACCCAGTCTAAGTCTGTTGTGTTAACTGCACAAGATGCCCAGTCTTAGTAGGTATATCGAGGTGGGGGTCGGTATAAAGTAGAGAGGTGACCTATTTCGTCTCCCACAACCGATAGACTGCAGTCCAGTGCTGTTGTTTTTGTTTACCTCCTTAAAAGCTTTTATTTCAAGTTAAAACTGTGATTTTATTGAAAACTTAAAGTGAATAGAACTGTAACAGTGCGTTTGGAGTGTTTTGTGATTGTCTGTGATTTTTATACAATGAAGGTAAGTTATGATCTTATATAAAAATATGGATTGAGCAGTTGTATTATAAGTTTTTTTAATTATTTTCTGAGATTTTTTTAGTCAAGGTAACATAGAAAAATAGAAACTGTAATTTATTTAGTAGTCTCAAACTATTCACTAGTGCCAGTTTTTTGTAATTTGCGTAATTACTTTTTATGGACAAAATTATAATTACGACATTAGTTTAAATTTATGTTTATGTGTAATTATGCTGTTGGTGTGCTAATATAAATAAATAAATATTGAAAACCGCGAGATCTTTAAGTTTTCTCGGGTATAAGCAAAAATAGGTAACAATAAATTATGTAAATGTGTTACAACGGGCTGCCCCACACTAATTATTATGTTAAACCTTCAATTATTTAGAAAGTTAAACCCTTAAAATAAGCTTTTACATAAAAAAACTTCTATTATAGGTGTCAATATCATAATTACCCTCCATTAAACATAGGTTTACAGACAAGAATCTGGTTAATGAGTAATCTGTCGATTATGAACGCAATGCATAAATAGCAGGAGAAATTGTATTAGCATAGAGCTCTTAGCTATCAGAGGATAGCGGGAACTACAAGTTTATCAAGGCCGGCTTGTGGCCTTGAGAGTACAGTCGCAGAAAAATGTGTGTATAGAAAATAAAATATAAACATAATGCTTTAATGTTATAAAAGCTCTAAAAACAACTTTTGAAAATGTGTTTTCAGAATTATGTTAGACTACCGGCCCCCAAATACATACATGTTATACATAAATTACACCCAGACACAGAACAAATGATCATGCTCATCACACAAAGATCTGTCCTGGTTGGGAATCGCACCCACGACCCTTTAAAGGGAGTTTAGCAATCAGGGTCACTAACTACTAGACCAACAGGCCAGTCTAAGACCTTTAGACCTCTTTACCTTTGCCATATTGTTACGGAGCATGTTTTCACATAGAAATTGCTTTGTGTATGAAGTTATTTAGCTATTCAAAAAGTTCTTGGTGTGCTTGAGGCAAACTACTGATTTTAATGACCTATAGTAAAGTGAACAATTAAATAATATTAACCTGTCCTTTTACTGGGAAAACTCATTAGCAGTCAACATCTTAAAAGCAAACCGATCTTAATGACAAATACACTATTCCTTTAACAAGATACTTATTCTATTAAACAAGATAATTCCAAGTAAAAATACTGGTTTACAATTTGATTTTTTAAGTAGGTAATAATTAATCAGAATTACTTGGAGAAGTTCAGAAATACATTTACATGTTGAATGCAGGGTGCGAGCCAGCTCTAACTGCATCCTAAGCATGATTGCAAAGAAGCTAGATTGTTTTACAAGGTTCACTGCTGTGCCATTTCACATGGAATGAAGCGGCAGTGAGCTAGGTAACGACTGGTATTTTATTTTATACTTGTATTATTACTAACATCTTTATTAAGTATTGCTAACAAAAATAAGTCATGGTTGCTTTAATAAATGAAATTCTATTCTATATATAAAATTTAGTACAACTGATTATACCACTATATACAACTAATAAATAGGAATAATTACTTATTCAGCTAAAATACACCAGGGTAGAAGTGGATCACTTTTTTATAGTTTTAAAAGACGAAGTGTTATCTGCAATGTTTATTTTTCACCTAACAGTTCAACACATGCGTAGTGCGTTTAGAAAGAACGCTATACACTGGACAAACCAGTCTAGATTTCACATCGAGGCGGTAATGACAGTCGTCAATAGTTCGCTGTGTCATCCGTGCATTCAGACTTATCCTTTCTTTAAGATTTAGTACATATTTGATGCTAATAAATTGTCAAAATAAAAAAAAAACAACACCTGCACTAGGCAATCGTGTCACCCTCTCGCGGGTGCTTCTAAAACATTTATTTAAATCTTTTATGTACAAACACGAAGAACACACGGACTTAAAAAAAAAACAAAATGTGCATCACAAAATTATTATTAGTCCCAGTCGGAGTTGGAATCTGCAGCACGGCGCGCAGTAGTATTTGGCATGGTAACCTATACCTTTCGGCTATCCGTATAGTCAAAAAAAATATTATCAAGTTACGCTACAAATCTATATAGGTAGTACATAGGTACATACGTTTATAACTCAAGAACGGGAGGACCGATTTTCATGATCTTTTTGATTCGTTGGAATTGTCTCAGTCCAGAATAGAATAGCAGAAAAACTGTCAACGCATGTTTTACGGGATCGGAAACTACTTAAGCGGTTAAAACCGCGGGGCACAGCTAGTAAATATATAAGGTTAAGTTAACCTTGAATCAATATTTAGGTAACTTCATAGTTTACAAAGTATGAACCGTATGGACGGTTATTTCCAAACGTTATGCCAATGACTTTACACTAATAACAAACATTAAAGTAAGGAAGCATGCATTGTATACAGCAACACTTGCAGTCGCGGTCCCCATTGTCTTTTGAATAGATATCACGTCGCAATCTATACTATTATTACTATTATTTTTTTTACCTGCCTGTAGATACAATAACGATATTATGTGCCTGTTATGATTAGTGGCAGTAAAATTCGAACTCACTCATGAATTAATTTATAAGTATATTTAGAGCCTGTGACTATAAATATAGATAACAGTGCAATTAAGATAGTAAACAATCCTTTTAAAAAGACATATTTTTAAATGGCTGCATTTCCCAATGCAGGTCAAATAGAAAAGCTACAAGCACTGATTACGCTCAATAGATAATCAAAATCAATATCGACTAAGTATTATTTAAAAATTTAATACCAACCATTTTCTATACCAACTATTTTCTTGCCTATAACAATCAAATAAGCACCATAATGAAATATAAATAATAAAGGAAATTGTAATGTATTAAAATTTCCTTAATCACCTAACAAACAAGTTTACATTTCTTCACCAACTAGTGCTTATGTACGTTTGTTAAACATAATATTTACTTGCTTGTAATTTTCTCTAGCGGATCTGTAGCAATTAGACTGAAGAACACCGTTAATGTTCTGCTTTATTTACTGCACATCACTGCACCCCACTGCAACTAGTACTTAAGTAATTGTTACTGTGTTAAACTGTAACACCATTTAAAATGATTACGTCGTTTGTAGGATTTTGTATGTTTAAATAAGGGGACACTTTAGCGAAATTTTAATGTAATTAAATTGCTCAATCTTTTATTTTGAGTATGTGCACTTGAGTGATTTCTTTTTCGGGAAAATGATAGCTTTAACACTTCATTTACGAGATAAGTGTATACGTATACACCATGAAACCGTCTATTTACGTTAATAAAAGCCTCAGAAGAAAACCTTAACTGCGGCTCTAACGTGCTAAAAGTTAAATCTCGTTGATTTGTGCCACAATACATCCAATTTCACTATTATCGAGAAAGCATCGCAACAAATTATGGGTCGGGAAAGTCACAACCCTGCATTATGTTTGGATAATTGTAGGAAACCGACACAGGCATAGGGTTTCCTCTTGGCCGTCGAAGTGATAGGTTTGTGATAGGTAGAGATAGTTGCAGTTTATGATAAAAGATTCTTTATATATCTAACTAGCTGAACCCCGCGGTTACACCCGCGTTCTTGCCGTTCCCGTGAGATAAAAAAGTATTGTTTTTACTGTTATTATTAAAACCTTCCGTGGGCTTTAAGGAACATACAAAAAATTTGCCGAATTGGCCATTCTAGAGTTAGAAGCTTAGCAACATTAATTTTTATTTATATAAAAGAATCCCGATTCTGTTAAATTCTCATATTAGTTGACCGATACGCAGAAAAGTGTTCTTTAAAAACACAGTGATGTTCGTCGAAAACTAGTTTGAAATTTCTAAGTTAGTTGTTATCTAGTGCCGTCCTTCCTTTTGCCTAGCTACTTATTTGTTGGTAAATGATAGCAATGGTTTAATTTTGATTTAGTGTGCGTACAAGGGAATCAGCGCCATTATTTTATTTAAGTATTTATTTATCACAAACACAGCTATTTATCAACAACTTAACTCATAGTCTATGCTTTTTACGAAAAAAACTTTATACGGTTTGTATCATCATTTATATAATGATACTAGAAACCTAGAATATTCAAGTAGGTACCTATATCATGCTGCCACATATACTTATATCAGACAAATAGCGTTTTGCCCGATTTGTACGAATAATAATGTAAAACAACCAGCTGTTTTAAAATCTATTTTTTGTTTATTTTCTTTTAGTAAATGCTATGATTTTCCACATTAGGTGGTATTAGAAAATAAAATAACTTGGGTATGGAGAATTTCAAGTTTATTTTTTGTTTTTTTAGAATTTCAAGATTTTTTTATTAAACTAGGCTTGTATTTTTTTTTATTTAGATTGTCTGTTAGAAACTTACAATGCTTTCTGAATTCTATAAGTTGGAAAATTGAAAAAATTTAAAAGGTATTGTTTAACTCAGAAATGATGTAATACTTAATTATTAAAAATTTATCGACTTTAGGAGGCGATCACCTGTTGCGTGATGTTACGCATGAGGACTGCTTCACGATAATATTCCTTTCAGAATGATGTATTATGTATTTTTTCCTAAACTGCAGACTTGTGCCGGATTCCTAATGTCATCGTAAGTTAGGCATCATTAAAGATGTAAATGATTTGATAAATTAATGTTAATCATGAGATATTTCAAAATCTTGACAATTAATTTATGTAATAGGTTCTGAGATTTACGCGGATGTTAGACATTGAAATAAACCTACGTTTTAGAATTCAAATAATTAATTAAAATATGAAGGTATGGTGGTAAGGTAAGGTGTGTCAAGACGAATACCACCTCAGTCTGCCCGTGACTATGACACCTGCAAAGGCGTTGAAACGTCGGGAACTAAAGTAAATAAAACGCGATAGAATCCGTTTTAAAAGTAGCTAAAGGTGTTATCTAATTATGTTCAATTTTCGAGGATTAGTTAAAATGAAAATTTTGTTGTACCTATAATATCACTAGCTGTTGCCAGAGGCATCTTTGGCGCGAACTATAAGAGAAAAATTGTACCCTGTATTATTATAGCTAAGAATCTTTCGGTTTCATGATAAAATATTAATATCCCTCGTTTTCGCTCGCATCCAACCGTGACAGTTTCACTCGAAACATTCGTACAGCCCGCGACATGTGCAATGTGCATGATTATGTACTTGGTACCTACTACTAGTACCAGTCTATCAAACAGCAGAGCAAAAAAGTTGTCAGTCGAAAATTTAAGTTAACCGATAGGTAAGTAGGTACCTATAACCCGACGCGTCGGGCCCTTGGCGTGGGTTGAAGTGCTTTTTTCCACCCTGACAAACTAAAAGGCTGGGAAAAAAACTTACTCACTCTAGGTACTCACCAAATATCAAATCCGATAAACTTAAAAATATAGTCTTGATAGTTTGATGTTTGACAGTTTACCACAATGAAAAGACAAAGATATACCTACCTAGGTCTACATTTAGGCAACAGGTAAACGAAGACTACTTAAATATGCCAAATGGTCAGATCAAAAATAGCTATCAACAGTCGTCGACCCGGTCTATGCTTACCTAGTATGTTTAAGAACCTGTTCCTGTATCCTGGAACATATGATCGAACAGTTCTTGAGAAAAATAGTAACACTATAAACGACATACAAACCCATGGTAATTCCTGACTACTGTCTTAAAAGTCACTCTTTTCCTTTTGTAAGCCCAAATTCTCTGCAGTAAAAATAAAGAATGCCGTGTGTAAGTAGCTATATTACATAGGTACTTACCTACCTTCATAATCTATCGCCTTGCCGTCATCTATCTATTTACACTAAAACATTCTTGTGCTGTTATAATATCAGTTCATAATATCCAATTACGATACCGAGCCTAAGTAAACTCTTACTGAGAACTATTTTCACGTCTTGGAAATAACCCGACCGGTCGCCGGACATCTTTCCCCGGTGCCATACATATACGGAATGTCGTCTTGTAACTGAGTAATTGCCTTTATTGATACCTATTCGTGTGTGGTTCTGTATTGTAGGTATAGCAGATAGGTACATTACTTTTGGCTATTAGGTGAAGGTGAAGCTAGAGAAAGCAACAAAGGTTTAATTGACATATTGCAATACCTACTGATTATCCCTTTACTAGGTAAATACGAAATATTTAATACGTACCTTAATATTTGAATCCATTCACCACATTTATAAACTTCAAGTTAATCTTGAAAAAAAATCAACCATTAAGTATAATAAATAAATTGTGAAAACAATCTCCACGAAAATCTATAAAACTATACTTAAAGACGTCGTTTAATCTAAACTCTATTCTTATTTCCAGGTCTACATAATCTACTTAGCGCTCTGCTCTCTAACACAAGCTGTGTACATCAGTCGCATGAGTTCAGTCAACAGAATTCGGGCTCCGACGCCGTTCAGGCCTGGCGTCAATATGCAGAGACCCTGGACACAAACCAGACTCGTCCAAGCTGCATCGCATAGAGCCCCGTATGTGCTTTATAGGAAACCGCCCCAGAGGTAAAGCAATAAGTGTTTTAATACATCCATCTGTAATTAGGTAGGTACTCTTGACTGGCGAATGCAAAAAAATAATTTCCTACTTCAATTATGGACAGGCACCCTATGTGTTGAAGTATGTGGCACTAATATGTTGATTATAGATACAATGAATAAAAAATCTAAATAGGACCAATAGCGCCTAAAGGAAATCACTCTCTCATACATCCATTAAACACTACTAAAGATAAACTAGTACTTTACCTTACCGATAATGTCATCAAATTCCAGGTTCGCAGTAAAGCATTATGCACCAACCCGCAACATGTTCGCAAATGGACCCTGGAAGACCACAGCTCGTCTGCCTCCTATGTCTGCAGTCACTCCAGAGTACGAGTTCGTGAGGGCAGCGTCATCAGCGCCAGTGGTGCACACAGACGGTGGTACAGGTTGACTAGCTATGTGCACAGCACGCATTTTTCCTTTTATGTAAGCAACAGATAGTCCGAGGTGATAAATGGACTTCTGTATTATGTAGAAGATGACTTTTGTAGAAGTCTCTAAAAATTATGTACTTCGTTCAATAAATTGATGCTTCACATTGATAGAAAATGCAATTTCTTCCAAATTTCATAACGATGACAAGATCTAAAAATCGAATGCAATTTCTTCAAATTTGTAATTCCTCTAAAAACAAATGCTTCATTTTATTGATAGATCGAGGGTCGTTTCTGGCCAGTCAGAGCAAAAATAACCCCGGACCTTTACTCTAGTTCACTTCATTTACTCTAAGTGCACCTACAGCTCAATGTAACATGTCATCGGAATAGTTTTAGTAACTGGTTAGTGTTTAGTTCCACACCCGATCCACGTTCTGTGTGGTAAAAGCTAACTCGTTTCTTCTAAGCTGTTAAATACCTATCAACTTTGCTTTCGTGCACTAAATGCACTAAAAATAATTGATCGTCCAAAGCAGTTTGCATCACAAGATAATATGGAACCCTGAAACCACATCATAATTTTTTTTTACCTTTTGGACGGTCCAAACGGCGAAAGCCCTTGTTAAGCATTAGGTACTCCGTCTATTATATCCATAACATTTTGTGATGTAACAAACGCTATGGACGAAAGCGATTCGGTTCAGGGATGTGTGACCGTCAGGTGCCATCCACACGATACCAGCACCTAACCTCAGCCTGTCCGAGAAGCCGATCGTGGTCATCGAAGCCTCCGACAGTCCTGTTTCAGAACAGGTAAGCAGTAAACAATACCTTACCAACTGATATGATCATTGTCGATAAGGTCATAATGTGTTCCATCAAAATTCTTACAATTACAGCCAAAACCATCGTATGAAGTGACAGAGATGTACCCCGAAAATGAATTTAGAGTTGCAAAAATCGAACCGCCTATAGGATTCTCAAAAGCTACAGTATGTATTTTTTTACAACCTTCACTTTCTTGGTAATTTTGTTGTGAATGAAACTGCAGTATTTAAATATTTTCAGTCCTTCACAACTCCAGAACTGCAAACATTAATAAGAAACGGAGCCGCCCTACAACTAGCGTCGGAGTACAACTTGCCAGCAGCTATGAACATCAGTCCACAAAGAGTTGTACCTCACCAGTTTCATGTACAGGTACATATTTGAATAAATAGTATTTAACAAGTCATTGATTGGAAATTTGTCAAGCTATATGACAAATATTCTGGAACAGCCATTTATTCAATTTATATATTTTAGTAATCACTGCTTCATTTTTCAACATTGCAGAGTTTCAGCTCTCTTCCTACACAACAGGATTTAATTAACACTGGAGCCGAAGGACTCTTTATACCTCCTCAAGCCTTATACCAATCCGATCCTATGTTCTTGCAAAAACTTCAAAGCCAACTAATTCAACGCTTCCCATCATTAGAATTCATTCCGTATGCAGCTGACGCGTCAAATCAAATCCATTTACAACCCCAAGCATCTCAAGTCCACGCTCAGGTGATTCATCCGCAAATGATACTTCTTGAAAATGAACAGCTGAATACGCCGTTATATCCAGGACCTAATGAACAAAAAACTATAGTGCAAAGGGAGACACAGGAAAAAGCTGTAGTTACTTTAGTTCCACAAGCATTTACTGTTGCAACTGAAAACAAAACTACAACAGAAAAACAATTAGAGGTAACACCACAACCTCAACCTCAAAATATAACAGTTGAATTAGTATCATCGGAATCGCAGCCAGTGACAACAACGGTCAAGTATGTACTGGATACTAAGAAGGAAGAACAAACCACAACTCCCATATATTACGCGCAGATTGGGCAAAGTGTCGGAAATGCAATAGCTAGCGGTTTTTATTCTGCTATCAATGACGTCAGAGCGGCAGCAGCTTTAGCCCAAGTGGAAAAAGCACCAGTTCACAAACAACCCGAAAATGTGACCACAACCACCATTAGCACAGATTTGAAAACTGCGTACTTCGTCCAAAGCGAAGAAAAGGCTGAGAATCAAACGGCAACTGAATTGAAACCACTTTTAGGAGCACCTTTTACCAAATCAACTGATTCAGTCAACGTAGCATATACTTTAGTGAGAACAGATGATAAAGAACCTAAGATGACTCAAGAAGGCGCCGTATACGCGGGACAAATCGTAGAAGCTTCTATCAGCGAAGATCAGGACTTCAATAAACAACAAGCAAATTTAATGTCCCGAAGAGCACCCATAAGATTGTATGCTGTATCTGAAAATAAAAACAGTGTCAATTCAGCAAATACATTGCCGCAAGTAACTGTAGTGAAGGCAAAAATTCCACCAAAAAGCAAATTGACGTTTGATGATAAAACTGGAGAACCAATTTTAAGGATATATGCCAGTTATGTTGATAGTCCCGCACAGGTAAAAAATAATTAAAATTACTCTCAACACTCGAATTAAAGTAATAACCTATGCTAATAAAATCTATAAAAAGTTTGACCAATACATATCTACATTGATACACAAATAGGGCTATTTAGAGCAACACAGTCGTAGGTAGAGGCTTTCAATCGATGTTACGAAAATGTTTTATCCTAATTCTAAATAAGATTCTATTTATTTCTAGAAAGAAGCAGTTGTATCAAAACTGACTGCTCTAAAGCAAGTAAAAGCTGCAGTTAAGAGAGACAGCGTGGACAATTGGAAATCAGCGACAGTAAAGAGCGTTGAAAAAAGCCAAGGCTCTGACGCGAATCAAGTCACACAGTTCGGACTTAAGCTAAGAGAGAGAAATGATGAATTATATCTACCAGCATTTGATGACTATGATAGTGATGAGTGATGAACTTTGTTAGAGTAAGTTAATATTATTTTAGTGTTAATGTAAAATTTGGTGCTAAACTGGCAATACTTGCATAAGTATACCTATTATTCTTGTGTTTACAGACTGCTAAATTATAGTGGTCAACTTGTCTATTATATAAGACATGAGGAGCCGCGGTACAAGGATATCTTGCTTATTATAAAATGCAGTAGGCTGGCAAAGCAAAATTCCAGTTCTTTGATAACCCGCATGTGGGAGTTTCTTTTTTATTGATATCAGACTTTTCTTATTATGAGTTACGTATGGTGTTTTGTGTTTAATGATAATGCAGGCAAGAGCTAGTAATAACTATACTGGTTATATTTATTGTTAGCTATTGTCGTCTTCCTTTAAATATTAAATGTCGTACTACATCGATACTGAAAAGCGTTTTAAATGATTTACATTATAACATGATAGTGTCGACATTTATGTTAATTTAATCACTAAAAGTCAATATTAAGGTATATCACCGGAACGGAAGCAGATAATATTAAAATGATCTACTACAAATAATAATCCCATATTCTTTAAGAAACTATCTTTAAAATCACCGCTATATATAATAGTGCCATAAGCATACGGTGTTGCGTTGATTCAATTCGGGGCAAAAATAAATTGAAGACTATAATAAAATTGACAAATAAGTTAATACAGTTTAAAGAAAATTGCTTTTCAGAATCGATGTCATTTATAACTGTAAAAAAAAATCTAAGTAGGTAACTTAAGTAATTTACAATATTGCTCAATTATGTAAATATTATTCTGTATAGTTACAACCTTTGTAAACTTAACACAAATTACTTAAGACTTGAAAAAAATATTAATACTAAAAAAATTGTGAACTTTTTTGAGTGGTCACATTTTTCTATAAACTTTTAGTAATACAATAGATATAACAAGTGACTTAGAATGCGCATTTAGAATAATTGTTATTTATTTATATAAATGCCAAATTGTTATTAAAATAAAAGCAACATAACTTTACATTCATTTATTTTAATTTTTATAATTAGGTTAATTTACAAAATTCCAACTTCATTGTACATTTTATTTATTTTGGTTTATTGACGTTCGTGTCAATTTTGATCCTCAACCTCCTAAATATAATGCATAAAAAATTTACTTAGTTGCTCATGTGATACAGATTTCTAATGGTAGGTAGTGCTATAGCACTACAATTTTATGTATCAAAGAGGATAAATAATTATTTAGCATGGAGAACTCAAGTACCTAATAAATATACATTAAAACGTCTTTTTGCTGGCAATACTAAATCAAAGGCATCATTTTAATGTTGTATTTATTTTTTAATTCTAAAATAATAGGTAGGTAGCATACCAGGTAATATGCACTAACAATAATTTTAAAATAGAAATATGATAATGCCTGATGCCAGTAAATCGACCGAATTCATCAACACAATTTATTGCCAATTCTAATTGCTTAGTTAGTGTTCTATATAAGAATATCAAAGATAGTAACTATATCTAAACATAGTTTACTTATACAACAAAACAAACAAAATTCTTGCAAAATTAACTCCATTACAAATAGCTTACAAAAATTAAATTTGATGTCGCCTTGTATCATTTGAGACATGTACCTACTTTTATTAACTAATGTCACGAATTTGTTAAAACTAAATAAATTTAAACAAATTTTGTTAATTCTTTATAGGCACTATATGGAGTTACCAAACTTTTTGTTTTACTTTGGTCTATCATTATACTACATGGGACAACATGCTAAAGCCAGTAGGTATAGTTCTACAATAGGGTAAATGACTGGTTATAAAAAGACATTCTATTTAGCCCGTTAGTTAATAAAAAAATATTAGACACGTATTTTTTATTTTTCAAAATAATAAACTAAATAGATTTAGATTGACGCGAATGACGTCACGCTTTGCCACAACATCATGGCGTCATGCGACATTTCAACTCAATGTGTTGCCTTAAGTTTTGGGTTTAGTAAAAAAGAAAAAAAATACGTGTCTAATATTTTTACTCTATTATCTGACAGAAAAGGTAGTAATCTCCCCCATTATCATTAAATAACGTTTGTGGTCACACTGCAGGCCACTTTTGTGCGCTTTTCAGTACCGTTTTAATTCTACGCTCGACCTTCGACATCTTTATAAATATTGTGATATTTTCTAACAAACCCAGGCCAATTTCTCCTAACCAAATAAACATACTCCAACGCGAGAATAATCTTGTCGAAATGACATTTGTGCGAAAATCAAATCCAAAAACCACACATATTACTTAAACTATCTAAACAGATCATGTTCGTTGTATATATAAGTAGGTACTGCGTATTTAAATATTTAAGTAATATTAATAGTATTGTAGTGACTACAAGATTTTTATTTTCGCACAAGTTTTTTAGTTTATAAACCTATTGTAATCATGTCTTAAAAACTTAATATGCATACAGAAAATTATATATTTCCATTCATTGCGTAAATTTTGAATATATTGATATTTTTAATAAGGTGGTTACCATATTGCACTTTACACACTACTTGTAGATATTTATCTGTTGAATTAAACAGTAACTATTATACTATCTCTACCTGTATAAATGTAAGAAATCAGTTATCAATATTTAAACTAGGGAACTATTTTTGCTGTAAATTGTTTATTTGTTAACCTACATTACCAACAAACGAAAGCTCTACCTAGCCAATCTCTATATTACAGGAAAAAATACCAATTTGTAAAAACTTATGTCTCACAGTCTTTATTTGAAAAAAAAAAAAAAAAAAAACAATCCAAGTTCATTATCAAAATTTTAAATGTATATTTTTTTGGACATGCCTTAGAGGCATAATTTTTTAGCCTACAATATTATAACAATATCACCTTAGTGTAGAAACAGATGGGGAGAAGACACTAAGATTGTTTTTGTGTGAGCTTCTCCAATTGGTCCATAAACCAGGGACGGCCCGTCCCACGCTTGGTGAGTATGTCGCACCCAGTCTCAGTAACTAGCAGTGTTTGTTCAAACTGAAAAAATAATATGTGGAGCTATAGTTCAAATTAGAAATTATTCAAAATATTATGTATGAACTCTGTAATTACAGTACACTCTGTACAAACAATTCTCATCTATAGAAAGTTTAACATGTTGCATTATTTTAAGAAATAAGTAATTAGAAGGAAATTATTATGTGAATCCATAGTTAATTCTTTATTGAACATGTAATGCATAAAACAGTAAGAAAATAATCAATTTTATGTACATAGGCGAGCTTAACTCAAAATTGATTTCTCTAACAGCAAACCTTTGAGTGGTAGAGTGATTAAAATATAATAATAATAATAACATCTTGGGACAGCTCACACACGACCATCTGATCCCACACTAGGCAGAGCCTGTATTATGGCAACCAGACAACTTATAAACATACTTATATATTTCTAAATACATAAATATTATAGATAAATTACACCCAGACACAGAAAAAATTATTGTGCTCATCACAAAAAGATGTCGTGAGTGGGAATTGAACCCACAGCCTCTAGTTTAGCAGTCAGGGTCACTAACCGCTAGACCAACAGGCCCTTCAGAATAATGAGGTTTGGTAGAAGTGTTTCTATGTTTCCAGTATTCAATTTATAAAGGGTTTCATTAACTGATCACCTAATCAACATTGCAATATGATAATGTAGTTAAACCTACCACTAAAAAACCTTTTAATGACTACCACTCAACCCCATGTTATAAATTGTAACTTTTTATTTAAAAACATACCTGAGCAGAGCGTGAACCATCAGCAGTAACTGCAGTCCAGTGGTCAGGCCATTGTTCATCGCGCCAACCACCTTCATTGATCATTGGTTCAATAGTAAAGCAGTGTCCAGGCTTCATGACTCCAATAGCTTTATTTTCTGAAAAATTAATTTTATACTGTTAAGTTAACAAACAATATATATGCTTTTTAAATATTCCACAAATCTTAGAGATTGAAATTAAACATGCTCTAAACAGATTCTATTGTGGTTTATTTAGATTTTAGTTCCTGACATTTTTATGCCTTTGCAGGTGTCATGGTCATGGGCAGACTGAGGAGGTATTTGTCTTGACAGTAGATCTTTTTACCTTCACATTATAATGAATTATTTCTATTCCTACCTATGCAATATAAGCTCACAGTGTCTTTAGGTCTAGCAGCGCTGCTCGAGCACACAGTAGACATTCTTTAAATTTAAATTATTTAGTGGAGGAATTCAATAAAAATATACCAAAGCTCATGAACTTATTTGCTACAAAAATGAGTTAAAAATGGACATGTCTTATTAAATACTTACTAGCATAATGTGGTACATTTGGTGTAGTATGAAACAGTCTGTGTATTCCATGTCCACAGTAAGACCGCACAACACTGACACCATTAGCCTGCGCATGTTTTTGAATAACATTGCCAATTTCCCTATATTTCTCGCCCGGCTTCACAATCTCAATGGCCTTTTCTAAACATTCATATGTAACTTGAACAAGCTTTCTGGTGCTCTCTGGTACATTGCCAACAAAGAAGGTTTCATTTAGATCACCATGGAAACCACGATGGTATACTGTTACATCTACATTGCAGATGTCACCATCCTGTAATAACAATTTTTGTATCTGATAAATTTGCACTTTTGTGATTAATAACAAGTACACAACATTATATCATTATCAATATTATTTTTATTTATAGATTGTCTCTTAAGTATTAGTACCATGTTGTAAAGTAAGAATACAATTAACAATATAAAAAAATAACAAATTAAACAAAACTATTTATCTACTACATAAAAGATAAACAAACCTCCAAAGGACGCAAATCAGGTATTCCGTGACAGATAACCTCATTAACAGATGTGCAACAACTGTTTGGAAAGTTATGATAGTTGAGCGGGCTGGGGTAGCATTCTCTCTCAATGCAGGCCTCATGCACTATACGATCTATTTCATCTGTTGTCACACCAACATCGCAAACTCTGAAATATGTTTACAGGTAATTTAATTAAATTAAATATTACTCAAAAGACTATGTTTCAGATCCAATTTACAAATTATAGCCTTAACTAGTATAGAACAATTTGGTTTGCCTATCATTACTATGGATGTACAATATTTGGACAATAATTGGCATGTAAATCTTATCACGAGAATGTAAACAAGGTCACACAATCACAATATAATAAGAAAATGATTGCATATTTTATAAAATGCTAACCTTAAATATATTGTATGATAGTTCTAAGATGAGAAACTGAAAGCTGAAGGGTAAGTGTAAAAGGTTTATAACGTAAACAAGCCAATGTTACGTACCTGGCAGCCTCGTCCAACACCTCTCTTCCGAGACGACTTGCGACTCGCATGCTTTCAATCTCCTCATCATCGAGGACTTTGATTTGCCCGGAACCTTTAGCCGCGTTCTCGGACGCGGGGAATCCCGTCGGATGGTCAGCATAGTCTGGACGGCCAATATGCGGCGGCACCGTACGTCTCGGCCCCGCCGGGAACGGCCTCAGCTTCCCAGTGAAATTAAACGATGGCCATGGGTTATACTCCACACCGGATCCATCTGTGCTTTCACCCTCTAAAACAAAATTCACATTATCATAGTTCCGAGTAAGTAACGGTAACCTAACACCGCAACATAACCTACAAGTCACTTACTAGCCAAAGAGTGAATAATTTTATGAGCCTTCCAAGATTTCTTGAAGCAGTCCTGATTACAGAAAAACGAGCCCTGTATACCAAGTTTAATACACGTCGGACATTGTAATTGTGCAACAGATTTGCAGCCGGGTGTTTCACACATTCCAAGAGCCGCCATTTTTTTAACTTCTGTCATCGTCATGCTAAGAATAATGACAGTAGTTAAAATGTTACCAACCTAATATTCTACGTTTGAAAATGTCACAATCCATCATTGATGCGTTCATAATAATCACAATTAAAACTCCCATTAAAAACAGTATTTTTCTTTCAATATTAATGTTCATTAATAGACGTGTCTTAGATACAGTAATAATAATTCGTATTTTATTACATTAATAGTTTTGTTTTCATGATCATACTAATACGTGCAACATATTCCATTACCATTACTTTCTGGTTCACATAAAGGTAAGATAATCTCAGTAACGGGTAACTCCACGTCAACCATGATTCTGCTTCTTTAAGGTTCTGTAAAACGGAGCTGCTGTTACATTAATATAAACTTATGTTTCAAACCATTTGACAAAGTGTAGCGTCTGAGTACTTACTGAATGCTGTTCGGAGACTATTTAACCATCCGTCCGGCAGGTCCCAAGAACGAATGAAAGCGTTTCTGGATTGAATATAAACTAAATTACACACAGATACTAAGTCACTATCGAATCCGTCCATTGCACAAGTACACAAACCGTAAAAATTTCACTCACAACTAATTAACAGTGGAACGTCCTTCAAACTTTTGTAGTTAAGTAATATCTCCGTAATATACTGAAATTTAGATGCGTCACCGTTTATAAAACCATAGCTTAGGTATTATTTCTGTTAACAAATTGTGGTATTTAATTTACCAGTCGATACGTAGGTATTGCGGATTGACGTTTATTTGGTTTTAAAAACGTGTTCTATTTTTAAAGTGCTTATTTTCCTCTAGCGTTGTCCAGCGTCCAGCGTATTCCAGTCGAACTATTGCAACTTTTTATTAGCGTTCTGTCCTTGATTGAAAGTGTTCGCCGGAACAGTATTTATTTCATATAAAAGCATCTTACATCGTTTAAATATGGAGAGCAAAGTATTTAGATACGCACAATTCTTTTTATTGAGTATTGTGTAGGTATTTTAAATCGATAGGTATTAAAGGTACTGCCTACTAACATGACTCAAGCTTTAAAAGCAATTTTATTTGTCTACGAGTCGTGATACCCTAGTGTTTACGGACAAATGTACTAGGGGCTCAGGTTGAAACCCCGCATTTTATTAAACTTAGTATTTTTTCCTTCAAGTAGGTAAAAAGAGAGAGAGAACCTAGGCAATATTAGCGTTATTAGTCAGTCAAGCCCGCCGCTTCACCACTAAACCCGAAAAATAGCAGTAGGTAGAGTAAGCATAGGCCATGATTAAATCTTAGTCTATTAACAATAGAAGTCTACTTAGAACAGATAGATATCCTAAATATCAACCTTTTTATGAGAGTTTATTAAATGATTAATTTGCATTATAATATTTCGTACCTAGCTAAGGAAAGGTACATAGATAATTCACTTTACATTGAAATAAAGTTTTTTTTTTTACGATGTTTTGAAAATGTTTATTGTGCCTGAGTTAATTATATTATGTTCTCATTTCCTAGTACTACATAATTAATGTCCTTTAAATAAAAATAAACTTAAATAAATGTGACTTTTCTGAAACCAGTGCAGGCAAGGATCTAACGCGATACAACCTTACCTCGTGCCAAAGGACAGCGTTGGTTATGCAGAGCTGACCACCAGTTTCCAGTGGCTGAGCAGCGGAACAATAAGCGGGGTAGGTGACATCTAGATTAATTGATTGCAGACATATTAGTAAGAAAAAAACCTACTTGGTTATTAAAAGTAGGATCAATGCTTGGATTCGTGTAAAGTTTCAATAGTTTCAAATAACACCCTTGGAAGTCGGTTAAAAATACAAATAACAAATTGATACTTAAAAGTTTCGGGAACCTACATAATAAAGTTTCGTGATATCGTTTGTTGTCGAACTTCTCCGAAACGTCTTTACCGATTTTTATGTTTTTTTTGGTGTATAATACAGTTTTTTAGGTAGGTGCGAGAATAGGTCGTAGGCTATTTTTAACACCCCTAGGTGATAAGGGTTGTGGGAATCAGCTTGTAGGTATATTATAACTTTAGTGGATACATCATTATTTAGACCCACCGTCTTGACAATTTTGGTTGCTATTTTGTCATGAGTGTGGTTGTAATTTTCAAACCTCGTACAATATTTAGAATATCAAGAGGTAGGTACTTATGGGCGGTTCATGAACATAGTATATTTTGCAGGTAAAATACTTAGTTCAGTTTTGTTGGCCGCATTTGATACTGAAATTACCTTTGTTATATTAATTAAACACATGGATTTTACTGATATCCGCAGCCGTAATGAGCAACGTGTAGATTTTGCTCATTACAGGTGACGCTTTCAGTCTGTTCTAGTACTTAAAGGTTAGAGTGTGAATAGATACAAAGTTACCAATAGGTTTGTCATTTTTGTACATTTAAATAATACTTATGTATATTTAAATAATATTTTTATATGTTTTTATTATAATTATTACTTTTTTTTATTCATTTTGGTAGGTGAAGAATCTTATAAACTGCAGTGAGATGGTTACAAGCTGATTTTTGACATTCAAATCATAACTATTTTTAATATTTAAAAATTCAACCTATTGACTCTTTTGTTAGGTATTTTGTAAAAATCTCTACTGCTATTATTTCTAAAAGGCTGTGTAAGACAAGACAGTAGGTACTAATTTTCAAATCGCCCTTGAGTTTTCTGTCGGGTTGTTGTCGGCCAAGTTTAATTATACACTGGAATTACACATAAAGCCGATTACTTAATTGTTAGAAGGCGAGGCAAATGAACCCAAATTAATTTAATTTTCACAGAAAACGTCGATGAAATTAAGTCGCTAGAAATGGGTGAGGTTTAAAATTTATTACACTCATTTTGGGTTTAGATGCTATTTTAGAATGGGTTTGGGAGGCCTTGGTTTCGAACGATATTTTTAATGCAATTTTTAATAAAAAAATGATTTATAAAGAGTTGCGCGCAACGGTTTCGTTTCACCTTCCTTTCACCACGACAAAGACAGCATGAGACTTAACACTGTTTGACGTTTATTTCAGTATTCGGCCATTAGGTACGTATGTATTGATTAAACCCTAATTGTTAACTTGTCTTTTTCGACATAGGTTTTCGACCTAGTTACAAAAAAGGTTTGAAATATCTAGTCTAATACCTACATATCTACTGGCTATTACACCTACGCGTATCAAATTCCGCCGACCACGCCGCTATATTTACACATCGCTCGCAGTAAAGTATGATCTGTCAAAACATCATTCGAAATACATCATGTTCTAAATTTATACAGCTTGAATTATTTTAATGTTAGTACAGAAGTAGGTAAACACTATTATCCATACAAATCGCGGAGATTACAATACAAATGTACTTAGGTATAATCTGGAGGGATTAACAATATTTATCGTCCGCTTTCTTTTGTTAATCCTTGGACATTTTCGGGGGGTATAAAAGGATTCTAGTGCGTTGCCCGTTTGAGTACGTTAATTGTAGAGATTAACTTAAATGCAGCAGTTGGTGGCCGAAGCGAGGTTTTATTGGTGCCCTTAGAAGCTAAAAAAATATATTACACTTTATAAATATGCGGCTCTCGGCCCAGGAATTGTTTTAAATTGTTGAATATCTTTTTAGGTAAGCTGTATAGTAATGTCTTATCATTTGTTAAACTTATGAATTATCTACCAATTTCGAAATGAATTATAATAGCGGCGCTCTCAGCTGCTGGTCCGTGGATGGGACCATTTGTTAACATACCGAGACCGCTCCGTGCCTCGGAAAGCACGCACCGTTAGTCCCAATCGCCAATAAAAATCATAACAAAACGTGTAACTGCACTACGAGTGTCAATATCTTATTACGCCACTCGCTAATTGTTTAGAATGTAAAGATACATCACTTCAGAGGTCTGATTTTCGAATTTTTGGTATTTAATAATTAATGCTAAAAATTATATATCAATTATTTAATTAACTTATTTTGTGTGTAAAGTCACTCTATACCAGATGGTTATGACCTTTCTGTAACACCCTGTATAATAAGCAATATAGTATTTAGCAGTCTTTAAATATTATATAAATATCTAAAGAATGTTTATTATCATAATTCTCATCATTGCGAGGAAAGAACGCGCAATTTTTACTGGAATCCCGCTTGCTATCAAGCCCGTCCTAAGAATTATTAGATTAAGATGGAATGCTCAACAAAATAAAGTACGTTGCTAAATAATTTATTTTCCATTCTTCGGACTTTTTACGCTGTATTTTTAATTGACATAAAAGCGTGGGATTTTCTTTTTTATTGCAAAAAGAAGGTTTTAAGCTTTTCTTAATGAAAAGCAAGCTACGCTTTTCAACTTATGGTATGAATATTTCATTCCTTTTTGTTGCTTTGATACTCAGAAGGTGTTGTAAAAGAATTTAACATTCATAGAAATATAATCTAAGTGATTTTGTCACGATAAATAGGTTCTTCATAAAATTCTGATTAGTCTAATAAAAAAAAAACGAAAAGAATGCTACGCAATGTGTGGACTTCGCCTTAACTTCCGATGTCATTAAGAGTGTGAAAAAAGCATTACCAAATGAACATCTTGAAACACTTTTATCCAACATGACGGTAACTAAACCAATAATAATATAATAATAATTATATCTTGGGACAACTCACACAAGGCCATCTGATCCCAAAAGAACCAGAGCCCGTATTATGGCAACTAGACAACTGATAGATATACTTATATGTTTATTGTATATCAATGAATATATAAGTACACGTATACGTATTATTCGATAAAATACACCCATGCAAAGAACAAATAATCATGCTTATTACACAAATATTTGTCCTGGGTTGAAATCGACCTCTAACCAAAGGACCAACAAGCCCGTCAATGAAATTATGATTATATTTTTAAATCCTCAGTCCCTCTTACCTCAAACAAACACCAACAATACGAACGCGTTTCATCTTTCGATTACACACATTATATTTCTATTACGCGCAAAATATTTCCGTATCAAAAACGGTGCTGATATAAAAGTTTGAATAGGCCTTGAGGTGATAAAAATATATATTTTCTCACCTCCGTGATGACAAGCGCCTGAATGGGTAACGAATAAAGGTTCTTTTTTGAAGGCGCCATGAAACTGCTGTTTATTTATTCAACCTTAATATTTTGTGTGCTGATTGCGATGATAAGTAAAATGTCCGGGGAAATTGAAAGATTTTTTTTTTGTATTTTTATAAGAATTGATTTTGTTGGTGTGTTTGGCTCAAGTTTGTTGTTGTGAGTAGAAGAACAGTGCTGTATATCTGTTAAAAAATTAAATTGTAATGTTTTTCCTTTCCACTTTTCATAGAACCTTAGAACTTAAAAAAGGGATGATGCATTTTCATCCCATTTTTAAGTTCTAAGGTTAGTAAGTAAGGCTTCAGTGGTTTTACCAAGAGTTTGGCACTCGGGTTTTTTTCAGTGTAGCCCTTGATGATTGCTATCGGACAAATAAATTATAGGCAGCCAAGTAAAAGTAAACGTCCAATTTTGCCCAACTCTCATATTATTAAATTATCTTTTCATAATTTAACATTATCATGTCATAATAAATTTTAATTACATTTAAAATAAATTAAAACAGTAATCTTGTTATTATTTTTTTAAATACATTTCAATATAATACTTGATTTTTGTTGATAAGTAGTTGGTGTCACATTATTATGAAGACATCGGTATATATTAATTACTAATCAGTACTCAAATTGTTACTATTATTAGACAAATCAAACCTTCTTATACCAGTAAAGGAGACCATTTTATATCTGCGATATCAAGTCGTGGCTTCACGCACTCATTTGTCCGTCTGGCCGCAGTTCGCTTTTCGTCGAAACGTTCAGACGTAACGAGGCTTTGTCTTATGTAGCGGTATAAATAACTATTCTATTTCAAAGTTTCAATGCTCTTTGTTCATTTCATAATCACATTTATAAGATAAATTATGTGATGCGGAAATCTCAAGATCTTTTTAAGCACAAAGTGAATTCCGAGACCGCTTTATTAATTTTTGTTACGCATCTTGACTAGGGACTCGTTTGAACGCAACCTCATTTCTTCAAATCGCGTTATGAAGTGGTTTATCACTCATTAGAGTCGCCTAACCTTTACTGTTCAACTTCAAAGTATTTATTTCACATAAACCGTTTACGAGCACTTATAAAAGGTCAAGAGTTGAGTCGGTTCCAGATTTAATTCTAATAGAAGAAAAGGTTTCATTGTTACCTTATTAAAGTACAATACAGAATTAATGAATTAGTAAATTGAGTTGTAAGTCTTTTATCTAAAATTACATTGTTTCTTAACCTGATTGTTTTAGAACAACGTGAAAATAATCTCTTAAATACACTTATAAGTTCTAGTTCCAATTATTTTTAATGAGAAAACAATAATCATGCCTACATGCCTCTACGTACGTGAAACTTGCGATTAAAAGGTGTTTAGTAAGCGCTACCCTCGTAGCGGTTTTGTAGCGGTGTCGTAGCGCGTAGCGGGGCGGGTGGCTTTCAGTCGGAGCGCGTCACCGGGCCGGACCGCTCCTGTCCGCCGCCCGCCCAACTCGCGATCTAAGTTGTACGTGTTTTGTGGTGATTGAAAAGGTAAGTAATTTACTTTTGATTTATTTCTTTTGTGTTCAACCATTATTTTGAAATGTATTAAATAATTTTAATACCAAATTTAACTAAAACACCTAATCATTGTAAATTGTTTATTTGTGCATTCTAGTTTAATAATTTTTTGTTGTTTTATAAAATAATACATATTATATATAATATGCTATCATTTTCTGCAGAAATCATAAAAATATCTTGGTTCTGGATTAGACTGGATTATACATAAGACTAAAACACGATTAAAAATTTTGAACATTTCACGAAACATTTCGGGACAAGTTTTCTCTAGTAACCACGTAACCAAAACTTTATGGAACATTAAAAAATGCATCTTTTATATTATTATTTGTTTCTTTCATGCATAGCAAAGCTCTCATTTAACATTTATGTATGGAAATTTGCTAGGATACAGACCTTACCATTATGACATTCCATACTATCACTATGTATTTTTCTTGTTTGAAATAACCTTTTTGATCCACGATATAATATAGTTCAGGTGCCAGTAGGTAGATAACCTACATATTTAGCCTTATTTATTTTGGTCATTAACAGCTCTCGTGTTTGGTTGCTGTTAATTGGGAAGGTTGTTACAACGATAGTAGCGAGATTGAAGACTTAGAGACTTAGATATTCGTTGTAGATTTCAGATTTTTTTTTTAGAACAATGTTCAGATTTTAAATATTTGTATACCCCACATTCGTGTAGATCGTTGCCCCATATCTAAAAATTTTCGTCTTAAATATTTCTGAGAAATCACGGCAGTGTAAATGTGGCTACTGGTAGCCGGACTAAAAAAAAATATGTCGGAATGCAGATAAAGTATGAGGCAAAAGCTCGCCGCGGCATCTGCGGTCATTCACGACTGCCACAAGCCGCTCACATATGAATATGCTACTAAGTCACAATGTTTCAAAACGAATTTTTTGGTAGCAACCATTTTAACTGCTACAAATATAGGGATTGCCTTTTGGCATTAATTTCGCATATTAGCCTTATAGCCTTATAGCGCATGAAGTATTAAATCACGAAATATATATTATTTCGTAAAAAATCCTCGCGAAATCTTGAAATATGCTCTATATTTATTTATTTACTTAATACTTCATGCACAGTGTACATAGGCGGACTTAATGGCAGAAGGCATTCTTTACTAGTCAACCTTTAGGTAATGCAGAAACAAACGTGTTAGATGCACTGAAAATTATGATGAAATTATTTTTTTTATATAACAACCAATTTCCACATGTATGATGGAGCATCATTTAATATAATGTGTAGTCGAAAGATTAAAAGGCGTTCGTGTTGTTGCTATTTATTTAAGGTAAGACGGTATGAGGAATGAAATCCATTTATATTAATAAAAATTAATTGCCACATGTATTTTTTTTTTATCTTTTTTTATTTACAAACATTGATTAAAGAAATAAATGAACATTCGACTCCTAAACTAAGTAAAATTGTATGGCGGAGCATCACTTAAGAACGGCTCAAACGATTTGGCTGTTTGTTTTGTTTGTGATTGTCAGGAGAAGGTATAACCGAAAATTTATGTATTGTCCACGGGATATGTAAAAAAAAAGGTGAGATCGCATATTTGTATAGACTACCGGGTCAGCTAGTAAATAGTATAAAAATTATATCATTTAAAGAAATAAATAACTATTTAGAAAATTAATAGTAAACAAAAAAAAGCCTTTAAGTAATATTCAAAACTTTATTACGTTTCTTATTAAAAAAAAATATATATTCCTCTTAAATCTATCATATTATTTTCGAGTTTTTTTTAAAATGATTATCGCCTTCTTAGGCCGGACCCCTGCATTTAGGCTCACAATGACGTTGCAATATTTCCATATAAAGGCATGAGTTATCTATTTTCCTTCGTCCTGCCATAACCTTATGGCTGCCGAGAAATGGGTTAATGTGCCTCCTAGGCAACGAGCCAGGGACCCGTTACTAAGCAAACGCGTGACCTTAATATTACCACTGGCCAATGCACGTTGCCTTAGTAATAATCGCCTTTCCGCAAACAACGTTAATTATCTCAAGTCAAGTTAATCTATCTTCAAGTTACACGGTGTATACCTACGACGGAACATAATGGGCGCGGTCTTGAATATCAAAAGAAAGAAAAAAAGTTAGCATTAAAATCTTTGAAGTGTAGGTAACTAAAGTACAAACAAAACACGATCATAAAATTACTTCATCAATTTATTTGAAAGAGATGTTCGTAATTTTAATGGCAATGCATAATTTTCTGAATAATGTTTAACGAAGTTAATTAATAATATAATATAATAGAATATCTTGGGACATCTCACACACGGTCATCTGATCCCAAACTAGGCAGAGCCTGTGCTATGGCAACCAGACAACTGATAAACATACTTATATATTTATAAATACATAAATATTATAGATAAATTAAACCCAGACACAGAACAAATGATCGTGCTCATCACACAAAGATTCGCCCTGGGTGGGAATCGAACCCACGACCTCCGGTTTAGCAGTCAGGGTCAGAATTGTTTTTTAGTTCGAAAATGGTTTGTTTAAAAATGCAATAAGATCAATCTATAATACAGACTATAAAAATAAACCTCGTTCTACTTATCTCCAAAACTTGCCCAAATTTAAATCTCGGAGCTGTTACAAAACCTTTTCCTAAACGGCGTGTTACCTCTGCAAAAAATTAATACACCCTATTAAATTCTAATCTCTCTCAATCGAGGCGAGTCCACCCACTTCGTAATGGAAAAAACCGATCCTATCTTCGCCAATTCAATTTCCAAGTCTTGTAGATTGTTCACAGAAGAAATTAATATTGTCCGGTAAACCTGAGTTCTGAGGCAAATAGGGTCTTTGCCTTTCTTGAGTACGTCTTTATTTGTTTATACCTTAGAGGAATAAATATGTAAACTATAGAGCGCATATATCGAGTATGAACTGTTGGCACTAGTTGGCACATGTTCATAACATGTAAAATTGTAATATTTGTGTCAAAGCAGAGCGCACCGTTTTATTAAAACTATCTCAAAACCTGATATTACCCTAATAATATCGGAACCATTGATTTCTTCGCATAAACGTCTGTCGCCGCTCGGAAATTCACATAAATCAGTCAACAAGCGTAGAACATGTAGCTTAAAATGTGCTTACGTTTGGCATACGGGCCTACTAGCGATTGCGCATCGTTAGTAGCCCTATGCTTCTATCGCTCTATGCTTGTCCATGTTTATTCCAAGGCTTATACTAGTGGAGTGTGTGGGGTTTGTCTATTGTATTGTGGGTATATAAAATTTTGTTTCAAATATATTTGGTACATACTTAATAACATACAGTACATTACTCAAATACTTACACACACATACAAATGGTTGTTAAAAACAAATGTATAGCACATCTGTCTGACATAAACATTTTTACCTTTGCGAAACAGACATTGTCTGACTGTCATAGTTTTGTCGAAAAACATCTTGATTATAATATCAATTTTATTTCTTTTAAATAAAATTATATTAAGCCTAAAAATTATGTTTATTAATTTACAATAATCTAGACTACGTTTTACGTCAATGTTTTTTTGTCTATCAAAACCTGAAAATGGCGTATTTAACCATCTTCAAAGAGTATATATTATTATGTAATCCCTGCGTTTGCCATCATCACAAAGAAAAATTTCTCAAACGTCTGTATAATTAAGCAAAACCAATTTAGAAAATTCGTTTTTAAATAATATCGAAAGTTCCTTTACACTCGAAATTAAGGCAGTAGATTGGTCCAATAAAAAGTGCTTGATCTTAAATTGAGTGTTTTGTTCAGCCGAATGGTCCAGGAAAATTCAATCTCGCAGAAGGCTGTACTGTTGTGCGGCTTCACATTCGTGTACCATTTTAGACTTTATTGGTTTAGGATTTTATACGTAGGGGACAAGCGGGGAATGCTAATGTCTGAGCGGATTGTGAGCAAATAGGTTTGGTGGGATGCTTTATGTGTCGTTACGATTTTCGGGGGACCAGGAGTATTCCACGTGGTTGTATTGATTGATATTTAAGTGGAAGTACAGCGTTAGCTTATTTAAATTCAGTGTCGACGTCGTCTGCATACTGAGATTGGTGTAGCGTCGATGTTACTAAATCCTGCACACATTGAAACAAAATATTGAACAATCTTGCGTTAGATTTTATCTTATGGACTATTGCTCAGAATGTCCGAATTTATTTATACCTAGGTTTTTTTTTTTATAATATCAGTGGAATTACAAACCACCACCGCGTTAGGTAAGTCATCAAATTTAATAAACATTCCACATTTAGCACTATAACCAGAAAAAATCAATACCATTGGATTAACAGTAACAAACCGCAATGTATCAAAATAACGGTCGAAAAAGAAATCCAACAAACCGACTGATTGAAATTCTTTGAGGTCACAGGAAACGTATTGCGGTCCGGATAGCACCAAGCGGCAATCATGTTCATTTTGTTTATTTGCTGGCTTTACAGTTTCAAAGAGACCATAACCCTAAGCTGTTCCGCTGTCCTTTAAAACTGGGAAACTAGTCAATCCCTTAAAAGGAAAACACTTAAATATCAAAATTTCTAGATAAAGAAACTTAGCTTCAAACTAATCGTCAATACATCTTGTTAAAGTCAATCCTAATAAGTTGTTTTGGTCAACAGTCCTATGAAACCTCAGCCCTTCGTTCTGAAGTCGTGCCAACTCAAATCGATTTGGCCAACAATAATCGCAAATCCAAAAGCCGGTGGGCGGAAGTTGCACAAATTAATGGGACGTCAAAGCCAGCCAGATTTCCGAATGCAAAGGTCCACTGTAGTCCGGCTATCGTCGAGGCCTACGTGAAAGGATTTCGCGTTTTTTTTTATCTGCTCTTAGATAAAACTGTACCCATTTTGACTATATTGCGTGTACATAGGAGACTAGGATTTTGGGTAAAAGCAATTTATATGAGAACGTTGATGTCTCCCCAATTGACATATTATAGACATAGGTAAAAGTCCTTTACATGCTATAACTTTGGTAAAATACCTAAATAATTAACCGACTACAATAGGAGGAACTTCTCAATTGTCTGGTATGTTTTGTTTTTTTTTGTTTCATCATTCTAGATTGATTTGATTTTTTTTATGATCGTTATAGTCCTGGCAACTTTAAATGTGACTTAGTTTTTTAATTGAAGTGTTTTTTTTTACATTTTTGTGTAAAATTAAATAGAAAGAAAAAAGTACAATATTTTATTTATATTGCTAAACTTTTTAACAATCCCTTAATTTAAAAGTCTCTTAACTTACACCACATTTCACCCCGCAGTGGGTGGCTAGTGAAATATTATTCGAATTCCTATATCCAAGATAATCCAAGGATAGTAGTTGCTTGTCGCGTCAAATGCCGACCTTTACCCGACAGTTCCTTGTAATAATGGAATCTGGATGTTGTTTTATCTGTTCGTTTGTCAAACATTCAATACGTTCTTTAGGTATATTCGTTCATTCTTTGACTTCAATAAGAGTTAGAGGTGGAGTTCCGATGTGTATTTGCTCAGCTGTGTATGTTATTTGAAAATGTAGTGTTCAGTATCAAGTGAAAGTAAATCTTTAAATGTAATAGTTACTATTGAATATTTTTATATTTATTAGATACCAAATGAATTTATAATAGGTATAATGCCTATTTGCACCTTAACAATTAATTATTATCAACGAACATATATAATATATATATATAAATATTATTTTTATGGATGTAAAGAGTATAGGTGAATTTGTTATCAATAAAGAACTCTTGCAATAATAATGTTCATAAAGTTTATCATTGTAATCCCGACATTGTTTATCTTTATTTTTTTGCTAAAGCGGACAGGGTATAGTTCTCATCTTCTGGTTTGAATCAGCTGATAAAATTACAAGTTATCTTCGAGCTAACGTTCAGTTGCCCAATGCCAATGGCTTGCTATACGAAAACAATAAAAACATAGTTCCTTATCGCAACAAAATATACAAACTCTTTTGGTAAAGGTCCAGAATAGATGACCTCGGTCGTGTAGTTTCTTTGCATTGAAGATTGCAAGCAAGTTGTGGTTCCACTTCTAGTAAGAATTTCAAATAAATGTTTACATTTTATCTGTTTTTTAACTGGGATTATTTGCATTTCACTTTGTAAATCTAGTGTTTTAAATTTCTGCAAATTTTTTTTTATATATTCCTATTGCATACTAGTTGTTGACCTCGAGCGGGTGGAGCCGCGGACATAGGCTTTTGCCGTAATAGCCGATAGGTTATCACGGCAAAAGCCTATGCCCTTTCTCTGGATTCAAGCTTATCCCGGTATCAGTTTAGCCGGAAAAGCCAGCATTTATAACATTAGTTTGGATGGATTAGAGCGAAAATTATACGAAGGAAGTTTTTTTTTATTATAAAATCAAATCATATCAACTTGTACAAACGTCAAGTTCCTTTTGTAACGAATGCTTAATGTCATAAGGGTATAAGCTGTGTTGATTTAAGTAGACATGGTCAACATTTAGTACTTACTGTAAAATATTTACAAATAACGAGATTCTTTTACTTTGCTTTAGCGTCTGCGTTTTGTACCGTCGGTCGGTGTTGGGCTTCTAGCTAAATTAAGAATTGTGAAAGGGTGTGTGGCTCGGGTGTCGAGAGTTCTGTAGCAAGCCGATACTTTTTTGCAAAAAAAATGTTTCTTTTAAGCCCGCACTCAACTGTAGTATGCTACACTGACTGAAAAATAAATATATACAGATAATATAGAAGGTAATGTTAACCTACCTACTTAGTACAGAGCTAGACGGATTTTAGGTTCCCTTTATAATATCGAATTATGATGTGCTGTGCACTGAGAAATCAGATCAATAAAAAAAATAGCAGAAGCAAAAAAAAATAGAGCTTAATTTAAAAGCAAAATTTGCCGAAACCGAACAGTTGCTGGGAAAGAAAAGTTGAAGATCGAGCTCAGTGGTGTGCCATAGGAGAGGCGTATGTCCAGCAGTGGACTGATGCGGGCTGATGATGTAACCGCAAAAATATATTTACTATGAAACTGAAAAAACAAAATTTTTTGTTAACCGCAAAAGCACAAAATGGTGAACATTTACCCAAGCAAATGAAATCCTCAAAATTGATATAAATTGCATTTAAAAAGCAGGAAAAGTAAAAGGAAAACTATTTCCAGAACTGTAATATTGCTCGTACACTTAAGGAAATTACAAATAAGAAACAAAACGATTTTATTTTTCACGACATGCGACGGAGCGCCTCATATTTTAACGAAATCAAAATTTGTTGGAGTGCTATCTAACGTGGCTCTAAATTATCTTCTGTGAAAGCATAAATAGAGAACGTTTGTAATCCGTACTTACAAATACGAAATTTATAAATACGAAAGTATCGTCTGTATGTCTGTCAGTCTGTCTGTATGTCTGTTACGCTTTCACGAATAAACCACTGAACCAATTTGGATAAACCTTGATATGGAATAAGCTTGGATCATAAGAAAATACTTTTTGCCGTGATAACTGACACCAACGCGGGAAACTGCTAGTCCTGTTATAAATTTGAAATATATTTCCTTTTTTTATCTTTCTTTAATAAATGATTTTTTGGTTTAATTTGGAGACACATTTTACGCAAAGAGTAGGTATCCAAGTGATATTTTAAGCCTTTGGACTGCTGTAGCCAATGGACCATGGATTATTTCTGTATTATTTCGATTAATAAAAATGTTGAAAACTCAAGCATTTCGGTGATATGTCGTTATCATTCTTGCATTAAGTGGTTAAAATTCTTTAACCACTTAATGCAAGCAATGCACTTAATTCAAAAAAATAATTTACATAAGTACTCATTTATGTATTGTTTGCTATTTATAGTACCTCAACCTACTTAAGTATTATCTTCTATATTGAGTTACTTTGTTATGCGCCATTTAAATAGCTCAATAGTTTGCATAATTTCCAAGAGGTTACTTGTAAGTCCATTAATCAATGTGAGAATTTAGTGATAAACGTCTATTTTTAGCCGCTGTTGGTTGTAAATACAGAAATAGGAGCTATCTTGAAGACATTGTCAATTAAAACAATCAACAATTATTACGCAGATGTAAATATTTTAAAACGTAAAAGGTAGAGAGAGTAGATCAGAAAGGAGTTCTTTATAAGGAACTGGAGACCAGCCCCGGCTTTGCATGGATAAGTTTTCAACATTACAAATCTTTGAGTTTCTATGGTTTTCTGAACTATAATATGCATGTATTGTACTTAAAAATCTTCCTCTTAAATCACTCTATATATTGCTGAAAACTGCATTAAAATCCGTTGCGTAGTTTAAAAGATCTTAGAGCGTACAGACAGCGGGGGTGACTTTGTCTTATGCTATGTAAACATTAAGGTATATTTTTATAAATATATCCCTCGTTAACATATTTATTATAAGAAAGATAAAGTAAAGCATTTTTTAAGTAAAGACTTCTTTATGCGAGTTGGTCATATTTTGAGATGGGGAAAAAACAATGGAATTCCCGACACTGTTACCGTTGCCGACACTTTTATATATAGGTATCTACATACAATTATAATTGTCCAAGTTTTCACTTCTGCCAGCACCACCAGCGTGCCACTGTTTTTTATTTAATCTTGGCTTCGAAAAATGATAGATTTGAAATTTCACAATGTTATCGATTATAAAGTGACCTTAATTTTAGCACAGCTTTGTTCTCCAGGCACAAGGGCAGTCTTATGTACTTAAAAGGCCGAATTAATTACCATTTGATAAAGACCTAAATCACAGGAAAAAGATTTGGAACACGACATTTATAAAGGTTATACAAAATAATGTTCAAACAATATTCGTAACATAAAACTACTTAGTACGTTATAATGGCAACCCATACTTATCTGAACTTACAAAGGAAACGACCCACAATATAACGATATTCTAAACCAACATAATGTGAGTAAAACGATGTTCTGTTCATCCGGAGTAACTAATATGAGGTAACGGTCAAACTATTTTAGTAGTTACATTAACCGAGATTGTGGGCGTGTCTACTCGTAACCCAAAGGTTTATTTAATCACCGTGAGGGTGATTAAATAAACCTTTGGGGTACGAGTTAGATAATTTACGAGAATATTGTTTTTTGTTTGGATTTTCTGTTAGTCTATTGATTGAAGAAAGGTAACTTAAGGCGTAGTGGTAGGGGGTTTGTAGGTTTCTTATTTTTTGTTATATACTTATAGAAATTCATTCATGTTGACATAATAAAATATTTTCGTTTAGCCCAGTTTTGATCACTTTCATTATGATAGTTTATTCCAAAGCAAGGAAGAAGGGAAAAAAAGATCATAAGAATATTAATTAGCCGGAAAATATTAAATAAAAGAAATGTTTAAATATATACCTCTGCCATCGGTAAATTATTAAAAATACACATGTAATTTAGAGAAAATACAAAACATAAAAAAACCACTGTAAAATATATATTTATGCGTACATTAAAATAAGTTATAGATTTACTTTGCACAGTTATTAAATATTTTTACAACTATAAATAAACAACAAAAGCAAACGACATTTGAAAAACCAAGTAAACATCACTAGGTACGTATGACTGTCGTCGCCTGAACCTTATGATCCGAACAGTGTTTGCGGTCACTAAAGCAATGGGGCGGATAACTGTGACTTACAATATTTGGGATGTAACTGCCGGATCGTGGACAAATACTGTGTTTCTTTGCCCTTGACCTGAGGTCATATATTTTATGAACTTGAATAAACGAAACATAGTAGCGGTAAGCTATAATAGTTGGCAACTATAAGCTTTGTAATATGACCACTTGTTAAAAGTCTTTATGTCAAATTATTCGCTGTAGGTAGTGGCTATTTTTAATCTCATTATCTTATTAATTATCGTCTAATAAAATGTTACAGACATCTAAATGAGAGAGAGGCCAATTTCGAATAAATAGGACAAGCATTATTTTACAAATTCACATTATCTACTTACTAATAATAAAATTACTTTACCGATTAAAGATAAAATCAGTTTATTTTATTACGACATGTGTTCTCAATAGCCCGATCTGGCTTATTTCAACTCTCCGCTTTTCATACATACATTTTTCTTTTTAAAATATCTACTTACCTACAATATATTCTCGGCTAAAAATATTTTCGAAAAAATTACAGAATTAAACATATAATTGAATTTACCAGTTGTAATAGACATAGCGACCCCATCCGTTCCAATTAATTGAATAATGTAAACGAAAAGGTTTCACGACGAAACCTTTTTGAGTTTATTATCGAAGTTAAACGAACTATTACTTGGAATATAATTGGGCCACTTTATTTGAAATCTTACGTATTTCATAAGAAAGTGTTTCAAGGTTGGCTTATATTGAAGGTCTATGTTGATAGTCAGTTATTGGCCATGCGAAAACCATTTAATAACATTACTTAATTCGAATATTAATTATGTTTACCAACGTAGATTGATAAACATAATTAAAATTGAATATATGTACAACTAGCGACACACCCCAGCCTCGCACGGGTAGCCAAACATTGATGAAATATACACACAAACGTTCTTCTTGAATCACTCAATCCATTGATAGAAACAATATGAAAATTCGTTCCGTAGTTTTTGAGTTTATCGCATTCAGAGAGACAGACAGATAAATGCGGCGAGGGACGTTTTTACAATAATATCTATGTATAGGTAGGAGCTGTAAACCCTATTTCGTTAATAAAACTATTGGTTACAGGAGTTTAACCATTTTGTTTCACTTGTTTATGCCAATATTGTAAATCTAAACATGTTTTTATGTAAATCATCATGCCTATATTTCCCGGAAAGGTAAGCAGATGTCGTGTAGTGTGTGACGTACCTCTACCCCATATATATCTACTAAGGTTGGCAATTTAATGCAGACGTTCAACCCTTAAAGACGTATTTATATTGTTCTTATCGCACAACTCCGTAAGTTTTAATATAATAGGTATTATAGTATAGTTTTCATAGGGTCTGCCTATCATACTTTTTTTTTGTATCAATATAATAGTGACCAAAACTATAAATATATTTCTGTGTATTTCACACGAAGGCAACGAAAGCATTTATTTGAAGCATGTTAATAAAGTCTATGCGATAGAATGTCGTTATTTTGGAACGTATAATCTTGAAATATCCTAAACAACTAAACACGTCGCTTAACTTAATCTAAATACACAATGCCAAATAACCCTAAAATAGTTTGACGGTTGCGAAATACACAGTTATTAGCAGAGTTTCTGTCTTAGCTAAGTTATGTACACAGCATACTAAAATGTAACAACTAACTAAATAACACTGCAAGCTAAATGTATGACAGAGAATATTACACACTAGTATAAATATTCACAAAATGACATTTAAGTCATATACCTACCTACTCAAATTTATCTACCTGAAAAAACTTTAAAATAATTAACAAAAAACTAAAAAAAGAACATAGTTATAGGGTTAACGATGACCATTGGGTAATATAGATTATTTATCGCCTTTGTAACCCACACGTAAAAAATATACACTTACTTTCAGTACTTCATTAATGTATCGTAAAGTAAACAAATGTATATACCTGAGTATAGTGTTATAACTCTGGTAATCTAGGGTTAATTAAAAATTTCCACGTTGTTGAAACTGTGCGTGAGAGCTCTAGGTACCTGCTATGTACAACACTGTACATCACTCGCTTTATGTCCTCATATGAGTTTCAACCTTAGAGTAATCATAGACAAGCATAGAGCGTGCGCATCGCTAGTAGCCCCTTATGCCAAGGGTAAGCACATTTATAGCTAAGCAGTTTGAGATAGTTTTAATAAAACGGTGCGCTCTGTTTTAATACAAATTTTACGATTTATATGTTTATACTAGTACCAAAAGTTCATACTCGATATGTGCACTCTATAGTTTACTTATTTATTCCTCTAACTAAGGTTTCAACAGACTAAGTACATTAACAACAAGTCTTTGTGTGTGTGTACAAGTTTTAATAGCAATTGTTCTAGTAAATAATAAATAAATTCCAGTACTTAATTAAATGTTTTCTTAATGTATCTAGAAATTTTGCCCATTTTAATCCAAGTTTTTTAAATTAAAGAACTAAGCCCTATAAACAGATGATCTCGTTTTTAATTAAAATTCTTTTTAGTCAACAATAAAAGGACGAAACTAATTTTAATTGCAATCGTTAATCACGTTACATTTTTTGTTTGGATTATAGCTGTTATGTTGACAGTAAATTTATTACGAGTGTACCGAATGTTCCAACATTACGTCATCATTCGTCGGTCGGCGGAGAATGTAACATAACCACAATACATGACCTTCTGTGTAACAACACAAAGCCGTACTTAACTGAATGTAAACCTCTAACCCGCACTGCCGCTGACAGACCATTAATTTATATCGATTATATTATATCGATACATCGATATTGCTACAAACATATCGATTTTTGGGACTCGCAATCTGAGAATGTATGTGACAGGTTGATATTTTGTTGTATGACCGTTTAAACGGTACGCTAGTTCCCTAGTCGCTTTCAGCATAAATTGCTCAATAATGTTGCCTCTGCAAATGGGAGGTTAGGTTTACGATAGAGTGTTTGTGTCGTAACATTAGGGATATCGTTATATTTATTTTACTTGGAAATAAGTCTGTTAGAAATCTGACAAACTTTTCTCAAGAATAGACTTAAATAGTACATATATGAAAAGGTTAGTAATTGATTGAAATACAGTAAAATACAACTATACGGTATTATTTAAAAAAAATCATCTGTTCGCTTTCTCCTTTTATTGTAGGTACAAAACCTTGCCTGTGGAATGCTTATAATTACAACTATTTCATTGCTATTTGATCCAATCCTCCAATACTTTACACAAAGGGCAAATACTTCTGCTATAAGTTATATAATTTAGGAGGTCTAGATAAAATACAAAATCTAGCTGTATAACCTTTATGGCATACAATTTATTCTTTATATTGAGGTGCAGATAAAGAGCTTTTCTCTGATACTATATCTATGTAAATCCGACGTAACCTTTGCAGTCGATCTGATAGATTCGAACTAAAATAAAAGACGGTCATCTTTTATTTTCTACAATTTTAAAATCGAACAAGTTTTTTTTTTAAATAAACCTATGCACAAGTTTTAATGAGAAAAAGCGGTAACCAGTAAAACTTATTTAAATGAGCAAAGAAAACTTAAAATTAACCCTTTTCATCTTGCTAAGCCGTGTTTATTAAACAATTGATTTATTCCTCTCTTCATTTTTGACGGAACCTTTGAAGGGTTATTTCAGTAATTATAGCAGGCTGACGCGTCGAGATCTTGAGTAATTAATTGTAATCCAGAGATGACGTGACACAAGCGACCGATGAAATTATAAAATTTTCTCTTTGACGCTTTACGTTATAAAATGTGGTGAAGCGTTAATTAATGTGATGGTTTGAGCTTCTGATGTATGTCATTATTTTTGATCAGTAGACACAACGGTATTAAATACGTGCGACTTTAAATTTGTTTTAATATCGTGATATTTTTTGTTCGTTCGTGACATTCTTTTTTTTTTGCAAATAAGTAGATGTGTACGTTAAGGTACGATAGAATACTCTAAAGTTATTTTTAAGTTATTAAAGTAAAATTGTAGTTTTGAAGTTAACTGTAGTTTTTTGACGACCTCCGTGGTCGAGTGGCGTACACAACGGTTTTCAAGGTGTCGCCAGCTCTGCGGTCCCGGTTTCGATCCCCGGCCGGGTTAATGTAGAAAACCACTTTTCTACATTGTCTCGGGTCTGGGTGTTTGTGGTAGCAGGTTCGTTGTCTCTAAATTCCATAACACAAGTGCTTTAGCTACTTACAAAAAATAAAAAAGCTAACGCTAACTAGCTACCGAAATAATCAGTATTATAAAAAAAGCTCCTTATATATTTATAAAACTTTTTTGAGGTCTACATAATACAGAATTAGGAAACCAAGTTCCTAATTACTCTAAATATTTTCCTTTGCCCTTGAATACCAAAGTTGAATCTCTCTCAGATCAATGCTTATTTACATGCAGAATATTTACTACAGCACATTTATAATTATTACATAATCTTAATTATCTTTTTTTACCGTTTATCCAATGGTCAACATGTTAGAGTTGCCATCAAACGCACCTGATTGTTTCGAACAAATTAACGGGTTGTTTGACAATGTCCGGTGAGACCTACCCCTTTTAATAGCCATGATATTTATTTATTATTTATTTATTTATTTATAAATAGCAATAGAAAAATATCATAAATAGCGACCATCCATGAATGGAGGTGAATGGTGGTGTTTCACATCTTCCTCGCACACACCTTCGCAGCACGTCTTACTCCGCTACATAACTTAGCATCAGTGAAAACGGTTTCATAGTTTTGTAGCTTAGTTATTACAACGTTTGCATACCAGCATTACACATGTCTGGTGGAAAGACACCCTAAGTAATATAACTTAGACCTGAAAACCAATTTTAATAAATTATGTTGAGTGCTGATTACGCTTCAACGGGAGTAACATAGATAACTTGCTGATCATTTGAGATGGAAGGAAAGTTTTAAAAGTATTTGCGTTCACCAATAATAAATGACTACTTTAATATGGACATATAGGTAAATAATAAGTACTTTAAACATAAAACACGCAAATGATATCTTTAGAAAACATTTTTTTTTTAATATCCAGGAGGACATAAAATCCTCATACAAAATTAACTCCTCAAGTCCTTGACATTTTTTTTTAGCTAGCATGAGCTTGAATAAACAGAAAGGTCACTGATCGCTTCTGATCCCCAGAAAATCACGTCAAAAATTCCACACGGACGAAGTCACAGGCCCCTGTCAGTATTCAGATAAAGGTAGATGCCAGCTTTTAATACTCTTCATAAATGACAGTCAAAATTTGCACGTCGACAACTTTTTAAGTGTTTACTTTGACTTTGCGATCCGTTCAGTAATTTGATGGCTTAGCGTTAAACTTGGTTCGGAAATGGGTCCTCATCATTTTGTTAAAAGCCAGTCTTTAACTTCCTGTTTAATGTGCGACTAGCTTTGGCCCATGGCTTTGGGAGCATGAACATAAAATTTCAGCATATAACCTACTTTGAGAATCAATCAACAATCAAATTTGAAATTGACTAGCCTGTTGGTCTAGAGGTTAGTGACCAATCCCCAGGACAAATTTTGGTGTAATGAGCATGATCATTTGTTCAGTGTCTGGGTGTAATTTATCTGTAATATGTATGAATTTAAAGATATATAAGTATGTTAATCATTTGTCTTGTTGCTATAATAGAGATTCTGTCTAGTTTGGGATAAGATGGCTGTGTGTGAGTTGTAATAAGATATTATTATTTATTATAAATAGCTATTTGTCACTGAAAGGCTTTTTTCGCTTTAGTAGTTATAAAGTTTTTTATGTTGTACAAACAAACAACTTTACTTCTTTGTCATATTAGTATAGAAGTAATCATTATCTATTATGTCTTTGCACGTTAAAAATACAGCCCTTTTCGCGTCAGGTTTCGGGCTATCTGGTATCTGTGTCCAATTAATAAGAGGCTCGCAATCTGCGGATCAAAGCGTTTTGTATCTACAGCGCAGCTCAGATACGACACGTACGGTGGACAGCAAATCAGTGCTAACAATAAAGGGAAAATCAACCTAGCTGCTTTGAGATAAAGGTGCTAAATAATCAAAGTGTTTGGACTGATGTGGGGTCTACTGGCACAGTAATGTTGTTAAGTTTGACACAGTTTTAGTTACCGAATTAATTGTATATTGTGATATTTTTATCGCACATTAAACTTTGATCTGAAAGGCAACCAAAATGCAAATGATTGTAGTTCCACGGAACTACAGACAGGCTTCTCTTTCTGTAATGTTTTACTCTGTTTAATTTATCCGTAGGTTAAGTAATCACAAGTATAATTATTAGTATTCATTGCGCAATAATATAACTACAGTTTTTGGTTTTGCATAGTGTAAAATATACATATTAATAATTAAGTTCGCACCTCAATCGTAACAAATAGACATAGACCTGCAAATAGTAGACTGCAAGAAAACTATCAAGTACAACATTAACTATTGCGACTTAAATAAATACTGTTCTCAAGACATACACATCGCACAGATTGCAATTAAACTCCTTGGCAAAGTATTTCTTTCGATACCCTGTAACATCTCTACGGTAAACCTATACCCGCAAGTTCCAAAAATGAACCTTACTTACTTTTAAATAAGGGCTATATCATGGGTAAAGTATAAATACTGATAAACGCATTACATAATGTACAAGCCATTAAAGGTTTTTGTTTGTTGACATTCTTTGCGCGCTCCTCAAACGATTTTTGATACGAAAATGGTTTAAAAATTTCTATGTTTTTATGGCAAAGATAAGTAGTTACTTACTTACTGCTTAAATATTTTTTTGTAAGAAGTCTGATCAGTATATGTCTTTGTATTAATTTGGTATTCACTTGGCTACTTATATCGAGTTAGAACAAAATCAAAAGGTAACAACGTAAATACCTTTACACTACCACTAAAAATCTCTTGTGCGCCAGTAAACCTGGAGAAAAAAGTAGGTAATATGTTTAACAATATTCTGGTGACTTTAATTTGCAATGAACATAAATTCGATTCTATTTTTCACTTCCAATTATAAATACTTCGTTTCTGTTTCCATCACTCATTCCAAACGTAAAATAAAAGCCGGTTAAGTGTGAGTCGGACTCGCGCATTAAGGGTTACGTAGCATTTTATCCAACGCCCTTCATTTATTTTTTATTGTTTGTTGGTATAGCGGCAATAAATTCCATATAATCTCTATAATCTGTGAAAATTTTAACGCTCTAGCTGTAGCGGTTCATGAGATGCAGCCCTCTGACAGACCGACGGACAGCCAGGGGAGGCTTAGTAATAGGGTCCCGTTGGTAACCCTTCGGATACGAAACGCAAAAAACCTAGTGGAAGCAAAAAAATGCAACTTATAAACGAATCGACAGGAAACTGAGAGAATAAGTCAGCGAAATTTCCCTGTCGCTTCCGAAAACAAAAACTTTTAACAAGAAATGAAATCACTTCGCAAATAGTCCGGAAATAAAAAAGGCAGGGGGATGACTCATTATTCGGGGATGAAAGACCGGCAGACGTCTAAACACGTTCTGTCGCGACTAGATTTACATTTTTATTAAGATTCTCTTGTAACAAAAGGTTGAAAAAATGTTTAAGTACAGCTTTTTGTTAAATTTACTGGCGTTCTGATGTTTAAATGTAGATTTTGGATGGACATAAAATTTGGAATAGTATGTTCGTTCGATTTTAATAATTCTAATTTACATTCTAAATAAAAAATACCATGAGAATGACATTTTGTAATGGGCAGTGGTAACTTAAATAATGGTTTCGAAAAAATGAATACGTTTAGAATATTATAATAATAAACATTGTCAAGTTTATTTGTTATAATTTGTTTAATTGCAAGTCCTTCAATTAAGAAGATAATGTTTTTTTTAGATAAGATTAGAAAATAAATGCCTTAACAACGCAATAAAGATTTTCTGATAAGATGCAGGATCAGTACGTTTCCTAGAAGTAATTACACCTAATTAAAGGGTTTAAATAATATAACGGTGAAATTTTAATTTTATTTTTATATCCAAGAGACAGTTCCTTGCTAGTACCATTTTTTTTTAAGTCATTATTATTTCTAAAAATAGTAAATCATTATTAGTATTGAGCTGATTCTTTATCGTCTTTTCGTGGATGATTAAATATCTCTAGATAAATTAAAAAAATTGATGGCTAAGCTCAAGCTTAAGTAACTTATATATGTCGATTCTTTAAGATTATAGAATAGACTGGTATTATATTTAAGGAACTACTGTCCCTGTCGACTATTGACATTTCTACAATTGTTAGTGACGTCATAGAGTAAACAGAGAAGCATAGAGCGTGCGCATCGCTAGTAACCCTTATGTCAAGCGTAAGCACATTTTAAGCTACATGTTCTACGCTCGTTTACCGATTTATGTGATTTTCTGTGCAACGACAGACGTTTATGCGAAAATATCAACGGTTTCCTCAAATCTAACCAACAAACCTAATATTACCCACATTAGGTTTTGTGATAGTTTTAATAAAACGGTGGGCTCTGTTTTGACACAAATTTTGCGATTTTTAGTGTTCATACTAGTGCCAACAGTTCATATTCGATATGCGCACTCTATATTTTACTTATTTATTCTTTTAAGGTGACGATAGAAATAGAATAAAATGTCATTTGTTTTCGAAAAGTCACGTGACTACTTGACTTTTCACTTCCATAAATTTGAGCGACGATTCGATCGGTGTTGTAGAAATGTCGCTTGGCTAAGAGAGCTATATTGGAAATGCTGTTAAGCGAAGACCATGTCTGTTAGAAGTTTAATTGAAATAAAAAACACCAACGGTGTTACTTAATAACAAAACAATATTCAATTTAAATATTTACAACAAAATTTTATGTCGGAAACCAAGTACGTATAATGTTTTCTTGATTTCTAGCTAAGAACATACTCACTAAAATCCGCTTTCAAACGAAACAAAAAACCAAATTCTGATCTGATATTTTTCTTCATCACCTAAACAATAATAATTTTAAAACGTCTTTCTCCATCCTCAAGAAGTAGCGTGTTAAAACAAAAGAAAAGTAGATAATACAATGATATCTACATAAATAAATCCTATCGCTGACATACTGGACATTGCAACACATTTAAATTATCTTTTGTTTTCTATCTTAGAACCAACAATGTGATTGATAGATAATGTGTAATGAGTAATAACCGAAAATAATGACACTTATTATGATTATTATGCGATAAAATTTGCTTTAAGTCGATAATGATCTAGAAGTAACTTATAAGACTAATCCTTATTAAGCCTTTGTTATCTATTGAAAATCTAACTTTCAGCTACTCATAAGGAATACAGAATAATTGAATAAATAAATTATACAGTAACTTGGTTTCCCCTTAGTTTGGTATAAGCGAATTCGGGTTGAATTGATGATGCCAATTTAATGTAATCTAATAAGCCCGTCTTGTCCCACTGCAGGGCAAAGGCCTTCCACTACCTCTTCCACGCACTTCTGTCCTGAGCTAGATGGGCCAGTCCTTTCGGTAGGAGTCAAGTTGGTCTCTCCACCTCTTTTTCGGTCTGCCGCGATGTCGTCTAGCGTTATGTGGGACCCATGATGATGCCAATATTTAATTATATATAAATATAATAAAATAATAAATAACTCATAAAAAACCATCTAATCCAAGTAGGAACGAGCAAGTTTTGATTTTTAGTCGCAATTTGTTGGAAATTCAATATATATATTTCCCCTGTTATAATGACCTACTTAGTATTAAGACATGTTTTGATTGAATATGTTACATCTGAGTAATGTTACAAAAACATTAGTAACGTAAAAAAATCCTTTTGTACAAATTACGTGACGTCACTCATTTAGTTGCCGGCGCCATTAAATTTGTCTACATTCAAACTCGCAATTCGACTAAAAAATTTGGGATTTGACAACGATTATATTATTCACAATTTTATTGTTAGTTTTAAATCAAGGAATGTTATTAAAATTGTCTCTCGTCGATAATAAGTTCCCGATTTTACATAATCTACTTAATTATTATAGTCTTAATACAATTCATAAGGCTTTATTTTTTACTTTAACATTATTTTGGATGCTAAAGAGCATCTGTGTCTACGTCTAACGTAGATAAAGACTAAATGTGTCAAATTAAACAAACAACAAAAAATAATGTATACCTCAATGCCTCTATTAACAAAGCGGCATTTGGCTTGATTTGAACAATCATAAAAGAGGATACATTACAGAAACTCAACAATACTTATTTGGTATCATGAAACTGTTTTATCTGTCTCTCTGTATTTTCGCTCCATTAAAGCCACCGATCCACTGTAAATTGAGATATTTCTGCTATTTATTTTATGGTTTTACCCGTCTCGCTTTTATAGTCCTCGTTAGACGCTGTTTTCATGTTTCGATATGAAAAATATAAAAAAAACGGATGCTTGTCTACAACCCGTTGGTACAACAGCTAATGTTGGTTTGAAATGTAAATGTCCATTGTAGGATCAGTGATGAGACTGGTAGGTAGGTTATTGGGAACAAAAAGATTGGTGAACTTTGATATCGAATCGGTCGTTATGAAAACAGATTGGTTTTTATTTCACATAAAAGAGTGGGTTGCTATGCTGGTCCCCTAAGACAAATGACGTTTCGACAAGCGATAAAGCTGAACGAATCGTTCAAATGTATGGAAGTGACAAGTCCAAGTCACGTGACTTATCGAAACGAAATGTCATTTCCATACATTGAATGTCATTTAAGCGATTTCTATCATCGTTGACGTTTGTCGAAATACCACTTGTATAGGGGGCTGTACTGGTTAGTATTCATACAATGCGGATTCAGAGCTGATAGTTCCTCTTTCAGATGCAGTATCGGTAGAAAACATGAAAAATTGAGACCGACCCTTTTGGGGTAAATCATTAACAGATCTTGCCTATTCCATGCCACTGGCCTTTCTTATAAGGGTTCTTGAAGTTGGTATTTTGGTCAAACAAATTAAATATGGATTTTGCGCGTTAGCAAAGCAATATTAACTTTTAGATTAACGCTTCGATAGGCTTCGACTCTGCTGAAGTATGAATTGACCATTATTTTACAGATTTTATAAAGGCGAAAGTAACTCTGTCTGTTACGCTTCCACGGTTAAATCGCTAAACAGATTTTGATGAAACTTGGTATAAGGTGGTAAGCTTGAATCCCAAGAAAGAACATTGGGTACCTTTTGCCGCAATAACTGACACCCACGCGGGCGGAGACGCGAATAACAGCAAGTGTACTATAAGACTGATACCTACTATTGTCTGAATTAAAAAGCGCTATATGCGTCATAGTGCAGATGGTAACAGATTGTGATTTTATCTATAACGACTTACGAACTGCGCAACATTTGATTACACATGAACAAATCCTACAGTAGGTATGGTATAAAATTTTCTAAAGATATTTTTTTCTAAATTAGACTAGGTAGGTATATAGACGGTACTGGGATGTAATTTCATGCTTTTATGGTTTCAGTTATTCTTTTTTATATCGATATGTGCTTTTCTCAGCACAGATACAATAACTCATGGAATGTTGTAAAGTTTAGCCAGACAACAAGGTGGGTTGCGAGCTTGACTCCCGGAAGATAGTTATGTCTATTATTCATGTAATAATAATTTTACTTGTACTGCGATTTCAATAATTAATTTTACTATATAGCAAAACAATCACGTGTTTTCAATGTCTATCTAACATTTTTTTGAGCCCATTGATGTGGAGGGTCGTCTGTGGCCAACTGTATAGTGGTGGAGTTAAGGTGTTGCTTGGGAGACCTATTTCGGAACAGAGTATATACATTGCGATTTATAAATTTGTTAAGGAAGTGTTTTGGAGAAGAAATACCTAATTTGACCACAAATTATTGCTTAGTATGATCTTTTGGTTCCCGAGCAGGACATGGATTCTACCATTATGCATGTTGTCCTGATTATTACTTATGATGGTGTCAGTGAGTCGTTGGAGGCACTACACGTCGACGTGGTATGGTGTCTGATTTTAACTTAACCTCAAGTTATAGATATTTAGTTAGAAGATTTTTTGATGTGATTTGTGTTACCTTACGAAGCTGACTCGGCGCAGCAATTAAAAAAGCTTTAGTAAATAATGTATATACGTTAAATAAATTATTTTTGGTGGATCTAATATGGGCTACTTCAAATCCAAAATCGCTACGGTTGAAATTATAACATCACGTGAATCTGTCATTTTCTACCAATGAGAGACAAACTACTGGCCTCAGATTGGTAGAAATTGACAGATAGACCTAATACTAAAATAATAAACATTACAATGATATATTAAATTTATTTTATGTGATCTTTTTTTTTGGATAAGCCATTGGTTATCTATCTGAAGTTTTTGTGTTTATAGTAAAATTACTCATGTTTTTCACATTAATTAGGTCAAGTATAGATAATTAACAGTGTGTATGTGTCGATAATGTAAATTAAAGTAAAATGTACGAATTCCTATTTTTTTTTTCCTTTTTTGTGTCATATGTTAAATTATATATAATAAAATTTTGTTATTTGTCTATTTGCGTTGTTGTCGCATACTTTAATTCATGTATTTTTATAAGCTTGTTTATATATTACTTTTTTTTAAAGAGTAATCTATGGAGTTTCTTGCTGATTCTTCTCCATAGGAAAGACATTTTGGAACCGCGCAACTAGAGTCATTTAACGTTTTGAAAATGCCTGAAAAGGCCTACTTGAAATACAAATGTTTGATTTTGAACTAAGGAACTGTTCTAAATAATACACGCTAAGTGAACCTACACAATACTAAAAAAATATGTAACAATAATTACGTATTAAACTTTTACACGAAAAGATTTATTCGTAAAAACGTTCACATGGGTCGCTAGCTTATCATCAATAATATTATTGCACACAAAAACTCCAATACTTAATCGGCCGTCTAACAAAACTACAAAAAAAATCCAATAATAGAAACGGTACGAAAATCGTATTACTTCCAAATTCCGACTCGTCATGTCCGCCCTATGACGAGGGTCGACTATTATTCAGTATTTATATAGGAAATAAATCTCCCAGCTATCAGGCAAAGTTACCCTTTACCCTTAAATGTTTTAAAATTATGTTCCAGTACATAATTAAATATACAGAAGCCGATTAGTCAGTTTTCTTAAGATAAGAATTAGGATTATATTTGATTGTTTTTTATTTATGTAAATATAACATTTTAAATCGAGATTATGATTACTTATCGCAATCGAAATATATTATAATCATTACACATGCTCGTTTATTCCATTACTCAATAATTAAGGAAAACGGTACAAAAAATATGAGTCATTTTATTTCTGTTCCTAAAGATTCATACAACGTGGCAATGCCGCCAGCACACTTCCAGTCAAACGCGATGTAAACAATTTTTTATTGGATACTAGCTGTCCCCCGCGACTTTGTTCGCGTGTTTTAGTTTCAACGGTTTTTCATTTTTGCAACATTTTTCATCTATGCTCCGCCCCTATTGGTCGTAGCGTGATGTTATATAGCCTATAGCCTTCCTCAATAAACGGACTATCCAATACAAAAATAATTTTTCAATTCGAACCAGTAGTTCCTGAGATTAGCGCGTTCAAACAAACAAACAAACTCTTCAGCTTTATAATATTAGTATAGATTAGGTTTTATTTTAGATATTAGGTTTTAATAATACCAGCCTATAGATGTCCTACTGCTGAGAACAGGCCTCTTTTCATGTAGAGAAGGCACGAGCATTGATCCAGCTTGCTCACTTGCGGGTTGGAGAAAACCGATTTAAATTTCTGGAATTTAGGTTTCCTCACGAGATTTTCCTTCAACGTTTGCCAATGGTGTCTTAAAATGATTAAGAAAGTAGGCATATAACTTTGAAAAAGTCACATTGATTGGTACTTGCCTGTAGTGGGTTCGAACCTGCAACCTTGTGCATACAAATTAATCTGTTCGTTAAACCGCTAGGCTATCACGACATAATTAATTAGTAATAATAATTATTTTAATTCCTTGTTACGTATTAACGTATGCGGAGCAAATATTTCTAATTAAATACAAATAGTGGAAAGAAAAACTTGAACCTCAGGCAAGACTCGAACCTGCTGCTACTGACTTAAAGTTAATAGTTTTTTTTTTTATGTGTGGTCTTTTAAGGGTGTTACCGAAAGGGTATACCTATCTAATAGGGGTGTAGAGTACACCTGATATAGAGTCAATTTACAAAATTTCAAAATGAGTTAAAAGTCATTCAAACAATAGGCATGTTTCCTATTTTTTTTTAATGTCCGTCTTGTAGATTAATGAATTTTATTGGACACGTATTTATTTCTTTTTTCCAGCAAACAAAAAATGATCAAAATACAGAGAACGGACGTTAAGCGTGACGTCACTCCTCGCTACGATTTTTAGAGAGGCGTAGCGTCATAAGCCCCCACTCTGAAACTTTAAAGCGGTGTATCTTTGTATTTTTTTATTGTTTTGATTAAAGAAAAAATACGTGTCTAATATTTTTTTATTATCTAACTGACGGACTAAATAGATTTTAACTTTTCATACCCAGGAAACATCCCTATTTCATTTAAGTTTATGTTGGTATATCTTCCGGCAAACACTCCAAAATTACAGACAGCGAAATGTACACAAATCTAACTGGAAAAATATTTAAAAGGAAAAACAATGGATGAAATCGCGCCGTCTGTCCGTCAAAGAGTATTTATTCCAACATTGAGTGACGGCTGAGAAATAAATCCCGTTGAAATGTCGCGTATTCACTCCGCCTCGAAACTGTCTAAGACTTTATATGGTGGTTTTTATACAGAGTTTTTGTGCTAACAAAGTAAATAAAAGCTTAAGCCATGTTGGGATTGGAGCGCTGCAATTGAAGGAGGTTTTATTTATTCACAACTTTGTTAGCTCGTTACATTTGCGTGATTCTAGAATGATTAATGTATTTTTTTTTATGGTGAAGTAGTTGTACCCGTGACGTTGTTCGCATTGACATCGATCATCTGTGTGAATATAATGTTTGGCATCACGATGTTGATGTCAAATATTTATAGACATCCGATGCACGGCCGTCCTTATACGTCTTCAATTAATGCTTGGTACCTATATTCAAGAAACGATTCGTTTTGCTTACGGACGGTAAAATTTCCTAAGCAAAACGAAGAGAATTTAATATAGGAACCGACCATTAGAAGGTTGATGTCGGACGGCTGCGGTCCTGCATCGGTCCCGCTGCGTGTTATAGCAAGAGGCACATTAAACGTACGGCAGCAGTCCGACTCGAAACGTCTAAATTAAAAGAGTATTGAATATTTCTTTTGGAGGTCGAAATACCATCTGTACAGTTTTCCATTGAAGTCCGTTTAATTTTTCTATATAAATATATATACATTTCTTTTTTCATTTAAGCATTGATATTTCAGCTGCATGTCTTTCATCCGTCCCATTTACTGCCCTGCATTTTAAACCGTGCATTTATACAAGTCTGGCCGATTTATACTTTCCTTTACAACTTGATAAGCATCTTCGGATCGCAAATCATCCCTGTCATCTGTTGCCATTTAAATTGACCTGAGCTGATTTTATTTATTTATTTTTATTTATTTATTTAGGATTAACAAACAGTTACACATTACATCTTATAAACTAATATACAAAACAAATCATATCAATGCGCAACTCACACCGTTATCCACAGCATATAAATTAAAATAGTTGGAGCGAAACCAGTATATAACAATAAACTATAAAACAAAAACAAAAATCAATACTCAATCTATTTGTTTACATACTTTTTTTAAGATTTATTTTCAACATCTCGGTCGATCTCGCCAATCATTTGGATGTCGGAACTGAGGTAACGAAAGTCGGAGCAAATTCCCTGTATAGAAATTATAACAAAATTGAAGGAAGTGCATCACAGAACTTGTGTCCCGTTTTCGTTTTCCTCGTTTAAATTGAATAAAAAGTGATAAATATTCCCGGCCGCCATTATGATAAAAGTAGATCCTGGTTGTGTATCTATATAATTTAAAATTATTGTTTTCTATGAAGAGTACTCCTGTTTTATCTACACACCTGTAACTACTTATGACACAGTTCTATTCTGATTTATCTTTACTTTGATGTTAAAATCGTAACTACAGGATGCTACAGATATATTTTTACAACGTATAAAATCAATATCTTATATTTATATATTGACCCATTACCAACTCAAATTGTCTAAATGGAACTTAGAACTTTTTTTCATTACAAATTTACACAGTAAATGCGTTACCTAAGCAAGAAAACAGTAAAAGGAAGAACGTTGTGGAAACCACTAGAAGAAATTGCAGTCTGGCGTGAATTTGGACAGATCCATTCCCATGAGATACAAAAAAAGCTGTTAATTGAAGGCAAAATCTTTTTTTTTGGTAAGGGTCACACTTCAACACATATTCCAAAACGTCTCAAGAGTCAGATTAAGTGAATACCGTACCTATAATAATGCTTGAATTAATAAGAAAGTTATTTCGACGGTTAGATTATTAAATAAAACATGGTAGACTAACATGTATTTTAAAAATAAATTTAAAATTATCAAATTATTGTTTAATTGTTTGTTCTCCTGTTCAAGGCTTTCAGTTTATCCCTTTATCTCCGTCTGGGTTTTTGGCCTAAATTAGCCTATGTCAGAAAAAAATGGCAAGAAGGAAACAGTGGCTCATAATAAATATTAATAATTAATAAATAAAAATAATTTAATTAGAATTGTACAGGTTAAACGTATATTAAAATGTTATAAACCAGCCTGTATTATATTTCTTTTAATTTCGATAAGATGATCTTGGTTTCAGATAGATGATTGGTGACCAAAGATAAAAAAATAATTAATACCAATGAATTGGCATAAATTCTGAAATCCAACATATAAATACATGCACAGTTTACTACATTATATTAAAATTCACATTGCGTAGACAAGTGAAAACGTCAAGTAAAAATATATTAAATTTTATAAATCTATTAATGATGAAGATTCTTATTGTCCTAGCATTAGTGGCTTTGTGCCAAGCTGGGCCACTGGAGAACAGTGTTGCGTCCAGACTTTCAGCTCCAAATATAATAGAGGTGACAATTCGGGATGAAAATTTCTTGCTGTTTGAATTTTTATGGACGCGAGTACAAAGTGGCTCATGGACTGACCCTGTGATTGGTTACAAGGTATGTAATTTTGTTTCTCTTTTTAATATTCAAAATATGACTCTGATCAAGAAATTCTGGGTTCGAAGATCGGACTACGTCAAAAATGTTATTAATTTAACTTTTTTATATCAGTAACTTTTAAGTTACTTTCTTAAATCAATTGAGTCGGTTCTGATTTAGCTACCATAAGTTTTCAAAATAAAATTAATTTACATTAATGTTCTTTTTAGATGCGAGTGTGGCAAGTACCAGACACGCCTTCGGCCAAAGCTAAAGAGTATACTCTAGCTGGTGAAAAATACACAGTGCAAGTGGAACAGCTACAGGAAGGAGAAGAGGTAATTTTTTGAGTAATATAATTGCAAAATAATGTTATATGAAGTCAAAAACTGTCAACTTAATGTTTATTGTATTGCGATGAAAAGTAGCATATTTCATTTCTTGGGATTTAAGCTTACTCCATACTAAATAAATTCCATCAAAACCTGATCAGTGGTTTAACCGTAAAAGCGTTACAGACAGGCAAAAAATACTATCGTTTTTATGATAATAGGTAGTGTCAATTTTCATGTCTTTTTCTCTATTTTTATTTTGTGGTTTTGGACATAGAATAGACGTCAAAATTATTTAAATAGTAATTCTGCTGTAACTATCGCCGATTATTATTAATCTAAAATTCTTTACATTTCAGTCGATGGATGTCACCAAAAATTTGAACAATATATTACTGGCGGAGATCCGAACCCCGGAAGACTTGCTCACAGCACCCTACTTCAATGTAAGGATTGGCGTCAACTATGAAATCCGTGTGGCGGCATACACTAAGACAGCTCAGAGTTCTTACTCAAACTATTACAGAATCAGAATGCTTCCGGCTAGGCCCAACACCACTTTGAACTCTGATTCCATTAAGATTACATCTGAAGATCTAAAGTTGTAAATAATATTTCAATTTTAATATTTGTAATTTGGCGTTCAAATTAATACAGAATTTTTTAGCATTATTTTTCTCTTTTTATTTCTATACCTGTGCGATCGTCTACTGTTATACGAGATACTACAATATAAATAACTTATTTTTAATACATATAGTTATTTTAGTCTATAGTACTAGTTCTGTTAAAAAATAAGTTAATTATGTGTTGAGAATTTAACCCTTATAAGTAGGTATAATGATTATAATGTTATTTGTATGGCTATTTTAGTTCATTAATTGAAATAAAAAGTTGTTATTTCAGAAATAAAAAATAAATTGTTTCATCTTATAAATATGAACTATGACAATGAGATATATGCTGGCTTCAGACAGGAAAGTTTTTTTTTAAGTTTTTAATAATTGTTTTAATCCAAAGGGTAATCCGAACCGTGGGTCTTGTCAAACGCCCTTGATCAAAACATATTAGTCAGATTAAGGGAATGCCGTATTCGTCAAGGACGTAATTGTGACAATAACATTTTAAAAATAAAAATGGCAGAATAAAGCCGGCTATACACAAACTGCTTGAAGCAGTTAGTATTGACTGCTTGAAGCTGCAACTGCATATAAACTATAGTCTTCTTTGTACACACATGCACAGAGTTCTTGAAGCAGTTTTACTGCTTCACAGACTACTCAGAGGTGCTAAGCATGTCTGCTTCGAGCGATCGACAAAACAAAAAGCGAGCGGGCAGGAGGCGCACATGTACATGAATCTATCTTTATGACACTATGTGGGTATTAATTTAAACAAATTTTATCATCTGTGGGGATTTTAATGTGGACACATTAAAAAAAAACAAATTTAACTTAGAATTTGAACATTTACTTCTTAATTTTAATCTTATGTTACAAATAGATAAACCTAGATTAAGCAGAAAAAAATCCCTAGACACAATCCTAAATGCGAAAGTAACTCTGTCTGTCCGTCTGCCGCGCTTTTACGGCAAAACTACTGAACCGATTTAAATGAAATTCGGTACACAGATACTCTAGAGCCTGAGAAAGAACATTTATATTTATATACATACACAAGCTAATTTTTGTCGCGATAACCGACATCCACGCGAGCGGCGCCGCGCGAAACAGCTAGTATACAATAAAGTAGTTATGATATTATTGATTTTGCCTTATCTGATCACATGGCTCAGATAATTAAAATAAAAGTTGACAAAGTATGTAAAATTAATTATTGGCGCACAAAGAAATGCAATTAATCATTGGAATATTTAATAATGTTTAAGAATTATCTTTAAAGTATCATTCTCACAAGTATTTACGTCTGATGATCCTAACGAGCCTTATGATATAATCTTATTAATATTTTTAAATTGCTATATAATTTATGCTTTCCTTATAAACGTATAACTATTATTAAACCAATGATAAAATTCAATTGGATCTCACGTGGTATTAAAAAATGTAGCACACAACAAACAAAATTTACTCTGGAAATATAGATCGTCACAAATACAAGAAAATAAAAAACATTTAAGACCTTTATAATCTCTCTTTCTCGAGCTTTTATTACTATTTTTATTATTTAGCCGCTATTAGTTTTGTTTAAAACAGACAGTCAGAAAGATAACAATATTTTTATCTGTTCGTTTTGATAAGATATTAATTATTTGAGAAGCGATTAAAAGATAAATAGTATATTCATATCAATAATTAACGGACATAAATTAATATCGAACATATAAAAAGAGCACAGTTTACAAGCATTGTATTAAATGTTCACAAAGTGTTGACCAGTTCTAACGTTTTTTTTTTGTTAATCATTAAATGATGAAAATTTTAATTACTTTAGCGCTAGTGGCTTTGTGCCAAGCGGGAACACTGGAGAACAGTGTAGCTACCAGACTTTCAGCTCCAAGTATAATAGACGTGATCACTCGGAATGAAAATTTCTTGCTGTTTGAATTTTATTGGACTCGAGTACAAAGTGGCTTATGGACTGACCCTGTGATTGGTTACAAGGTATGCTATTTTCAATTGTTTATTTTACATTATTATTGGTCTGGGCCAATATGCCAATGCAAGATTGTTATTAATTTAGCAACAAACAAAACAAAGTACAAAAAAAAATGCCGTTATTAAAATTCCAGTTAGTTCCCTATTGTCCGCTAAACTAATATCAATTTTGAATTCGCATTGTATCAGAATATTTTTTATTTGAAGATTAATGGCACTGATTTGGGTTTCAAGACCATGAATGGTTGCAAATAGCAAAAATGTTATTAATTTATCAATAACAACATTGTCGGTCACAGTCAGTTGAATTTGACTTCCTAAAATAAATTAAATGAGAGACTAATATTTTCAAAAAATAATTTATTGTGTCATCTTTGTAAGACATTTATTTTATTTTCAGATGCGAGTTTGGCAAGTACCCGATGCGCCCTCAGCCAATGTCAATGAGTATACTTTACCTGATGGAAAATATAAAGTGCAAGTGGAGGAGCGACAGGGAAACGCAGAGGTAATATTAATAACATGACCATAGATGTTTTGTGATTGATTCGAAGCAAGAATCTTCAAGTAACGCACGTAAACGTAAAATTACTTGCTCCATGTTCTGACAAATAAGATCGAACAACCATTCTAAATACTGTCAAAAACTTAGTAATGATTTTGCAGTTGAAAGCCCCACAGAAAAGTTTATTTAATATATTAGTACATAGCAATGATTCATATACTTTCCTTTTTATTCGTTTTATTCCTATTAATTCTTTAAACGTCTTTACATTTCAGTCGATGGATGTCACCAAGAATTTGAACAATATATTACTGGCGGAGATCCGAACCCCGGCAGACTTGCTCACTGCACCCTACTTCAATGTAAGGATTGGTATCAACTATGAAATCCGTGTGGCGGCATACACTCAGACAGCTCAGAGTACTTACTCTAGCTATATCAGACTTAGAGTTCTACCAGCTTCACCAAGTCCCACTATGGAATCGAATTCGGTTAGTATTAGAACCAGTTTAAGAAACTAAGTTCTTGAAAAATAAATGGAATGAAGAATGTGTCATTTTTCCAATAAAGGAATTTCACAAATTTTTTTGTTTCTTTTTTTTTGTATACCTACCTACTTAAATCATGGAATTATTTGAAACAAGAGTTTTTCCTTTGGCTTCGAAATAACAATCTTCACATTTTATTTTGTAAATTGGGGATTGATATCTAGCACTTATGTTTAAAGTTTAATAAGAAATTGCATTTTCAAAACATCACAATGAATAAAATATATAATAAAAACAACCCCTATAGGCGTCTAATATCTACTAAAAAAAAATTGGAAAATTCAAAAACGGATGAACGATATCGGAAGCTACTTTTTAGTATTAAGTTATTTACAACTATACATCTTATCTTGTTATGCAGAATGATGCATCTTAGTCGCTAAGGCTACTTAATACCTATTTAACGATATGTGATGGGGTAGAAGACTGAGTAATAAAAGTCAAAATCTAATTAGTCCCGCTGTTAGATAATAAAAAAATATTTAAGACGTATATTTTTCTTTTAAAAATAAGAAAACAGTTGGTAAAGCAAATCAAGTACAGGAGTGGGGGCCAGTGACGTCATGTTTGCGAAAAAAATGGACGAAATTGTGACGTCATGCGACAATTTAAATCAATGTGTTGTCGTGAGTTTTTAGGTACGTAAAATAATAAAAAAAAAATACTTGTCCATTTTTTTTTATAATTTCCATTAAAAAATCGATCCACACCATTCCTTTGTTTTCGTCCTGAGATTTACTTACTGATATGTCTATCAGCTCTATAAGGTTATCGAAAATGCCCTACAATTTTGTTAAATCAGATAAATAGTCAAATATATCGGTCAATGACAAAATGTTGATACAACAAAGAAGTGATGACGGCGTACAGATGTTTTGAGAATAATCTAACTTAGTGTATTTTATGAGTAATTAGCGACCCGCCTCGACTTTGAACGAGTGCAATGTATTATATATGTAAACCTTATCAACAACATCTATTACTGAAAACTACATGAAAATGCATTGCGTAGTTTAAAAGATTTATGCGTACAAACAGCGGGAGTAACTTTATTTTTTACTATGTAAAGATTGACACATAAATGTAAAAATAAACCAACTTCAATTTTATTTATGGGACCACTTCTGAAGCAATAAAATTACACTACCGACGACAATTTTTTTTTTAAATCGATCCTCATTTTCCGGATCCACATATTGCGTGACAAACATACAAAAAATATACCGTCGAATGGAGCAAATCCTCCTTTTGAAATCGTTTAAAAATGCTGATAATCTTGAATTCTGTTGTATTCAACATAAGTATCTGTTGGAATTCAAGACTATCAGGATTTTTTTAGTTTTTCAGGTTTTTATTATAAGCATCATCATCATCATTTAGCCTTTCGTAGTCCACTGCTGGACATAGGCCTCTCCCAATTTGCGCCATAACACTCGGTCCTCCGCCTTTCGCATCCAGTCCCCTCCAGCCACCTTCTTCAGGTCGTCAGTCCATCTGGCGGGGGGGCGTCCCACCTTACGGTTGCCGAGACGCGGTCTACATTCCAGGACTCGTTTGCTCCAACGGCTGTCGGTCTTTCGGCAGACGTGGCCAGCCTATTGCCACTTCAGCTTTGCGAGCTATGTCGGTCACTTTGGTTCTTTGTCGGATGACCTCGTTACGAATTTTATCCTTCAAAGAAACTCCGAGCATAGCTCGCTCCATAGCCCGCTGCGCGACTTTAAATTTGTGGACTAGTGCAACCGTTAATGTCCACGTCTCGGCACCACAGGTCATAACAGGTAGGACGCACTGGTTGTAGACTTTCGTCTTCAGGCATTGCGGTAAAGTCGAAGAGAAGACTCGACGAAGTTTGCTAAATGCTGCCCAACCCAGCTGGATTCTTCTATCGACTTCTCGCTCGAAGTTGTTTCTACCAAGCTTAATTACCTGCCCTAGGTAGATATATTCTTGAACAACTTCGAGCATCGATCTGTCGACAAATATTGGTCTCGGCACGACCTGCTCATTGAACATGATTTTGGTTTTATCCAAATTCATGCCGAGACCAACACAATTATAAGCATGTAAAAACCTAATTTTATTGCTAAATAGTAGAAAATTTATAAGTAGGTACCTAATTAATAATTTGTTAAAAGTTTTTTACCAGCCGTAATCGTCACTCTGGGTAGCAAAAAGCCTGAACAGAGATCACTTTTAAGACTGTAGGATATTTTTTACTAGCTTTTCCACGTGTCCCATTATTTGCTCTTTCAGTTTCCAAATATCCTTTTGTATTATTTTATTTATCTTATTTATTAACTGTTGTCAATTATTTCTTATTGAAATAATATTTCATTTAACCTTTATCGTACAGCTGCCAATGCGATATCTAGTCACGTAAATAGATTCGCAAGTATCTCAACTTCCTTACTGTAGACAGCACGACACTTTGTCGGTTTATTTAATTAGCCGTTCATTAGCATTGTCAATTACTTAACTAGTTGGTAGTTTAATTTAAACGATGTTTACAATTCGAGATAAACTTTAACACGAGCGAATCGTCTGTTGTGAGCAGTTTTGACAGATGGGTAAATGCCAACAATTGTACAGGCGGTGACAGAAGTCGGAATGTCAATTAAAATATGATAATTAAAGTATTTTAAAACAGGAAAGTTACTACTTTTTAATACAACACCTAAATGCGATGTACAGTTTCAGATAGTTTAATTTATTGTAAGTTGTAGAATATAAGAACCTAAGTACCTACCTACTTTTTATTATTAGCATTTTTAGTGTTGTCTTTTTCGCAAAAAAGGAAAATGTTTTTGGGAGACATCAGAATTTATTAAAATCTTAATTAACGCTGTAATATAATAAATTAAAGTTCACTGAAGTACAATTCAAATCTTATAAATAGGAATAACAAAAAATAAATAAAAAAGTTGTGCCTATATCCACGCCAGTGCCACCAAATCTCTAAAAATTAAACTTTAACTAAAGTATGTAATATCTACATTTTTTTTAAACTGCATAATATCACTGCTCCAACTAGTTGTACAAGTCTCCCGAGTGTGACGCGATCAGTCGCCCTCGGGACCCCGACATGACCGTGTGTCCGTAAGTGATAAGTGAGTGATATTGTTGCGAGTGGACTGTGGTAGTGTACTGTGATTTATTTTAAAGGTGGGTAAATATATTTGAATGTAACGTAGTTTTTATTGTATGCATACGCAGCTCATATACACATAAATATATACGTACCTAAATATATGACATAAATGTATGTAAATCACTTTACACTTAAAATAAAAATAATTAATTTATTATGTAACTAAAATAACAGTAATCACTTTAAAAAGGTTTTTTTAGCCACTCTAGTGAACATTTCATAGCTGATTAAATATCCTGAGAGAAAAAAAAAACAAAATCATCAAAGGTATAAAATATTGTAAGAAATAAAAATCTTTATTTTATTTTGTCTATCTTCTATCTTCCCACACTCATTTATTTCTTAGTACACTTAGTACTTTTCGGCTATGCTAGACGAATAAAGCTGTTTATGTATCCGTGCGAATTAACAAATGACTAACGTAAGTAGTTTACTACTAAACACGTTACCTGTTACTACGAGTATAATATTACATTACGCGTCACATTCATCTTTTGAATGTAAAAAACGCGTTATAAATAAACCTTGATGCTTTTTACAAAGTATAAATACTAACAATTTTAAAAACCGAAACAAAAATTGCTGGCCACTAAAAAAAATTAAAAAAAAATCTTTCTTTCTTTAAAAATATAAATGCAAATTATACATTTTTTGCCTTTGCGGGGTACGTACCCATATTTTTGAAAAAAGACTAGCAAATTTTTTTTTCGCCAGCCATTGCGACAAACATTATTATTGTAAGCATGTAATATCTTTATCTGTTTGACTTTGGTAAATGTTTACTTATACCATAATTAATTATAACTTAAAAAAGTACGTAACAATAACTATTTAACAGTGGTCATTAAGTCATAAAAACTTAACTTTCTGTTATTAAAACTTAGTAAGGCGTTTATAAAAGTTTAATTTTATCTCGATCACTGCTCTTTTATTAATGTATTGAAAACACAAAAAAAAACAAAAATACTGCGACCTTTACTATCTACTACATATTAACACAAAGAAAGTATTCAAGAATTTGATAATATTTTATATACCATGTAATCTATTTAGAGTAGATATTTCAAAATCCATACTATATCCCTTTTAACTACGGAAGGTACGGGTCGACCTGCTCTCAATAGGGGTCCTTAGGCCGTTTCACACTACACGTAATAACCAGTCTGTTCTAATAATAGAGACAATGCCCTATAAATAGTTAATCCAATGAGGAGCGAATACAATCGGTCGAAATAATTAATGGCTGTTGTAGTGTTTTCCTCACGTGTCAAAACCCGGTATTGTGTGTTCTGGTTCTGTATAATCTAATTATATATACATGGGTAAACTGTTTGTTTTGGTGTTAAAGACACTCGCTTTTACCTGTTGAGTTGCGACCTTTTTGTGTTAAACCTCTTTGTACGAGGGATGCAAAATTAAAAAAGAAATTAAATTTTTATTCATGTCATATATTTTCTGGCTTTTGTTTGTAAAATTTCACGTTTTTTTGCCTCAGATATAATGGCAGTTGAGTATATTAATTTCTTAAACTTACATAAATATAGATTATTAATTGCACAAAGACGTATAGGTAGGTACATTTATGTCCTTATAAACATTTCGATAGTGTTTAGCAAAAGCTAAGCAAGGTTTAAATTAAAATTCTTCATAGAAAACTAAAATAAGAATCTGCTAATATTTGCTTATCACCATCGCCGAGATTTTTATAAACAAGGCTGGTAGCCACTTACTAAATGGAAATAAGTATATTGTCACACACAGAAACTTCTTAAATATCAGATTTGTGTTTTAATTTACTGTTAAAACTAATATTATGAAGTACAGACCTAGATTAGGATACTATTTAGGTACCTAGTAGAAAAAACATGAACATGTTTAATTACAAGAAATAATTTCTACTTTCTAAGTAGCTTGTTATTTATAAAACTTTGGCTATTAAATGGACTAGACCCCGGTCTGAAACGTTGATCAACAAAAAGAATAATTAATCACCTGTCAAACCTCATGTTAAGCATTATGATTGGTTGTTAATTTTTTGTTCAAGCGTGATCAGCCTTGCAGAAACAAAAGAAGGGAGTGAGAGCCACAAAGTACCACTAAACAGCCTATTTACTACATTCCCTTATTTTCAGATGATAATGTATAATCCCGAAATCCGAGAGGATTTTTCCTTTAACTCTAACAGTAATCGGATTATTCGAGCTCAAAGACAGAAAGGGAAATATTTTAATCCTCTGCCTATCTGTGTCACCTACTGACAAAGTTTAACGTTGCACTTCCAACAAAAAACAACTTTTGCTGTAGAAATTTAAGCTTTGTTTACACGAGTTACAGTCCGTTTTTAATTGGTGCAGTTTATTGCGGAACTCAGAAGGGTTTATTATGCACACAATCATTTCCTTGAATAACAAATCATAATATTTTGTAGCGCGGCGTAACTTATGTCTTATCTTATTTTCTACTCGACAAGGACTATTTATTTATCTTTAAATTATTAATTAGTGCTCAGCTTTAATTGGTTAACAACTTGTGTTCAGTTTTATACAATTTTTTTAACGGGATAGTTAAAAAGCGACGCGTTTAGTTCGCTTATTGTTTATACGTATCGGTGGCAAATTCGTGATTAATGATTTCTATGGTTGACGCCACAATGACACCTTAAAATTAACTATTACAACAAACTCAAGCTCAAAATTTTAGTTACGATAAGTTTATATCACGAGTTTAACACTTGATATCTTTCAATATTTAAGCAAAGAGTCTCAATAACCTACCACGATGTTAAGTTTCTGCTTATTGTTATTATAGACAAACATTTCAATAGCCATGCTACATTTACGTACATAATTTAATTTAACACCTTACCTTCTTTAAAAAATATTCATGCACAGACACAAGGATTTTAAAATCAATATGTTCCCATAAAGGAGCGTTCAGACGAAGCCACGCCCGCCTTTGTAACGCTCTGTACACTAGCCGAAGCTGTCGTCGCTTCCAATGCTTTTTGACACGAGACACGTTCAACACGGTGTAACTGGAATGAACATGACAAAAGGAAGCCAAAGTCTGCTGAACGATACACTGATCCGATATTTGTTTACTTAGTTGGAGGAAAAAATAATTGTAAAGTTGCTTTAGAATTAGGCTATCAAAGAAATAAACTATACTTTTAAGAAAATAATTTAATGACACAAATCTCGATACTTGTTTCCTTTGGTGATTTCCTAATGTTATTGCTGTATGTTGTAACTGATGTAACCCTTCAATAGACAACAAGACAAACTTCTTCTGTCTCGCGACACGTCAAATGTTGCGGATCACTGAGCAACACGTGTATCCTTGGCTTGTATGTTTTTAGAAAAAGTGCCTTAATTTTTGTTTGAAAGATCTATTATAAAAGTGAAAAATGTTTTGAAATATCCGTTATTATAAAAGCTTGCTAATGATTAAAGGAGCTTTTACCGATAGTGCCGTAAAGGTACCACAAGTCATTACCGAATCACAATACAAAGCGATAAGACACTAAATTACTAATATCACAAACTATCCCAATTATACATGTTTCATTGTAGTAGGCGGAACTCGAATGGGTATAGCATTCATGTTACTTTGTGCACTACACAGTATACATAGAATTTGGCAAACATTTGATGCCGAAATCGTATACGTAAACAGCAGTTTAAATGTTTTCAACCTCAAACTTTGCATTACTAGAACCCACAGTAAGCAAATACTCAATTTCATTAGAACGTTTTGTTGTACGTATACCGTCCAGTTAGATTGTAAATGAAATACTTGTGTTTATTACTTCAGCCTGATTTTACAAACGTGTTGTTGCACGCAATTTTGAACTTTAACGACAACAAATTGGGTTAGATTATTTTTGTTTTTGCTTGATAAATGTTTTGATATTTTTTAACGCCTCAAACCTCAAACTTTGATGGAAGGTTTTAAGGTTTAGTTATGTATTTAATGGTATTATAGACATAGTTCTTGGACAGTTAACTGTAAATATTAACTCGTCTCTAGTTTCCCACTATTCCCGGGTCACAGGCTACACAAAACTTTTATTAGTTTTAGTATTGTCGCCATTTATTTTCAGTCCCTCAGCTACCTTTTTTTTACTTTGAGTTTGAAAAGTTATACTCATAAAGTTTGTTCATGAAGTCTCTTTTATTTAACCAGGCTTTTAATAAAACTAACATTTAACTTGAAGTTTATCTTAAAGAAACTAATGGAGTGTTTAAAAGTCTTGAATTGGGTTTCCACTCGGTCATTATTTACAAGTTAATTAGTCTGAGTTCTATTATACACTGATATTCTTGAACATTGTAGGTACGTATAGTGTCTGTTCATAGCAACTGGCATACTAGAAAAAGACTGAATATAGGGGGGCGACATACGTAAGGGGGGGTTCACAAAACTTCCATTTAACATACAAGAAGAACACCCTGACTTGGAATAAGCTATTGTGGATGACAAAACAATGCTTGTCCCACACGAGAATCTAACCCGCGGTACATCGCGCATAGTACTTAGTAATCGGCGTAGTGACCTAAACCAATCGTCAATACGTGCAGCTTAGCAAAGCGATCATGTGTGATATAAATAATGAATTTATTATTTTAATAGCCAATAATCTTATACCATAACTAAATAGTTAATCACTACGACGCCAAACATCTTGACAAACATGAAAACGTTTAATTAATAATGTACATTCACGCACAAATTACATTTGAGAGTCGCGTCGCAATCTTGACAGTTTAATTTACGTTTTGTCAAAATTAATACAAATATCTGCGTAGGTAATGATAACGATGTAAAATGCTTAGCGTCGAGTACGCGGTTAATGCGTGTGACGTAAGTATTAATTAATGTATAGAAGATAGAAGACAATTCTCGCTTGATAGTGATATTTGTCTCAAAGGTCAATGAATATTTTGATGCTGCTTCGTTTACGTAGGACGTAGGTATTCAAGATTGTAAATGTAATTATAAATTTTAATTAGACTTTGTGATAGTAATGAACGTTGTGTTTGTCGTACTTGTTCTTACTTTGGACTGTGTAGGCAGCGATAGAGATATGCTTTGGGGTTTTGTAAGTTTTTAACCAACAAAAAAAGGAGTAATAAACTTAGGTAAACTCTAGTATTAAGTTACTACTACATTACTTAATCATTCGCCTAGTGCATATTTTTCTAATACGCAGTATTCCTGATTGCCTTTTAGTTTTCCTAAAATACGCAACAAAATTATTTCCAATCTCGTTAACTGCCAGAATACAAAGAAAGCGTCCATTTTATTATTGGAATGTATCACTCTTATCACCCCTGTGATAACGATGACCAATGCTCCACAACGTACTACTGGCTACAATGGCCTACGTAACAGTCATTTGCATACAAAATTGGACCGTATCTGCATAAAATACGGTTGGTATTTTATTGGCTGTAAAGAGGGAGTTACTTGAATAATTTCAAGCTTAAGGGTCAAAGAACATTGGCTGATTAGGCATGCCGATCACAAGTACTTAGAACAAACGTGCTGTTTTGCCGATAATGTATTTATGTGTAAATGTTTTAATACTATAAGGGTAGTTTGTGACTGTGTAAAGATAAGTAAACGTGGGCATGGGAATAAAAATTAGAAACTATTTGTAAAGATAATGAGTAAAAAGGCCACTAGGTTCTGAGCCTTAACAGGTACTCCTGTTTTCGAAAGATGACGTCTATTTCTAACACCAACTCCGTAGTATATAAATAGTAATAAAGTATTTCTCAACATATTATACACGCCTAATACCCACTTATGTTCGAGGGTTTGCAAATGAGCTTGTTCCTGAAGCGTCTCTGGTTTTTAAGGACGGAGATTAAATCTCTACCTATCGAACTTGTGGATATAAAATAAACTTGGGTAGGTAGGAAAATTTTAATTAAATTACTTTCATTCTGGGAAATATTTATTCGAACAACGATTACAGAATAACCGTTTATTTGCTCCCATTATGATACTCAGATAAAGAAGATTAAATAAATAAGATCGACTGTTACAGCTTTGTTTTAGAGCTTTTTGAGACCATGTTTGATTCAAAAAATGTTATATTAATAAAGGTAAATATTTATTTTTTTACAGCTTCTATAGGGACTCTTATTGAATAATTGTGAAAATATTTTCGGCATCTTGAGATAAACAAGCAAGTGTGAAGGATTGCGTGTTTGATACTCAAATGTGATTTAAGAATTTATTTATTTTTCAATATTTCCTTAATGCTTTGAGTTGTAGGTATATGTTTGCAACGTTCAGACTGGGTTGGACTCTGTGGTTGGACGGGTGTAAAAACAAAAGAGTTCTTAAAATAAATACAATTCATACGGCTGGATCCATAAGCTTATTTAAGCGACTATCAGTCTTTCGAAGAACCCTTCATAACTATAGTTAAACATTTCTCGTATACAAAACAACAAAATAAAAACGGGCATTTTTCCAGGAACCATATCTTCCGGCCATGACCCTCGCCTTATCGAAGTTCAAAACACTCTTTATCCTGCAATGTAACCGAAAAAAAAATGTTCGTTAAACTTCCCGATAAACAATCTTTCAACTATTTAAATCAGGGACGGGATATTAGCTGGTCCATTTCCTTTCTATATATACAGGGTGTAAAAGAAATCTCCATGAACACTTTAGGGGTAAGTTCTCCTCCTCTATATGAGTTTTTGGCATTTACCATGTACTTTTGATTTCCATCAATTCTTTTTGGCGATTTCGATCCTAATCACAGTTTTCTGAAAGGCTATATTCTATTTACTCTCTTGTGAACTAAGGTGGTCGGTTAAACTAATGATTATTAAAAAATAACATCACTTGAATTCAGGTTTGTTAGATGAACGGTCAACATTTTTGACCTGCTTCCCAGAATCCTTGGGCTGGTAGGTATTGATTATAAAAAAAATGTGAATTCGATACTTTGTTTATATCACAAAGGAACGCGCGTATCCGTCCCTTTGTCATAATTCCATAATCGTTCCAAGAATCCTTCAGAGGGGACTAAGCTATTCATTTCTTGGAAGTAAACATCATGCATTATAATCGAGGAACTTTGAACCCTCCTTAATCGCCATGCTATTGTTTTTCTTCGTTAAAAAACATCGGAACCGCTACTACAAAGCGCTAACTATCTTTAGTGGATCTTAACAAACTTGCGAACTTCTGTCGAACTTAGTTTGCTAGTTAGCGACCGCTAATCATCGCTACAAAGGATATTCAGTGTTGCAATAATCTTGTTTATTTTGGATATGATGAAGTGATATAATTATATAACACCGGAAAATAAATTTCCACTGCTGGGCACAGGCCTCTTCTCATGTAAAAAAGGCACGAGCATTGGTCACCACGCTTGCTCATTGCGGGATACCGATTTCAGTTTCCTGCAATACATGTACAAGTACAGTTGCACTGCATGTTCATTAAAGCAGGTTATGAATTTAATCAGTAATTAGAAAGACTATCTAATTAAGATTCTACTAAAATAATATCTAAATATAATAATTGTAAATTCAATTTCAACGGTAAAGTAAACTATTTTTTTTTTTTAGATTTTGCTAAAATAACTTTCGTTTTTCAAAAGACAGAATCATCTACAACTAACCTATGATATTAGAACCTTATATGTCGCACTTACGTTTTATTTATCGACCCATTAAACCCCCTACCTTCCCCCTTGGTTTTCCTTTCTCAATTCCGTTCACTCAGAGTCTAGGCGGTCTGTCTTGGTTACAATGCAATTTACTTACTTTAACATGATTGCACTCAAATTACCAAAATGGTGGATGTGAAAATAAAATTTATGTAAAAGGAATTAAATTAATTGAAAAACATGTTTTGTATATTTTATGTACCTACTTATATTATTATGTAGTCATGTATTTAAGTAAAAAAAATATTTCACAAAATGAAATTTTATTTCTTTTTCATCACTGCCATTGACATAATCTAAATATATATAACTTAAAGGTGACTGACTTACGTAGTGATCTATCAACGCACAGCCCAAACCACTGGACGGATCAGGCTGATATTGGCATGCAGGTAGATGTTATGACGTAGGCATCCGCTAAGAAAGGATTTTGATCAATTCTACCCCCAAGGGGATAAAATAGGGGATGAAAGTTTGTATGAAACTTTGTCAATTTTAAACCGATCGGGCTGAAACTTTGTATGCATAAAGCTACTATGACGTAGGCATCCCCTAAGAAAGGATTTTGATAAATTCCACCCCTAAAGGGATAACATAGGGGATGAAAGTTTGTATAAATATTCTCAGATTATCGACTGATTGAACTGAAATTAAAGATTGAAGCTACTATGATGAAACGGCCGCTTAAATAGGATTTTGATATTTAACAAATTATACACGCTAAACAAAAGTAAAGCCGCAAAAACTATACCTAATTAATAATAATACTTCTTAACGCGAGCGAAGCCGCGGGCAAAACCTAGTGCTGTGTGTGTATGTGCTGTATATATAATATGTTAACAAATAGGTACCTAATAAAACTTAATTATTTGCCTTATTAAGCTTGCTTAATTACTTGTTTTTATTAGAATTCTAGATCTATTCTTATCTATCTAGATCACAAGCGGATTAAGACAAAATCCATTAATAAAAAAATTGCTTCTTTCTTTTAACGGATTTAATGACTGAGTTAAGACATAGATTGATTGACGTTAGTCGCTTGTAATTAACCTAACTTTTATAAAATGTTCCTGTTAACCAGATTATTTTTCTAACTGGAATTTTAAGAAAGACGAATATAGTTATGTGCGAACATAGTTTCCTTTTCCTTTTTCATAGGTATTGTGAGTGTAAAGAAATTTAAAGCTAAATACTTGAAAAATAAATCAATAGTATTTAAATCGTATATTATTACAGTTAATCTCCTTTAAAGTATGATAAATACCTGTGCTAGGAGGCCCCGCTCTTCGTATTACTTCATCATTATAGTAAAAGTACTGGACTAAAAATAACATTGGAAGAGGAATAAAAAAAAATAACAATTATATATAACAAACATGTATATAGGAGATCTGTTGTGTGCTTGTATTTACGGGTGATTGTGGTCGTGTGCTTGTTTTTACGTGTTGCCAATTAACATCGCCAACAATTTCTTTTAAATCAATTTAATTACCACATTTATACGATTTGTATAGTAGATGTAAAGAGTGAGAAATGGTGAAGGAAAAGTTTTACATTAAGTCCCAAAATGGGAATAAAATTAGTCATGTCTAAGACGTGTCATAGCGAAATACTGTTAACCAAACTTTGACAATACGATTTAATTTATAAAGTTTTCTTTAGAACCAACATTTTTCCCACTGCTAAGCAATCAATCCTACAACTTTTAAATTTGTTCGTGAAGGCAATCATTGGGCTAAAGCTGCCTTCGACTTAATAATTATGACCTGATAGAAGTCTTAAAAATCTTAATATATTTGACGACCTCCGTGGTCGAGTGGCGTACACACCGGTTTTCAAGGTGTCGTCAGCTCTGAGGTCCCGGGTTCGATCCCCGGCCGGGTCAATGTAGAAATACCACTTTTCTACATTGTCTCGGGTCTGGGTGTTTGTGGTACCTTCGTTGCCTCTGAATTCCATAACACAAGTGCTTTAGCTACTTACTTTAGGTTCAGAGCAATGTATGTGATGTTGTTCACATTTATTTGTTCACATTTATTTATATAAAAAAAAAAACTAATCTAATCCAAGCCCGTATGTATTGTTCTACTGCAAAGCAAAGGCCTCCCTCTCCTTTTTAGGGTTCCGTACCCAAAGGGTGTCAACGGGACCCTATTACTAAGCCTCCGATGTTCGTCCGTCCGTCCGTCCGTCCGTCCGTCCGTCCGTCCATCCGTCCTTCAAAAAAAATTTGAAAATTAAAGGGGCTTCCATACACTCATACGGAACCCTTCATGCACGAATCCTTTTCTTTTCACGCACTTCTGTTTAGAGCCCAGAAAATGCTTCCATTTAAAAAAATTACATCTGGTAAAAAGTATGTAGTTTTTATTTATCTAACTTTAACTTCAAATGTCCTATAGTCTAAAAAAAAAGTCGTATAATCACAACAAAAATTATACGACTTTTTTTTTGATAAGCCGAAATTTTCTACAAAACTACTACGAATTCAGTTTTAATCATACCTTATCATATGTAACAAATCTTAATCCCATACCATAACAGCATTGTACTAAATATAAAATAACCGTTTTTTATTGAAGAGAAGCATGGCGTGACGATAGAGAGGCTACTTGAACCACTATGGCACGGTGGATAGGTTAGGGGCGTTGCTTTGAGATGGGCCCCTTGACCTCGTAAGAGATAAAAGCATGATAGACATACATACATAAAATACATATCATGTTATATGTTGAGGTTTATATCTTGAGATTATGATATTTTAGGATGTATTTGGTCCGTCTTTCTTTTTAAAGAACTTTAGGCTTATTGATCGTTAGAAAAATATCAGCAAAATAAAGTACAATGACGATATTGACTTTACGTGAACTTGTATCTTTATTTAGGGAGCGATAGCTTGCGCATTTTTGAGAAAGAACCAAGAAGTTTTGCTTTCGAAAAAAAATTAAGAAAGGGGTGAATCTATTGCTTTCTGAAGTTTACGCGAATATTAGACATTGAAACAAAACTAATTTTGAAAGGATTCTATCGCGGTTTATTTTAGATTTTGCCCGCCAGTCTGCCCGTGACCATGACACCTGCAAAGGCGTCGAAACGTCGGGAACAAAAATCTAAAATAAACCGCGATAGAATCCGTTCAAAATTAGTTTTATTTCAAGGGGTGAATCTGTTTTTTTTTTAATTATTTATGTACATACACAAAATAGTATTTTAACAAAATAATAAAATAGACGTAAAGGTGCTGCTTATTTCTTAAAAAGTCTCTGCCAGCACACCCGCTATAGTAGAAGTGGTAAATATTGGCAGTCAACAGTGTGTGACTTACTGAAGAAATATAAATTAATTATTAATAAATGTGTTCCCAAAAACTAGCCCTATATACGATAACTTTTAGATATAAAAATATTTTTTAATTTAGTCCAATTTATTAGGTATTGTATTTTAAAATCACACAAAGAAAACTATTTTTTTGTGAAGGTTAGGTAAAAGAGCTAATATCTGGTTCACTCATCTCCTAGCAGACAGTCCATTTACTCTGTCGGTTCTTTGGCTACTAAACCAAATGACCGATTGCTTCACCAAACGTACTTTGATTGATTGCTAATTACTTTCCTAACATCTGCTTATACGAAATTGAGCCATGAATGTTGAGTTTACCTCATTTTAGAATGAATATAAATGAATGTATTTATAGACATACTATATTAAGTTGAGGACCTATAATGACATTAGCCTGCCGAGCATGATTTAGTGAATCTGCGGCTCCGGCAAAGGCAAAGACGAGACCGGGGCGTTTCAGTCGGTGCAATTCCGACATATCCCCACGTCGTGCCCTAGGCGTGGATTGAAGGCATTCGATTTAAAAAAAAAGGTAGTCAAATTGTTGTAGGGAAGTGGATTTACAGAATATACTCGTAAGAAGGTGTATAATTTCAGTATTTGTGCATCAATATAAAACACTACTTAGTTACAAGTAATGTAGATGATAATTATGTGTACTTAGTATACATGATTCGATATCTATAATGTATGTAAGTTTTAACGTTATGAATACACTCCTCTCTACCTTTACATACTATTTCTCCTGTCACAGGACTGCTGGCAGAAATTTCTATTGAAACAAGCAGTACCTTTGTACCTTGATATGTAATCCATGTATGTACCTTGATATGTTTCCATTTTTTATAATAATGTGTGCCTAAAAATGTCGTCTAAACTAAAATCTACATACAAACCGCGATAAAATCCGTTCAAAAGTAGTTTTACTTTAATATGCCTAATCTGTTAAATAAAAAAATAAATGATACACCTATTGTGAATTTACCTAGAACTTTGAAATTAAGTATATATTAAAGGTAAATAGTGCTACTTCTAGTACATTTAACGTATACAAAAGTAAATACAAACTAGAAAAACAAATATTTTGTAGTGCACAGTATTTGCGGTTAGATCCACTAATGGGCTACATTGTCTTGTAGTTCCGTACTACCGCTGTGGGTTTAAGCTTTAAATTTATCTCTACTATTAAATCCTTATTAGATACCTAAGTTTAAAAGCTGTAAAGGTGAATTAAAATATTTTATCAGTGAAGAAGTGAGACGCTTATAAAAATAAAATATAAATTGTTGATTGATTACTTTCAAAGCCTGTGAGTCAATCAAAACTGATTTTAAAAACAGCCCATTCATATTATTATATGAAAAATAAGCCAGACATACAAATAACATAAATAAATACCTTGTATTAAATTATCTAAATATAAATATAAATCTGCCACAACTTACACAGTACCAATGTTATATGGAATTTTCTCATCAAAATCTTCAAAGTATATTTATTTGCTCCAATTAGGAACTTTTTCAAAGCCGCCCCGCTTCATGTATTTGAATCTTTGAATAGGAGTTAATATACAGTCGTATTCATTAAAGTGTAATGCTTTTAAACATGCTGAAACATAATTAAATCTATTCAGCCATTTGAAACCTGATTAATGTATAAACTCCTTAAATTAAACGTCTAATAAGTACAGTAGCTATATTATAGTAGGTATAGAGAACTCTTAGAATTATTGCCATTTAATTAAAAATAATTATTTCTTTGTTTCAGATATTTGAAAATTAAAACTACTATGACATAGTGTTCAAGTGTTTCATAAGTTTAACAAAATGACTTGCCGGCAAAAACGTGCGTCTGCCGCAGCTGTCAGTGCAATGCTGACGGTAATAGTGTGTGCGATATTTAAAGTTACCTCAGTGGAGGGGAAAGATGAGCCACATAAATTCACAATTGAAGAACTGCTCTCCACACACTTCGAACACAAAGACTCTGGAGACCTTGGAATGGATCCTTGTAAAGCTGGTGAGTTACATTCTTAAACAAAAAGTAATTAAACTATAGAGTGCTCATATCGAGTATGAACTGTAGGCATAAGTAAATTCGTAAAATTTGTGTCAAAAAACAGCGCGCCGTTGTATTAAAACTATCTCAAAACCTTATATTACCCTAATAATATTGGAACCATTGATATTTTCGCAAACGTAGTACTAAGGCAAAAAATTTGCTTACTCGTTACAAGGGACTACTAGCGATGCGTGCACTCTATGCTTGTCTATGTTTACTCTTAGGTTACGTCATAATACACTGTAATTGGACTGTAGTACCTGAAAAAAAATTAGGTATGTGTTTGATATGTAGTATCTATCGGCCACCTTTGTTCTTCTTTATGTCATGTTAGTTCACGTAAAATAATTGGCCCGACTCCCACTAATAGGGTTTTGTAATGCTTAGGGTTTTTTTCGGGTATCTTATTAAGTGTAAAACAATGTAAGAATAAGTAAATAAATACAACATAAGCTTATTTAAAAGGTTGTTCATTACTTTAACACAAAATAAAGATCAATGAATCAAATATTCTTAATAAAAGTCAGTAGGTAAAGAACCTTTTATGTCTCCCGTTTGAGATCTTCATTTTTTCGCTGTCAACTACATAAATCTGTAAGATGGGCACGAGACAGATATCAAATGTTGACAAATTCTGCTCTGACGTTTTATGACAAGAAAGGTGAAGCAAAGCGAAGATCAAAGTAATTGACAAATGTTGAACCAATATATAGGGATATGTCTCTTTAATAGAGGCTTCCATATTTCCACATTTCCCTATAAATATCCGAAGAAAATGTTTATTGAAATGATGAGTTTGAGCTTTTACAAAATATGTGTGTTGGGCCAATTAAAGTCCATATAAAAAGATAGAGTTAACCTTAAAAAAAGTACCTTGTTCACTCATCTACTAAAGGTTAGATTATTTTTAATTCTTAATATTTCTAAAAGGGCTTGTTAAGGTAAATTACGTTTTTAACAAAATGAAGAGATTAATTATAATATTAGAGACTTTTAGGTAACTACATTAATCTCCATCACTTTTTTCTTATTTAAAAAAAAACTGTACTAAGACGAACTTGTTTTGATACTTGGTTTAGGATATTGGCATTTTAAAAAAAAGCTTTTGTGGCATTTGCATGTAGATTTTAGAGTATGCTATTTAATGTCGAATGCCAAGATTGTGCAACTATCATATTACAATTTGCATGATTTCAATGCGTATAAACTTTCTTTGAATTAAGTACTATGTAACGTTTACGTTTCGTTGAGAATTTGAGCAAGGCGTGGCATAGTCGTAGTTTTTTCTGTCCAATTAATAATCAACATATTTATATTTATTGTAATATACTATTTACAGTTCAATTAGCGTTTAGCATACAACCTTTAACAATATTGCCATCACAAACGTGATACAATTTGGACAGACAAAGCTTTAAGGCCCAACAGATAGGTCGGGGTCGTCATGGACAGCTTATAATTCTCGCTGGTCACCTCCGTCCGACAACTGACACAATTCCTGTTTAGCTTGGGACAAGACTAAGATGGTAGCGAATTAAAAGGATTAATAAAAGTAGGGAATACCTTCTTTCATATAATTTATTCATCTGTGTCTAAGAGTATAGTTTGGTGTGTGTTATTCGATCTTATATTGTTTTAAGAATAAATTAAAAAAGAAATGACATCTTACGTGTATAATATTGGGTATCAAAATAATAGATAAATAATCTTTTTAATGAGTATTGTTGTGCTAAGTACTAAAAACAATGACTCATGAATTCTGAGTCATTGTGTTTCCAAAAAATCATATTCTTTATCTATTACTGGTAATTAGCCAGTAATAGATAAAGAATTAAATTTTTTGGAAAACACATTTAGTTACTTTAATAAACATTAAGATAATGTTTTTGATATCATTATCAATATATAAACTATATCGTTATCAATATATAAAAATAGAACTACATGAAGAAATATTATTTTCTAAAATATTATGCATTGTGTTTATCTACTTACAGTTATAGCAATCATATAAAATTATCATTTTTTGACCGACACAATAAATTATTTGATTCTGCAATAATATCGAAAATCTCTGCTTTATTGTTACATCTTTTATTTTTGGACCAAACAACCTTTACAGCGGGTCGTTTTTATCACCTGCCGTTGATTTCTGTTTTAGCACTTAGTACCGGTACCTCCCCTCTGTACCTGGAAGTACATACGAAAATAATCCTTATTGCTAAGAAAATAGAGGCTCAAACGTCATAGCGTTACCACAGTTAATGTCAAATGTACCTCTCTGGCCGAGATTTAAATACCTCACATTGTCTGCTTTAGTCGCGAAAATAGTTTTAACAGGTTTTCAGTTACAGTAAAAAGTTTGCATTACTTTTTTTTTAACTGGTTGAAGGATGTTTTAAAATTTTGTTTACACTGAAACGGAACTTTTTAAATGAGAAATTGGGTTAAGTTATTATTGTAAACACTATAACTAAACGTTAGTTTGAGTAACTTGCTAACATTTTAATACATTGAAAGAAAAATCAGTATAAGCTATCGTCATCATCATCATCAGCCTATCTTCGTCCACTGCTGGACATAGCTGTAATGACATGGTATAAGCTATAAATGTCTTTAATTACTAACTTATTTTTTTTTTTTTACAATATCAATGCTCATTTCGCTCAAATCGTTTTTGTTAAAAGACCTTTAATCTTTGTTACAGACCATATAGAACCTTGTTAAACAATATTGACCCACTCAAAATATTTAAATGAACAATTTAACATACAGAAACATTTTCATGGATTTTAGTAGTCTATTTTGCATGCGTAAAAAAACATTTTGTCACTCAAAATACACGGGATACGGCCTGCAAATCAAAGGGCCACGGTTGCGTTCTAAAATAAAATAAACAATTAACACATCACAATCCGATGACGGTCGATGAAAAAACCGTCAAAGTTTATCGGCACAAAACGGTTGCGCGGACACTAAATTGGAATCTGGCACTCTATAAACCTTTAATGTCAATAAAGCGGTCCCTCATCAAGTGAACCGTAAAAATCGGTACAATACCGGTTTTTACACCCCTCACCGCGACGGCCAAAATTGCTTTTCTGTTTTAACCTTTTCATTTTTTTGAGTTTTTGAACGTGTGTCTATTCTGCCATAGCTTTTAGGGCTGTAGGGACTAAAATATTTGGTCAATTTTTGTCGTTTTTGTTGTGTCCTTAATTTTTTGTAACCTTGCCATACTATAACAAATTCATATTACATAATTCATAAAATGAGAACAACAATAATTATATTTAACATAAAACTAATCGAGCGTATACTTCAAAGTAAGAATTCTACGATATTTCGTAGATTACTGCTACGGTTCAATACCTACCAGATTTAAATCGTAGCACGTCGCTGTAGCTGAAGTTAATCACCTAATTTTATATCGTTTCCAAGGTTATTGAACACCAATACCTACCTATAATTAGGTAAATCAAAGATTTATTTTACATTAGCTCTTGCCTCTATTTATTTTTTGAACAATTACTTTTTTTAATCTTATTAAAGATAACAGAATAGATATTATCTTAATGGTGTACCTATGTTTATGAAATACTAGCCGTTGCCCGCGTCCCCGTCCATCTGGGTATCGGCTATCGCGGCAAAAAGTAACCTGTGTCCTTTCTTGGAATCCAAGCTTACCCTACACCAAGTTTCTTCAAAATCGGTTTAGCGGTTTAGTCGTGAAAGCGTAACTGGCAGACAGATTTAATTTCGCATTTTTAATATTAGTATGGAAGTACGGATAAGTAACTATACGACATTAGAAAATTTTACAGGTTTGTTCGTTTTTGTTAGTCTCAGCCAGGATTAATATCACATTAATATGTGCTTATTAATTAGTAAACTTCTTTCTCCTGCCCTTTTCCAATTTTATTTGGGGTCGGCGCACAATGTTCTGTGTCTCAATCACAATGTCATTCACACATTTTTCTTTCACTCACGCAATCAAACCACCTTTTTTTGCCTTTTTCTTCCTCTAAATCCACATCCAAATTCATCACTCTTTTATTCATTTCATCCCTCCTCATTACATGCCCATACCATGCTAAGCGATTTCCTTTCAATTAATAATTAGTAAACCTCAACCATTTTTGACTTCTTTGCAAACTTTTAACAATACATGCTACTAATACAACTAGGTCAAACTAAACTAAATAAATGTACATAAATAGATCAAGCATTGTACCGAATATACAGACAATTATGAATGAAAACCGATCTGTACACAAACTTGTGGGCGCGTCGTTAGCCCATTCACAATAATATTTAATGCTCGCGCGTAAACAGACCCTAGTTAAATTAATAGCTACGGAATTCACCTTTTAACTCTGCTTATTGTTTAAGTTGGAATTCAATTGAATACGGGCTTTAAACTAATGTTCATTTAAAAGGATTTGAGCAGAATGCGCTATTTGAATTTAGGTTAAACAGTGTGATTCTACATTTTATGTTCACATGTTAATATCAAGCATTGCGGCGTAATTAATGATAGCGTTTTGTGTGTAAATTGTTTGCACATAACAGGCGTCTCCGATTTATATTAATGTTAAACAAATGTAGCAAATATAGAACGTAAATAGATAACGCATTATAATATCTGGAACTGACTGATCTATGGATGTAAGCAGCAGGTAAAAAGAACTCTAAAATAATAAAAAAAAATGTATTTCATAAAAGCAGAAAAATAAAATATATTTATTTACCACATTTAACTGCCCATTATCCCAGCCAGCAAGCTAAGTTGGGTCGACTTCCACCTAACCATATGGGACTGACTGCCAATATTTTACCATTTATACCTTTATACTTAAATGTAGGTATCAATATTAAACTCGTGTCTGTATTAAAACGCTTTCTTAAAACAAATAAAACTCCAGTTAAAATTATGTCAATACCATTTCAATTGAAATAATTTAGTTTTAATAGGCGTGTACAAACTTTTGTCAGCGTAATTTCACCGACTTAGACTATGGAAAACATTGAATTAGGATCTAAATATCCCATATTTTAAACCCTGCTATGAACTATCAATATAATAAAAATAATACCAGCCTATAAATGTCCCACTGCTGGGCACAAGCCTCTTCTCATATAGCGAAGGAACGAGCATGGATCACTACGATTACTCACTTACGGGTTGATGATTGGTGATGCCAATACCGTTTGTTAATTTTTTCTTAGAATAATCAAGAGAATACATATAACTTTAAAGTCACGTTGATACTTTCCTGTAGTGGGTTCGAACCTGCAAGCTTGTGAATACAAATCCTTTCGTTAAACCGCTAGGCCAGCACGACATAACAACACGACACAAGTAGTATATGCCGCTGGTATTGCCTAGGCAACAATTGAAGAAAACCGCAAGGATTACATTGTAGGCAATAAAAATAACGAATAAACACCGTGCCCTCGCATAATATATGAGAACAAAATTAATCTCTGTCTTTTACGACTTGGGTTTTATGTTGCTATAAGTACGAACAACATTTTTAGGTGTAGGCAAGAATTTATACCTAAAAGGACAATTTCGGGGACACGTTAAACACATGCTGGCTTTTACTTCTAGCAAACAGTAATTTTTGTAAATGTATTTTAAATGGAGTAACTTATTTTAATAATAAAATATCCATTTCCTTTTTCATAATACTCGTACATAGGTATTGAAAGATATTTCAAACTACATAAACAGATTTTTACGTACCTACCTCCTCTTAAAAATAATGTAAATTAAGTTTTTTGCGAGTATAATATAGAGTTTCTAATATTAGTAAATCTGCTTTGTAGGCAAAAGTTTTTATTTTTCGTCAAAGTCTCAAAATATAATACGTAATGTAGAGGTGTTTTATCTTTGATCTCATTCGAGTTTATAACTAGGTAAGATACTTAAGTTTGTTAAAGGTATTTTGGTAACATAAACCTTTTTATAAAAGAACATTCTATTTTTATCATTGTTTTTTTTTTTTTACTTTAAGACTGGCATGATTATATTGAACCAATTAAAGGTACACTTAAAAGTATCTATCAGAAATGTGTGAAGAGTGCATCTGGTATAGAATCAGTTTACAAAATTTCTGCTACATCTGTACTATCCATCCCTTTTGGATATATATTATACACCTTTGGTAACACCCTGTATAGCTGATTAATGATTTAAGATTATTATTTTGGATGTAATTCCTACCTCAAAATAAAAAAAAAACTATGAACACATGTACCAGAACTATTCTACACAATAACAGGCATTATTATGAACTATACAGATGTTTTTTTTTAAACAATTAGACGAACAAAACATTCTACATTAAAGGTAAACGATTAATAAAATAAGAATTGAACATTTTGCTAAAATCATTCATTTGACCGTGTGTGAGATGTCCCAAGATATTATTATTATTTGGAATTTCAAATCAATTTTCAGTAAAATGAAATTCCGGAAGGCCTAAGTTCTTTAAACACTGCCAACCATACTAGCTATGTACATACAAGAGTTACTTAAGAAATACCACCAAATCATTTATGCTAACACGTAAATTGGATAGCGGATTCTCTATAAATTGTGTACGAAACACGCATAGTTACACGTTACTCAACAATCATAAACTTCTCGGGAGTTTAATTAAAACCGGGTCAGGAGTTTCGAAGATTATCGCGCTCAAATATGCTAACTTTGTTAAATAGTTTCCATGAAGTCCGTGGCGTTGGTTTACTGAAGTTTATGAGCAAATCAAGTTTTATTTAACGCGGTTTTATGTTATTTTCTTTGTACCTTTCTTTAGCGTTCGCTACGTTGTTTTTAAGTGCTGTTTTTGTTCTATCTAAAAAAGTATTTACACTTCGTTCGGTCTTAAAGGTCAGACCTACTTATACTGGCTTAATCGATCCTGCGGCACGACTTCAGTCAATGAAGATATATTGAGTTAATAAACCTCAAGTGATATCGCAAAGGAGTCTTTAGTTGTACCTGCTACAATATTTTTCAATTACAAGCCCCAATGTCCCCAAGAAGCGAGTTGAAACGACAAATTATTGTGCGCATACGTTTTGACTTTATTTACTAGTGAAATTTCCTGCAGAAGTTAGAATAATATAATTTCTTGGGACAACTCATAAACGGCCTGATCCCAAACAAGGCAGAGCCTGTATTATGGTAACTAGAAAACTGATAACCATACTTATATATTTCTAAATATATACATATTATAAATAAATTACACCCAGACACAGGACAAATGGTCATGCTCATCACACAAAAAAAATTCCTGGATTAGTACCGAACCTCCGGTAATACCTCCGGTTTAGCAGTCAGGGTCACTAACCACTAGAACAACAGGCCAGTCTTTAGCATCTCCCCAGTAGCAATATTTATCCCCTATTTCTAATGGCTAATCAATTTGATCGAAACGACTGTGATTGGTTGACCAGAACACCAACAACCAATCGCTGCGCTTAACATGACGTTTGACAGGTGATTAACTATTTTTTTTATGTTTTATTAACGTGGAACTGAGGGTGGATATAAATCTGTTGTTGTATGACGTTGTCTATCAATGTACTTCAAGCGAACGTTCAACTTTTATTATGAAAACTTCTCAACGCTTTTCTTCGCAGTTTCAAGTTACCGTTCCATTTACAAATTGAAAAGTTTTGAACACGTTTCGAAGAATAAACGGGACCCCGAACGGGTTTGTAATAATCGAGGGTAGGGTTTTAATTTTGAATTTTGACGTAGGTATTCCATCAACCGGTATTTAGGTTTGGAAAAGAATAACTGTTTTTTACTTTGACGAACGTCCAACACGTTCGTCAGATTTGCGTAGAGTTGGTTCGTTAGATAAAAAACGCTTGATTGCAGCTTTGACTCTGCTCCCTACACGTGGAACATGCCATTTTTTAAATGTTTTTCTTTACTTGTCAATAAATACTAATAGCATAACCACAAACGATGCGTAACTTATTTTGTAATATTGTAAACAGTCCTGGTGACTTTAAATAAATGAATTTTATTTAGGATATATTTACATGTTCTAAAATATTATTTACATGATAAATATAATTTAAAAGTTAGTGCTTAAAATAAATACGACCTGATTTTTTCGTCTGGGTACAGGTTTGACTATTATAGCAACTTGTAAAATGGACTAAAGGAGATGATTCAGGTTTCATACAAAGTTGAGCCCAAAATCGAAAGCCAGTAAAAAAAAGTTTTTTTTCTGTTTGGGACATCATTTTAAGTATTTAGTTAGTACTATGGCACCAAAATATGGAACCAACAAACAAAATATTGGTTTATTGCAGCGGCTGTATAAGTTTAATAATTAGATTGTACATTTGACCTTAAGATACTTTAATGTATTTGAGCACACACGTGGTTTCCCGGCACTTTCGATTTTGGGCCCAATATAAATGGTCTCCTTTAAAAGGATTGTAGCTCTTATATACGCATGATCTGTGAACTATAAAGCCATGAGAGAATATAGAAACTTTTTACACAGGTAGTTGCTGGCGGCACTTTAAGTACCAAATAAAGGTTAATTGCGGTACACGATTGTTTTGCCGGATATGAGCCAGGAGTTTCTATTAGTTTCGTAGTTTTATAACTCTCTGTTAACCAGTCGTTGCCTAGCAACAATATATATTCTGTAGCATTATGATTTTGCTTTTGTATAAAGTTTACGTTTGAATTCATTGTGGAGCGTATAATATTACACGTCATATGTGTTGAAACTATCATATTGAATTTGTTGTAAATAAGAGTTATAATAATATAATAATAATAATTTCCTTTATTTAGCTTATAAATTAAAAAAATCATTTTTAAATATATATATATAAGGAAAACCTTATTTATGATACCACATTTATAAATAAATAAAAAATATTAATTATTGTTTAGGCAAAACATACAATATATCTTACATTATGAAATAAAGTACAATATTGCACAATTGTCTGAACTATTTTGACAATCATGGTTTTAAACTTTTAAAGCGTCGTATTACAACACAGCAACGATAAAATATTACACCAATGATTCTACACTTCCCGCAAAATTATATTACAACATAACTTTCATAGAAAATTCTTCAAACATACTATTACAGTAACAGCGCGATGTAATATATTTTGCATGAAGCACTGTGGGAAAACTTGGTATTCTTTTTCTGAACAAAGTTGGTTTCTTAACTATTTTTACACAAAACGTTACCGCTTCGTCACTATTCACATACAATTCAATTCATAATATTCAAGTTTGTAACATGACTTTGCTACGGTACAAACCTTTAAATGGATTTTGTTTAATTTTGATAACAGAGGTCAAAATTGCCTAACCTTCTTTCGTGACGCTCAATGTATTTTATCTGTAATTTATTTATAATTTTTGCCTCTTTAGCGAGCAAAAATAGTCTTTATTGAACTTGGCCTTTAAACTTCAAAGTGCAAAAATAATGTAATGTAGGAGTTATAATTAATAATGTTGTTAATTATAACTCCAAAGAAATAACAATACATTTCTATTTTTTTTTCAATTATGTCTATATTAATTGAAAAACAAAAATAATGATTGACTTTTAAAATCACAGTCGGGTTTTTTACAACACTCGAGAACGGATAGACCGAGTTTCATGATCTTTGATTTGTTGGGTAACGGGGACTACTTACGCGGTTGGGACCGCGGGGCACCGCTAGTATATAATAAAGATATATAATTTTTGTACGTTTCCTGTTGAAATCTTAATATGTAAAGAGTATTTTTATACCGAGATCCAACGAAAGCTATCGTCCAATAGTCATAAGGGAGGACGTTTAAAAGTAATAACATCTCTTATCACCGTGTCATTCAGTGCGAATGACACGCGTGCCCGCCGCTCAGGATATGAGCTCCTTTCAAATGATAAATGTCTGACACACTGCACCAACGACTGACGAATGTAAAATAAACAAATAAAAATTAAAAAAATACACTCACTTATCAAATTGAAAAAGCTGATCATTTTTAAACGGGTAAACAATTCTTTGCCGGCAAGTCCCTTTTTAAACAAAAAGTAATTTAAATTAGTTTATATATAATAAAAAAACTTTACCCTCACACGCGATAAAGAAATCCCATTTTGTTTTATCTACCATTACCGCATAGGTATTGAATTTAATTATTTCGCATAAGATCAATTTCGTCCATTCAGGAACAATACCGCAATTCAATATCTCCGTCTGACTGCTCCCGAACGGAAAACATGATTATTGTTTATACAACAAATTCAAGCGTCAAACACAGTACAATAGTGTACTTGGTAGATTATCCATCGATCTCTGAAAAGCTGATCAGCACAAAAATTTGTAAATCTTCCGTGAAATCTCTTGTTCAGCGCTGTGATTGGTTGTTCATCTTTCGATCAACCAATCACAGTCGTGATCAGTTGATTTGACAACAGATTTAATTGATCAACCTTTCTGAAACCAGGGGTTAATCTTGCAAATAAATAAAGTTAATAAGTTAATAAGTGTAAGACAATCATAAATGAAGAGCGATTGCACCAGGTGGAGTTTGACTGTTGACGTTATCTTGTTAGTTCTAAGTAGCAACCCCGGCTAGGAAACTGTGTTCCTAAAGTAGCCATAAGTTCGCCCTGCATGTCATAGACTTATTGTTTGTAGAGTAAGCTTCATTATGTACCTAAGTAGACTTTATAATATAAGTCAAACTTACATAGCTGAAAACTACCTATAAACTTAAATCTCATAGCAGCCATTTTTAATATCGGATTACCTGATAATTAGTTCCGTACCTTGATAAAAACAAACCCTTTTAGAATCAGAAAAAACTTCTTGGTCCGTCAGTCTGTCTGTCCGTCTCTTTGGCATATTCGATGTAAAATATTCGAAAATGTAAGTATTAGTGACAACAGTTTAATGTCTTCCTGGCTTGAAGATTTAAGTAACAACTCTCATAAAAGCCTCAAAAGTGTTGTCCAAACAAAGTTCGAGGTATAAACTTTATACGCCGTTGAAAAGAGACAATCATAATTATCATTCGTTCTTGCCTACAACAGAAACGTAAACATTCACTACGTTTCTGTACAACCGACGTAAAGTAATTTGATATGCGAGGACATGCAGCTGGCGACACGCAGTCTGCAAAGTATAATCAAATTAATCGAGAGAGACAGTGTAAAGTCTTTGTTTGGTGGTGGTTAGGTCTTTGTATTTTTCCTTAACGCTGCAAATGATTTCTTCATAAAGTTTTTTTAGAGATCTATCTTCTCAACCGAGTAGCTAATGTAGGGTTAAGCTTCCTACTGTAATAAATAAATTGTCGCTTTACACTAAATTAAGCGATATTTCATTCGATTATTGTTAGTATTGTGATCGGTAATATTGAACTAAATTAGTATGGTAGAGCGGTTAGTCTTTTATGGCCGGTATCTTTTTTCAAGAAACGATTCGTTTTGCGTACGGACGGTAGGCTTTTTTCATTTATCTTAGAAAACTTTACTGCCGTCGTTGTTAAAAATAACTAACATTTTCTAAATGTTGAGAAAAAAAATCAGGCAGATAGGCCTTTTCTTCCTGATTCAGAATATATATATAACTCATTTTGACAAAAAATGTTAGTTGTGCCCTTTTTCGGTAACACGGCAGTTTACCTTCCGTAAGCAAAACAAATTGTGTCCTAAATAGAGAAACCAGGACTTACTCTTCAATTAAAGAATATCTTGATGACAAATCTCGCTATTTTATTAATATTTTATATATATCGTCAGATTTATTATTATGTTTATTAGTATATTATGTGTTTAATAATATTTTTTTTTAATATTATTTTTGTTTATTTATCGCTATTTGCATTTGTGCTTCATGGGGAAACATAGTGCTACACTAACTTAAAATTTTCCATCAAATGTAAACTTCCAGCTATGTAACAATGAATAATTATTATTTTTAATTCTTTACAAAATGACCGATGTCAACTTAAAATTGTCCATCAAGTGCAAACATCCAGCTAGGTTTAAAAAAAATCTTTAGCAAATGGCCGATGTCATAAAAAGTCCTGTTAATTTGAGACGATCAGATTTGAATGTCTTATTTAACAAAATTTAATTTTTATTTTTACCGACTTAAAAAAGTGAGTTTGTGCGTAAAACTTCGAAAGTTCCTTTGCATTTTGTCGTTAAGACCCTATACAGTTATTCGGTCTGTCGCCGCCATAACTTTGACGAAAAATTAATTTAGGGAAGCAATATAAAGTCTATTAAAAGTTTTCAGTTATATACACAGCTGGTACTGTTAACTAAGTTATTGCTATAAACAAAGTTCAGTCTTCCCGTGTGATGAAGTAAACTCCAATAATGCTGATTGAATGGTAATTCAAGATTTACTTTGGATATTTCAAAATTTGTACGTGAATTCGAACTATTTCGATTTGCGTAAAATTACTTATTTGCCTTAGATTTTAACTAGCGACCTGCCCCGGCTTCGCAAGGGTAGACAACACATTAATAATATAATAATATTAATGAATAATACAAAAACAAACTTTCTTCTTAATCTTCTTTCTTCCTGACGACCTCCGTGGTCGAGCGGCGTACACACCGGGTTTCAAGGCGTCGCCAGCTCTGAGGTCCCGGGTTCGATCCCAGGCCGGGTCAATGTAGAAAACCACTTTTCTACATTGTCTCGGGCCTGGGTGTTTGTGGTACCTTTGTTGTCTCTGAATTCTATAACACAAGTGCTTTAGCTACTTACTTTGGTTCCGAGCAATGTATGTGATGTTGTCAACATTTATACAAAAAAAAAAAAAAAAAAAAAAACAGTATATCCATTAGTGAAAACCATACAAGAAACCGTTCTGTAGTTATTTATTTCAGCGCGTTCAGACAGACAGACAGACGCGGCGGGGATTTTGTTTTATAATTATGTATAGTTAGACAGATTACTTTGACAATTAGTAACTGGTAATGAGGATATTTAACCCAAATTACGTTTATTGAAAACAAGTGCATTAAAAAAAAAGTATAGGTACTACGCGGGTAAATTTGACTCAATGTATAGTTGGCCAGTTACTACGCGGGTAAATTTGACTCAATGTATAGTTGGCCAGTTACTACGCGGGTAAATTTGACTCAATGTATAGTTGGCCAGTTAACACGTAGTTAAAACTCTCATATTTCACAACTACTATTGTAAAACGAGAATTCAATTTAACTTTATATTCAGTGTTTGGAGAGCAATTTAATATTGAAAAACTCTAATAATTGTAGCTACGTCATCAATTTATTTTCATTATAATGAACCTGTGTTAAAATTGTATTGAAAACATGAGATGCCTACTTATTAAATATAATATAAAAATAGTGGTAATAAACTGATATTGTTTTAACAATAACATATTTCCAGAATTAAAAATAAATATTTTATTTAAATATCATTTATCTCTGTGTTGTGGTACAGTACAACTGAGGACAGTCCTATGTTTAGAAATATACCGCCTTAGGCACAGACTTTTGATACAATTGATTTATCCGACGAAGGTCTGTCAGTACTATATAAATATTATCAAATGTAAGATACAAGGATTAAATGAATTGTTCCGACGAAATAAATAGATTTCAATTAAAGAATAGTTACTAGCAAGAGTGCAGTTATCAATTCTGCCTTCATTTGTTTTCTGCCTATCAGCCAGCAATATAAGGCCAATACCGAATGAATTACGAAAATGATTTCAAGTACTCAAAAGATTACAGTAAAGCAGCAAGCTAGTCACACTCGACGCACGTATGTCCTCAGCCTCATTTCAGAGGAAAAATGCTAAACAGACCTCTTGACACGCACAAATACGGCCGGCTATTTGAAAGCACATATTTTTTGCTCGCATTCCGTGTTAGAGTACGCGAGCGTGATTAATTGCTTGTAACATTTTTATACAAACATGAACATGTTAAGGTAATGATTACGAGTATATGTCGCGTATGAAATATTTGTTTATCTTATTGTTTTTTCTTTTTAGCCACGACTTTGAAGACCTTATCTTTTTATACATTTTACGATACGTTTATTATTATATGTGTAACAATAAATCTTAATGTCTGTATAAGTCAAAAATAATTCGTAGCTTTTTTTAAGCTTGTAGTCTCTGCCTAATCGTCTAAAATTATCTAAATTAAGGCCGATTGGTATATAAAACTGAAACATCTTGATCAACTCATTTATCTTCTTATGTACCTACCTAGGTTTTATTCAATTTACATTGGTTAATTAATTATACATTGAATCTGTACCCACTAATAAGGACATATTAAGCACCTTCACAAGTAGCCTTTAAAACAGAACAAAAATTACTCGAGAAAACCCTACGCCATATCTAGGGTTAAAAGCCATCTTTTAAGCCTGATTGGTGCGGGTCATTTGTTAACCCTTCCACTGCCCGACCTCGCTGGAAGTGCATGATAAACGGCCGAACTTAACACTCCATTTAATTTTAACTGCCGTTTGTCTGGTGATGGGTTAATAATTTAATTTTAATTAACAGCCTTCTGCACTCTCGTGACTTGTGTTGTTAATGGTTTAATTTATTAAAGATATAGGAACTGTATATAAAATCATTTTATGAGTTACCTGTGCATGACGTAAGACATAAATGGACGAACAGTCTAAACTAATTTAGATCGAAGCCTTCTTAGAAGTAACCTATAAAATAAGGCAAAAATTACATGTTCTCTACAATTATATCATGCATAAGATATACCCCTTCATAGTTACCGACGTTAAAATCTGATCGCGCTCGTATAATCATGTCAAACTGTTGTCAAGTTGCACTAATGAATAGTACAAAAGATAAAATAACCACGGAAGTGAAAGAGATAGCTATCGTTGAAAACTGCAATCCTTAAATGCGACCCCTAATAACATATTATCTACCAAAGAAGCCAGAAAAGAAGGGTTATGTTTTTTATATTTTAAATATTGCTGGTTTACAGAATTTATTATAATACATTCTATAATTTCAATCTGTTTATAGAATCTACACTACATCATAAACTCATCGTCTGTCTAAAAACAGCTAAAGGCCAACCTTCAGGTTAACTAAATTATAACTCAAACAAGACAAAACAAAACGATTTAATAATTACAACATTGAACATAATTATATTGTTTAATGTCCGACTATCTCAAAACTGCCATTTTTACTGTAAAACAATCTATTTATAAAACGCTATCATTCAGTTATTGTTATATAAACATGTTTGTGTTGCATGCGATAACTTATGCTCATTAGAGTTGCATTAATTATATCGAAAATTTTACAAGCTATATGCTATAGTAACAGCAAGTATTTAATATAATAAAACATTGTAGGTTTCCGAATTATAAATCAAACAAATTGACATGTGTAAGAAATTATGCTACAAAATAATTGTTCTAGGTAGAATAGGTAATGTTTTCTACAAATATGCATGTAAGTGCATGTTATTTGCCAAATTTGTAAACAAGTACGGCTTTTAGGAAAACAACTGTAATGCTTTAATTACAAGGTTCAGTTTGACCTACAATTTTACATTTTTTTTTACCTAATATAACTGTACTAGGCAGTCTAAAATTAACTTTATTTACATTTGCATAAAGTTGATGTTTGTTTAAATGGATATAATATATCAAATGAGTCACCATGATACGAAAAAACTTGATTTACAATTCAAAATAGGTACTACTTACTTCTTCATCTTCAAATTAAATACTTATATCAACACTACACAAATAGAGTCTAATACATTTATGTGTTGCCATATAACTAAATAATAAATGAGGTCACTGCATTAGCTTCCGTAAGTTATTTACGATACGGCGCTACCTAGCTTTCATGATTTACTAATGAAATGTCATTTTCTCAAAGCAAAAAGGTTTTAATAACTGCTTATGACTTTGCTTATGTTGAAGACATTTCTGAAGTATTATTATAAAGACGGAAACATAATTCATATTTTTTTATGTAAATATATGACTAATTTTACTTTTAAGTCTGATGTAGATTTTTATGCTATATCTCTAATTATAGTTATTTGAAAACAATGTTTTTTTTTCTTTTAAGGATTAAGATGTTTAAAGAGATTTTCGCCAGTAGCTTATAATTTATAATGCATTTACCATTAATATGTGTATTATACCAGACTAGCTGTCCCCCGCGACTTTGTTCGCGTGTTTTAGTTTCAACGGTTTTTCATTTTTGCAACATTTTTCATTTATGCTCCGCTCCTATTGGTCGTAGCGTGATATTATATAGCCTATAGCCTTCCTCAATAAACGGACTATCCAATACAAAAAGATTTTTTCAATTCGAACCAGTAGTTTCTGAGATTAGCGCGTTCAAACAAACAAACAAACAAACAAACAATCAAACAAACAAACAAACAAACTCTTCAGCTTTATAATATTAGTATAGATTTTCATCTATACTAATATTATAAAGCTGAAGAGTTTGTTTGTTTGTTTTCTGAACGCGCTAATCTCAGGAACTACTGGTTCGAATTGAAAAAATCTTTTTGTATTGGATAGTCCGTTTATTAAGGAAGGCTATAGGCTATATAACATCACGCTACGACCAATAGGAGCGGAGCATAAATGAAAAATGAAAAAACCGTTGAAACTAAAACACGCGATCAAAGTCGCGGGGGACAGCTAGTTTATAATAAAATTGTTAGGTCTAAAACATTTGCTAAAATTAGGTTTTAATGACAGGAACGAATCGCTGTAAATCCCTCTTGACAGGGAGTCAAATACCGCATTGGCTTACAAACACTTAAATGAATCTATAACTATAGTAACTATATTATAAGCTTTTCTATGTGTTGGTACTAACTATTCAACTAAACATACGACTTTACATTCTGTAAGGGCTGGTATCAGGTTGCAGCTTGAAGTTTTATTCATTACTCATTGCAGCAACCAATTAGAGTTTAGCAAAAATTATTGCTACAACGCCCACATAATTCATTGCCAGAGTAAAAAACTCAAAGGGCTAGCCACGAAACACAGCTCAGTCATTGTTTGTTCCGAAAAATTATGAACGAAATATTTCGCGAGAAAAACCCTTTTTAATGAAATTACAAAGCTTTGTTCGAGTGTCTGTTGTTTTTTATTTATTTCGATTTATTCGTGTACGCTATTTAATCTCTGTGACACTTGATAAGGGTGGCTGGTAGAATAATAATAAAGCGATGCGTACATGTATGTGCCGTGTACATTTTATTGAATTGCGCAATATTGTCAAATTACGATTTATTTATTCAAGCAATGATATTGACGTCAACTATTTTTTTTTATTCGATATTCGCAGTAAGTTTCCACTGTGTAACCTAGAATAATTTAACGTTTCCAGCGTCTAAAGTCGATAAGATTAAATAAAGCTATATGCAGCGATTCATAAAATAAATTCCGAGATCGAAAAATAGAGCAGGAAAAGGCGTTTGTACCAAAGTAGGTTTTGTGTTTCTTAAATCAATATACTCTTATCTAACCTATCTCTCGTTTGAGAATAGATAGACCGTTCGAAAGTATTTACTATAAAAACTAAATATAGAAATGAAGGTAGTCAGTATTTAATTAACTGAGTTTATTTCTCCTGCCCTTATCCCAATTTATTTGAGGGTCGACGCAAAATGTTTTTTCCCTACATTCTACCCTATTACTAGTCATGCTATAATTCACAGATTTATCATTCATATCCTTTTTCCCGCAATTCATCCACTTCTTTTTCAGCCTTCCTCTCCCTCTCCATCCATCCACATTTCAATTCATCACTCTTTTATTTACATGCGTTTCATTCCTTCTCATTACATGTATGGACATGATCGTGGACCACGATCATCGTTTTACTTTTAATTAACTGAGCTACGATATTAAATATAATATTATAACGCTTAAATCATCCACAATGTAAAGGTCATACAAATAGAGCTCACCTTTATTAATTTGGCTAGGTATATTTGGCAAATACTTACGCCAGATTTTGATTGGCAGATTAATTTAATTAAATAATTTCATATTATTTGCCCTATCCTCAATTTAATTTGGAAGCAGTAAAAATATTGGGAATTCCATCCCACGCTCATGTTGTTAATTTGACGGAACCTTATTTTGTTGTAGGATTATAGCCGAAGTTAATTTGTAATATTAATTCTGGAACATATTTTATGTTTATCAAATAAGCATCTTATAATTAAGTTTCATTTGATAACTGATCTAATTGCGACAATTTGACTAAATAATTTCCTTGTGTGGATCAGAAAAAAAGATCTAAATTAAATTTTCTGAAAATTGTTATACTTATAGGTACAAAGCACACACACACATAATCGTATGTCCGATTAAATCTTGTTACATACAAGCTCACGTCATATTTGATTTCTTATATATAGCAAACATAAATTTCCTTAGCATGTAAAGCCTTAGTTTTAATCTGAGTTTGCACAACGGCCTGTGGCTACTATTGTTTGTCTTCTACAATAATGTGAGATCTGCAGTTTGATTGAAGCTTCTGCCTGCCAGATTCGATTTATACTTGCGAAACTAATCTTGCAAATTGCTATCAAACCAGGAACTGGTATTCTAGGTCATAGGTCATATTTCTATATAGAAATCATGTATACCGATCAGAAATAAATAAAATAAAATTATAATGACATTTTATCATGTTGAATTCACATTATACACAAAAGACCTTGTTTGGCATTTTTCAGTGTACGTGTTACTTAGGTATGTATTAAGGTATTTTTAAAGTTGGCTTTTTGATATTTATTTGAAGGTGATTTTAGGATACAAAAATAATAATTTTATCGGGGTTGCCTATGGACACCCTGGTGATTATATTCGCGGGTGATCAAAGGACGCTACAGTCGCCAATGATAACCTAAGTGATCAAAGTGAAATAGTCTAGTAAGTTAGGTATATAATAGTCATTCTATTACTGTACGATAAAATACTGCTTTGCTATAAAAATTAAAGTAAAATCAGTTCAACAGAATGTTTAGAATTTATTTTCCTAGCTAAACTTTTTCTCTTTAAAGATTTAAGATCACTACATTCAAAAATACAAATGGAATCACGAACCAAAGTCAATCAAATCGACGTTTTTTCACATCTCACACTGGTTTATAAGCTCACACGAATTCGTTCAGTTTACCTTGATCCAATACTTGACATTCCAACAAGGTCTGTCGTAACTTTGATCGAAATAGAGATATCGTCAACCTTTGCACCCTATTCATTGAGGGTCGGCCTTACAGAATAATCAGATGTCAGTTTGCAATTTGTCGTGAATTGTGACTAGGTACTTGTTACAACTTTAACGTTTATTAATTCTGTTCGAAGTTTACGATGCCTGTTTTGTAAGAGTTTGATCTGTAGGATGTCTGATGTTCATTGTAATTAATAAAGTTTTACATAGGATGCTCGCATACTTTTACTGTTTGTGCTTTTGCAAGTTTATTTCACGTATTGTCGTGGATTTTCGTAATGACTATGTATGATTAACGTTCTAAAAAAAGTAGCAAGGTCTTGAGAGATGTCACGTAATTATGTAAGTAGGTATCAAATAGAAAACAATGCTAATCCTATCCTTTTCGTATGGCCTGCTCTATATCGCTTATCGTATGGATTCGCAATAGAATAGGCATGTTTCCTAATTTTTTTTTTAATGTCCGCCTGTTAGATTTATGAATTTTATTGAACACGTATTTTTTCTTTTTTCCTGCAAACAAAAAATGAGCAAAATACAGAGAACGGAAATTACGCGTGACGTCACTCCTCGCTACGATTTTTACCAAGGCGTGGCGTCATAAGCCCCCACTCCGAAACTTTAAAGCGCTGTATCTTTGTAATTTTGTATTGTTTTGATAAAAGAAAAAATACGTGTCTAATATTTTTTTATTATCTAACTGACGGACTAAATAGATTTTAACTTTTCATACCCAGGAAACATCCCTATTATAAAAATTTGCTCCTATTATCTCAAATTATACTAAAACTTTTTTGAAAAACTAAAACACTGAGGAAATTTGAGGTGGTGTAAGAATGTGTTGTTACCACATAACCCGTTATTCTTTTAAGTGGAATAATCTGGAAATAACCACGAGTTAGCGAAATCTTCCTTAATACACCTATAATTTGCAGTACCGGCAACCCGCATAGACAAACACAAAGTATATATCCGCATAGACATAGATAAACACGTAGTAACGAAAACAAACCGATTCGAATATTTAGAACAAGCCTCAGGTGACGTCAAAATCTCTACTAGAAATATTGTAACTAACAAAAAATTACTCGTTGGATACTGCAGCTTAATATTTATTTTGGAAACCCGTAAATGTAAGGGTAATGGTAATAGTAATGGTAACTACTAACTCGACAGGCCTGTAAAAATTAAATCTATCTATAGCATAACACAACTGTGTCATTCTAGTTCGATAACAGAAATCTTTGAAATCTCAGCTGACAAAGACCTAGACAGTGAACAGAGCTATTCTGTAATACATCAGGAACGGATACTTGAACAAAGATCTTCAAGTACTTCCAGAAGACTGTTGACACACTCGAAACGCAGAAGCCGTAGCTGATATGGACCAGCCACAAACAGCTCGTCATATCAAAATTCAACCTTAAATTCAACGTATTTAAGCACATCCCGACCGCAAAGTTACGTTTGTTCTAAAGACTTACGAACCACAAAAGGTTGTTTCGCGTGTAAGCGATATTGAACTTTATTGGAATGCAATAGAGTTGGTAAATACTGCTTTGATAAAGTTGTGTAAAGACACAATAGTATCAAATGTGAGCATGGCTACGCAAAGCTGTACCTCATTTATCGATATTGTATCTACCTTGGGATAGGCGATCATATGCTGCTCAATGTGCTCCAGAATAGTGTTGTATTTGATGTGTCGATATGAAAAAAAAACTATTTTTTATAACACATCGGATTTTTATCGTAAAGCTACTATAGGTTGGGTTTTGAGAAACTATATTAAGCGTAAGCGAAAATTATAAATATGTAAAGCTATCACATAAGTACCTAAGATTAAATTTATAAAACTTTAACATAATTTCTGATTCAGTGATGAATCTTCGATGTTTTTCTAAAAATGAGTCAGGAAAATACAATCTACGTTGCTATGCGATGTTATCATGCAATTTTAGTGTAATAAGATGATAAAAAAAAAAAACTTAATAAATGTACGTCTACATATAATGTGTTACTAGACAGGGGATTTTTCTGTTTTTGATAAAGTCTAAATAAATATTACATCATCGACACAACCACAGCACTATTAGGAACTCGACGGAACGGAATCGAGCGGAACATTTTACGATCGCAACTGTCCGCTAATGTACGCAACTGTCCTTTCAGTCCGTTGTGGGAACACGCCAGCCTGTCTTTACGCAGCAAAATGTATAGAGGTACAATCGCGAATACTTTTAACTAGAGCGTTTTACTGATTCTGTAATCATGTATCGAATCTTTATTGTAAAATACTATTGCTTTACACTATTCATATCAAATCAAGTCTGTATGTTTGATTGTTTCCTTTTTTATGATAAACTGCTGAATTGAGTAAGCTTGAATACTTGCTTTTTGAAGCGATAACTGACATTAATTATTTGTTAAGAAGTCATGTTAGTCTACGCTCTGTTACCTACATAATCACCTATATTAAGATGACAAAGGAAACATAGAATATCAAAATACAATTATTTGCAGATACAGGGGTTGTAAGGCGGTAATGTATATCACTAATAAGGGTATACGTCGTCAGGGATCGCAAAACAATTCATTATTTTAGAATTCCAATGTCGAATTCAAATTATATTTACATAATATTGAGTGGAAAGATGATACTTAATAAAATGCGCAGTATTTTAATACCAACCAATATAAACACTGAATTTGCTCGATTATATTTAATTAATGTGAGATAACCTTTACTTAAATTAACAAACTATAAGGTCACTTTTCTTTATATAAGCAAGAGAAGCCTTCAATATTAGTACATACTTTAATTGTTTAATGTATTACACATTTAAATGTGTTATGTGTATGTAGGTATATCACTTGGTCTTTATATTTTTTTAACAAGCCAAACATCTATATTGTTCTTAATGATTCCAGTTAATTTGAATCGCTTCGGTTTTCAAATAAACTGGAACCATTCGATTTCAATACCAGTTTTGTGGGCGATGTTCGACACTGAATAACTGAAATCACACAAAAAATCGAGACACTAAAAAAAGGTTACAGTAAAACTTTTTTAATATGCGGCTGTGCTCGTATGTACACACCCACAATCAATCGAAGGCGCGACTCTATTCAATATCACATGTCGATGCAAGCGACTGGTACTGTCGTGTACAGTTTGTTTTCAATAGGCAGGACATGCACAATGATTTAACAAGATTAAGACAAGTATTAACAAAAATATGTGCTGTGATTTTTATATAATGTTTAAAAGTAGACTTTTTATCTGTACTAGAGTATGTATCTATATTAGAGTTGACTTAATTGACTATGGGTGAAAGAAACCATAGTAAGAAAACTTGGATTCTACATTTTAATCTGAAATCGCTAAACTGCAAGTGGGAACTGTTGTATTTAATGCTCGTTCTTTCTCTGTATAAATATAGTTTTTATCTTATAGTAGGAAAAATTCAGGCCATTTAACAATTATTTATCCATGCAAATTAAACATAATTTTCGGGTAACTGTACATGAGCGGTAAATGTACATTACCGGAAAAATATGCAGGTATTTAAATATTGTTTTAACCAATTGCAAAAACAGAAGTAATTTAAGTAAAAAATACATTTTATTTTAATAACGTAACAATGTTGTCGTATAATTGTACCAACCTACGCGTACATTACATGATTGTTACCTGCATTGAGTGATTATTCTGGGTATGAATGGAGGCGTGTCTGGGGTCGATGAACTTCAATTGAAAACCACAATAGCGATACAGAATTGCGGTTGGGTTGATATTTTTCACTTCAGTAATTTTTGTTGTATGGGTTTTTTTTAATAAGTAAAGTAATAGTTCTAATTGTAATGTACGAGCAACTCGTCATGGTAAGTTCTTATCTAATCTAAAAAGAACTTAAGCTTTCTTATTTTACAACCCTATATTTATTAAAAATACTTACCTACTATTTAAGATCTGCATTCTTGTTCAATAAAAAAAAGCATTAATTACCTCGTTAGTTTAGCAGGATAATATATCAACCACATTATATTATCCTGCTAATCTTGAAAATCTATATCGTGGTCTACAATTTAGAATAAGCTAATATCTAAATATGTATTGAAGTAGACTTAATTTTATTTTTAACGTTTCAAGTTAAATAAATTGTCTTTGTGTTTAATGACTGAGATTTCAGACAGGTAATAATTTATCAAATGCAACTGAAACTCTACGGTATTCGATTACGTAGTTTGAGAAATGGTATCTATCGAATAGGACTATTAATTTTAACTTTAAATAGTGTATTTATTTAATATTGTATTTAAAAGATCTTAGATTTTTTTTTATTATATGAAATTCGTAACTGCTTTAGTGTTGAATGCTCTTGCATCGTTACTAAAATTATAAATGTGAAAATAACTCTACCTGTTTACCTGTTTGTCTGTCTGTTATGCTTTCACGGCAAAACCACACAACAGATTTTGAAAGTAATAAAGTTAGCTTGTACTCCAAAAAGAGGAATATAGGTAGGCTACTCTTGCCGCCATATCTGATATCCACACGTGGAGCCGCGGGCAAAAGGCTTTCCCTATATGAAAGGAGGCCTTCGCCTTCCAATGGGAAAGTTACAAGCTGGTAATAAACAAAAAAAATACAATACGATAAAGTACAAAACGATAAAATCTCACTGTTTAAAAATAGCGTTTTTAATATACCTACTGTCGCTGCACTATTCGAAAAAAAACCTAAGTTTATTTTATTTAACGAAAAATATATTGGATTTCAAATAATAGCAAGCATATCTTTAATAATAAAAACCAAATAATGTACTTCGTATTAAAAAATATATATATATATTCTTAAAACGAGTTTTTATTATTCTCGGTACTTGAAAATTCAATTTCGTCATCAAAATACAATTATACCATACACGTTTCTTTAACTTTTATTAAATTAATTTATTGAATTTTATTTTTGTAACTTTTATTATATAATTAACAAAGCATTACATGAAGATTTATTAAATAAGTTTTAATATCATTAAAATCAGTCTGGAAATATACCGCTTTACAGGTTACTAAATTGTATCATTGCTTGATTCGAAGTAAACGATATTAATGTTTCTGTCACAGATCATTTTATGTCAATAACTGTCGTAATCACAACTCGATCGCTGTCTAGTAATGAAATTTTATTGAGAGTCACTTAACTCTGTATTAAATTTATTTCAATCTGTCTCATTGACGTTAGAAATTCTGAAGCATTATTAATTGGGTACAAGAAGATTTGTGACACTAATAGGCCTTTTTAAGCCCTTTACTAAATTAAAACGCTTTTCTGTTCATTACAAAATTAATAATAAAGATTATAACTGTATTGTAGGTATTAAATCAGTAGCGACAAAATCGTAAACAAAACTTAAAATCCAGCTTTTTTTATTATTGTTAAGGATATTTCAATACCACCAATAAAACTTAAGAGTAGCCTATGTCATTTCTTGGAATCCAAGCTTATCCCATACTAACTTTCATTAAATTCGGTTTAACCGTGAAAACGTAACAGACAGACAGACAGAGTTACTTTCACATTAAAAATACTAATACAATATAAATAAATAATACTAATGTATTTTTACAATATCTCAAGTCATCTCTTTAGCTATTAACAACAGATGAAACGATATTTTTCTTATGACATTTACTGAATGAAATGCTGGTGATTGTGGTCAATGTATCTGTGTCACATCGATAGTTTATGTGCAGCGTGATAGCTGGCCACCTATCGCTATTTCAGGACATTACACACGTCCCAGTTTATATCAAACATATAGGCTTCCTGCCGACTACATTTATTTTATATCTAGATGTGATAATTGAGATACTTTCATATAAACAACAGTAAAATTGAAGCGGAATATAAATTCAAAAAGCGACGTTTGATAAAGCATTTCTTAACTAGTAACGCATATTTCAGTTGTTGATTTGTACGCCAACATATTTATTTTAAGAAACAGGAATAAAGAAAATAGATTAAGATTTCTTTACATCTGCCTAAATTTTTATTCTGGGTAAATAATCATTTATTCCTTGCGTTTTAGGAGGATGCCTTGTGTGAAGGATGATATGGGAAAGAAAGGAGTTAATGCTAAAATGGCGAGTGGTAGAGATGAATGAAACCCTAATACGCATTGCGCGCCCAAATAATGGAGGCAAAAAAATCTAATTTGGAACATGGCAGGGCGAGACAGAGAGATGATGATGATGATACCTTGCGTTTGAACGGAACGCGAGGAATCGACAGAAAATGTTTTCATTAATTAATATATTTTCCTTATCATCAGGATTAAAAAATAAACAAAAGAACAACTAGAAAAGCGTGTAACGAGTTTCCTACTAAGAATAAATGAACTCATTTACAATGCTATTAAAATACCGTAAACTAATTATTTTTACACAACTCACTTTAGAACAGAAGTTCCATAGAATAATAATCAGCCTTGAAGTCGCTCTGAACAAAGGATACGACTGCAGCCAGCCGTATGCGTGTTTGTATGACGGTACAAAGACTTATGAAGTCAGGGTGTGTAAAGTGATGACTTAGCTGGAAGATGGATTTGTGGTCCTTTCGCAGACAAGATTAAAATAGCGTAGATATTCTGTGGTCTTTGTGTACTCTGTGAAATAGACATCACTATGTGAGGTAAACCTGTGCTTAACAAGTATGGTCCGTGTAGGGTCAGGTACCCGATTATTTTGAAGAGTCTAACCGTGTTCACTATGTGCACTATAGTATTTGCAACGGATTTTGGTTGGTTTCCGATTTCGCATTTTCGATATTCGTCCTAGATTACATTATGTTTAAAACAATAGGATTGTGCTTTGAACATCTGAGTCAAAACTTTGAATATTATAAATGATTACTGCTCATACACATGTTACGGTGGATTAGGGTTGTAGTGAGCTAATATTGACTTAAAAAAATGGCTAAATATAATTATAAACGACTGCGACTTTATTTTCTGTGAAGCCATACAAAAAGAATGCCACAAACAAAAACAGATTTGAGTAAAATATTAATTCCAGTAATGAAGCTTGAGCGATATCAAATACATTACTTATCAAATAAATTAATATTGTATTTACAAAGGCCAATGATCTTTTAATGATAATGTCAAAACAATATTCATCTAATTAAGTTTACATTAATTTATCATGTTCAAAAGAGCATTTATCGCCTGTATATCTAAGGATACTATGAAAGATATATTACATAGTATCCTTATTCTTTATTAAAATAAATATATAATGTATATGTATATATTTTGATTTTATTTTTTATAAAACAATGATAATTTCCATAGAATTCAATATACTTGAAAGTAATAACTTATAAATAATAATTTAATTGATTAAAGGCCGACATTCTGTTGAAGTGTCAACATAAACAGATATTTAAAACCTCGTATTAAGTTTAATGGTTAACTCAATATATGAAAAGCTTTTACAGAATAAACCTCATTGAAATATAATCAGCAAATTCATGTTATTTTGGTTTTAAACAATTACCAAAATATGTTGGAAATAACGGGTGCCGGTTTCTTCCGCATTAGTACATCTCATTCCCGTAAAAAAAAAACTGTCTTTTTTGGATGATTTTTATATATTTAGTCTGCTATCGCGGTGGACACAAACCCAAAAAACCAAACATCATGATATTTGGGTCCACTTGATTTTGAGTAAAAAATGGCGTAACTAGCCCGACTTTGTTTTATATAGGTGTTTAGTTAGATAAATATTTACGAATATCTGTCTAATTACTGATACTGAGAATATTGTCATACCTAAGTTTGTTAAGTATCAACAAAGTATTTGTTCATTTTGTACCCTGCATCTTTGTAAACAACTACAATTTTATAACAAAAAAATCTGCGTGGTTCAAATTAACTACAGTAAAATATATTATCAATGTATATAACCAACAATACCAGTAACACAATATTTATATTTTATAACATAAGATATTCTGTGTCAATACAAATACATCGAAGTCACAAAAGAATCTCCAATCATAGTCATCTTTGTGTCGAAAATAACATCCATTACATAAAGATCCCCGACATTCAACGAGTTACATCGCTTTATGCGCAATAATATATTATAAATACGAGGCCACGATAGCTCATCTAATGTTGGTAACCATTTCGACAGACATTATTATAGTAAAGCATTCTCTAAATATTTGCTAAGAAAATAGAATAAGGTGTGTACGAGATGTCACAAAAGGGTTAGGCCAAAAAAAGATGTCAAACATTGTGGTACTTTGTAACTATTTATGGCCGAATAAATATATGGGGAATAGATTTAATTGAAAAATTAATATTATATATTATTTGTATTATATGATTCCGATCTATTAAGTCTACATAAATAAATTATTGCTGAATCGGCAGGCAATGTCCCTTGTCAGACCTGATTAATGCGAGGGCGCAATCGCAAAAAACAAATTAGCTACATTTAAATATATATAATATAAGTGCAAGATATCTTGAATTTGTCACAATGTGCGCCGTTTTACGAAATTTATAAGAAAGTTATTTACACAAAAAAAAAATCTATAATATGATCGAGCGAAAACGAATTGTACAGAAACACATTATATGTTTGAATATAAACTTGGAATAATAACAAGTTGTGCATTACTCAAGTCACACCAGCGCTATGGGAGTTGGCAGGTCAATGAATTCTTCCGAAGTTTGAAACAAGTTTAAAACGCTTTTGTTGAGTCGGTAATGTTTTTCCATATGTCTTTGCATATGTGTAATTTATATGTAAACGTATGTTTTTATTAGAACTCAGTGTTTACCGTTATTTATTACATACTTTAAGGGCGAATTTTTCCAACGCCAAATAATTTTTATCAGTGGAATAAATTGACGTTTGACAGCTTTTGTATGGAAGAACTGTCAAAAATTCAAAATGATTGAAAAATGTGTTGAAAAATCCGCCTTTAGTTAACTAAAACAACTTCATTTCAAAGCAAAGTAAAAATTATTGGATTTATTTATTGATATTGCTGTATGTAATAAAAATACGGTATACACTTGAATCCGGAAAGACTGGAAGCCGACCCCAACGTAGCATGGGATAAAGCTAAGCCATAGATTTATTGATAGTGTATGACATTTTTGAGGCACATTTTTCCATAAAATTGTCACAGTTTTCTTCTGATAGCACAAACCGAAGATCTATTCAAAAATACTCTCTAAATATAATGACAATAAGATACAAAGCCGCTTACGATAAATAAGCCGTCGCTAAAAAAGAATACAACTTCATGCAACTAAAGTCAGACCTCAAGCATATTACGGGTCTATCTATACTGTGAAACATTCATCATTTTCAGTTGCATCTCACCGTTGAAAAGACGCGTTCCCTTACTTTGTGTGCTTAGTTCCGACGGAACAAAGGCTATTACGAGCTGCGTCTGATGAATACTGGGATACCTCGCAGTTAGCTTTGTGTTGCTCTTTATGAACGAGCTCTATGTAGTCGCGGCGTCGAAGTGAGATTCAGATGGTATATAATTCTACGTTCTGCAATATTTGTGAAAGATATCCGATTGCAGTGTAGTGTAGTGTCTATACTTTTTTGAAGTTATATGGAGATATTTGAAACAAATGTATAGGCAGCATTACCTACTGCATGAATTCATTGTAAAGACTATGTTTTCTACGAAACACGATTACTTTTTGTATGTTTTTTGGTATTATTTTTTACCGTTGCTATCCTACACGCAAGGCTACATATTATTCTATATTATACCCTCGACATTGCATTTACCAAATTCATACATTTTGTAGATAAAAATGTTGTCTACGACAATCTCTAGTAGTTTTCTTAGCGTTATACAAAATAGCTTTGGTTCCAAAATGGAGACAATTTTCAAACCACAGCAACATAAAGTAAGATTAAATAAAATCTCTTTTATAAAATTTGGCTCGAAAATTGCATTGCCAAAGAAACCTTAGCAAAACGGCGTTACTTAGACGCGCATTACCGAATACATCTGAATAATACCCGTTAAAAACGTAAGCCGGTGCAAGAACTCAGAGTTAACGAGATTAGAATATAATAATGAAACTGGACCACTTAATACGGCCTCTTGTATGTAGCTTAATAAAGTAGGTTCAAATATTTTAAGTAAGCCTTTTTGTATTTAAAAACATTATCTTGACCAACAATCATACTAATTATGATCTTTATAAACTTATGGCAATATGGAAAATAATCAGTATTATTAAGTTGGAGCAAATCTCGACTTAGTTTCAAAAATAAAAAATTGCACTCCGGGAGTGGGAGTGCCGACAGAAGTGAAAACTGGAACAATTACAATATATGTACATACTTAAATTAAGAGGTGTCGGTAACGGTAACAGTGTCGCGAATTCAATGGTTTTTGAAATAATACTAGTTTGAACGGATTCTATCGCGGTTTATTTTAGATTTTTGTTCAATGGTTTTTTCGCCATCTCAAAAAATGGTCAACGCGCCTAAAGAGGTTTTCTGTTCAAAAATGGTTATTTTTTTTGTCACACATGTTTAACAGACAAACCTATGTAATAAAATCACTAATAAACAAACATTTTTAAATTAACATGATTAGCTAGCTGTTGTACTGAAAATGAACAAGAATTTTTCATCACGTCAAAATATTACAGATCACCACATAGCAACAAGAAGTAAAAGTATAAAGTAAAAAACATTTTTACATCAATCAATTAGTGTCATATTTCAATACCGAGACAGTCTCCAGGCTAAACCCCGAATATAATAATATTCTGCTTATTCTGTATACTTTTGAAATTAGCGTCATTTCCTTGATATTCGATATATCACCTGTGGACTGAGCCCCTGGGTTCCCGGGATCGCCTGCCCCTGCATTGACGTATAGTGTGAATTTACTAGGGTTAGCAAAATTTTATTTATTTATTTATTTAATAATTTATGTGCACACACAAAGTCATAAGAAACAACATATTATAACAGATGTACAAAGGTACTGCTTATTTGTAAAGAAATCTCTACCAGCAGACCCGCAAAAGGAGAAGTGGTAGATAATGATAGCCAACAGTGTGCAACTTATTTAAAAGAAAAGCAAAAACATTATGTAATATTAAAATTACAATATAATATCATAAGATATAAACAAAATAATAAACCTTACATATATAGACAGGTAATATAATATATAAATATGCAATAGATAGAAAAACTCAATTACATGCTGAGATAGTGCTCTTTTACGCGTTTCTTGAAGAGAGATAAAGATTTGGATTCTCAAATGTTAGGAGGCAGTGAGTTCCAGAGCCTTACTGCGTGAACAGTGAACGAATAAGAATAGAAGTCAGTTGAGTTGGATTGGAAATGTAAAAGGGATTTAATGTGGGATCTGCAAGGGACATTGGAAGGTCGACTTTAAGTGAAGCGTTCACGCAGGTAAGAAGGATATGTAGCATTATGAAGGATATTATAGAGGAGGCATAATATGCGAGTGTTTCGGCGAAAACGAATCGGGAGCCACTTGAGCTGCTTGCGAAAATGAGAGACGTGGTCATATTTGCGCAGGCCGAATACGAAACGAATGCACAAGTTTTGCAAGCGCTCAAGTTTATTTAATAGCTTCTCGGTAGCATCCAAGTAGCAAGGATCTACATAGTCAATTATAGGTTGGATTAACATTTTTATATATATTTTGTTTACGTACTAAACCCGCATTAGAAAGTTTTACACGACATCCGGTGTAATTCATTTTGATCTTGTTGTGAACACAACTTTCCGTGCTATCATACGCTTTTGCTGTCTTTTTATTGGAAAATGACACATGATACAAGACACTAGAAGATACTAAAATGCAACCTGTAAACTATGCATGAATTTTGCTTAATACACCTTTACATGACGGGCCTGTTGGTCTAGTGGTTAGTGACCCTGACTGCTAAACCGGAAGTCGTGGGTTCGATTCCCACCCAGGACGAATCTTTGTGTGATGAGCACGATCATTTGTTCTGTGTCTGGGTGTAATTAATCTATAATATGTATGTATTTAGAAATATATAAGTATGTTTATCAGTTGTCTGGTTGCCATAGCACAGGCTCTGCCTAGTTTTGGGATCAGATGACCGTGTGTGAGATGTCCCAAGATATTATATATTATTATTATATTATGAGCAATAGATCACTATGATGTAATCTAAAATACCTACATTTATAAAAAAAATGTCACACACATTAAAAAGTAAATATATTGTACCTACGTACGATTTATGCAGTACCTGAAAATTATAAATTGCCTTTAAAAATGCTAAACTAGCAATGTACAAAGAGTTTTTCCTGAAACTAAAGAAAAAAAAATATTAAAAAGTCAACGTAAGCTAATACTTGTCCCAGTTTCTTTGAGTGTCAACCCTTAAACCAACAGGAACGCAACCGTTCCCGGGAGCTATTCGAAATAAATATCCGTCATATTGAAATATTTTTAAATTGCACAAAAGTAAATAAAGCTGCGGTTTACATTGTAACTTTATTTTATGTGCACCTGAAAAATATACAAAAAGTGTAAACTGGCGAAACAATTTATTTATTTAAATCAAAATAAATGTTTGTAAATCTAATTATTATTTATAATTGAAGGAATATATTTAAACACAAATATTGACAATTTCGAATTTGCTATTTTCAATTGTTTAATTTGTTGCTGGCCCGTTTTATTGTTTTTTTAGGTATCTTTAGGGTTTTAGAAATAAAAATGTCTGTGCACTCAATGTTTTAAGTGGATTATAAACCTAAATCTGTCCTAAATAAAAATGTCGATAGCGTAACCAGCCAATACTTCACAGAACTAACTGCTTTCTGGGGACCTGGCAACAATTCTGGTACCGAGAATAAGAATTTATTTTTCTTTAAAAATCGACTCTCGCTGTCACTGTGGGTTTTACAAACAATTAAATCACATACAGAAAGAACACCCAGATTTAAAACAAATATTTGTGAATCACACAAATACTTGTCCCATGCAAGGATCGAACCCGCAAGATGCCGCGCACAGTGGTAATTGACCTGGTGACTCATACCACGCCACTATTATATACGTGCAGCTAATTTGTGCATAGATACCTCTCATTCAAATTCTTCGCAGATTTGACAATTTTTATTCTATTATTTTTGAGAAATTTAATTTATGGAACAAAATCTCGAACAAAGCCCGACCACTGAAGAATGTGATTCGAATAGTAACAATATCCTCTAACATATTTCCCTCTAATCGTATAACGCAGCCATATGTAGAACGTAAATCGATTGCATTCAGATTGCATGCAATGCGGCGTTCCCGATTAAATTATAGGTACAGCCACAGTGCTTTTACACTAGCCGAGGCGATAATTCTGTAATTAGTTAACTATTAACCGGTTTAACTGCTAATTGGTTTAAAAGCTATTTAAATCACTGCCAAAATCATCGCAATCGATTTCAAAAGTCATATTTATCAGTAAAGAATATGAACAGAAAGTCTTTTATAACTCGAAGCAGAAGTTAAACAAAATGTATAGGTAACAAACTTATAGGTCATAGGTTTATATGTTTATTATTTATTAAATTAAATATTATGTGAAAAATAACTCAATTTTTAAAAGGATTTTACATTTTTCTATTAATTTTCTAACACAATGTCTTAAATAATATTTTACATTTAGAAACACACACACGTACCTACACCATTCATTTCGACACTTAAAATTCATAGTGTCTAGTGACAATTTCATAATAAACAGCTGTTTACGTTCACTGTTCGCTAAATGCTGTATTTCATCTGAGTTATGAACGAATGTAAATGAACCATTAAGTTACAGCCTCGGTGAGCAGTTTGCGGGAAAATTCGTTAAACAATTACTGGCGTTTAGTGAACTACATTGCAAATTACATTTCAACCACATTTATAGTACCCACAATTTACGTAGGAATTTATTGTTTAAGTTCCATGTATAATTTGTAATAGTTAACATTTGTAACAAGTTAAAATATTTTGATCAATTAAGAGACTCGTTTAATTAAAACATTAAAGAAAATTTATTTAAAAACAACGGTTTACGACTACGACTCGCGACACCACCGCCGCCATGATTAGGGACTCCTATTGAGTCTGAAACTAGTCGGGCGATCCCGAAAATATACGTAAGTAAACCGTTGTTTTTAAATAAATATGAATACTCCTCACGAAAGTTATTATACAAATAAAAGAAAATTCTTATAAAAAAAACTGTTAAGACGTTAGTAAAAACCGTATTACAATAATAAATAAATTTGTAATAATAATGTTTATTTAACAATAAGTAAAGTACAATGTATATGAGAAAATATTGAACCATCGTATTGAAACACAATTCGAAGACTTTATAGTGTCGTAGCACCATTGTTTACATCGAGTGCTACGAAATGATATGGCGTAGCGGTTCTGTAGCTGATTGTCATAGCTACGTTTTATGGCAAGTGAAGACAATGGGCGTTATCCTGCTTTCTATATAGACGTATTAATGGGAAAAGCTTTTCAACAACCTTGGATTTTCTTTTTTGTAGTGGTAATATATATTTGTTTCTTTTTGTTAAAATTCGTAGCGTTTTGTTACATGCACGTTATAAGTAGTTATGTAACGTGAACTAAGACAGAATAAATTGAAAGCAAAGCGACCAGAAAGCATTTAATTATTAACACTAAATACACCAACATATTAAGAACTAATTAAACGTTGGAAGCACAGTAAATATACAACTAAATAATTACACACACACATATAAAAGTAAATACACACACTATTACAACCTTTACGTAACAGTATTATAAAACGATTATAAGTTAATTAAGTGAGTTAAAACAATATTAAATCCTGACAAATGTTGATTAAATTAACAGCTGATTTGAACAACCTTCGAAACCAAAGTCGCGCGCTGTAATCAAATTCAATCCTCAAACACGGCCGCACCATGAATATTCATGCGACCGTACTATCGTAAACCGTCATGTCCAATACGCGCCGTGTAAGCATACATACGCAATTAATTAATTGCCAGCCAGCGTTAGGCAACATCTGGGACATAGACACGGGTCGACGATTAAATTTTATGATCGCAGCAGATGTTCAGTGTTGTTAATGGCCGTATGCAATCGGTGATGCCGTTCGCTACATTTGAATTTGGATGACGTGCTAAATCTTATTTCATCCTGATTCATGATTAAGTTAAGTTTTCGTCCAATTGAATTATCTTTTCTTAATTCAAATAACAAGATACATTACTGCGGCCAATACATCTATTAAAAAAAAACATAGCTGTAAAACAAATAAATATATAAAAACAGAATAAACTGTTGATTTAATTTTGTCTCAAATTTCACCGACCTTTAAATATTTTATTGAAATTAAAAACATCTTATTGCACACAATAAATATTCTATCAATTTAATTTAAAATATTCGAGCAAAACACTGGCTATCAATTTAAAAAAACACTACCAAGACAGATCATTTAAATTTCTGAACTATTAAAACTATGTAAATTATGCACGACAGTCGGACCTCGCTTGTACTGAGTAATTGGATCACAACCGCGCTGCGCAATGCGGTGCAACTAATAGCCTAACTTAATGCTGTCACATACAGTTTAGATTAAGTATATTGGTACAATACCAAGTTGGTTTATTGTGTTCCCATCAACTTGGTTTGTTAACCAACAATTAGTGAATACAAATCTTATGAGGTAAACAATGAACATTAGCATTTCTCCTCGTATACTGCATATCAAGTCTCTCACTTGTATTACCGACTAGGTAAATATTGAAACAAAATATTAGAAAAATAGAAAACTAACATAAGTAATGAAATCTAAGAATAAGGTTTTACCTTGAAATACGTTTTTTTTTAATAACACTAATTGTTAAATTAAAGTGTTTTTAAAAAAATGGCACAAGATTTTTTTACATTCTACGTACAGCGTTTACATATTCAAACTTCTTATCGTCTTCTCTATTTTATTTAAGCATTTTTTATACATTTTGTTTTTCTTTACAGATAACTTCCAAGGTGACATCGCAATACCGAGCGTAGACTACTTGAAACCACCGACGCCGGCTCCTGTCAACAAAATCAATAAATCTTTACAAGAAGAAGTTGAGAGGTTGAAGAAAGAGGTGCTATTAGAGGGACTACAAGTAGAAGAGGAAGGACTCCCTGATATATTGAGGAAGAGAACGAAACAGCCACTGCCGTTGTCACAAGAAAAACCAAAGAAATACAACGATGCTGTGTTAATGACTAAGGTATGATACAAATTATCTTGTATCCCTTTCAAAAGATACCTCTTACTTAATAAGGTTTTCTTTTCATGTCAAATTTAATTATTTTACAAATAATAATACACAATTTCCTATTTATTTTAAACATAAAGATACCATCAAAAACCCTACACATTTATGACGGATCCTATAAAATGTTTTTGCTGTCACGGAAACTTATTTCACGAAGATATTATCAGAACCCCAGCGTTCAATTACCACCTGTTGCGACGAAAATTGATGTAAATAGCAACACAAGGAACTCTTTGAACCAAGGGTGTCTAACATTTACAAAATAATTTGTTCTTAAGTATTTTCAATTAAGTAATTTGTTTTTTGATGTTTTTACATAGGAGTAGTTACGTATTTGAATTAAACAACTTAATTAAACTAATAAGACCTCCTTGTTTTAGGTTCTACCTCCAGGATTAGACAAATCGATGTTGTTAAAAAACGGCAAATTACCTCCGGATGAAATGTTGGATACTTACACTAATGTGACCAATCAAACTAAATCGGAGCAATTTAACCAAACAATGATACAGGACAACCTCACTGAATCAGATAGTTTAGAACAAGACGGCGTTTTAGTCGTGAATGTATCAACTAATAACATACTTAATTTAGACGAGTTATATCCTTACATACAGATATCGAATGTTTCTAATAAAATGGATGAGATCACTAATAAGATTCAAAGTAACAGCAGAGAAATTACAGGTGACTCGAAAAATAATTTAAAATTTAAAGATATGCCTGAGAATATTACTATTGCTCCTGCTCCCACGAATGGGGTTTTACCATCTAGTGAGCAAGAAGAAGATAAACTGATCAATAAGACAGACATGGATGTGATAGGCAAGTTATTAGAACCTAACTTACTGAGACCAACTGAAAGTCTACAAAATTTGATGGAAGAATTCGGTGGTAGAAGAAACAATAGACGGAGGAGACGGAGACATGGTAATGGGAGACGGTATGGTTTTAATTTTATAAATATTATCTTACATAAAAATTCGCATAATCGAAAATTGTCCCATACGCATTCGCATATTTGTACGAATGTGTGTCTACATAGAATCATTACTTTTATGTTTGAATGTTTGCATGAATACTTAAATCTAAAAATCTAGATAGATATCCTAGAGTTTAATTAATTTTATTAAACTTCTCAAGTCTGATGCGTTATTGCGTTTGAAATCACTTGCGTAAAGTGTGAGAGTGTCGCAGCTCGTCGACTTGTTCAAATCGTCATCTCAGAAATATAGTTAGAACTTTGCCATATTAATTATCTTTCTGCTAAGGAAAATGTTGCTACTTCAATTGCAAAATCTTTTCTTTGTAACAAAAAGCTGACAAAAATCAGCAAACGTTTAAATGGCCTTGTAAAAACAAATTCATGAACATTGAACGAAAACTTTGAAAGTTACTTCGTGACTTCAAATTTAAATACTAGGTAAATATAAAAAGACTGACGACTATTTTTTTAATTGTTTCAATAAATGTAAATTCAAAACCATTAACATCCTGTAAAAAGTATAACTAAGTACCTACTTACTTGTTAATTATCCAAAAAAATCTTACTTGATTTAGTCCACTTTCAATATTAAAACCCTGTCTAAAATCTTGCTCAAATATCCTTGAAACAAGGGATTCAGTAAGAACATTTACAATATGAAATATTTACACGGTTCACAAGTTTCTTACAATCGACGTTCCATCTTTAACATTTTCCAACATTCTATGAATACTGGTGTTCTAATAAAGGCTCATTAATTTCTACTTCAGCGCACTGCGCATTTTTTTACTCACCATCGTACTGCAAAGGATCGACTCTATTGAATCCTGTGAATAAGCCTCGTTCCGTAATTGCGCCGACTGTGGCTTCTTCATTTAATATGCCTTTTTCTAAAGCTACTTTATTCGACTCGGCTTGCATTTCTAAATATCTTAGAGTTGTGAGAATATAAACTGTATGTTTCTTTCTTTATTAAGATTGTTTCTTTTTATATATTCTATTCACTAGTATAAACTAAATAAATTCTTAGTTAATAATATAACCTACCCTTTTAGGTTAAGAAACGTACACTCAAGCGAAAGATTAGGCCAAAACGCCCTTAATACAACAGATGCAAAACCAGAAACACATTTTATTAGGAAAAAGTTTTTTCGTCACCACAAGAAGCATAACAGTGGGGAACGTACAACAGACAAGAAATTCGAAGTTCCCGAACACGAGTTTGAAGAGAGATTTGAAGTAAAACCTCCTCCGAAAGTAAATGTTTATGGGACAGAAACACAGCAGTTCAGTGACTGGTTTTTTCGAGATGACTTGGATGACTTAGAAGCTGCTGAAACCAGTTTCTATAATAATACCGAAGTAAGTATAAAACTAGAATATTAAAAATAAAATCAGAGATCTCGCCTTTAAAGTCATTAACATAAATTTATTGCATGTAAAAGACAAAGGTATTCTAATTATGGCTCTTACCGCCATGTTAGCGATTAAATCAATTACCGACCATTATGTAGATCCTGTAATTGGAGCCCTAACTTAAAGGCACTCATTAAAGTAATCTGCATAATACGGATTACAGAATAATAGAAATGTAAGCTTTCGCATAAAATTTGGAAGGAATGTTTTTGTAACAAAACCTACATTAACGAGTACGAGCGTGTTTTAGAAAAAAAAGGACGCAATATGTTAATTAAATGAAAGGTTAAAATTCAAAGGAAATCACAACAATACAATAACTTACCACTTTTGGGCATAAACAAGCTTGGACTAGTTAAATTCTGAAAACTCAACCAACGAAAACTATTATTCCAAAATTATATTTCTCAGGGAAAAAAGCGACACCGCTCAATTCGTGCTGCAACGAACCGAAAGGAAAGGATTTGGGAGAACGGCGTGATCCCGTACGAAATTGACGGGAATTTCAGCGGAGCTCACAAGTCTTTATTCAAGCAAGCCATGAGGCACTGGGAAAACTTTACGTGTGTGAAATTCGTTGAGAGAGATGCAGACCTGCATAAAGACTACATAGTGTTCACTGAAAGGCCTTGCGGGTAAGATTTTTTTTTAACCGACTCCTGCACTAAGGAATTTAATCCTTGTGTCGCGGGGGGTTTCACAAACATTCAAATCACATGCACAAAGAATACCCAGACTTAGAACAAGCATTTGTGGATCGCACAAATGTTTGTCCCATGCAGGGATCGAACCCGCAGCACGTCGCGCATAGTGTTAGTTAGCGTATACCACTCGGCTATCCGTACAGTCATAATGAAATTTATTATTAGAAAGTCGCTTTCATTTAAATTTAGACTGTGTATCATTGCGTTTTTTCTTAGATCTATGCTTCTGACACCCAAAAGGTTAATAATTTCCAGTCTATTCATTTCAGTACGCACAAAATTAAAGTAAAGAACAAAATAAATTAAGAAAGAAATGGAATAAAATCACATTATCATCCCTCATAATTCTTCAGACATGCTAAAATTATCTTCGTCCTAAAATCCACAAATTGATACGGGACTTCTAAAAATAAACTAATTACTTTGGTACCTGCCTTGATTTTAGCGGCTAAAATTACATTATTGACAGAGAGTAATATACCTAATTAGATCGAAACTTTTTATCTTCTAATACCTATATAAAATCGTCACATCGTATGTCTCGTGTCCCAGTGTTTATTACCGAACTCCTCTGAAACAGCTTGACCTATTTTTCTGGTGATTATTTGTATATTTAGTAGGTCTGAGATTAAGTCGTAGGCTTTTTTTATACCTCTAGATGATAAGTGGCAAAACGTCTGCCGGGTCAGCTCGTATTTTATAAGGTCCTCTGATATTACGCATTCTTAGGAACTTCTTTGGTTTCTTCCATTTCAAAATTTTGTTTATATTGTGTGTGTTATATTTATATCATAAATGCAAAAGCCTTTTAGTTCTCTCTGCTTAAAATTTGATTTACCTTGTCACGTTGTTGAATCATGTGAAACTAGAACCAAAATTGTTTTACAAGTCAGTGCTATTTTATCCGCCTTCAGACAATATATTTAACAGTGTTGACATCATTTTGTGAAAATATATCACTATTACGTAGAGTATTTCATAAGCTTGATAAAAATAAATGGCACAGCATCATACCATGAGGTCAGAAATAACGAATAGGTATGACATCAAAGTTAATTCTTGACTCTTATTGCGTAAGGTTTGGATATAAATAGACATTTCACCAGAAATTTCATCGACTTTAAGATCTTGAGCTTTTGGGAAACCTTGTTAGATGATCCCTATTAGATCGCCCTTAACACCCACGCGAAGATATTTCTTGGTTGCTCCTTATATATGAACAAATAGACTACATTCTCCAAGATTATGGAAAAGCCAAACGTAATAATCTAAGTTCTAAAGGAAACAACTTCTATAATATGTGTGGTAATTAAGATAACGACGCAAAGTTATTTCTGTCACTCTCTTCTCTCTTTGCGTTGTTAGCTTTTGCTTTTGGTAGCGTTAAATTATTTACGAGTATATTTCTAGATTCTTAAACTAACTCTTTTGAGTCATAGTAATCTAAGAATTTAAGTTACTATTTTTCAGATTTTTTTTGTTAAGACATTTCTATTGAGAACCTGCAATCCCACACTGAATCCATCATAGGAAACACTATTAGGATTCTACTTAAAACTTAATTATTGATGCCTGTAAAGAGTTCCAATCAGATACGATAGATTACAATAATTTAAAATCTCTCTGACGTTATTATATTTTTCAATATTCTCTCCTAACAATCTTCATTACTTACTTGTTATAACTTATTTTCTCTGTTAGATGCTGTTCATTCGTCGGCAAGCGAGGTAGCGGTGCTCAAGCGATATCTATCGGCAAGAACTGCGATAAGTTTGGTATTGTTGTCCATGAGTTGGGACACGTGGTTGGCTTCTGGCACGAGCATACGAGACCTGACCGAGACCGACACGTGCAGATCATCAGGGACAATATTATGCTTGGTAAGTAGACATTAATTGTTATAAAATAATGGATAAACTGTATGAATAGAGTAATAGAAGATATACAGCTGGGCCAAAGCTATTTAGAAACCAAAGTCTAGGATGGATGATCTGAAGATTTTCGTTATTAAGTATAAATAGTAGAAATTCGCTCCGCATGCGTTAATGAATATCAAATAATAAAAAATAACCAAAATTCTTTTTTATAATTTACTTACACAATAATGTCACACTTCAAATAGTATAATTATTCTATACACAGTTAATTTAAATCTTACCCATGGGTACCAAAAACGAAATTTGAGCTTTGAAACGTTGCGCCCGTAGCGTTAATATTCAAAACCCGCACAAGGGAGACTCTGAATCGCGCGTCACTGTTAATTTTACAAGAACAAACTTAATTGTGCATTAGATGGATCAGTATTTCAAAAGTTATCAATCTTATTTATCATCGATGTATGACACTATCAAATTTTCAACTGTAGATAGTTATAAGTTTGTTTTCGCAAAAACGTATTTTTTATGTTAGAAAACTACAAATTTGCTTTTTTCCATTACTTTTGACTTCAGACCAAGCATCATGCCGAATCTCGTGGTTCTGGGCCGATGGGAAGTACCCTATAGTGTTTCGATTTCTCGGAAATGTATGGGAAAAAAATAACATAAACGGCTGTATTTTTGATTACGTTGACATAGAAGCTTAAATTTTGTATTGCACCAAAGGTCCTTAGACCTAGTATTTGATATTAATTTTAACGTGATACCAGTAAGTGTTCCTGGGGAAAAAAAATCTTAACAGACAGATAGACAGACAACGAACTGATCCTATAGGGGTTTCTTTTTTTCTTTGTTAAATTCAGAATTTTAAAAAACGATTAACATACGAAAATCAGACAAAGACGAATGGGCAATGTTAGACTTCGCCTGCGGAAAACCACAGGACTCGTTATAACCCTCCAATTGACCCAATGCATTGTTTCGTTTGACTTCCAATTTAACTAACTGTGACAGCTAGTACTTCAATAATCTGCTACAATAAAACATAATTTCCATACAAACCATCAATTGTCCAACTATTTCATTGAAAGTAGTTGCCAACGCAACAAATCGTACATATAATTGGATAATCGCAGCTCATCGAGCATTCAATTTCCATTCAAACGTCAGGACGCACAACATTCGAGCATCTAAAACGAAACGTTTAACTCGGGCACAATGTCACGGCTGTTTGCTTGTGGTTGACCTCTGCGAGCGACCAGCGCGCTTACTATGAGCTCTGAAAGCAGGGCTGTCGCCGTTGTGGAAGCGAGACGCCGCTACGCGCAGTGTATTGCGCCGTCTCGCTCCCACGACGGCAACAGTCCTGCTTTAATAGCTCATAGTACAGGCATAGGTCAATCTATAGATACTGTTTAGGTACCATGTGCCGTACGTATTGCACTAATAAAGATGGGGTTACGACTTGGTTTTGTTTAGTTTGCTATTTAAATATCAAGTTTTCGACCACTATTTAATTAAAGTACAACAATTATTCTTTTCTCTTCTTACTACTTCCTGCATTTGCTTAAAAACTTAAGGTCGGTGCGATGTGTGGGTATTTTACTTCTACTTCATCTTCATCACTTTAACTTCATCTATACAGTTAGGAATTTTGTAAATTCAATTATTATTTTTTTAATAAATAAATAAGACAGGTAGGTACTTATATCAAAGTTAACTTAGGTATGTCTGTAGTTAAAAATCACAAACGTATTTGAGACTCGTAATATGTCCAGAATACAACACATTTTTTGTTGTTACCGAATAGAGGTGGAATTGAGAATATAAATAAATACAATAAAATAGTATAATTTCTTAATTCCATTGTTAGTTACGATAGAGGTTTAATTAATCTGTCGCCCCCAATCACTGGTGATCCTAATATAACTATTTACGTTTCATCATTTAAGATAAGCCCCTAGATGTAAATGAGAGCCGGCTCCGAATCCGCTTATTCAAAACAAGCGGCACGTGCACTAAGGTGTTACATCACAGCGAAGCATAGGTGTTATAAAAATAGTTCTGAAGTGGGTAAATGTTAGGCAGAAGAAGAAGAATAGCATGACAAAAAATGGCCAATCGATTTTTTTGACAAAATATTAGGTATTTATTTGAGTTCAGATGCGTTACAATTTGGTTGAAATACGATACCTATCTAAAAGTACCCAGTAGATACAAGCCAATTCTTGACGAATATGTATACTGTGTGTCAACCACTAGTCTACTGAATAAAAATCTAAACTGAAAGAAACTCTCCTAATTTTGCAATGCCCGACAGGACCCATCTTGATATTTTATTTTGTTACAATACCTATCAAACGCATATGGGATGCAAAAAACAATTGAATTAAATTAAATTGAATATAATAAGCCTAAAGAGACTTGTGAACCTTATGTGTCTCTCTCGAGTGCGTAACCCTGATCAAACGTACGCACTTACAGTACGGTGTGTAGGTATACTTGACCTAAATCCATTGCAAACGTCTTCCCTCATCTTTATAAGACGCGGTTATAACACCCATCTGTAACAACTGACGTGACAAACTATTCAAAGTTAACGAATTTTTAATTATTTTTTATTTTATTACGAGCCATTAGTGTCCCACTGAAAGACCAAAGGCCTTCCTTCCCTTTGTCCATTTATCTCTTTTTATGGCTAACAGAGGCCAGTTCCGTGCAAAGTTGTCAAGTTCGTCCCGAATTAAAAAATAAGTATTTTTATGAGCTCTCAAATACTCTCAATGTATTGGAGAGCTATCAAAAAGAGTTTTTCATTTAAATCGGTATTTTAAAAAAACAATTGTCACGTGTATGCGGAGCATAAGTTACGAACGGCTCGACCAATTTGGCTGTTTTTTTTTGTGTTTGTAATTGTTCAGACAAGGTTAGTATGAAAGAAAACTTGGGAAAATCGGGTCAGCTAGATTTAATAAACAATAATTAACAAAAGATTTAACTAAACAAATTAAATAAAAGTATCCTTAAGAAATATGCTAAATGTCTGTAATTAAGGCAACTCAAGTGGTAAGTGGTTTTAAATGATACCTGTTAAAAAACTGAAAAATAATACTTATAACAGTGGCACTTCGGGAATGCCGACAGATGTGAAAACTTGAACCACTACAATATAATGTAGATACTTTTTAAAGAGATTGATGTCTGTAACGGTAACGGCAACAGGGTCGCGAATTCAAATGTTTTTTCCATCTCAAAAAATGCACAAAGAGGTTAAAGATCTTTTACTTAAAAAAAATATAAACCGGTATCTGTATATGTTTAGGTCAATATTTTTAGAACAACATAGTACCAACATTAAATTTATTGGTGCATTGAATGAACAAAAATAGTTATTTCACTTTTTGAACAAAAAATATAATCTATAATGTCACATTATGCACGCCCACGTTTTACAAGCAGGCTTTATTATGTTAACAGAGTTATGTTTTACATCACTGATTACGAACAATCACTTTAAAATATTTTTTTGATAAAAGGCTGTAAAAATCAAATTATATCTAAGTATGTTAATTGGTTGTACTCGAGAAAATGTTTTTCGTATTAACAAGCAAAATAATAGCTATTTTGGGTATTTGATACAACATTAACATAACGAAATGTTGGTAATTCTATTCAATGACGGTAACTTCAAAGAGGTCCATTCAAAAGTTAATGATACTTAATACAAATATTATCAACAACCTAAAATATTCGCTAATAGGGGCCCATTTTGTAACCGACATCAAAAGGAGGAGGTTCTCAATTAGACGGTATGTTTTTTGTATGTTTCCTGTTTATCCGGTTAATATGGATGGATTTCAAAAAATCTTTTTATAATTGTTAAGGGTCAATACATCAAAGGTGGTCCCATAAAAATTTCACCAAAATCGATTTATAGTTTTGTTTTTTTTTTTATTGAATTGCAGTTGTTTCTGCATTTATATGTAATCTATTATTAACCGACCTAAAAAAGAGGAGGTTCTCAATTTGATTGTATGTTTTTCTCTAGTTGTTTTATAAACGCTATCAGAATTTCGTAATATTGTAATCTTCGTTTCCTGGTTTTAATATTTTCAAATGGTATTGCCAATTTCACACTCAATTGAATATGGCGATTAAAAGGTTAACGACTGGGTCCCAAACTCATAACACCAATGGGAACGTCATTCAATTTCGTGCCTGTAGGTATAAATGTATCAGAATACAGAAATACAAATCGATAAGCTTGTAAGTACATGGATGAATTTGTCTAGCAGCGATTTATAAGCTACCAATATTAAGTATGTATGGAAAATATGTATATAATATGCATTTGCAATGTTTATTAACTAACTTCAACAAAAAAAAAACTAGATTTTCAATTCAGTAGATATATTCTCCGATTACTCAAAGACTCCTGGACCAATGAGGAAAACATTTTTTTTTTCTTTGAAAGGTGTACTTACCAGGTGGTTCAATGATCATCAGTCCAGGACCTGATGATAGGATACCAGGGATATTGAGGGCAACGCTCAATTATTTATTTATGGACACGTATTAAGTATTTGTTGTTTTAAATTGACTCTTCTAATTTGAAATGAGCATTACTTAATTTGAAGCTGGTGTTTTTACAGTTATGTGTAAACAATTTTTTTTTATTATAATTAAATGACGGCGCGCGATTAAGTTCTACATGGAGGATAAGATGAACGTGAAAGACCCTGAGGTAACCTATTGGTTCTGATTTTTTTTATGTCTTCAACATAGTTAGTTTATTTTTACATATCTATATTTTAATAACAACTGCATTTAAAGTAATTTACTTCATAGTTACACAATATGCAAAACATCCTTTCAATGCTTTGAACTCTACGTTAAAGGTTATTGACATGTTTTAGAGTGAAGCCTGAATAACATAGATATTAAAACCTGCATACACGTTGAAACTCAAATAGCATGGGAAACACATTTCCACCAATAACTGGCCAACTTCCATTCATAGCCTCCTTTTAGCATCAAGCTTTTACTACACAGATCTGTTATATCATACTGGTGTAGAGTTCTAATAGAGAACCGATCGACAATTTCTGGGAGATACCTTCACTTTTAACAAATTTTTCGACTGTATAAATATTTGTTTTTACAATGTTTTTTCTGCTGTCGTATTTCGTTGCTGGGAAAGGTCTGTACCTCAATTCTTGGAATCCCGTATCAGAAAATACTAATTGTAATCATTTCGCGGAATCCCGTTCGACAATTGGTCCCAGAACACACATTAATACCTAGTATTTCGAATGTAAAGAGAATTGTAGATCGTATTGTAAGAAAAAAATATCTTAAATCAAATAATAAAAATAAATCTTTTAAATGGACGTTGTTACACTTCGGTGTAACAGCATCCCTAATGACAGTGACACACACGTCCCACATTCAACAGTCACGTCATCGCGGCATCTGACGCATAATCAGTTGGCTCCGGAACCAAAACATGATCCTACTTCCTGTGTATTATCATCTCTTTATAACAAATTGATTTATTTCTTAAGGTAACGAGGTCAATGTGCGTTACGCGTCGGTGTTATAAAAAACACTTTTGTTCGAAAAGTTCAATGGAATTCATTTAGTCAATTTATTTTTAAACATTTATGTCTCTCATTATGATATTGATAAGTATGATATAAATTAAGTCATTGTACACGATGCGGATGCTTTAAAATAATTATTTAATTGATAAATTAATTGATAACGCCTTTTGTACCGGTCAATGACTGGAAAGATAAGTATTTTATACAGAAATTAGTTCATTAAACGTTTTAACGTGAATCAGCAAATAAATTAAGTAAATATCTAAATAAATAAACAAATAAAAAAAAAAAGATTATATTATTATTATTCATTATTGAGAAATCAAATAAATAGCTATGTAACATTCGCAAGTAAATGTTACGAAGGCTGTACTAGCATTTCACCTTGCAGAAGACAGGCACATTATGCAAAGCCGACTGCCAACAGTCACCAGCTAAAAGGAATAAGGAATTGTCCTCTCATGACCTATTTTATCCCCATGGACTATGGAATATTTATTTTGGTTGCACTTTTGTGCCTCCACAAATTATATTTTCTTTCCCATATCAGCACGCCAGTCCTCTATCAAGTAGTTACATATTTAATACTTACAAATTATAAATGCGAAAGAAACTCTGTTTGTACTTTGTCCATTACGCTTACACAGCTAAAAAACATAACTAATTCTAATAAAATTTGATAAGTAAGTACATTTACATAGATATATAGAGTTAGCTCTCATTGCATCGACACAGGTTATCTTTTCGCGGGCGAAATTTAGGTAAGTACCTACTTATTTGTATTATAGGAGTTAAAGTTAAAACAGACTTATTAAGAACTAGCCGTTGCCCGCGGCTTCGCCCGCGTGGGTGTCGGCTATTGCAGCAAAAAGTAGCCAATGTCCTTTTTTAGGACCTAAGCTTATCTTATTCCAAATTTCATCAAAATCGGTTCAGCGGTTTAGCTGTGAAAGCTTTACCGACAGACAGATTTACTATCGCATTATAAAATTAGTATAGTATATATATTCGTAGCTTTCTTTTATTTGCTAATAACACGATAGTTGACACTAACTGTTAAATTTATTATCTTTATTGCGTGTAGACACCAACGGGCACTTGGATAAAAAAAAAACTTGAAATCAAATAAGTTCATAAATCGTATAACTTACTTAATTCACTTGTTTGACATATTACTGGCACGACAATATATGTCATTCACGTTTTAATAAACAAAAAAAAATAGAATTTAAATTAATTAAACATTTCACTCAAATAAATACATTTTCAAGCGTCCTCTCAACATTAGTAGACAGTAACAGCCGTAGTGAAAAGTGGGTAATCGCGCGCCTCTCGCAGACGCCGTCCCAGCTTAAGCCAGAGTACTTTATAGGGAAGCGAATGCTGAAAATGTCACGTCGTTAGCATAAATGCAATTCGTTTAAGTATTTAAAATAATATAATTAACGCCCCTTTTGAGACGACTAGCTAAAGACTAAAATTTGTTGACGATAGAAAACAAAAGAATCGTGTTCTAATTTTCTAATGTTTATTTTAAAGGGAAGGTGATTTTACGGCTATTTTATTTCAAATGATTGCTAATAGCTAGGCGCATGTGGTAAATTTAAATAAGAAAAAGTAGCTTCACATAAAATTAAATATCATAAAATGATTTCTAATAGGTACTTATTGAATTTCTAAATACTTACCCAAACCGTGTTTCAGAAAATATTCTCATATATTTTCTGAAATTTATCATTAATGATAACATTAATATTACCGTTCTTATTTGTAAAGAAGATTCAAAAAATATTTACAAAAGGCAATTGTCTACAAAAAAGGGAAGTATTACATTTTTAATACAGTTGAGGACGACTCGTTCTAATCACACGGGACTTATTAGCATCGTTTGTGAAGACAGCGTGCAACAGGCTTAAGGATATACGGATATGATGATATAATTAAATTACGAAATAAATACATAATACGAACCTACCTTTCTATGATTAAAATCATTAAATTTAAGATGGTAGAGTGGACATTGGAGCTAGCGTTTTAAATTAAAAAACACTGCTTTATCCAACTAGCGAACGACGATAGACATCTACGATGCAAATTGCTAGCAAATACCTAAGTTCTCATAATGAAAAGCAGATAAGAAGTTTACTGAACTTTCGTGTATCTACTCAATGGAGATTTTAAAACATTACCTTAAAAGATGTATTTTGGTTTTTTGACTAAAATCACTTTAGAAACGGTAGACCCGTTTTAAGATTTTTTATATGAGTAACAGGATCCCTTTCAAGAGACCCCTCGGCCTACCTTTTAGGATTATTTTGGTATATCATTAACAGGCGAGACCATTCGTTGGGAAGTATATCTACTTACTCAATCCTCAAACCGAAAATTCAACTATGTTTATTAGCGAATAAGGTCTAGAGTTGCAGTTCGGATTTCTAAGATCGTTTAATTTAGGTCGTTTGTCCAATTTCACAATAGCGCGGTAATCGCGTTATCAACTGGACTATCATGGTATAAACCGGCCGCGCGTTATGGTCATTACCCAATTATATTAATCTAAACTATGCGCCCCACTTCCTAAATATCCAGTATTATAGCACTATCCTCCGGTGTTCCAATTAGCAGATAATGTGTTACTAGGATAATATCCTTCTAAGTGTCGGGAATTCCGTTTAAAGCTTTGTTTATTTCTAAACTATATGTTCCAAGTTCCAATTATAATATGTGGAATTATCGTTGTTTGTCAAGTCACATTAGTGTGTGTTGTATAATAAAGAGAAAACGTAGTATGCTGTAGCGCTTAGACTAAATCAAACTCAATAATAATGTTAATTCCAGATGCTAGAATCTCATAATGTACTGACTCTGTGATTATTTTAAAACCTAAAAAAAAGACACAAATTTATTGCTTCTAATTAATGATGTCTTTTTTAAATGAAAATGTCAGTATTAACAAAGACGCAAGCATTTAAAAAATCCCCTAGCTGAATATACAATCTTAAAGAATACAAATATAAAACAAGAAGATAAGATTTAGTTAAAAGAATTACTGAGAGTTTATGTAGGCATGAATTAAGTAAGATAATCCTGATTAATTATAGAGCTTCCACCACAATGGAAACCAAACAAAATCTTGAAGAAACGTTAGCAGCTGATAAATTAGGATCCCTATAACAACAGTGAACTAAAGCGTAGACAAGTAAAATACCAAGTGAGCGTGCCAAAATCTCAGACATTCTGCCCTCAACTTAATAACTTGTTACAATCAAAACTGAACTTAAGAACAACTACGTATAGTTTAGATTCAATTAAAGTGATGTAACACTAAAAGTTAGACCAAATTGCACTATGAGTATACTGTTTTAAAGTCTAGTTTCAAACGAGGTTTTCTTATTCAAGTCTGCCCAAACAGTTAAAGTTCTTCTGTCTTAAATTCTAAGTGAATCGCTGGCGTGTTTTGCGATAGCTACTTGAATAGGGCTCTCAAACAATGTCGTTCCTGAAATTTAGTTGTGATATAGTTGACGTTGGTTATTGGTGATCGCGTTTAACTAAAGACAGCTAACGCGCCAGTGGCGCCAACTAGTGAGCGCAATATCGGCTGCCCTCATAAAAACTCATTAACCCGTCTTAATCAGCCATAAAGGTGTTTATTCTTGATTTTAATTTAAGAATAATTTATACATCTATACCAATAAATAAAATTGAAGTGTCTGTTGGTAATATTGAAATAACCGCTTTTTGCTACATGCATAATATGTATGTATATTTGGCACATATACCAAAATAACATTTTTTACAATTTTTGTCTGTCTGTCTACCTGTCTGTTGCGCCGGATAATCTCTGGAACGTCTGAACCGATTTTGACGGGACTTTCACTGGCATACCTATAGCTGATATAACAAAGCGTAGCTAGAAAAAACCTAAAATTATTATAAAAAAAAGAAATGCTACTTTTTGATAAATTCCAAGCGGACGAAGTCGCGGGCACAGCTAGTGTACAATAAATCTCGATTTTCTATCACCACACGGATGTTGTATTCCAATTTTCACATCTACCCCTTGTTTACCTGTCATACTATACCTACATAGTATAAGTCTGTTTGCATTACCATTCGCGTTAACTGTCGGATTGTCAACAACATCTCCACACTAATTAATATAACCGATATCATATTACCACTAATATCTGGTTTCAACTAACTCCAGCAGTTCGTATGTATCTTGTATGTTAATGAATGTAGTTGTTATTGTACATTGCTTCGCATCGTAATGGTGTAAGTAATCATTCGCATTATGACAAAAAAAGAAAGAACATACTTTGGGAAAAGTAGTTGGATAAAAGTAGTGGTTTTTCCTTAAAAAACGACAAAAATATGTGCGTTATTTTAGTTCAAGTAGTTACAAATAGAACGAAATTTTGATACTAGATTTAAATTCAACAAATAATTTTATCGGTTGACAACATCGAAGTCGATATCATAGTTCCGTTAGTCTTACATGACGTCCTTTCCATTTAATTTTATTTCTAACTAGCGACCCGTCCCGGTTTTGCACGAGTAAACAAAACACTAATTAATTATACGCAAAAACTTTCCTCTTGAAGCAATCTATCAATCGGTGAAAATTATTTGAAAATCGTTTGGTAGTTTTTAATATTTATCGCGTTCAGACAGACAAAGACGGCGGAGGACTTTGTTTTATAATATACTAGCTGTTTTCTATGTCCTTTCTCAGGCTCTAAACTACCTGTGTACTAATTTCATTTAAATCGGTTAGTAGTTTTGGCGTAAAAGCGTAATAGACAGACAGAGTTACTTTCGCATTTATAATATTTGAAAAGATTGGAATTTAAGTATATTTGTATAGCTTGTTTTTTCAAAGGAGTGTACAGCATGTATGCTTGTTGCACACGCATGTTTTGCATGAAAGGATTGTGTGTAGATAGAAACTACGTCTATGTACAACATATTATGTTAAAACATGAAAATAGTTGAGCATCTTCGCATACCCGTGTGAACAATGTTATCCAATAACTTAGCTGCTCGAGACTATAATAGCTGTGTTTAAGGCTGTCGCATTCTCCAGCATCTTTAAAATGCTTGCCATTTTTCAATATTTCCTTTCTAACTTTCTGTATAGGTTTTTAAACATTATTTATTATATACCTAAAGATACTGATATTATACAATGTCTATTTTATTACTTTCCATTTTAATATGGTCTAAATGTTAAGGTGGGAGTTAGGCGCTAACAGTTGCAACATTGCAGTTTTCTTAACTAATGTAGCTGATAACGTACAATTAATGTTATTTTTTGTTTTTGATCCTTATTAATTTTTGATTTAATTTAATCAAAATTTAAAATTTTTAAAATAGCCGTGAAATTTAGTTTGCTTTTGTACACTTAAAGGTGCATTAAATGTGAAATCATATTTCGTTTTAATGATTTCACGTTTCAATCATTAGTAAACAAACTGTTTTAACATTATCATTGTTTTGTTACGATTGTACGACAGTGGGATAATGATGTTTGTTACAATCTTATTTATTAACCTAAGAATAGTCATTCAATGTCATCTATTTTATTATCTTTATCCGTCAAGTGACCGTCTTTACAAAGTTACTTTTGAGAAAGATACAAAATACGTTTGTAGTGTATCTTTCTTGAACATTTATGTTTGACGTCGATATGTAAGACCAGTATAAAATTAGAAAGATAAATTATTTAATAATACATATATTTTTAGTTATATATTATAAATGCGAAAGTAACTCTGTCTGTCTGTCGAACTTTCACGCTAAAACTACTAAACTGATTTAAATGAGATTTGGTGCACAAAAATCTAGAGCCTGAGAAAGGACATAGGCTACTTTTTGCCACGATAGCTGACATCCACGCGGATGGAGCCGCCGGCCACAGCTAGTTTCTCAAAAAATCTTTTCGTTTATTCAGTTACGATAACGCCGATGTAAGAAGTTCGCTAAAGTTGTATTTCAAATAATTTAAACATAAAACCAGGACATGTAGGAGCGTATATTTATTTTTATGGACATCATTTGTATTGCATATTTGGCCTCTATGAGCCAGATTGTGGGCAAACGAATTAAGGTTGACAGTTGTGTAATCAGACATGGTCAAATCGTGCTATTTCTTCGCGAAATTTTCAAATGCAAATAGAGTACCTAAATGCATAATAAAAAAAAACTTTTTTTATCATCAAAGATATTACTCCTTTTTTCGTAACAGGTATATATGAAAATAAAAACAAAAACAAATCTTATTTGAAAAACTGTGTGGCTTTCAGTAAAAAACATATAATATAGCATTTTTTGACAGCGGATAGCCCATCAATTTGTCACCTGTCTCGTTAAATTCCCCACAGACATACCTAATCACTATGTTTTCGTATTATTTGGTATTACTCTCTTTCAATAAAATAATAAATCACTGATACAAATAGATTGCTTGTTTGGTGGCAAGTTCGTCTGAAATAACTGTTTATATTTGCCATAAATTCTTACTGAAATAGTAAACAAAAACTAAATAAACAACAGCAAGAACTACTATATTTGTGCCTTTCGATATAAAAAGTTATACCTACTATTCCTATATGCAAAATCAAATCGTTTATAATTTAATATAAGGCTTCTATTGTATGGGTCTATAATAATGTTTTATTGTCAATAACCAAAACTTCCTCAAAGATTTTCCTTTGAATCGAAGAAGACATAATTTCATCATATAAATATATATATATGAAACTCTTATAATAACAGCAAACTCCTATAATGAGAAGTATAATTTTTTGTTGAATATGTTATATAACTATTCGGCGGAAAGGTCTTCCTGTTAATATTATTGACTGTAACTACATGAAATATTTTTATTAACCGGGAAAAAGCCAATAACAATTATTCTGTCTGGAATATGTAGTAAAAATAAGGCTGTTAATACCTCACTAAATAAACCATATTAAGACGTTAGAATATATATACTGCGGAATTAAATAAATAATTAAACTCATTAATTAGATCTAAAACAAATAAATAACATTAATTGTGCTTTAATAGTTATCTATACTAATATTATAAAGCTGAAGAGTTTGTTTGTTTGTTTGTTTGTTTGTTTGTTTGTTTATTTGTTTGTTTGAACGCGCTAATCTCAGGAACTACTGGTTCGATTTTAAAAAATCTTTTTGTATTGGATAGTCCGTTTATTGAGGAAGGGTATAGGCTATATAACATCACGCTACGACCAATAGGAGCGGAGCATAAAAGAAAAATGTTGCAAAAATGGAAAACCGTTGAAACTAAAACACGCGAACAAAGTCGCGGGGGACAGCTAGTAATAGATAAGAAACCTAAGTCTGTCTTCGCAAGGGGACAGCAGTGTTCCAACATTTAAATCAAACTGTAGATACAAAAGGTTTACTTATTAACTACTACGTATTCTTATTATTGGACAAAAGTATTTAAAAAGTTATAATACCTACAAGACATTACAACCTGAACAACAACCTCTTTACAAAATTCTGCGACATCGTCTTTCACTTAAAGCTTTGTTCATAATAATGTTTTATGTAATAACAATACAAAGTTTAATCCTCGCAAATATACAAAACATTTTAGTAGAACAATTCTTAGTATTAATTTAGGGAAAATAATTGGGTACAAAAAATATTACTAATTTTGCAGATTGTGAACATTAAGACAGCTAATTATTCTATACTAATTACTAGTAGATATCTACTTAGTCCGTTGGCTCCTATGAGATATATATATAAAGATGGTCAGTAAACTGATTTCGACGAAAGAACTCGAACAACTGATTATGTTTGTTGTTTAGATTTCAGATAAGGTACTAGATAGTCTTACATTAGTATTATTATATTATTAAATACTCTCATCATAAGAGTATCTATTTTCTCATAAATTTAGCAATAAATCTCTTGACGACAACTCATTTTTTTTATATTTATAAACTAACTAGCGACCCGCTGCGGTTTCGCACGGATGCAATGTATAATACATATAAATGTTCCTCTTTAATCACTCTATCTATTGCTGGAAACTGTATTAAAATCCGTTGTTAAGTTTAAATGATTTAAGCTAACAAACAGCGGAAACGACTGTAGGTATTGTATAATATGTATAAATATTATCGTATTATATTCTATGCAAAAACTCATCGACTAATTTCTTACAGGTCAAGAATACAACTTCAACAAATTGACTGAAGAAGAAGTGAATTCTCTAGGACAGACTTATGACTACGATTCTATCATGCATTACGCAAGGAATACATTCAGTAAAGGGACATACTTGGATACGATATTACCTTTAGAGGTACATGGAAAGAAACGACCGGAGATCGGGCAGCGAGTTAGGCTGAGCGCCAGTGATATTGCACAAACTAATCTGCTGTATAAGTGTGCAAGTAAGTAAAAAAAATATATTATTTTCGAATTAATTAAATATTTTCTGTCATATTTATAGACCAAACTCAGCAAGATTCAACGTTCTACAAAACAAGTCACCTTTGAGGTAGTTAAATTTGTTTACAGAATATTAATTCACCTACTACACGGTGACCGTACTAAATTAGATGATATCTCAAAGTTTATAGGTAAGAATAATGTGTTTATGTTGTATACAGAGTGTGGGAGGACATTGCTGGGCAACTCTGGCTGGTTCAACTCTCCGGGTTGGGGCAGTGAGACTCCGCCGACGACGCCGGACCGATGCGAGTGGCGTATCGTAGCCACGCACGGAGAAAGAGTCGTGCTTAATATTACTGGTAAGTCTCTTTTACCTTATACTGAGGGAAATGAAAGAAATTTGCAATATAACTGTTTATTTTTACATAAATTGAAAGCATTTGCTGTAAAATATGCTACAGCTTATCAATCAATTTGAAACTTTTGCAATAATGATTATATCTTCGATACATTCGGAACAGGGTTGAAAAAGAAACCTCTTTGCTTCCAAACTGTTTAGGAATCAAACAAAGCTCGATCGTAACTTTACGATAAAAATGTACGACAGAGTTTTCTCGTATTCTCGAAAAATGTTATACAAAACGCCAAGCATTGTATAAAACACGAAAGCAAACCTATTGAAAAGAAAGCAAATAAAAGAGAAAGCAAAACTAGATAACAACACACCTTAGAGTGAAAATAAGTAAACTATAGAGTGCGACTAACAGAGTATAAACTGTGAGCACCAGTATGATCAAGTAAAATTATAAAATTAATGTAAGAGCGCGCGCGCATAAACGTCTGTCTTCGCACGCAAAATCGCTTTTAAATCAGTAAAAGAACGTAGTACTTGCATCTATAAAAAAGGTATGTATAATTAGATATGTAGTTTTATTTTATTGGATATGAGCTATTGGTAATATAAATGATAATTTTATTAAAATTGATAACTAAATCTAATGTCTCTCAGTTTGAATTTCAAGTCCTTATCAAGTTGCGCAAATTGTCTTTCCATTTCACCGGGGACGCCTTGCAAATTACACTTAATTCTAATTGATTGAATTCGTTTCCAAGTGGTAGTTGCATCGAGTGACCCCGCTCTTTAAATTAACTTACATTTACCTGTAAGAGTATTTATGTTTTTACAGTGCCTATATTTTTGTTATAAATGTCTTTTATAGAGTTGACAACAATTTGTAAAAAACCGTTGAATCTTACCTTATCGTTGGATTCATGATTAAGTTATTTTATTTTTAATGTAATATTATGTATCTTTATTTAATTTTTTTAATCCAGTTATTACATTATTTTGTGTTATAGTGTATAGTAGCTCTACTTAATTAAGTACCTACCGGTCTGTTATTGTAAGGTGATTTAATCAGTTTTTCTTCGAGCATGCATAAATACCTTTTCGCTTGACGCTTCGACCACGGCCGGTGTTTATGCATGTTCGCGCTAATTCCCGTTCCATAATATTATAATAAACATGCAGCACATGAATTAGTTTTTCTTTGGTCAGTAATTTGAAGTATTCATTCACAAATCTTATCCTCGGTATTGCGTTAGCTGAAATCCTCTGCTTAGTCGTCAATTCGTCCCTAAAAGAGCGCCATCAGGAAGCCGCTGAAGTGTTTGCCAAGAGCCTTCACAGCCCAATTTTGTTAAAGCACCCTCTTGAGACAACCCTTGGCTGTTACTGAACACGCTAATTTTATAATGCAAGCAAATGGTGCCATTGAATGAAGCAAACTCATGGTTTTAATATACCTTAACTGTCGATTCAACATTCTTGCGATAGATATTCATAAACTTGTGTAATACTCAAGTAAAGTGTAATATTTATCACCCCATTTCTCGTCGTATCTTGAAACATGGTTCTTAAACATCGATTATGTATGTCTTTTGTATGACTCAGTACGTGGTCAGTAATGTAATTTATTACCATCTCATAATCCTTCGATATAGGGATAACATGGATGTATAAAATAGACAGAAACTGTGTTTTATGAGTCGTGTAAACACAATCTACAGTAACACCAGCACCACCACATAAAAACTAACACCTCCCAATATTAAAAAGTAGACGTAACTTTGTGGTAGAAGCTAACCGATAGACCGTAACATTGCGACCATAATTTCCGTTCGACTTAACAGAACCTTAACTTGAACATCGTAAGCTTCCTTTTGGACCTTCGTTTATTTCGACAAGTCGCAATAATCCTCCATACTAAGTACTAGAAATACTTTGACGGCCATTTCTCATAATGCCTTATCTGGTTGACAAATGGGTGTTTGGACAAGCGTTTATAATCCAGTTTATATTGTCGGCGAGCCGTTGTCAAAGGGAGTATATTTGAGTTTGCTGATACAAACGTATTGGCGAAACAGTGTATAATATCGAAGCATTCGGAGACGTAGTGGTTCCAAGACTGAGAATAAGAATTTATATTGACAACTTAATACGTAAGTTAAATTTACAGACATGTTTACTTTTTAGCAAGATATCTTGGTTTTAATACGAATCATTAATCTTTTCTAAACGGAAGGTAGATAAGAGCAATTACTCAAAATTAAAAGGCACAAAGAGAGTATTTCTTCATACCTGACAAAATATCCCAAAAAACGGGCTCAGTAAGCTGTAAGTAAAATGAATTACCCTAATAAAAGTTATCAGGATGACTGTGACGACTTAATTATAAAATATAACTCTGTTAATTTTTCTTATAATATTTTCATTCGTCGTCAGGCTCTTAAACTATAGGATTTTTTTTCAAATGGCTTACCTGTGGAGGCTGTCAATAATTATTAGACAACTTTTAATCCTTAGGACTAGGTACTTCAAAATTTTTGAGATTCCTAGGAGATTAATTTACTTTTTTATATACCTACTGACTATTGATTGTTTGATAGTTTACACAAAAAAGTATAGGATAGGTATATCAAGTATTATATATATACTAATACTATTAATCCGAAAGTAAATCTGTCTGTCTGTCTTTCTATCAATCTATCTATTATACTATCACGGCTAAACCACTGAACCGATTCTGATTAAACTTGGTATGGTAAGCTTAAACACACCCACGCGGGCGGAGCTGCTGGCAACAGCTAGTTAAAAGTATAACTCACAAAACAAGATATTATAATATCTAAGAGAGAGGCTCTTATTATCGGATCACGTCTTTATAAAAGTATTTCTTATAACAATCTTTATTATTCAAGCAAGTATGACGAAAATTTTCCTGTACCTTTTTAGGGAGGTCTCCAAAAATTTAAGGGATTTGATACGGGTATTTGATTCTATACAAAATTAACGTAACAAGAATAAAAATATTCCTTTAAAAGATACCAAAAGTGGCCTCACGTAAGTGGCGTGAAGGGATCCTTTTATTACTTATAGGTACTGTTTTATATACTCGCATATATTAAATAAGGTCCGATACATGCAAATAAATTTACCATTTCGTTTGTCCGTTACGAATATAAATGGATTCTGGTGAATTAATGAATTTATTGCCAGCTTTTATTTTAAGTGGCCTACGCTCGGTCACTTGTGACTATAAATCTTTTTGGCCGGTACTATTGGTTCCCTTGTGTCTGTCCTTTTTTGTTCAAGACACATCTAGACGGTAGCTTTTCTTTTTTTTCTGGACTAGACTAGGGCAGTGTTAATTAATTTATACGTTCTGCGGATACCGTAATTATCAATTTAAAACTCAAAATATTCTAAGTTAGTAGTGTAGGCTACCACGCTAACTACCACTATGCGCGACGTGTCGCGGGTTCGATCTGCATCCGATTGTGTGATCCACAAATGCTTGTTCTAAGTCTGGGTGTTCACTGTGCATGTGATTTGAATGTTTGTAAAACCGCTAGCAACACAAGGGTAGGTAAGCTAGTGATCGAGTCGTTAAAAAAAAACGTCTCGTGGATTACACCATTAAATTAACTCGTCAATTTGAGAAATGTTTATTACATAATTCTCAAATCCCAATGATTTTGTATTGTCAGTGCTACATCATTATTGTATTTTATTCAGTTCTAAATTATTTTCAGAAGTGATCTAACTGCTACCTTTTTTAAATATTGTTCAAATATACTTGAAGTCGTTCAATGGTAAGGGTTAAAAAGGATTGCTTGTCAAACATAAAATATTGAACAGGAATATAAATTACGTAATGTGATCCGTTTAAAAGAAAGGCAAGTTAATAATACTGACTGCACTGCATTGACTGCACGGATAGCCGAGTGGTATAGGTCACCACGCCAATTACCTCTGTGCGCGACGTGTCGCGGGTTCGATCCCCGCATGGGACAAGCATTTGTGTGATCCACAAATGCTTGTTCCAAGTCTGGGTGTTCTTTGTGCATGTGATTTGAATGTTTGTAAAACCCCCCGCGACACAAGGATTAAATTACTTAGTGCGGGAGTCGTAAAAAAAAATAATAATAAAAAATAATAAAAAAAAATAATAATAATAATAATACGGTATAAAGATAAAACAAAGGGTTTTTTCTATCTGAAAAACAAAGTATTTAAATGATATGATCATTCAAACCAGTTAGAAAATGAATAATAAAAAACCCTCAATTTTTTATTTTTACATTTTGAAATCAAAATTACTTTCAAAGATACAAGTTTTATATATATTTGTATGTCATTTAAGTTTTATATTTATTTTGAGACCATAATCGATAAATTTTGACAAAAAAATTGGATGACAATGTCACCCAATTTTTCACTACAATATCACAATGTCACCTGTCATTTAATATAGGTAGCGTCAAAAATGGGTTACATTAGATTGTTTTAAAATTTTGATAATCTCAGTGACACTTCGATAATCACAATTGAGACGAATCTAACGGCACCTCTCAAGCTAAATTCAATTATGTCGTTGAGGCTATACACTTGTTTAGTATATATAAATAATTATACATACATGCACTCGAAATAAATATACCTTCTGGCTCAATTGGGTAAAAACACGGAATACACATTTGACAACGCGTGCTTTTAAAAGCGTATAATCATGTTGTGTGGCTCCAACGCTAGTTGATCGTCTTTTTGTTTAATATATTTATTATTAATAATAAAATTAACATTGCATTTCGTAGATCAAAGTCACCTGAATAATTGAAAACAATTGTTTACCTACGGACAAAACATTTACGGAATAACGATTGCATTGGTAATGTTTCAGTGCGGACCATTTAATAAATTGTTACAAACTAAATGTTTTGAATTTATTCCAATAATACAAAGCGTTAATTAAATTAAACCACAGATTTAAATAGTTTGTTATTATCAAATTAATAGTGTTTATGTAGCTTTTAATTTATTAGTAACAACCAACAACCATTTATAGTAAAATTATTATTTTTTACTCTTAAACATATTTAGACGAATATCACAATATTTAATTTTACGGCAAATTAGGTACGACTTTTTTATTAGTCTGTTTGCTTGGACTTTATTTTCAACTAGCTGTTCCCCGCGGCTCCGGCCGCGTCTGTGGCGGTTATCGTGACAAAAAGAGCCCTATTTTAAGATCCAAGCCTATCCCATGCCCAGTTCCATGCAAATCTGTTCAGTGATTTAGCTTTGAAAGCATAACAGACAGTTAGACATAGTTACTTTCACATTTATAATATGTATGGATATGGATCAAGCGTTATGCATATTTTTAAAACAGAGGTGTAATATAACACCGAAGTTTGTCTGGATTTGAACAGATTACGCTGTTAATATAAAATGAAATAAAGAAGTTTTCCAGTGCTTGTTGAAGACTAACTTCCACAAATCACATTATCATATCGCAAGCTTCAGACGTACAAAAACAGGTTCCATTAGGAGAGAGGCGTAGTAAGTGCCAAATAGAAAAAAACAAAAGCGACTTTTTAGGTGTTTTGTACACTAAATCAAACTAAATAGGAGCTGAAATTTGGAGGCAAGATTGTGAACCATAACTTTACAATTATGGGTTTCTCAGGTGTAATATATGGCATCCACTTTATAAATCTATCGGTCATATTTAAATAAACGTTTCTCATCATCATATATATTTTTCAAATAAAACTATTTAAGTTCATAAATTATCTGACCTACGATACTTTTCCTTCAATCACTATTGCATACAAACATTGACTTTCAGCATTTAAAAAAGAAAAACGGTCAAAAACCAGACCTAAGTCATAAATTCTGACTAGATATCGAAAAACTAGAAACAAATGCCCGTCGCTTTTCCAGCGGCGCGCGGCGGTGCGACCCACTGACTTTTTTTATTTATTATCATTATCGCCCTTCACAAGGATAAAATATGACCCAGGAAAATCCCGGTCTTTTGGTTAACACAGGAGTTTACAATTCATTTAGTTTACACAGGAAATACCAGTAAGCTGCTTCTGATATCAAGTTAAAAAAATAGTATCGAAATTAAGATATTGCATCTAATAATTTATTGTTTGTCGTATTGGTATTGAATATAACAATAATAATATAATACCGGTCTATGATTGTCTTACATCCAGTAAAAAAATAGAACGTTTATAAATAGTTCAAAATATAACAAGAATAATCTTTAATAGGTATGTACTTCAGTCTGTTCAATATTTTTATTAACGCCTTAAAAATATTACATTGTCTTAAAAGGTTTTCGAGAGTCCTCATCAGTGCTAGAAACACGAACAGTAGATAAAATAAAGTCATGGAAAGCAATAAGTTTCCACTTCAATTCGCAACGTTTACCGGCCAGACCTGAAATCATAACGAACCAAAATATCTAGGTCTCTTGTAATACAGAACCTTCTGCATTTACCCCAAGTAATAGAGGAGATACAGGGTTTAATGTTAACTGGTTTCGAAAGGATAGAAGGTCGTAAATTTCCACTGGTCACTAGTTTAGTTTACGATTGCGGTTGTACAGCTTAACGCTATTAATTTACGGGCTCGAATGTACAAATAAATTGATTCCGAAAACAGTTTTAATTAAATCAGTGATTCGGGAACACTGGCTATTGTTTTGATAATGAGAATATTCACAATCAGGACACAGTTTCAAAATTTGTCGTGGACGATGAATACTCTGCCAATTTGTACTATTGTTATTTGAGATTGGTTAATAAGGGTCGATTGGGACATATTATAGAAAGATTGTAATTACCGTCTAAGATTACTTATCTTTCATAAGACTGTTGAAAACACTTAAACGACTACTTGAGCGAGGATATCGGAAATGCCCGACCTGTTTCGGTTCCAAACAGCCCCTTTTCATGAGCACATTATGCATCAGTCTCATGCGACGATATTTATAAGACGTTTTTGCCCATATAAGGTTATTTCATGAAATACTTTAGTTAAAAAAAAATCTATGGCTTATTGCAGAAATCGACATCCACAAGTCTGAAGAATGCCGCTCCGAATGGGTGGAGATCCGAGACGGGTACATGCCGGATGCTCCTGTGCTTGGCAGGATCTGCGGTTCTGGGAAAGGCCCGATGATGAGGTCGACTGGCTCAAGGCTCACTGTTGTATACCAGCCTGGACCAAGGCCTAAACCTCATAGAGGATTTAGGGCGTTTTATGAAGGTAGGTTTAAATATTGCTCGCAAATAAAAAGACTTCAACTACAGACCTCATAAGGAACTGTGTGCAATAACGACATTTTTATCCTTTTCCAGCTGTGTGTGGTGGAGACATAGAAGTAGATAGCACTGGGCATCTAGAGTCACCTAATTATCCTGACGACTATCAACCCAATAAGCTTTGTGTTTGGAGACTTTCTGTACCTCAGGTAACTAAATTAATATTTTGATAAATTAATACGACCCGATAGTCCTGTAACTTAATGATTTCTTAAATGTATGTTTTTTTTTTATTCTTATGGCTATATTCGATTAAAAATTATAAGGATTTCAATATCATCACTAAAACTAATTATGCTGGCATTTTATTTTCAGGATTATCAAGTAGCACTGAGATTCCATTCCTTTGAAGTAGAAAACCACGATACTTGCTCTTACGATAAAGTGAAGGTCAGAGACGGAGACTCTATGGACAGCCCACTTATCGGCATGTTTTGTGGACACAAGATTCCGCCAGATATAAGGTTGGTATTCTTTAATTCACAGGAAACTGTTTTCAAACGGGCTTAAAATATCGAATAGAAAATTTTCAACAATATTACACCCTTTAGCAACTAAATAAATTGAGATATTTAGGTATACCTACCACCCAAGAAAGAAATAAAAAAACGTTTGATTTGGGTTTTTCAGGTCTACCTCAAACAAACTGCTAGTCATCTTCGAATCAGACAGCACAGTCCAGAAGGCTGGTTTTTCTGCAACCTTCATGAAGGAGTTTGATGAATGTGCCTCCATTGAGCATGGGTGCAGTCACTCCTGTGTGAACACGCTGGGAGGATACGAATGTGCCTGTGATATAGGATATGAGCTGCATTCTGATGGAAAGAAGTGTGAAAGTAAGTCGGTTTAAATTGTTTAAAATTATGGTCAATACGACACCTAATTTTAATAGATTTTATTTATTTTCGTCCTAAATTAGGATTTGCTCAGAAGGCCTTATTCCTATATTCTCGACTAATCAAAATTTTGTGTCATGGAAGAAAGACAAATATATATTAGCGTGATATTTCGGAAATAAATATATGGTTTTTAATTTCAAAATACCCATACTTTTAAAACCTTAGGTACTTCATGAACCTAAATAATATTTACTGTATATTATTTATTTCAGATGCTTGTGGAGGCTCACTCTATGCACCTAACGGGACTATAACGTCACCGTCTTTCCCTGACCTATACCCACCATCAAAGAACTGCCTTTGGGAGATTGTCGCACCACCGCAACATAGGATTACACTTAACTTCACGCACTTTGACTTGGAAGGAAATAATATGTACCAGCAGGTAATGTTCCTGCATCAATTTTATTTTAACGGTAACCAATGTTGTTTTTTTCCAGTGTGTAGTTAGATTTTAGGGATTTTAAAGTCCGTCAGATAGATCTACATAACCAAAAATCCACAAAGATAAGTTAATAAATTTAAAATGTCGCTTGACGTCATGATCGAATACATTTTGTGCACAATGTGACATCATTAGCCACCAGTCCTGAACTTTGATTTGCTTTATCTACTTAAACGTTTCTCACTTTGAAAAAACAAAAAATACATAGGATAATATTTTTTTATTATCTAACTGACAAATAATAGATTTTGGCTTTTCGCACCCACTCATCATCCCTATTCTATACGATCGAACAAATCTTCGGTCTTACGTTTATAGTCTAATTTAAACTTGTTTCGTCATTATAATAATCCTCGTCCGTCCTACCATACAACTTCCAATAAAGAACGCCTAATATATCCGACAACTTTTGTAGGAATGTGAATATGACAGCGTAACGGTTCACTCAAAGTTAGGAGCAGATGTTTTGAGACGACACGGAGTGTTCTGTGGTTCCGCATTGCCTGCGCCAGTTACTTCAGATGGATCGGTATTGAGAGTCCAGGTAAATTGTTTTAAATACGGTATTTATTATGAAGAATTTATATAACGTAATTGTAAGAGAAATATTTGTCTTTAAACAATACCTACAACTGTTATTGATGTTTAACATCATCTGATAAATAAAAATAAGAAAATTATCCGAATAGTCTTTTCATCAAATCTCGTCGTTTGTCACAAGTGAATTCTGAACCCCGAGTTACAATTAGTAAAACTATAATTGGTGCCTAATAAAACGATAAACCCTTCTACATAATAACACTATCTTATAGTTGGCTCTTAAAGTTATATCCCACAAAAAACCAGACAAGTGCGAATCTGACTCGCGCACCGAGAGTTCTGAACAAATTTTGCTGATCGACACGGTTAATAATTCTCCATTGTTTTTGGAGAATTAACCGTAACTTAACTTTGCAGTTGAAACAATGTCTCTCATACATAGATGGACCGACAAATTTTCAATTACAAATATAAGTTTGAATTTGCAAAAAACTATTTTTTTGTTACAAAACAACATTTTGCTTTTTGTTTTCTTTACTTGTTCCTCGAAAATTTTTACATAAATCATTGATTTTTTTATTGCTGTTAGGAACCATATGTCTGAGTATTTAATATGAATTTCAACATGATACCACCACGCGTTTCTGAGAAAAAATTGCCAGACAGACAGACAGACGGACAACCAAGTGATCCTGTCAGGGTTCCTTTTTCCGCAACTACTTTCGGTGGTCTGTGCTTAATTATTTTTGAGCTATGGAACCCCTAAAACGAACGTGTCTAATTCGCATAATATATTAATTATTTTATTCCAGTTTACATCGGACGGTTCAGTGCACCGTTCTGGTTTCGCTGCAGCCTACTACATCGACGTCGATGAATGTGCTGAAAACAATGGCGGATGCCAACACGAGTGTAGGAACACACTCGGAGGATACGAGTGTGCTTGCTATAGCGGGTTTACCTTACACCCTAACAACCATGACTGTAAGGAAGGAGGCTGCAAGCACGATGTTACTCAACCACACGGCTCCATATTCAGGTACACTCAAGAAACGATATTTTTTATTCCAATTCAGTCTACTAGTTTTTTTTTAAATACTGCAGAATTGTTTTTTGATCACATATATCAAGAATGATCTAATGATAGCATTACGTACCTAGCTAACCTAGCTTAGGTAAGAAGATGGTAAATGGGTTTCCTATAAAGTCAATGTTTTGTCCACAGTCCAAACTATCCTGTAACCTACCCACCCAGAAAAGACTGCGTATGGCAATTCTCTACGACACCAGGGCATCGAATAAAGCTGATCTTTCAAACGTTCGAATTAGAACCACACCCTGTAAGTATTACAAAACTATATATTTATTTATGACACACATGACTTCCCATTTTCTATTTGATAAATTAACATCTTTATCTTTTGAACTCTTGCAAGGTATAAATTTTGCGAGGCGAGCTTTAAAATATTCCCTAAGCCTTGGCTTATACCTAATCTTAAGTAAATACATAGTATAGTAATATTGTAAGTGTCTTATTGTTGTTGTTTGCCCTGCTCTTTTTTCTATGAAGTGTCTTTAAGGCAAATCTTTTTGGATTATCCTCAGAAAAAAATAATTACAATAGGATTCAATAGGATAGTTTGTTTGGCTAACCGTCCGCTACTTCTATAAAAATTATAAAATGTTTTTGATTGCAAGGAATGTGCATACGACTACGTGACCATATACGATGGAGCTTCAGCGGAGGAGAAGACGCTTGGTCTGTTCTGTGGCAACAGACTTCCACATCCAATAGTCGCGTCACAAAACCAAATGTACGTGGTGTTCAAGTCTGATGGCTCCGTACAAAGGAGCGGCTTCTTTGCGAATCATTCGACAGGTCAGTTACATAATTATATTTCAATGTAGGTACTTACCTTGTTTATTTTATAACATCGCATTGGAGTTTCTGTTATGGTGTTCTAAAGACAAATAAATAGATAAAAAGAAATTGATAAATAATTACAAAAATTGTAGGGCTCTAAATAGCTTCTTAGTACTTATTCACATAGGTATACCCGGGTACGGATTTCAATAAGGAAAACGAAAAACTAAGTACTTTAGAAACTAACTTCGCGAAAACCAGAGCTCATAACCCATCACTGCAAAGCCGAAAATCACGATGTTAAAATTGTCGTCAAAAAGATTTAAACATACAAACAGTAGAAACTTGTTTAATGTTTCACTGATTTCCAAATGTTTTTTTTTACCATTTCTAGTTCAAAGCCCCATTATTTTTATGTTGCAGCCTGTGGCGGTTACCTATCAGCTACAGAATCTGTTCAGCATCTATACTCTCACGCACGATACGGCGACAATGCTTACGAGTCCAGGGCCAACTGTGACTGGAACATTGAAGCTCCTAGGAACCATTTTGTGAAACTAACCTTCCTGACCTTTGAGTTAGAACCTGAGGCCAACTGCCGCTATGATTACGTCCAAGTTTTTGGAGGATTAGACGGTAGTGGTGGTAATTATGGCACATTCTGTGGAACCAAGGTAAAGTTTATTGGGAATTATTGTGAAACCTCCTTACGTTAACGCATTATGGTCTAAAGATTTTGGTGATTATTTTTGCCTACATGTTTAAATATTTAAAGCTCATCGAATTTTATCTATCTATATACAATACAATGTTTTCCCTAATAAATAAAATAAAAATAAAATAAAAATAATACCTACTACATTGGTACCATGTAACCAGGAATATGTGTTTGAAGGTCAGATTTGGAAACTAGAGATAACACCTCTGTTCCTTTGTATTTATTCATAAATCGCTTATTTTATTCTTGCAGATGCCACCCGAAATTGTTTCGACGTCAGAAGCTCTTCTTATTAGATTCCGAACTGACGACTCTCTAGTCTTCAAGGGCTTCTCAGCATCATATCAGATGATAAAACCCGTATGGAGTGAAGAAGACAGCGTAGACAGTGTAGAATACGATGAAGAAGAAGATGAAAGGATGCCTCCATTGGTAGTTGGCAGGAGGGGATTGCGAGCGCCCTCGCCAAGGTTCGTTCGTCGGCCTACGTGACGCTGGCCGTTGCCCCGACACCCTCGACATCGGCGACCGCACCGCAATAGCCGGATTTAAGCGGAATACTTTACGGTTTTTCGGTTAATTTAGTTTCTGGCAACACCGAGTCGTTTCATAGTTGTTCTCGTCCTTCGGTAAATTCATGACGTTTACTGTTTGGTAATTTTGAATTTTTTACATTATTACTTGCCATAGTCTTAAGCCTTAACTTTTTTAAATTTTAAATTAAAATTGTGTTTATCATGAAAGTTCAATAATGAAAATTTTACTTTATTCTTATTAAATCCGGTTAATGAATGTTAAAGAAAAACTGCTTGCATTTTTATTTTGTACGACTGAATAAAAAATGTAAATAAATTAATATTCCTAGTCTAATATTATTTAGGTCTATTACTTAAAATAGTGGTTACCATAAAATGCTCGTACGAACGTATCGAATTGCGTAATATTTGTAAGTAAATGACGTTACTTATTATCTTATGTCTATCATAATTATAACAAAATAAACATTTTTACCAAAGATACAATGTTCATAAAATCATAATAGTGAAATGATTACTCAACTTAAGTCATAAGTGTTTTACTTTTATATAAGTACATACATTAAGATTTTTATTTTCAAGTAGGTATAATAGAGAAACGCACATAGAATCATTTTGCCATTTACACATGATACCTAATCTATGTAATAAAATTAGTGATAGAATTTGAGACAATATATAAACTTAAGTGTTAATTTAAGATGTAAAAAGTTAGTTTTTAATAGGTATTCAGTTCATATCAATATTTGAATACGTTTATTGTATACTAGTAGATAAGTATTTTGCTGAACACATCTTTTTCTCTGCATGTTGTAAAATGATTGTGAAAGCTTAATACCTATAATTATTTCCAATATTATTTGAATGCCAAAGCAATATAATAATATATGTACCAAATATTACTAACAAATATGGATTTAAATCCTTATTTTTGTTAGCAAGTACAATATTTACTAGATTCAATTTACGGTAACGATAGTAATTATAATAATGACCGCTCACTAAGAATTTTTTTTTTGCTATGCCTGATTAATTTTTCAATTAATTAGGCATAGCAAAAAAACATAACAAATTAATTTTTCACTTTGCCTAAGTTATTGTACTTAATACCTACTCAAGTTAAATAAGAATGTAATCTCAAATAATTATTATTTCGTCTTTTTAATCAGTGTTTTTTATTAACTTACATTATTAATGTAATAAATTCCTTTTACAATAATATGCAAATCATAATTGTGCCAATATAATATTATATGGGATACTTAGTTACTGTTAATGCCATAGTTTATAATAGGTTAGTGTTTTGTAACTTAATTATGAATATTTATACGTAGGAATGTTATTTTTATTAAAATGCGAAATAACACTAATTGTTTTATTTATTCCTCAACAACGATCGTTTAAATAACATTCAAGATTTATAACATTTATAAATTAGGTATATCTCTAAAACGAGTAGAATCATGAAGTTAAAAAAAGAGCTTAAATACAAGTTGTAGTTATTGTTTACATAAATATAAGGTTTAGTCGTAGCAACACAAATTTATCTTTACTAAGAGGTGTAGCTACAAATGGCACTAAATTAGCATTTTCTTCTAACAATGGAATGTACTTTTATGTAAACCTTATAAATATAAAAAAGAAACGTAACTGGCTATGACAGAAAGAGAGAAAGAAAATGCGTGCTCGCATCTCTCTCTTGCCGCTACAATAATATACGAAACGTAACTCACTCTCTTTCTATCTGCACTAACTTATATCTCCCTCTCAATTCCTGTACGCCTTGCCCGATCACACTTAACTTTTCGTAACGCTCTCGTCAAGCTTTCACCAGCTTACTCCCCAAGTCAAACATGCATAAAGAAGTTTAACTTTAATCGAGGATCACGATACACTGATATTTCTCGTCTGATTACGTTTCATCCACAAATTATGAATTTGTTAAAAAATAAACCCTTTTTTTTACCATATTTCTTGTATTATGTATTCGACAACAAGGGCTAGCAATTTCATCGCCAAAGGCGCCCGTCGCTCGTGATGTCTGAAGTGTAAAATGCCGTAATTTGTAGGTGGCAAGTAAACATAGACCTGCATAGAATGCACGCATCGCAGTAGCCCCTTGTGCCAAGCGTAAGTAAATTTTTGTCTTTAATTACTACCCTGGTTTTCCGTGCGACGACATTTATTAAAAAATATCTATGATTTCGATATTATAATGATAATACTAGGTTTTTATAGATAATTCTAATAAACCGGTGCGTTCTGTTTTGACTCACATTTTACGACTTCATTCGTTCAAATGTTCATGCTAGTCACTCACCTCCTTGTATTATACATGTCAGTGATACTAGTGCCTACAGTTCATAATCGAATTGTGCAATCCTTATTTAATTTTTACCTTCAGTTTTTACCTCATTTTTCTTTATAGTTCGGCGGGCTTTGACAGCAGACGCGCTTATGGCGCCAACTGGTGAGCGCAATAACAGAAACCCACATTACAATATCATTAATATTCTGCACATGAAAGTATTAAACATGTTATTTATTCTGAGTAAATACAAATTTCGTTTTTATTAATCAGATCAATCAAAGTCCGGTTTTCGGAATCGCACGGTTATATTTAATCTATGTGCACCACAATTATTTTTATGGCAATATTATTTTTAAACTTCAACATTGTTTTGTCATTTCAAAAAGAAAAAGTCAAATCTAGCAATTTATTTATTTCATCGCTTGTGGCGTCTTTTTGACCCAATTACGACAAACCTAACAGAACACGTATTAGATTGCTCACTGAGTGTATATTTTAATAAAATGACTGCGTTAGCATTTAAAGTTAAAAGTAAAAATGGTCAACAAATACTTAAGGATTTGACCTCTGATAGCACCGTGGGCGAATTGAAGATGTTTTTGTCAAGTATATCGGACGTTAACATTGAGAGAGTTTGTGTGTTATGTGGGTATCCACCGAAGCCGTTGGACATTAGTAACGACCATAAAAAACTGAGTGATATAGGTTTGAAAACTGGCGAGACTCTCATAGTTGAAGAAAAAGCTGTATCTTCGACCGGTGGAACGAGCAAGCCTCCGGAGCAGAAGCCTGTAGAAAACGGTATTGCGTCACATGAAACATTAGGATCCTGTAGACCCGGTATTCTTATGAAGAAGGTGGTTCCTTCAGACAATTCATGTTTATTTACTAGTATAGGTAAGTATTGTGTTTCTAACTGAAACACCACTCAGTTCATACTTAAATAATTTGCTCAAGTCATTGTTACGTGTAGTAAACATCAATTTCTCATAATCTTTTGAATACTATATTAAAGTATTTAGGCATTTTAGGACACAGTAAAAGACAACACAATGTGTCTAAATTTAGAAGATTGAATCTAATTTGATAAAATGGTTATGTGATGTCCTGTCAGTATAGAGAACATATTAAATGTCAAGTCATGATTGATACAAAGGATCATAAAATTTTAATGAGTGTTTCATTATACATCAGTGATGTAAAACCACATACCTCATTCATGTTTTGATAATAAATGGTGGTACTGTGGAACAGATCACAGTTATTAACTTTTCATAACAAATGTGTCTTATATAAGTATTAAGGTTGTTCTTTTGTTGTTTATCAGTTAACATACAGACTTGATTGTTTATATAACAGCAATTACATGGTTTGATATTTTCAAGTACTTTGTTATTAATTTTATATTAAGATTCTTATCTATTATTCATATGTAGCCTTTTAACTTCAAAGTGCTTCAGAATTAAATCAAAGTCATAAGTAGTTTTAGTTCTTGACAATAAATTCATATAGATATTATTTTTATTTAGGTAAATATAAGACAAAGGACATTAAAATTATTATCAGATACTTTGTATCTCAAGTTTATGTGCTACTTGTTCACAATATAAAATGAAATGAATGTTATTTAATCAACAAGGTACACACATAACTTATTATATAATATCCTCAATAATTCAAATAAGTTATGAATATAAACACATAGTTTTTAATGTACTCTTACATAATACACAATCATAACATGCTGTTCTTGATCATTTTTTATTCCTATAACATAATAATTTTTATTCATGTTACTGTGTTATTGAAATTAAATGTAGTTATTAGAGCCATCATTGATCATGCAAAACACAAAACTGGATTATATACCTAACATTTCTTTTTCTTCTAAATTAACTAACATTAACATGTTATTAAGTTTTTGTTACAAAAATCTTTATAAGTATAATCTTAATTAAAATCTGATTTTTGTTTTCAGGTTTTGTATTAAATGGCAATGTAGACACATCAGTCCACACTTTAATGAGACAGATAATTGCTATGGAGGTAGCTAGTGACTTAGATACTTACAATGAAGCTGTTCTTGGTAAACCAAATGCTGATTACTGCGTGTGGATCCAACAGCCCAGCTCATGGGGTGGTGCTATAGAGGTAAAACTAACAAATTATATTGAGGTGTTCTAAAATAGGTACAATATTTAAATGACCTCAATCAAAATGGTTGAGGTCAAATCAATATAAAGATTAAAGAGCTGCCTTAAATGACCTATCACTTGGGCCTCTGAGACTACTTGTTCCAATAGAGTTAATTAGATGTGGGTGGACATTTATATTTGGTGATAACCAAACTTGCAAAAGTTAAAAAATCCTTGATCATAATTGGAATTAGTAGATTCAAGCTATGTGTGGACTTGTATAATACTCCTAAATAGCAATCTACTAATGTATGATGAAGTATTTGCAATTTGCCAAAGTTGGGCCACAAATCATCTATCTTATGCATATCAACAAATGAGTTTAGGTAAAAACAAAGTTCAAAATTCGAAAATTATTACTGATTATAAAACTTTTATCACCTTAATTTATTATTTATACTAAGAGGTATGACTCTTATATTAAATTCAAGCAGCACATACTTATGTACCTTTGGTCAAGGCTACAACAGATCAGGAACTTTTTGTTATGTCAGTTTAATGTATAAAAATTTATTGCTTTCAGGTAGCAATCCTATCTCGTTTCTATGGGCTTGAGATGGCAGTTGTAGACACATTGAATGCTATAATCAATAGATTTGGTGAAGACAAGAATTATGGACAGCGAGTTTTCTTACTGTTTGATGGTGTTCACTATGACCCATTGTATTTAGAACAGTCTGATGTAAGTATAATGTTTTGAATACTTATGAAAGAATTGTTCATAATTTAATATAATAAAATAAATTTGTAATACTTTAAAAAAAAAAATGTATAAGCCTGGTCACAAGTTGGTGCTGTCCTTAGCAATATAAAACTAATCGAAACATGTACTGTCAATAATCTAGGGATCAATTCAACTATAATATGTATAACTTTTGTCTGAGCTTGAGTGGTGGTAATTATTAAGAAAATTGTAAATTTTTTTAGGGTGGAATCCAAACAATATTTCCAGCAGAGGACTTGGAAATCTATCATGAAGCTGAGCAACTTGCGCACGAAGCGAAGTCTTCCCGACAGTTCACTGACCTCAACAAGTTCACCCTGAAGTGTATGGTGTGTGACAAGTTCCTTACCGGCCAGGTAGAAGCACAAAAACACGCTAAAGAAACTATGCATACGAATTTCGGAGAAGTTTAGCGAACAATTTATTTTAATAGGGTATATGTATGTATTAATAATTTGATAGTGTCCACTTGATCAAACTTGGAGATGATAAATAAAAGCTTACAAAATATATGCCTTTCTAGTTAAGAGTTAGTAAGTTGAATAGATTCATGTGATTTTAGCATGTCTTCCGATATTTGTAGGTAACCTTTTTACTGCCACAGACACGCGTTAGTCATGGGTCTATATAGCACAATTGACGCTGCTACCACGTAGCAAAAACTGTACCTTAGTTAGCTAGCAGTAGTAATAAATAAATTTATGCAGTTTACATAAAACTTTGACTATAAAGTTGTAGCAATGTCAAGTATTTTGGTGGATTCCTAAAGGCGATTTCTGGTGTGTAGTGTGGCAGCAAAAAGATTAATACATTACAAAGATACTGATAAGAGATTTCAGAGACTAGTTACTGCCAATTACAATTTGTTCTTCCCTACTCCTCAGTAGTTTTGTATACATTCATATCAAGTGCACTTATAAATAGTTGAAATATTCCTATTAAAGTAATATACCTATATAGTCAAGTGGGCACAATCATAATAATATAATAACATAGCTTAATTTTGTTAAGATTTTTAATAGTTCCTTAAAGGCCTTTTTCACAATTGACATTAAGGAACTCAATAGTTCGATTTGAGATAAATGTTACTTATTTATTTTTAATCTCAATTTTAATTGTTAAATGAGATTTATTTATATTAAATAATGCACATATCCTAGTAACGTATATTTTGAACGACATAGGCATATTGTGAGGGAGGTCTTGGGAATAATAAACGAATATTTTACACAATCACAAGCCTATTGGAATGGTGCATGGCATGCCCCCTTATATTAATGATTAGCTATTTATTTTTATGTTGTATAAATATTTGTTAGCTCAATGTTATTTTAACCAAAGTAGCACATAATGCAGCTCATTATATCACTGCTAGATTATCTTGGACCTTGCATCGAAAAAAAAAGAAATATAAATAGTAAGTAAACATTCTTTATAAAGAATATAAGGTACCTAAAGATACTATATCTATTTTGTTTGTTATATTATTCGAGCACAAGCTATCTCAAATCGGAAAAATTGTTAGTTGAAAAGAGATTTTAATAAATCAATTTGATAAGCTTTCAATAAATATTGTGTACAATTTTAATGGATTTGAAGCTTATCTAAGTCGAAATGCATAATAAGCAGACAATAAAGACTATTGGTAATCACAATGTTTCACACCAATTATTGTTAGTATAATTTACTACATATGAAATTATTTATTGCCAGGTGATTAGTTGTATATAGAGTTACAAAGATGCAAACAATGACAATTATTGTCTGTTATAACGATAATGATATATAGTTAATGAGAGCAAATTTATCGAATATCGATATTACAAAGAAATAAAGATACGATAAATAATGAATTGTTAAAAGAAAATTAAATGACGTTTATATTGCAATAAATACATTTTCACATAAATGAAAGACACTTGTTATATATTTGTGAATAAAATGTACTAATATTTTTCATAATTCTCTTAAACTTCTCGATGTTTTTGTATTGGCAAGATGATGCATTATTTTAATGAACACGCTGGCGTCTTAAAAACGTGGTAAAATTTATTTACTGTTATAACACGTTGTTGGGACGCCATTGTGAGCGAGATGACTCATAAATTGTAAAAAAAGGCTCAAGGTTGCATAAATAAAATTTGATAAATTTAATTTCTCATTTGTTTATTTTGTTTACAGCAAAATCTGACTATCCCTTTAAATAGTCTGACAGCAATACTTACATTTTGTAAAGCTCTCTTAATACTTACTTTCCCGCTTCTGTAAAAAGTCAAGTTTCTAGGCTGATCTGCGTGATTTCATTAAAATACTCCATTCAGGTACTGCCTGACAGGGCAGAAACAATATGTGGGCATGGGACTCATAACTACGACGGTGTCACTCTATTGCTTGGTGTGCCTACCTTTGCTTCTACCGTCTATAAGCAAAACGAATAGTTTCTTGTATATAGAAACCGGCCATAAGTAAAACTGGTAGGTAGATTGGTTAGGCTGTATCCGGTGAAACTAAAAGCCAACCTGCGCGAATTGCTTTGAACCTGTGGTCACCAGGCTAACTACTATAGTGTGCGGCATGCTGCGGGTTCGATCCCCGCATGGGACAAACATTTGTATGATCCACAAGTGCTTGTTCTAAGTCTGGGTGTTCTTTGTGCATGTGATTAAATGATTGTGAAACCCTCGCGACACAAAGATTAAATTCCCCCCCTAACTTAGAGTTGTCTTCATACTAAATAGAAAGTCAAAAGAAATAGTTTTATTCGATTTATTTTTAACACAAATGTACAATATCAATAAATATAGTCACATCGGCTTTCTATCACCTGTCGTTACCACTATTTTTTCACTTTTTACAATGTTGTCATACAACATTAACTCTTAACTTTACGCTAAAGATAAAAAAAATTGTGCTTTTGAAGTTGGGCCGTCCTTAACTTTGTAGGATTTTAAAGCAAGAAAAATATCAATAAGGTATTTATTTTATGGCACATTATAGCTGCCTAAAATCGTTTGAACATAACAAATTTATGACATCAATGACTGCATCATTGATGTCATTTTTTTTTTTTTATTTTATTTTATTTTATTATTATTCAATGCAGTAAAAATATATAGCTGAGCATCAATCTGCTGTAATTATAAAAAAATACTTTAACATAGCGATAATTAACTTAACGGCCTTTTAATTTTATAACTGTCACTCGAAATTACGTATATTAAAAACATTAATATTTTGTTGACAAATGTATTAATTAACTTCCTTGCTATTTTTCGAACATTCATGTAGAAATGAGGTTCGACATGTTTTGACGTTAGACAACAGGGGTATAACGCGAAATAATTAGAAAATAACGCTGCTTAACAATTCACATTAATCATTTTCAATAAATTATAATAGTAACAACATATGTTGCGGGATATGTTGATAATGTCTTGCTTTAAAATTCCACCGAATACTTAGTAACAAAATAGTGTTTAAAACTTATAATTAAGAGTATACACAGCTTTTATTGCTAAATAGATGTTCGTATTTAGGTAGACGTGCCCAAGCTGGTTTGAAGATATTTATTAATATAAATTATTCCGCCTTGTTTATGCAAATCTTATTGAAATTCCAAGGTTTGTCAGAACAAGGCGACATTATATTATAAATAAACTTGTACATTGAGATTGATTAGACTTTAACAATAGGGAATATGCACGATTTCGGTATGTGCTTAATTGGCCAGTTACGCCGTTTTAAAATTAGAAATAATAACATCATAATTAAAAAATGTAATATACGATGTCAGCATAACCACTAGGTCTCACAAGAATATTAGCATTTCAAATAGGCGCCATCTTCTCGGACTTTCATTACGGAGTTAGAAGTCAGAGGCCATGGCAAAGGGAACGATAACTTAAGGAGCACGGCATTCGACGTCATATTAAGTCCAACTAATAGCGTTTTATTTTTATAGTTAGTATTTTCATTTTATTGAAAGCAAATGGGCGATTTGTGCATATTCCCTATATCCGTTTTGTATTTAAGGATCACAATTTGCCAAAGGTTAACTTAGATATAAATTTTGTTTGAACTTTGTTATACATTCTCATGTAGACAATCTATATAATTATAGTGTTTATTTTTACTTACACTTACGTATTATTTGCTTTTAAATATTTAAACAAATGGAAAAGTTATTACGAGATTGATACTATTTCTTATTTCCAAAAATATTTAAAGGCAAGTGTTTAGATATTTAAAAGCTCTATGAGATATGGACAATTCAAGTCTAAGCCGATTCAAATATTATACATAGTGTAAAACAATATCTGTTGATTTAAATTACGAAATTTAGATAACAAAATAAAACAACAATAAAAAGTTCGCTTTGATTTCGATTTTGCTTACGACTAAACACATCTCCATATGTTACAATGATCACAGTAGCAAACACAAAATATTATTACAAATAGTAAATAAATAAAACTTTGAATACAAAAATAGTTGGTTTGGATAATTTATTGAAGTTCTAAATGCAACACAAAAATATAAAAGAATTACTTCTTACTGCGTTATACATTGTGTATAGTTAAGGACGACTTAATGCAAAACAGTGGCAGAATATAAACTAAAAATGCAAGAGTGGAACAGCAATAAATTACAACAAACTGTGAACTTAAGCAATTAAATAAAGATATATCTTATTTCGTATACATCTTTTATAAATAGTTGATCATTGTAACATAATGATGTTAAAACAAATCTAAAAAATTGACTTCCGTTTTGACGGGTCTTAATTAAATGCTAAAATTTGCGAGATAATTACATCATTAGGTGTTGTCTTTATCTAAAAATGGTGCCATTTCGTGCTACCGCGATGTTCCATGAAACTCCTTATACATCACTAGTTATTATAAGTTTAGTATTATTATTCTAGCTCATAATTTTAGTATCTTTTTCACCTACAGACATTATTTAATGCGTAAAGTTTTTTCAAAAACAAAAAATAGTATTTTAAAGACAGTTACTTCCTCCAATATCTTGGAATATTTTTGTTTATAAATTATAACTATTCTGTTTTTTATAGTGAATACAATATGGTTACTAAAAGAGAGCTTAAGTCTTAAGCATGTCAATAATTAATCTCTTTCTAGAATAATAAAATTACTCAAAAATACACTTAAAATAATAAAAATATATATAATCAAAAACCTATTACAGTTAACATCACATTTTTCTCCACTCGAGTCCCTTAAGGAACTAGGAACCTTCATTATCGATTTTATATTTCGAAATGAATGATATAATTTTTACATTTCACTTAATTCCTTTTAATCTCAAATTCACAAATAATATATAAGAAGTTTCATATAACTAACTGTACTGGCAATACCATTGCATTTAATTAAAAAATAAACAGTATACGTTATGAATACCGTGCTATGGAGCTATAAAAGTAAGCAGTGTCTCTACCATGAGTTGCTATCGAAAACTTACTTCAGTCGCTAGCGACTAAAGGAGCATTGAATAGTTTTCAATAACTTGTACCATGACATACTACTGTCGATACGGTATTTCTCGATGACATCTATCAAATTTGTGACTCGTGGTACCGAATTTCATATGTAATGGCTAAAAACGTTAGTCGCTAGCGATTAGATTTCGATAGGTTTTTTACCTATCGTCTCATACTACTCATTTTAATTCTTGAAGTGTCCGCTAGTGGCGCTGTACAAATTTGCCATAGAAATCGTTTACGCCGTCGCTAGCGAGTACGTTTGTTAAAAACTCATGGTAGAGACCCTGATACAAAGCAAAAAGGTTGCAAGTCTTTTTTCGCATAATATCGTGACGTGTTATCAGTTTGTATTATGTTACATCATTAAATATTATATCAAAGGGTGAGGATTTAGAATTTCGCGAATAGCAAGACTGTGGTATATTTATAGAAACATCTTTTCTTATACTGTATCACTGGTTACACTCTTACACTAACCCTCGGTTCTAAAGGCTCTAACATAAAAAAAAAAAAAAAATTAATCATCTGTCAAATCCAAAGGGCTGTGATTGGTTCTTATTGTTTTGGTTTTGGTCAAACACATATTAGCAGTTGACGTTAGATTTGACAAAAGTATAATCTGTCAAACCTCAAGTCAACTGCTGGTAATGAGTGTTGCTATTATTGCGTTCAGTTGGCGCCACTGGCGCGTCGGCAAACAAAGCCTACATTTGGACATGGCGTGCGACAAGCCCCTATGGCGGCGAAATTGCTAACGGTAGCCCATAATTGTATGTAAGTCTTAAGGCCAATTTTATTAACATATCTGTACATGTTTTTTCCTGTATAATAACTTTCGTGAGGAGTATTCATAATTATTTAAAACAGTTAATCGTTTTGTTTTAAAAAATGTTTTTTCCTACTTGAGATAAATAATTAACATAATTTGTATGGCGTTTATTCAATGATCTATCTCTTGCAGGAAAAACAACCTACGGGTATGTTATTAATATTGGCCGCCATTCGATTTGACAATACATTACATTGAAATTAAAGCCTTTCGAACCTAGGGTAAGTTTACTTATACATTTAAGTCTTTGAACACCCAAACATTGATTTTCATTCTGGCGTTCAAAGTTTAATATTTATATCGACGTACTTTACAAGCTCCAAGCCGTCGTACTTACATTACTGCGCAGCGGGCTTGGGATGGGACCAGCGCGGGAGAGAGATGCCAAACTTGGTCTCGAGCCCGGTAAGAACCGGCAGTGCCACCTGGTAGCCGCCGATGTGCTGCGGCTTCTTTATGGTCTCCTCGATAGGGGTCGCCACGTGCAACTCTGACCCGGATGGACGACTGGAAACGTGTTAATGTATTTTTTAGATTTTTTAGACGTATATTGTCCGGTAGCTGTCATGATAAGTTTATGGCTGTAATTATTGGCCACAAAACAAGTATAGATCGAAGTTTGGCCTGCTCAGGGTGTGCCAGCAATCTAAAACCGTTTCTATCTAGACCAAGTAGCCACCATTCGCTTATATCTATAAGATTACAATACAGAGAAATCCTTGACAATGCGATGTAGACAAAATATGTCTAATAAACGACAGTTTTTTTGACAAGTTTTTTCTTTTTAAATGTAACCAAAAACTCACGACGATACATTGATTTGAAATGTCGCATGACGTCACAATGTCGTACAATTTGTGCAAGATCAAGACGTCGCCACCCCACACTCCTAAACTGTAATTCGCATATCTCCTTAGTTTGAAAAAGCATAAAAAATACTTGTTCAATATTTTTTTATAACGACATATCAGGATTAATATGAGTTAGTTAAATACTCATGATGAATACTCACGTTCCTCCGAAGTCTACGTAGAAGAGACGCTGTAAGATTTCATAAGTGACCAGCGTCACACCGAACTGTGGCGATGAACGGAACACACGCGCTGTAAGCAAAAGTAAAATTGTTTAATGTGATGTTCTGATCAAAATCCAAATGAGTTTGTTTATGTCGGAAGAACAGTTTGCTATTTTTTTTTATATAACATTTATTTGATTGAAATAGCTTTCCCACAATTGTCAAACTTTGATCAATGCTCGACCTACCTGTGAAAAGCCTTTGCTACAACGAAGAAGACATGGTCTGACTTTGCTAGTATAAAATTTGGTTGAAATATAATTATTATTTACCTATCGCTCCCTTCCAGAATGCTCTGGCACCTTCCTCGGCGTATATCTTTCTTGTTGCGTCTATTACTCCGTTGTACGTCGTCTGTCCCGATCGGGCTACAACCTGTAATTGTTAACATCTTTTATTTCAAGCCCTGGTTTTTAATAACTGAATTACAATTAAATAGTATATTTAAAACACTAAACTTAAGCGTCTATCTTATTGCCTCATACATACATTATTAATTTATTAATACATACCTACAGAAAAATCTCGAGTGTCAGTATTATTACCGTAAAGCTCTTACGGCTATAGTATTGAAATTTGAGGTTTTTTTTCTTTCATTTGTTTTAGAGTTTTTTATACCAAGCGTTTTTGTAACCGATATAGAAGTCATAGTTTTCGTTTGTGCAACGACAAAAACTCACCTTGTATACGTACATAATAATGATACATTTATTTGTTGTTATCAAAATCACTTGCTTACATAATTTCAGTGGATGCATTATGAGCCAGTCACCAGTATCCTTTACCTCCCTAATTAATCATAAATGACATAATTTTATATCAAAGGTGTCCGAAAAGATAGAGTTATTTTGGTCACCGTGACTATAATTATACCTGTAAGCGTGTTTTGATGACGTCAGCGGGCGTGACGAGGGAAGCGGCGGGTATACCGGCGATGGCACCAGCCGCGAGTAATGTTAGAGGGTGGTTGTAGCCGTTCTCGTCAGCGAATTTAGCCTGGAAAATGTATATAAATACTGTTATGTAGTTACTGTAGGTACTACTCAAAACTGAGCAAATTTTAAGTTGCTTGTTAGATCTTTCAGTGCAGGCTTGATTCAAAAGTTTTCAATAAACAACAAAACTATTTCGAAAACGTTGCTTTTTTCAGTCATACAAAAAATATATAAAGTTAAAATATTTTTTTTCAGTCGAAATTTAACTTTAGTTCATTTAGACGTGCACAGGTTACATAGCTCACGTATTATTTTAAGCCCAAACATAAAAATAATAGAAACAAAATAGTAGGTACACAGATTATATTAAATAGGAACGTAAATAATATAAAACTATTCTATAAAAAAACGTATTTTATTTCAAGCCTAAGATTTTTGTAAAAATAATGTCTTAACTTATCACTTCTGAAGTAAATCTACTGAAATAATCCAAATGTTTACCTTAACATGAGCATAAGCAGGGAAGTAAATAGCGCTGAAAGGTACATCACGGAGCAAGCAGGCCCTAGCACCCTTATACAGGCCAAAGAGTCCGAGGTCCTTGACCACCGACCATGCGCGGACTTTAGTGCCCGAAGCGATCTCGCCTGCTACTTGCAAACGAATCTTAACGATTTCTAGAGGATTCGTGAACACTACTTGAGATCCACCGGCCTGAAACATAGTAAACGCTATTTTATACGATACAATTACAAATGAAAATGTCAGTGAGGGCTTGTAGATAGCTACAAGCTTTAACTGACATTTTAGAAAGCTATTGACTAACTCAATATTTGAAAAATGAAAATTAAAAGAAAAAAATTGGTTATAAACACTTACACAAGCACCAGCCAATATTTCAGCGTATAGAGATATGTTGCCTTTCTTGTCTGATAATTTGTCGCGAACCAAATCGTTAACCTAGAAAGGAAGTACATACTTTAATAAGTGATTTTATTTCTTTTATTTAATATTTTGATTCGGTACCTAACGAGAGTGAATTTGAAATGAATCGGAACATTATATTCTCAAAAAAATCTGATAATAATGAACAAATAATCATATAATTTGACGGGCCTGTTGGTCTTATGGTTAGTGACCCTGACTGCTAAACCAGAAGTCGTGGGTTCGATTCCCACCCAGGACGAATCTTTGTGTGATGAGTACGATCATTTGTTCTGTGTCTGGGTGTAATTTATCTATAATATGTATGTATTTAGAAATATATAAGTATGTTTATCAGTTGTCTAGTTGCCATAGCACAGGCTCTGCCTAGTTTGTGATCAGATGACCGTGTGTGAGATGTCCCAAGACATTATAGATATTATATATTATAACAGAAAATTGAGTAAAATTTCGCATACTGTCAGCTTGATAGCTTTTTCAGGAGCCACTCCAATCAGCTGTGGCACTAATCCTCTGTATAGACCGAACATGCCTTCGTGCCTGATGACCTTCTTGAAGCAATCCCAGGAGTTCCTGTACGCCACCTCACCGATAAACGAACCAGTTCTCTGGTTTTGCATTCGAGTCTTTACTAAATCAATTGGATATACTGCTGACGCACCGACAGCTAGGGAAAGAAAAATTTGCATGACATGTAGATCTCTGTGTTTTATACACATTTCAAAATTTGTTCTTAATCGAAATTAATCATTAGTTGATGTTTTGAAAACGTATGAAGTAAGGGTAAGAGATAAAGAATGAATTTTTAGTTTTTGGAAAAGTATCTTTTGAACGGCAAAATACTTAAGTAGAGGTGTAATAAGTTGTGCACGAAGCTAAGAGTCATTAAAGTCACGAAAACGTTGCGATTATTTAAGTAAAGATTAAATTAATTTAAGAACTGTAAGCTTAGCTATAATTCTACTTTCATGTACCCAATAAGGTCCACAATGAGGTAGAGGTTTGGTTATGAAAATGTAATTACTCGGTCAGTTAGACAAATAATAGTAAAAAAAAATTTGTCACGTATTTTTTGCTATTTCAAAATAAGAAAACACTAAGTAGATAAAGAGAATTAAAGTTCAGGGGAAGTGGATAATGACGTCAGGCATGCGTACAAAATGCACGAAATTGAGACGTCATGCGACATTTCAAATCATTGTATCGTCGCGTCGTGAGTCTTTAGTTACCTCAAGTAAGATAAAATGTATGGAATATTTTTCAATTACTTATCTAACGGACATTAAAAAACATTGTCATCTACCCATTTGGTAAATACAATGGGGTGGCAATGTTTTTTTACATTTCAAATACAAACTCACTTTGTCAAATTAAATAAAGTATTCAGTTATTAACTTACCACCGGCTACTGAACCGAGCGTAAATCTGTAAGTGCTCTCCAATATTTGAATGAAGACACCTCTCTCTTCGGGGCTCTGGAACAAGCAGACCGCCATATTTAAAAAAAAAAAATCTAAAGCAGGTAGTAAAAATCAAAAGGATGATGGCTTTGTCGGTACAATACTGATGCGAGGCCTTGAAATATTCGAAAGCAGAACAAATATTTTGTAAAAAATAACCAGTGTGCTTTAGATCACACAGCTGAAGTAAAACTTCTTTATATACGAAACGTAACTGGCTATGAGAGAAAGAGAAAAAAAAATGTATGCTGGCAACTCTCTCTTGTCCCTACAGTAATATACGAAACATAACTCTCTCTCTTTCTATCTTCACTAAATTATATCTCCCTCTCAACCTTCGTTGGCCTTGCTCGATTACACTTTTCGTAACGCTCTCGTCACGCATTCACCAGTTGACACCCCCAGTCAAACGTGCGTAAAGAAGTTTTACTTATTTTTTTTAACTATGTTTGTTTTCCTGTCCCTGGTTTCTGGCAGGTCGTTCAACATTAAAAAACCGTTTGTTCAATTTTAATTGCTGTGATTGGTTGTTAGTTAGTCAGTCTTTTGGTCACCCAACCACAATTGTCGAAAAAAAAAAATCTGTCAACAGAACGACTTTTTATATCCAGGGCAAAGAAAACATTGGACGGATTCGTAGAAGTAATTTTTAAATGTCAATCAGGTAAGTTGATGCAAACCAATTTGAATCTTATTACTAAAAGAGTATTCATGGCCCTCGTACAGCATTGTACATTATTGTAGGTGTTTGTGCAAGTGTCTAAGTGCAATAATTAGCTTAACCATAATGTTTTTATGTTCTTTCAGACAGGTTTTAAGCCTAGCAACTCTTAGCAATTATGTAAGAATAGATGAACTATAAAAAAATATTATTGTTATTGAGTCCATGCTGTTAGAAAATTTAATTAAAATTAGTAAATTAATTTTAGGGCTACAATCGTTTGCAAGGGTTGTCATTTTAGGACCGAGTTAATTTTATTTTCGACTTGTTGCTACAAGTTGAATACTTGAATTTTATACTTGTAGTTGAATACTATGTCGCAAAGTGTCGAGATTTATGTGTCGACAAAAGGGTATCTGAGCCAGAATAATTAAAAAAAATATATACATATTATTTTTTGCTCGATTAATAAGTAATACGTTAAAAAGTGTTCGACAAACACATTTTTCTAGTGATAAACAGAAATTTCGTGGGACACACATGTGCTATTCAAACAAATACAAATACACTTTCGAAAAACAGATGCAAGTATACGGGTTTAGCTTGTAAAGGAATATGTTCAAACTTGATGTTGCCAGCAAGCGACAGTAGATAGACAGAACAAACTAGTTTTGTCAATCATTCTAAAACAATTTAAATCTCTTTAATTATTTTAGATTTAATTTCAAAATACTTACCTTGTATTTTTTTTCTCTTATTTACTTAGCATGACAAGAGATGTTAATGTATTTCAGGTTACTTTTTAAAATAGGTAAGTATTTTTAGTATAATTTGGATCTATCTAGCCATAGACGCATAATTTAAAAAGTTATATTTTTTTCTACTAGCTATGTAGATTTATAAGTTTTTTATGTGACTTGAAATATGGATAATTCTAATTAAGAATAAGTATAGAAGAGACATTGAATTTTGGTATTTAACTTGCTTAAGCTAGTTATTAACGTCACATAAGCTATTTAGAAACCGTATTTGTGCTAAACATAATTTAAGGTGCGTGTCGTGTAGACGTTCACTGAAAAACTCACAAATGCAATTGTGATTTAGTTTAATTGCTTCAGGTAAAAATCATGTGGCGCAATTTTTGTTACGTAATCTAATCATAAATTCAATTAATGAAACTTTTTTGGATTTAACTTACTATAACATATTAAAAATAATATCTATAAAAATAATGATAAATATAAACATACAATACATTTTATAATGTATGTTTATACTTATGAACATACTTTATTATTAAATTTTGAACACACGTAGCAAAATAGGCAGATATTATTGTTTAATAATAAGGATCTGGCCACACCGTCGGTTACCAAAATTCACTGTCATTTAAGAAGAAACATAGAAACATCATAAACTTTGTTGGCCTTACTTACCAGTATGCGATCCAAATAGTTAATATACCGATAAGGCTCTAACATATTTACCTCCTCCTTATTAAGCATTGAAAGAAAGAGAACAAGATACCTGTCAGTTAGTGATGTTTCCAAACAAAACACAACCCTTATTCTATATGCTTAACGTCTAATTTACACTAAACATACATTTGATTACGAAGACTGCTCCTGAAAAAATCCTTGTTAAAACAGGACAGCAAGATATCGAAAGAGACAGTATTACTTACTGAGACTGCTTTGATTTCGGCTACGCGGCGTGTGACTTGTTTGAAGTACTGCTCTGGGGTGATCGAGTTGAGGTCGTTGTATACCATTCGACTGCAAAAAAAGTATTTATTACTATTTTAAATCTTGATAATTGAAGTAAAAAGGTATAGGGTTAAGAGAGACCCACTCAGTCTCATACTGAGATAAACCCTTATCACACCAAACGCAAGTTGTATCAGTTTTTCTGCTTTTAATTATTTGATCTCCTGATAATTTAAAGGTTAAAAAAATATATGCTTTATAGTTTATATCATGAAATTTTACAGGATGCAAATTAGACAAAAGTCAGGTTGATTTTCAGATTAGGCCTTTAGATGAAGTCAAAGATTATTTAGTTTTTGGAATTAAATTCCGCGAATCAAAACTCTTGTAAGCCAGATTGGTAATTATAATTAAACAAATTAATTGGGTATTTGTAGATTGTCAAACTGTGCAAAGTGTATATAATTGGCCTATTTCATATAGGTATAATTTTTTAAAGCTTTTCCCAAACGCATTCTGCTGAATACAATTTTCTACCAACCCGTTGCGGCTAGGTGTCGTTACCCACACTTCGCCCGAACCCTGATCCCCACTGTTGCCGGCAATGTAATAAAACTACAATTAGAATATAATCAAACATTATTTTATTTTTCTTATTTCGTGAAGGTGTTATAAATGGTAGACATATGAGAAGACCTGACAGACCATCGACCAAATAGTGGAATGATAATATTTTTGCTTTACAATGGTATATGCAAATTGGTCAAAAAATATGTAAGTGATGACCGGGGGGGTTTACATGAAGGTTGGTTATGATTCCTAAAATATAGAAATTAATTATTTGACAAAAATACAAATATTTTTTATTGAATAAATAATTTTCAATAACTTAAAAAAAGAAAGCCAAGAATAATTTTAAGAAATTCTAAATAAAACACAGTTTTATCTTTGAGTCGTGAAATCAATTTGTCGAGATTCTGTTCAGTAGTATTCGTTAACTTGTTTTCATGTGAACCTCAGGAAAATTGATTTACTCAATACTAACATAAACCGATTAAAATACAACAAAAGAATAGAATTTCTGACATTAAAAGGAGTGGTTTTGTATTTAAAAATTGATTCTTATCGGAATTTTAATAGTGACACATTTTTATTTCGAATTTTTTTAATTCAGTTAAGAATTTTGGCGACAAAGTGAATCTATTAAATTTGACATTTCCTTTATCATAAAAAAGCTATCATCGCTTCATCAGTATCAGATGATGTGTTTACACACTTTATCTACGTTGTACATGTAATAATACGATAATAGAACATTAAAACTGGTATTATATTGATCTGTGTAATATTTAATGCCATTATGGCATAATATAAGGGATCACCTGATTTCCTCATGAGTAGGTCGTTGCAAGTTCAATTAGTAGAATTAGTTCAATATTCCTAGTTATAAGCTTAAAGTAATATGTATAGGATTTTTTTATATATGCCGCAGGAAACAACACACACATAAAAACCCTCCGTGTCAATTCGCTGGTGTGATTAGATAAAACCCCTAAACTTTTTTACTAAAATGATAAAATAGAAAACTATATATACTTTTTGGAGCACCCCGACTTAAAGCACTCCGACACGGATAGGTGAGATTCGTGTTAGGTTTCTTCAGACCCAAAAATGTTGACCGCCATATCCAGCCTTGACTGGACAAGAGCGGGCTTTCGACAATTTTTATCGTTTCACTAAAACGGTTTAGGGATTTCACCAAATCAGTGAACTCTAGGGAAATGACAACAGGGAGTAGTTATTTTAACAATTTCCCTATCTCATGAGTCACACTTGAACGTTTCTATTGTTTAACTATTGTGCCTACTGGCGGGACAGGAAAGTTGTTACCATCCTGTGATTTCATAAAATCCCTTATATATATTTTACGTAGGATCTCTTAAATAATAAAAATCAAATTCTAAACAAATGTTCCAGTATGTCAAAATGTGTTAGTTGCATTTATTGAAATTTTTGTGATTGGGATGATTATGAATTATAAATATTGCATTATTATGCGAAATTTGCAAATTTTCCAATTAACTTCCTAATCTTGAGAACAGAACAAAAACAATCTCAGGGGTCATGGTGATTTTAAAGTCCAGACAGATTGAACGACTCTTAGGTATTTTACTGTCTTTCCACTCAAACCTTTTTCGACTAGATCCACCGTTAGTTTTAGAAGGTAATAAAATCAGTCGATTTATCGATATCTGATAAAAGATACATAAACTACACAGCGAATATTTTATACAAATAATTGTATAACGTATAGTAAAGATAATAGATAAGATTGGCTCCGAGTGTGTTACGTAGCTTTACCTAATCTACGTAGTTTGACATTCACAATTTTGGAGGTCGAATCTAACATGTTAAGAAAATATAGAGTACTTGTGCCTGTTGCCAAAACATTATAGAGGCCAAGAATAAGAATTAAAAAAGAGAAAAATATATTTTCAGCAGCTCAATGCTTCAGTTGTTTTTATATTATAACTCAAAAGGAAATTCCGTTGATATAACTTTATAATTGTTTGCGTCATGTTGGTTTATTGACATTTTGACGTCAGACAACCAAGGATCAGTTATGACGGTTTTTCTAAAACAGTAAGTACGCCTAACAAAGTTATATATGCCAGACATTATTATTCAAGACTTCTGATATAAAAATGATAACCAATTGTATAATAAATTTGTTTTATCTAATTATTTATTTCAGTGGCACGAATCACGATGATGAATAGGCATTGTCCTTCGTCAAACAAAATATTTTTAAAAATGTTTATATCTAGACCTAACATTTTTTCATCGACAGGCAAATTTCTTAAAAACTTTATTTGATGTTAGCAACCAAGGCCTTTTTTTAATTATTATAAAGTTAGAACTCACCCGTTCGTATGATGTATCATATCACACAGGGTGAATAGTATATCGACTTCTAATGGAGTGATCTGTGACATCATTTGTGCAGAATGCAGGAACTCCTCTTTAGTGACTTCTTGAGTTCGATGGCCATTTGTCGCGTTAAGATACACACGTTTGATTAACTCCATATTGTTTAATAGTGAGTTGAAGGCCATGTAGTAAGGGAAACTGATCTTGCGTTCGCCTTGAGGAAATCCAGATGCCTGGAACGGGTAAAAACATGTTACAGTTGGCATTTTAGAAAAGGGGAATAAACCCAACAGTTTAAAAAGTTTACTTTAAATATAAACTGAACAGACAAACCAAGCCCAGTGGTCTATACGTATTGAATAACGTCATCATTAAAATAGTTTCATAATTGTTACACAAAACAAATAATAAATTGCATTGCAGGAAAACAGCAACTTTAACAGTCGGGACGTTGTGGATATTTGATTCAGTCTAGAAATTTAGTCTAATTTCCTTCAATTCTGGTTGTCGCCATATTAAGTTTTGATCACTGTCATGTCTTTAGTGACACTTGCAAAGTTAAGACGTATCGATTGATCTTATAATCATCAAAATTGGCCCACGCGTTTGGTCTCGAGTGCCACATAGTGCGTACAAATATACATAGAAAGGTAAACATAATACCCTCCAATCGCTCGCGTTGCGCAATCGGGAAAATAACAATACCAACAGTAATTGAGTCAGATATAATTGGTGGTAAAATGCTTCATGCGATTTGGACATGAAAGATGAGCTTAATATGACGAAAAGAGTCTGGCTTCTAAATGTTTAGCTTAAATTGCTTATCCTAAAGAGATTTTATGCCAACAGTGCATCACGTTAATTTTTTAGCTTATTGAACCCTTTTTTTTCTAAATTGGGCAACTAAACAACCTAAGCTATCTTTAAAAAAAGATTTATAAACGTTTAGGGTCAAAATTCAAATCAACTTACGTTTAAAACTTTAGTCATCAAATCTTTCGTTAGAAGATGCTTCTTCACGGACAACATGATATCCCTGAAGTCTCCAGCACTGATGAACCCTGATCCATCTTTGTCGCATTTCTTAAAAGCTTCTACACCATACTCCTCATGGAAGTCATGCAGGAACTGGCTGAACTCAGGGTATGTTACCAATCGCTTCTTGTCCTTGCCGAAGTATAGACCAACGAAGGTACTCTCCATGTTGAAGGGCATTTTCTGATGAAGAGCCGTCTTCCGCATAACTTCGGCGAATTCGTCTGGAAGATGAATACTTACGTAAGAAGCAAAAACACATATTCCTTTCATAAATAGTTACATGGGTTCAATATTCAGTATCTAACTAACTACCTACAAAAACCTCGATCGACGTTCACGTTACCAGTCAAAGCTGTCTTCTTTTCTTAGAGCTTTGTTTTATCTAGAAGCTTTCTGATTTCGTTAAATAGGCTATGGAAATGAAAAAATCTCTTTAAAAAAACAAAACGTTATAAGTTCACTAACTGTCCAAAAAAGTTGCTGGGAATATAGGATGTATCCGAGATTTTAATTTAGTCAATTGACTTACCAAAAGCGACGAGTCCATTGCCGTTAGTATCGAACAGCTGAAAGGCAGTCTTGTAGAGCGCGTCAGGGACACACAACAACCCTTCAAACGCTTGGAACTCGGAGAATGAGATGAACCCATCCTTGTCCATGTCCACGATCCCCGCGATGAGCTTGACTGATTCCTTGTTGTAGTCATCTGAGGACATCAGAATATTATATAAGGGAAAATATTCCAGTACGTCACACGATACCGCCGCGTCATGACCAAATGATAAAGGACATCGGTCAGGTTCAAAACTAAACGGGCATCGCATGAGTCAAGTCGTTAATTGTTTTATAGAAGGCTATTTTTTAGGCCCCCTTTAGAGTATGGACGTCATTGTTAACAGCGCAATCCAAAAATGATCGTTACTTCTTTAAAAAAAGGCGCTACTTATGACACCACTGATGCTCGCTCCGTAAAATAAAGTTGGTACTCGTAGGTTGAAAATTTCACTGTCAGTGTCGTAATAAGGACGCTTTCTGATTTGTCGGTGCGGCAGCGGGGTGGAATCGGTATGCTTGGTATACGCGGAGCGCTTATATCAATGAGCGTTTCCTAATTGGAGTGTCTGGTACTTAGACAGTATTTTGACTGCTCTTCGACCCACGAAAGTTTTCGCAATAAAACCAGGTCACTCAGTAGTGACTAATTACAGACGTAATATAATTACATTATATTAACACACATCACTTTGACGTCATAGCAAAATTTTATTTACAATTTACGGACACAAGCCTTTCCTTCCCGTTACAAATTTGCAGATCAACAATCAGTATTTAATACTAGCTGTTGCCCGCGGCTTCTTGGAAGGGATTTTTTTTAACTATTCCCGCACTAAGTAATTTAATCCTAGTGTCGCGGGGGGTTTACAAACATTACAAACATACAAATCACATGCATAAAGAGGACCCAGACAAGAAATTAGAACAAGCAATTTTTGGTCACACAATGCTTGTCCCATGCGGGGATCGAACCCGCGACACATCGCGCACAGTGGTTATTGGAGTTGCATTTGGCCATCCGTGCAGTCAATAGTTGTATAAAAGCCTGTGATTTATTTATTTTTAACGTAAGAAGCATGAAATTTCATTTAAGATAGAATAAACTCTTGGATTTTCTATATGTTTCATCCAACCGTGCAAAGTAATTTTTTTGGGTAATATTTAAAAAACCTTAATTTTTCTTCAATGACTACATGGCAACGCTATAGAAATATAAACCTTGACCGGTCTAAAGTACTAATCTAGTCACTAAAAACAACACTGATTTCTATTATGGAAGTGGCACCATCAGTTTTAATATTAACATCCTGTTTTGTCATTTCTCTGTGACATATCGATAAATTATTATAGTAAATTGTGCTATTTAGATTTAAAATTGAATAAGGTAACTCGAAATAATTGTAAAACTCAAATTTAGCAGCGTAATCTACTGATTACATTCGGTCTTATTACAAAAAGCAGATTATCTATTAACCAGTTTTAAACCTCTTTATACTATGGAGTTTAAAGAGGTTTAACAATTATCAAACGTAATAACGTTAGCCAAGTAACTTTTAACGGAACTTAAAACAGAGTTTAAAATTTGTAGAAGTGAAGTAGCCATAATTTTAATTACTTACTTTCTTCAAATAGTCCTAGAAACTTCCGTACAAAATCTTCACTTGTGATGTGTTTTTCACCGTTTTTTTCGACGGTGGCGTACTTCAGGAAAATCTCATGTAGACGATCTGTATCTGCCCGTTTTAGGTAACCAGCCTCCTGTTGACAAAACAAAAATACTTTAGAATAACACCAAAAATACCAGAAACAAAAATGTTGATTTATTTGATGAAGGTACCTAGGTACATGAAAATCACACGTCTTAGTAGGATGCAACCAATTAAAATCGATGTAAGGACGATCTCAGAACCCCAATAGTTGACATCCGCGATAATACGAACGTTCCGTACGACGATTAAAGATCAGATCTTCCTTGGTAGAACTGCGAAAGTGCGAGTTTGACTCGGCATCGGCGTTTTGTACAAATTTTAGTGATCGTCTCGGTTAATTCTCCAAAAACAAACGTGACTTCGCAGAAAAATGGTCTATCATACATATCCATGTACCTACTCATGTTATGTTTCGACATAACATGGTCTTTCCAACTGCTGAGTAATTCCCAGTTACCTTAAATACCACGAACTTATTATAGGTTTTTTTGTAATCTATACATAAATATTTATTTTCTGTACTTTTTACAAAATTACAGGCCCTGTAGTTTCGGAGATAATCGTTGCTCACAATAAGCCCCTTCAATCGATAAGTCACAAAATACAGTTTGAAGAACTCTTTTTTTATTTTCTAATTTACCTCCTTAATGTGTTTCCTATGGTTAATATTCATTTATTTACGGAACACAATTCCGTCCGTCTTTGGGTAAGGTACCTTTTGATGTACGGAACTCTAAAAGGTTTGAAATAGTGTTTGTTAAAAATTATAATATACTTTGAAATGTCATGTGTAAATTTTACGACGTAGGTACGATGACTTTAGAATAAATACCATTAGCAATTATAAATCCTTAGATTAATTACACACCTGTTTAACTTAACTTTCCTTAAGCAGACGTACATTAGATGACGTAAAAGCCCAAAGAATATTAAGATTTCTGTAAAAACATATAGCAAAATAGAGATCCTAATAAATCAAGAAGTAATAGATATATAAATATTAATCATAATGACAATATCTTGGCATTTTAGCATGTTAAAATATCTTTCTAGATAACGGACTTCATAATATGTCGTTACTCAGAAACATTAAACATTACTTTATTGATCAATGATTAACCACAATTGACCAGCGATTAACGACATTCAAAGTTAATCTACCGCACTTTTGGCTGCCAACATACCAATATAATAAACGATCGATTAATTAATATTTTTCGTTGATGACTTCTGGATATATATACTCAAATTTAATTTATTTACTTAGTAAATAAATAAAATTTCAGTATATATTATATTATTTAAGAAGGTTGTACATATATATTGTATTTCTTTTTTATATCTTTTTTTGTTTTACAATTTCTTCGTTCTACGCTCACTTTATAATTAAATATGCAATATTTCTGAGCTACAATAATTGCATACTGCGGACGCACTTGACCCAGTTTAATTAGATACGCTGTATTTGCTGTTTTCTGATAAATAGAATAATGGCCAGAGAAATTACAGCCTATTTAATACCTGTACCGTACGGTAACTTCGATTACCTTTTTTATTGGTCAACAAAAGTGCTTCGGCTAATTGCAAATCTTAAACTCGACCGTGCGGTCTTTGGTTACATATTGACATTGACACCGCCTCTATTTGAAAGCATTATGGTTATATTTTGTATACTTTTGGTTATCTACTACTGTTGTTCACTTTATCGTACCTTTATGCTAAAATAGTGCTTGAATCAAATCAATACAGTAATAAGGCTAAATTTCCAGTAAATTTTGGATACTGAACAGTTATCAAAATAATTAATTAATAATGCTAGATTATTTCCTTGTATGACACACTCTGTTTTGCAGTTTTATACTATTGTCCGGCTTATAAATTAATGATTAAGTATGATACATGCTGAAATAACCCACAGATATTAACTTAGAAAAGTATTTTTTTTTCTACTATTCGGAATGAAATTTTAAGCAGCACTTATCATGCGAAATTATTTTATTCAGCAGGCTGGAATTCATTTGAATTTTAATAAAAGACAAATACAAAATAAATATTAATTTTCAATACACGTGATTCAGTATACTTAAAAAAAAACTTATCATCATTTTAATTCCGCTAAGTTCCTCTCAATGGACAAAAAACGTTGAAACAATTTGGAATAGTGTTCAGTTTAAAAAAGAGAGCGAAACGTACGTCACAATTCCAATGTCAATCGGTGGGAATTAAATCCAAGAGTAATCCCCTAGGTCATATTTAGATACTACCTATTTCTAATAATTTAATATGGGTACTATTAGAAATAGTATCTATGGTATATTTATGGTAAATAAATCCGCCTCCGAATCGACCCAAGTCGCGGTACGAGACGACTAAGGACCCGTTAGTGGTACTCTAGCTGAAAGATTCGTGTTTTCATAACTTAGCAAATTATGAATACCAATTTAAGGTAGGTCGGTCATCAGCCAGTGAAATCAAGAAAAACTTTGTTTACAACAACTACGTAACCAGTTACCACAAGTTACGTCACAGCATACTATGATTTAATAAAGACGTCTGCATACTTGGGATTTATGAGTAGATGTCGTTTTCCCATATTAAGGAAAACATGTAATGGAATGCAAAATATAAATGCTTACGGACTTCATCTCTAGATCAGTTGTCAATAGCCCCCACAGGCCGACACTACAAGAAGTATTTGTAAATAAATAAATATTTATTGTATAGGTATAAACTGTGTTACAGTTGGTGTTGTAATTTATTGTGCATATTGTTAATTGACTAAAAAAGAATGGCATCTTTCAAAGTCTTTTTTGCGGTAATTATCATATTTTATGTAAAAAATATTGTTTAAAAATGCTTAATTTTTTTAAATATTATGTTTCGTTTTTTCAGTTCTAATTTATTGTTTTTATTTTATAGATTATGCTGCTTGTGGAAATTATCTGGGCTAAACCGAATGGTGAGTTTTAAATGGTTTTTAAACAAAATATTTCATTCGAAAGTACCACACATTTAACAATAGGTTTGGATTTTACATTGCTTGTATTTAATATACCTATTTATTTATTACAGGAAATAAAATCGACATCAAGATTCCCAAAGAGTGCAATAAGGAAGGATTTTGTCCTTTCAAACCTGAAGGTTACGAGGAGTTGGAGGAGAAAATCAACAGTCTTCTAACACCACACTTGATTAATGTATGTTAAAATCAAATATTTAAATAGTTCAATCCTTGAACTGTGTATTTTGGGGCCCAGGGAAATGATATGAGATATCGCACAACAAATTCAAAGAAAAACATATCATCACGCTACGACCAATAGGAGCGGAGCATAAATGAAAAATGTTGCAAAAATGAAAAACCGTTGTAACTAAAACACGCGAACAAAGTCGCGGGGGAAAGCTAGTACATAATATGTATTTACAAATAAATGACTTTGGTTTATAACATTTCAGACATTTGCGGACCGGATCGGAAAAGAGCCAAGTACTGAAGTATCGCCCGAGAGCGACTGGCATAATTGCCCATACGTAAGAAAGGTATATGTTCATTTCAATTTAACACTAATAATTTATCAACATTACGTAATGGTAAAAATATTTATGTGCTAAATATAAAATAAAAAGTACTTACTAAAGAATCAAAGTCTAGAACAGCACTAAAACCAAACACTTGCATATCAGACAACACTAAAGAAAGTAGTAATAAATCCCTTATACTTAGTTATAATATTAAAATCACAAAGGTTATTTATCATTATAACCTTTTGTTGCAGTTGGAGTCGAGCTACACATACCTGTACGAAAACATGACAAAAACAGACTATATAGTTCAAACGAATCTATTAAGCCAACCGATTGAAAGCATCTCATGCATGTAAGTAACTATTTTCACAATAATGTATTATTTCAAAGCTATTATTCAAGATACTAAACATATCTCTGGCAAAATTACAAGTTTAAGACAATGCCTATAGGTAAGTTGTTCTAAACAAAAAGTATAGTTTCAAAAAGTTTTCCAAGAATATTGAGAACTTCGGTTTCAGTGTAAGGCTCTTTATAAGTAAGGTTTTTTTTTTATTTCTTAAAAAAAGCGTTGAAATTAATTTAAAACATCCTGAAGACATAAAAAAAAGAAATCTTATTTTTCACAGATATAAAGGACCTTTATAACGAAATACCTTTTAAATTTAATCCCTTGTCAAATATTTTGTGATTTTTTAACCAACACAAAAATAACTAACGACAAGAAGTCAAGTAAAATACTTGAGGTTGGACGGTTTATTGTCTTAATTTTATTTTAAACAGCCTTTCAGAACCCGAAAGTAAATATGTGAAAGATTATTAATTTATTTTTCTCTATAGGTACGAAAATATCGAGTCCGAGACTCAAGCATGCTTCCAGCACTTAGGGTTGGGTGCCTTCCACATGGAAACTAGTTGCAAGACCTCCACATCTAAACGGACCCTCCTTGTATACGACGTTGACGCGCATACGATCGTTCGAAAAGATTTCAATGTCCCCTGTTGCTGTACTTGCGAAATTATTCACTCGTTATAATTTAATTCTATTTTAAAGTCATAAGACCAGACGTTTTTTTTTTAATAATAGAGGTATTGTTATGTAGCGTGTAGCTTGATGAGACTATTTAATAGTTACATCATATTCTTCATAGTGGATCACACTTAGGTAATTTCTATTTAATTACGAATGAAAATTAAAGGACTGATCACGTTAATTAAATTAACGTTTAAAATACTCATAGCATGTTAGTTATAAAGATTTAATTTATTAATTTTATTTTGTAAATAAAGCAAATTAATTAGACAATTATTTTTGATATAATTTCTAGTATTATTGATACAAGCTCCCTATTTATAAAAATCCATATTCAGACGAATTCTATACAATACCGCGATATCACATAACACATGTAATACACTACAAAATATAAGACAGATAAATATGAGAAATTAAGTATCAAGTTCATTACCAGTGTCTATCTAAAAAGATAAAACTGTGATGGACATATTTTTACGTTACGATAATGACAATGTATCATAGCATGCAACTAGATTATACAAAATTTACAATAAATTCGATTCATTTAAAAATAATAGCTTTAACATTGGTCATGAATAGCCATTATATAAAAAAAAAGAAGTTTCATATTAAATTTTATTAAATATAGTATGTTTAGTGGCACTATGCTTAAAGAATTAAATGCCTTACTACATTTGAGAACTTTGAAGAGCTAATGTGTAAATGACATATTGTATTTTTAACGATCTTATTAATATTACCTTGTTTTATGGTAATAGTAATAACAATAAATTGTTTATTTGCTGAAAATAATATGGTAGCTACATAAAGAGTTACATAGTAAATTTTATCACAGCACATTTCACTTATTTAAGGTGTGCAAATATAGAATAAAGTTATTCTAGTTAAAATGTTTAATTATTAATACTATATATATGTTTATAACTATTTTGGAAACCACTTCATACTATGACAAAAATGAGATCATCATTAACACAAAATTAAACCAACTTCAAAAAAACATTGAACAGAATCTCTACCTTAAAAGCGAAAATCCGGTTTATAAATTTACCTTATTTACTCAATTGTTAAGTTATCTGCCGCATCTATGGGCTTGGGCAACGACTAAAATGTGAATAGGTTGGTACCGAATTGAAGTCGTTGTATACTTATTTGGCTTGGTAGTGGCACCGACAATAGATCACAAAATAACTTATGATTGTCTGTTATTTTATTCTGCTGTAAACGACGGCGAAAATAGATTTAAATATTGTTTTTTGTCATTTTATAGAACAAAATATCTCGCTCTGAACAAAACGTGACGCATGAGATTTCACAAACATTCAAATCACAAAATAAAAAGAACCTATAGGTTCTTTTTCAAACATTGAATCATATATACCAAGCTTTTTATGTCTACTTATTTTATATATATTATGTTCATACAAGGCAAAACTTTTTTGCCATTATTGGTATATATGAATAACCTAGCTACAGACCAAAGTTAGGAGCGAACTGAAACAAAACCGCAAAATTTCATAGCTAGTCACTTTACTTACATAAATAGTTAAAAATATAAAGAAATTTACACACATACATTGATACATACATAAACCGTAAGTATAATAAATACGCGCCAAAACCATAACCCTTCTTTCGCTGTCAGAAAAAAAATATGCCGATATTTTTTATTTATTTACAAGAACTAATAGCAATCGAAATATGTAGATACCTTTTTCGAATTTTGGAACACTTCCGTTCGGCTTTATTTGAAAAGACCGCGGTCTATCTATTCATTTCATGAATCATGTTCTGTGGAATTACCAGAAAAATATTATGAAATAAGTACGCAACTACGTAATGCTAACGTCATAATACTTTTTATTACGTTAGCACTGTTATGGGCATAGCGGTAAAGTTGCTTTTTTTCCAAAAACAGGGAAAATATATTATTATTTATATCATGCATATATAAAGCATGAGAGGAAATTCATTATACGTTGTCGATAGCTGTCAGCGACAGTCGCAACAAGAACTGAATTAAATAAACTTTAATTAAATTGTGAATTAATAGAAAATGGCGTCTATCAAACGTGTCATATTTGCGGTAAACATAATATTCTGAATATAAAATTGAACGTGAAAAAGACTAGCATCAAATGGCATTTAAATAATAACGTAATACATTTTTGTTACAGGTAACACTTCTTGTAGTATTCAGATGTGCTATGTCTAATGGTAAGTTTTTGATTTTGTACATCCGTTCGTTTTCAGATACCAGACAGACGATATTTTTTTTAACGCTATACGAAGCTATGAACCCTATTTATATTTAATCAATACTTCACTTGTACTTAAAAGACGCCTTTTAAAATCTACATATTTTTTACAGGCCAACAAGTTAATCTTAAAATTCCTGAAGCTTGCAACAAAAGCGGCTTTTGTTCAATTAAGCCTGAAGGTTACGACAAATTGGAAGAGCAGATGAATAAACTTCTATATCCAGGCCTGATTAAGGTACATATATCGTATAGTTTTATTTATAACGAGGTAGTGCCGGCCCAACCTGTGTAAATGTCAGACTGCGCAATGAAACTTACATCTTTTTGTTGGGCTTACTCTACTACAATCGTTGTAGTGGATTATTCGTGAAAGCGTCACAGATCTACAGACAGAGTTACTTTCGTATTTACAATAGGTACGACATTATATCTGGAATAAATTGTACGGTTGACAATTCATGCAGAGTACCTATGTGGTTGAAATTACACGTTCTTAGCTTACAATCAAGTTCTGACAATTATATGTAGGTATACATTCGGTCACTTTTAATCATACTTCAATCTGTTTTACAGAGTTTTTCTAACCGGATCGGTCCAATCCCAGAACCTAAATATTCGCCTGAAAATGAGAAGCATAACTGCCCATACATAAGAAAGGTAAGTTATCGGTTTACATTTCGTGTGCTCAATCAAATGAAATCATGAAGGTTAAAAATGACGAAAATGTGAAATTTTTCAGTACTAACTTCAACATTTGATACCTAGCCTACCTTTGATACTAACAGCAGTCAGCAGCACCTTACTGGTAGTCGTAGCAATGACATGGATAGCGCCTTATATCATTTTTTTTTAGTTTCATACAGTGTGTTATGAGGTATAAGAGATTATTCTTTCATTAAATGATAATTAAAAATAAATAAAACTCTTTGTTACAGTGGGAAACAAGTTACATATTCTTAGGAAATAACGCATCGCAAGTTGACATAATAGTCCAAACTAAATTCTTCAGTCAACCGTATGAGACTATCATATGCGAGTAAGTAAATTATTATTTATTATGAAATGATATCATATACTTATAATGATACATCTACTAACATGGCTGGGCATTAAATCGTTAATCCATTAATTAACGAAGTTTTATTTACGCGGTTCGGATTTAGGACGATAAGTTTAAAATATTAATGTTGATAAATATAATTAGTCTACAATCATACACGACTTTTTTGTTTGAACATGTTATCATACAGAACCCAAACCAATAGTTTTTATTAGTAGATCGACGATATAAAAAATGCAATTATATTAGTAACGGATTAGCGATTAACGAAGTTTTATTATTTTATTAACGGTGCTCAGCTATGGCTGTCTATCATCAAAACTAAAGTAAATGTTATCAACATTACGCCACGATTCCTGGATCCCATGGCACTTGAAAGACGGCGACGATTTTATGCTTCACTTCGTCCTTGTTTTGAATTCTTCTAAAAGTTCGTAACATTAAGGAACTGCTTGCTTACTCTATATTTCATTCACTTTTACGCATACATCAAACAAAAAATGTAGGCGAAGAGAAAACAAGACTTCTTTAAAAGGAGGCACTCAAACATTCTTGCAAACTCATTTTTGCAAACTGAGCTCGTTTTTTTTTATTTAGTCTGCTATACTACTAAGTACACATATTGATTGATGCTTTGTTTAGCTAAATATGTAAAAGTAACAGGTGATTTCCCATCCACAGTAACGAAAAAATTCGGGAAGCTAAGGAAGAAGTTGACTGGCGGGGAGAATGTTTTAGCGGCTTAAGTTTGACATTAAAGTTTCGTTGCAAGACGTCAGTAGTTATACGTTCATTACTTGTGTACGATCTTAAAAACAATTTGCTGAAATCAAAGAATTTTCCGGTGCCGTGCTGTTGTACTTGCCAAATAGAGTATTAGACTGGGTATGAGAAAGAAATATATATTTAGTCCACCAGATAGATAAAAAAAGAAAAAAAAACTCGTATTTTTTCTTTTATCAAATCATTTCAAATTGACCAAGTTAAAGCGTTTTAACGTTCTGAAGTGTGGGCTTGTGACGTCACTTGTAGGTAAAAATTGTAGCCACAAGTGATGTTACGCGACATTTCCATTATCGTATCTTCCTCGTCGTTTGTCTGAATAAAAAAAGGAAAAAATACGCGGTTATATTTTTATAATACCTATGTGACGAGTAAATAAAAAAAATAGTCAGATATTACACACAAGTAATGCACTTTATGGCTAGCATTGCTATTTTCAAACAGAAGGAACACAGCCCTGTCCAAAATTAAAAAGTTCAAAAACATTTTTAAATAATTATATAAATTTAGGCGCCAACTTAAACGAATGTATAATCTTATTGATCCAATGCAAGAACGGAAATGTTATAGTTGAAAATGAGAGTTATTTGAAATATTTGTTTAGGTTAAGAAGATTGCAACAAACCAATCTTATCTCGATCGGAGAAAGTAATATTATAAAATGCCGTATAAGAATTCGTACATGCTTAAAGAAATATTATGCTTCTAGTCTGAATAAAGCTGGCATAAAATTAATGTCTTTTATTAATTTACTAGCGTTACCCCGCGGTCACCCGCGTAAATAATCGCCGTCCCCGGTTTAATTTCGAGAATTTTTCCAATCTTTTTATATAGTAGGTATTCTGCTATTTGAGGTGGAGTCGACTACTATATAAATAAAAAATCATGAAAATCGGTTTACCCGTTCTTGAGTTATAAATGGTGTAACTAAACCGACTTCAAGTGGAATCTATAAATGACATGGAATAGAGATGTTCTTACATTTTCTGTAAGGAGTAAAAGACAAAAGATTGCGTGATTAATAAATATCAACTAGGTAGGTACCCATACCACCCCCATCGTCTCTTGCCAGTATTTCCGTTGACAGTAGGTACCTAAATATAGTCAACAAGGTTGTTCCGTCAAGGTCAAGGTGAAGCAATTCATCTTACCGCACATGCAACTGCTAACATTATGCTGTTAATGAAATCTACTTGAAACCTACCTACGTAGGTACTTTGTGGTGGTTTATGTTGGTTGCTAGCCTCTCTTTACTACCTATCTATTATTTTATCCTATCGCTAGTAATAGTACCTATAAGCGTAAAAGTTTGTGAAGATGCATGGATAGAAATTTGTTACTTTTTTCCGAAAAACTACTGAACAAACTGATGAAATTTGGCAAAAATAATAAAGTAGGGGTAGATTTAACCAGATTTTTAGTTTTGCCATACCGACGTACCGCCGATTTGATAAATTCTGTTTTGAAGTCTGTTAAGATGAAAAACATCAATATGTTTATTTTATCCGAAATGACAAGTCGCATTTGATACATTTTGTTTTTAATGTCATATTTTTATCAATAAGTTTTAGAGATAAACACGATAGTTAGCCTTATCCTCAATCTATCGAATCTATAAAAACTTCTTTAATCTGGCTACGTTATACGCACGGCCATGGTTTTTAGCAAATTACTTATTTAGATAAGAAATACTTAAATCAATAAATGATGAATGAAAATTGGCGAAAATCTACATAATTAATCGATTCATTCCCAATTAGGTACTTACCCAAGTTACAAAAACTACGAAATTCAGCTAAAATTTATTTTGCTAGAAATGATAGTGGCGGAACGATTTCAAAGTCCGGTGAAGCAGTCAAAGCCTACGATCAGGCTAACTGCGTAAATCTCTTCCAAAAAAAAACGGCACGATTTCAACTTGTGTACGCGACACTGGCCATAAACAGAGGTAAAGGATAATCCATAATTATACAAGCAAAAGCATGAAGTTGGGCCCACTAAGGGGCCGTAATAATTTATATTTTAGATAGTTTTAAAAAAAATAAAATAAAGTGGGTTAATAGGTAGGGAACATAATATTTACTATATAACACAATATTTAAAGAAAAATTACATAATATTAAATGTGTAAATATGTAGTGGAAGTAGGTGTTTACATCCTAATTCATTTCATAGTGTGGTTTCCTTCATAGATGCTAATGCTATTAAATTAGCTGTAAGTATATCTAATTGTCGGCTAATATATTGATAATAAGGTGCCGAATAAGCATTCACAAACTTTTACTAAATAAAGGTGACAAGTAGTATTGTAAATATAAAAATATTTTTGCTCCCCAAGTATGATCATGAGATGCAGGAGAAGGTACTATTTGCAAAAAGAACTTGTACTTATATACTTAAGGTTTACAACGTAATTGATGATCAATGATGATGAGCGATGAATTTACTTATGTCTTCATATTGTCTGCATCAACTAAAGCAACTATTATAAATATTGTATTATTTTTAAATATCATAATATATCATATGTCTAGTATTCCAAACCAGATTGCAATGGTAATTTAATTGCTTTTCTTTATTCAATCACTGGATTTCACATAGTTTGATTATCAATTTTTGCATGGAATGTGTGCAAGTTTATCCATGCAGACAGATTACTATAGAGAAAATGTATTACTGTTTGTTTTAAATTATACTTGATTATGAAAGCTTTGACTAGGCCATAAATTAAACAAGACAATTTATTATTCTAATAAACATTAATAATCAAGATTTTTTTTTTAATTGAATAGCAATGATATTTTGTACCATATATCAAAATGGGCATGGCATAACTGAGACATTAAAATTCGGGCAATGGGTATAATTTTATTTATCACTTGCCATCTCATAAATTTTATGATCTGTTTCATTTACCAATGACATGTAAATTGGGAGTCAGGACATTTTTTTAAAGAATCACAGTATTGATATATGTACATTATTGTTATTAAAATATCATAGTCAGATTGTAATAAAAATCTAGTTCAAAATGAGTTCTGTACAATTTGTAAGAATAATTATTAGCCTACAAGTAAATTTATGCTTCAAGGTTACATCAGCTATAAGTGATAATAACCACACTCATCTAACAGCAATCTTAAACATAGTACATAATTATATTATAATAGCCAATAGGAACAATAACTTATTTATTCATATTCATGACAAGATAACATAAAATCAATGGCCTGTTAATTGCAAAGAGGTTGTTGTCATCTTATTTTTTTCTCTTAATTGTTATTACTGTCAACATGTAATTTATGTTTAAGCTATAAAATAAATGTTGCAATAAAAATAAAACACAATTCAAACCCTGTTCCGCACATGTTAGAGTATGATTTCCAGGAGCATAACACAATTATTCACTATTAACACACATTTCACAAAAACATTTAAAAAAAGAACTGAATTTAAACTTCATACAGGTAAATAATTAATGTGTGAGAAATTGAAATGAATGAGAATTTTATTTTTAAAAATATTACCCGTCGAGTTGTCATTTTGTTGTGAAGAATCCTATAGAACTAAACTGATGGCCAACCACACTTGACGTAACTGATAAGAATAATATTATCTTGTGTACAGAAGTAATATAAAATATTTCACTTGGTCTTATCTTACATTGGCAAGTTGCTTCATTCAAGACTGACATGTACTGCTTTAAAATATAAATTAATGAAAGTTTCTGCATTTAATGCATAGGTAAGTAAATTTATAAATTAAGTGTATATTGTAAATATTTCTGACTATAAGTAACTTAAGAAACACTTTATATCTGCATGAACTGTTGTAACATCTTACTGTATTTTTATTTCCTTAAAAAAGGTCATAGAGGTTAGTATGGTTATCTAATAATGACTGAAACTTGTCAAAGACAAGTCAATTATAATTTTTTTATAATTTTGGTTGTTCGTCTCGTTCAAAATTATCAGGTTTTGATGATAATAATTAAGGTATGCGAAGGTCGAAAAGACGCATAGTGACGCGCCGCTGCAGTTCAAGGGCGGACAATTCAAGGGCATATAAAAAAAATGCATTTTGTCATCTTTACTATTGACAACAACAATGTATTTCATCATTGACACGCCGAATTAAACCTTTCTTCAATATAATTAAAAACTTACCCACCTCTTGACAGCTGGCCTGAGTTATAACAGAGCTCAACAAAGATTTAAACATTACAGTGTTTTTTAGTCACAACACAATTTTTTTGAAAGAATACTGTATTGTTTAACTCAGCAACAATTGTATAAAGTACGTTTGCCCTGATAACACGTCACGATACATAAAAATGTTACAAAATCTATTTTTATTAAACACGCACTGCGCTCATGATCGTCTCAGCCGCCCGGCTAATGAATGAATATGTCAAAATATTTAAAAGGTATTTTACTTAGTCGCTAACCTAAAAGAATTTTGCACTCTTTAACTTTGCCGAACAGTAAATATAATTTTTCGCAGTTTTAGTTTGACGTAACTAGTGATGTGCGCACAGCGCACGCTGATTAAGTAAATATTGCCACTTGCTTGTAGGTACTTTTGCACAAAACAAAATCGATATGTTATAAAATATTTTGTCATGATTTTTTTTATAGGATTTTCATAAATTTCAATAGAATAATACTGCTACTAGAGTTGATATCGCGATGCAAATATTTATCGGAAACCTACTATGTATGTATTAATTTTAATTTTTAAGTAACGCCACAGAATAAATTAACGTGTAGTTTGTTAGTTGTAAATCATTAAAACTTGTGTTATTATTTATCTGAAGTTGCGTTATAGCGACGATAAACCAAATAGGGGTTAAATTAAATCAATAATAATGGATGTCACGGGTATTTTAATCAGTGATTATTTTAATTCTTCGTTTAGATTTATAGCGTGAAGACGAATGTTAATAAATTTAATGTGCCTTAAACGTAAAAAATAAAGAGTTTTTTTATCTTTATTTACTTTAGCATACGAGTTTAATATAAATATTAAGTCGCCCTCGTCGTGGCCACATATTATCTAAACTATTATTTAACATAAACAATATATTAAAGTAACATAATTACATGTTACAACTTTTCAAAGTAGTCTAAACTCTACGTATAGTAGGTATTTTAAGAAGTAGGTATTTTTTAAATACCTACATTCATTTTGACGTTAAATCGACAGCGGAAGGTGTATGTTTAGTTCTGCCAGTAAGATTTAGCATAAAAAATTGATTTTAGACACTTAAATATTAAAGTCTATTATGAAAAACTAAATATTTCTTAACAGCTTCGAGAATATTGTTATATTTTATGTATTACTCTTTAAATGCAAACTGTCCCACTGCACAAGTCAAAATCATTCCTTTCCTTTTTCCATTTTTTTGCCACATTCTTAAACAAAAGGTACCTAAGTAAACAAAAAGGTAATTTTCTTCATGAAGTATAAAATTAGTTCATCGATCGTAAAATGATTTTAATTGCCTATCAAAGACTCTGCCACTAAATTATAGCCATAAAAAAACAGTAAAAATTTCTACTTTAAGTCTAGCCATAGACCATTTTTTTTTCATTTTGGCATTAACTGCAAAATAGTGCTACAAATTTGTTATTGTCTAAAATTGTATTGTTGTAATCATACTACACAAATCGCTGATCTTCACATTAACTAAACGGTATTGCAGGAATAGCGATCTACGACTCTTATTAGTTGTAAGCAAAAATCACAGATGTCGTTAGTATTCTCAAGACTAAAAAGCTTTCAGTAATAACCACGTTAGCTATTAGCTTTATGCTGATGCTTGCTTAATTAATAAGTTTGTTTTTAAGTTTGTGTATTATTGGGTCCCAAGTAGGTGATATCTTCCAGCCATCTTCTCTATTAGAAATTAGGGTGTTTTTAATTTCAATAGCCTCAGTTAGGAATTTGTGTTTTTTAGCGAGGATCTATGGTTTATCAAATTTAATATAATGACTGGAGCCCTCAGCATGTTCGGCGACTGCAGACTTCGTTTCTGCAGAATTTGCGTAAACCTCAGAAAGCAATAAATTATTCAGTTATTTATGAATATCACGCTGCACGGCTAGTCACCTTGTGCAACAACAAATTCGCACAGGATCGCCAGCGGCCGGTTGCTGCCTAATTTGGGAGGGCCAGGCGAAAACTTTTGCCCGAAAGCCAAAGTATTAGATAGGTACCTACACGTATTAGGTACACGTTATATAATAATGAACATAGCAATATCAGCTTTTAATTGTCCCACTGCTGGGCCTCAGTACCTAGGTACATATCTGCCAAACGTGTCGGGTCAGGGCATAAAAAACTGATTTTAAATTTTAACATTTGGTACTTCTTACCTAGGAAATATAATTAAGTATGTATAATATTATTGTGTGTTTAATCATTTTAAGCGTAAAAAGCTTGCACGTAAATTGTCTGCACCTATATTTGGTGTTCACATTAAATCTACGGCAGCTATCTTTAAAGGTAGGTATTCCTACCGATATTGAATTCTTACTGTAATAGCCCCTAGTTACCCCTTGAAGTTTAAGCACAGTTTTTATTGAAATCGGGCTCTCGCAGTTTGGCTCTGGCATCCGTTATTGCTAAACCGGAAAAATGGCAAGATTCTCTCAATCTTATAAAAAGGTAGAATCTTTGGGGCTTACCCTTACAAGATTACAATTGTCGACATATTTACGTTTCTATTGAATAACTAGTAATAAGTACCTACTACTTACACCTAAGGCCATTTTCGAATTCTAGATTAATAATTCTCCGTATAGGCCACGAAATTATCCATCTAAACATCTTTCAACACAAGATTGATTGCTTAAGTTTTAAAATATTTTGTTGAAAAAGAAGAAAGTTTTTAAAACTAAGTAAACTATGAACGAGGTATCATGTTTTATTTACTTAGCTATTAGTTAAAACAAAAGAAATGTGTTTGAGATAAGCTAATCTAGAATGTAGGGATTTCTCAACGGTGTTCTATGAAAACAAAAACTACTTACACAATATTATAGAAAGAAGTTAATCCACTTCAGATACCGTTACACTATATTATGTGTTGTACAAGCTTCGCGAGAATTTACGTGCTGTGAAGGGGTGAAAATGTTTCTACAACAAAAAGAAAGCTCTTCCCTCGGGCGGGTGGCATGTCTGGTTGATCGCAACGCCCCAACCAGCGCCCATGTCGGGCGTTCGTTTAATTATAATACCTACCTACTTTACTTGCTCTAACTGTAGTATCGCGTATTAAGATTTATGATGGTCAGCTTCGAATAAATAATATTATTGCTACCTACGTTTAGAAACAAGTACGTCAAAACTTCTTAAGTTGTTCAAATCAAATCAGTAGGTACCTAACCTTTGTGGCGGAGATAGTGGTCCAGATTAGACAGTACACAATCGTCGGAACATTACATGTCTGTCTACATTGTACTTCCAGTTTTGCGGGATTACAATGTGAATTTCGAATAATAAGTTCGTTAGTGAATTCGCTGTTGCGGTCGCGACGGCAAACAAATGCACGTCACTATTTCGCTTCGGGCCTGCAAAATGTTGTGGGAATCGTTCAGTAGGGTTACCAATGTAATGTCAACTTAAAGTCTTTTAGAATAAGGTTTGAAACGTAGTTTTCCTGCATCTCTAAGGCATTTCTGGTTACAGCAACAGTATGTTGTTACTGCTATTGCTGTAAGTCACACTAGTTTACGATCACATTCTAAATTTTAGATTGTCGATCTTTAGTTAAATATTGAGCGATCTCACTTAGTCTTTTTAAGCAACTATTTAATATTATATGTAAATGTTGTACAGGTATATATCGATTCCATGTAGCATCGACCAGATCGTCATAACTTCCTGAAATAATTTTGATACCTAGATCCACTTCTGAACATCGTCGATCGGACTCTGAAGTTACTTCCTTTTATTTAGACGAATAATTTTAATCTAAAACCTATAAACACATTCCAAATGGACGTTAATTAGATTTAAATGTTTACAGTACCCAATAGAAAGAATGTATCGCCATTAAACTACTGGCTGATTTAATTTTTATAGAGGAATAGTGTCGAGTTTATATGCGCATTCCCATAAATCCTCGTAGCCATTAGCAATACAACTAAACTAACTGCATATTGTTTAGTTGGATGTGCGAGCCCGCTCAATTGTCATGAATAAAATATATATTCAGGACCATATTTGTTGTAAGTATTGAGAAATAAATGTTTTTAGTGTTATTAGATGATTTCCTAGAGTATCAGTAATTAGGGTCTATAATTAGTTGTTGATATAGATTGTCGATTGATATATCGTTAAAAATCTCAGAAGATTCATTTCTATTTCTTTGAAGCGCAATCAATTGTTTTTGTTTAATAGAAATATCAGTGGACGGTGTTTATGGCTCAATTGATAGTAGGTATGCTACTGATTACCAATAATTTAAAGTTCAATAAATATTTAAACCGAATATAATCTAGATATCACATACCATGCTATCAACGACACTGTGGTACCAATAATGATGCCCAATACAAAATGTTAATTTTTTTGTTTATATAAATAAGTAATAAAAGAATTAATATGAAAACTAAGAAAAAATGCGTAAGAAACTACACAGTGCTAAAAAGAAAACCAAAGTTCATGGCCAAACGGTGAAAATCTGACTTTATTGACACTGTTTCAGTGTCAGTAGCATCAGTATGTAGACACAACCCCGGAAATAATGGAACATTGGAACCATAGCATATTGAATATTGTAATATTATTATACGCATTGCTAGTAGCCTCTTACGTCAAGTGTAAGCACATTTTTAGTTAAATGTACTGCGCTCAATTACTTATTATGTGATTTCCAGTGCGACGATAGACGTTTATGCAAAAATATCGATGGTTCCGATATTATTATTATCGTGATTAGGGTAATATTAGGTTTTGAGATAGTTTTAATAAAACCGTACGCTTTGTTTTGAAACTAATTTTACAATTTTACATGTTCATACTAGTACCAACAGTTCATAGTCGATATGCGCACTCTATAGTTTACTTATTTATTCGTCTAAGGCTAGAACAATCCTATCGGCACACGATACAGCTTCCCCGAATACACAATAATGCTACTGTACACTTTGACCCTTGCATTGACGCATGTCCATACGAAACGTATCAGAGATATTGCTAAAATATGATAACATATACGAGTATGTGTAGTATTTTGATAACACGTCGACAGCTCATCGATGTCAGAAATAGAGATGTAAACGTTTTCCTTGAAGTTTGGTTGGTTATTTTTAGTAATAAATTAAGTATGAGAGTTATGACGAAATACGACAATTAGAATAGAATTTTTATACCATATTTTTATTTCAGTACAGATCATTTCGCATTAATCTAACAGTCAACTTCAACTTTAAGGAGTTTGTTTAATATTGGTATCTTTATAATGGAAAACAAATCCTAACGTAGCTCATAAAAAGAACTATGTTTAAAACAATTTTTTTAACATTTTCGTGCGGCAGGGTCTTCAGAAATTCTATTATGGTACCCAGGAAAGTACTAAGTATATAGAGAACACTAAATATTTCATGGATGCCTAAGTGCATTCAGCTGTAGAGGCTCAAACGCTATGAGTATGGGCTTGCCTATGTACGCAATTTCCATAATAATATTCAATAAACGCTGTAAGGGGCTTTCCAAATAAGCTATCTGTCTATCTTGCCTATATTACTGGGATATACGTCAATGTTATTTTAAACAGGCTTAGTAAGTTACATTGTGATTTACCAGACACATTATTGTAAACGTCGTAACCTTTATGTGCTTGAAAAGTAATAAACCTCGGACGACTTGAGACAGTATAATAAGTACAATAGATATTTGAAATGGTATAATAAGAAAACATTGTGCTGAAATATTTAGTTTTACTCTTTTTTCTTCTGTATTTTATATTTGTAAATATTATATTGTTTTTTTTTGCAACGTGTTTTGTCTTAATGATCTTAAGTTACACCTTAAACAAACTGAGCATTTTACCTTTTACAAAAAATGCAATAAAGAGTGTAATTTATGTTGCAATTCATGTGAGTATAAGGACTTCGTCAATGTGAATAACTTAATTATTATCAAAACCCTAACAACGCTTAAAATAAAGGGTAAGGATTATAACTGGATGAAAATGAGATCTTCATTTCAATATAACACATAACCTTTTCGTTCGTAGCTTTGTAGTAACTTTTGTAATTTGCTGGGCAAGTAAAGATATCTTAGGCACTAATCTAACAGGACGGTCAAGAACATTTCTCGTTGAAATCGTTCTATTTATACTAAAACTAGATTGCTTTCAAAGGCTTAAGTTGGTTTTGGTTTAACTTGTTACACCATTCACGAAGATACTATCCGTTCAATGACAATTTTATGTACGAAATTTGTAATTAAATGTTATGTATGGACATAATAGATAAATATTGCTAATATTGTGTATACTTAGTGCTATGGAATTTTTTAAACTGATAAGAGATATTTCGGCCGTTTCGGAAGCATTATGACAGCAACAAATTTGATAAAGGTTAGATATAATATAATATAATATCGTGGGACATCTCACACACGGTCATCTGATCCCAAACTAGGCAGAGTCTGTGCTATGGCAACCAGATAACTGATAAACATACTTATATATTTCTAAATATATACATATTATAGATAAATAACACCCAGACATAGAACAAATTATGGTGCTCATCACACAAATATTCGTCCTGGGTGGGAATCGAACCCACGACCTCCGGTTTAGCAGTCAGGGTCACTAACCACTAGACCAACAGGCCTGTCAGATGAAAGAAATATAAGTATTGTACACGTGTAGCTGAATGAAAACTCTTTTACGAGGTTAGAGTGAACGTTTGATACTAACAGATTTTGTTAATTCAATTGACACGGAGATGTAAGCAATGTGCGTATGCATAATCATGTCGAAGCCATACTGTATAACACGCCGTGTTAGAAGTAGGCGCGCCGAATTAAAAAAGTCACTGTAATGTAATGCGGCTATGACTATAATGAGCGTACTTTTCGTATCGCTTATTCTTGGGGTGCAGCTGAACATCAGCGCTAGGCTGTGGTTTCGCTGCTGTCTAGCATTATTTTGAGCAGTTGGCCCTTTTGGCACAAATTTTTATTTCCTCTTCTTTTAATGTTTCTTTAAATTTTTTACTGTTATTATATGAACCTGTTTTTCTTTTTGCAACTAAATTGTGCTAATAAACGATATATTTATTTTGTAAGTGTATTTTTTAAGTATTTCTGAATTCAGACGAGTTATATTTTCATAAGCTGTCATGTTTTTTTGACATTTGCTTGTTTTTAATAGTTGCATTTAATTTTTTGATAGCAAATGGGCTTAAATTCAATTACCTAATGGGTTATAGTCGTTATACATAGTAATAATTATGTAGATATTAAACCTACTTGTGGCTACGAACTGTAAACTTTAAAGTAGTTGTAGGTATAAATAATTAAAATATGAATTCCAGTTACGTATTACAAATGATGAGTGGTTGAGTGACTAGAATACAATGTCATAAAAATATGTAAATGGAGATCTCAACCAACACGAGCCGTCATAGGTCATCTTACCCACTGCAGAGCGTTTACTATTGCTGTTTTTAGAGAAATTTTAATACAATATTTTAATCCAAGGTATTATTATATTCACCTCTGCCTTACGAAGTTTTGTATTTGTAAATTAATTGCGATTATATGTTGTCTAGGTAACGTAGCACGCATAAATAAATCTATCTATAAAAGCACGCTTAAGTAAGCTTTATATTGTAATACGGTTGATTTGTCAGACGTTCGTTAATTGGAATACTTTCCACTTTAGAACATACCTACAGAAGGACCTTTGTTAAAAGGTTTTATGTTAAGTACTTGCCTACCTCTTCGGATACTTTATAATATTTCTAATGAATTACTAATGAAATCAAAAACAGTAACTCTATATAATTATTAGATATTATGATAGGCTGTGATATGTATAACATGTTAGTTTTATCATTTGAATTATAATGACAATCAATAATGGTAGGTTAAGTATTACCTATAATATGTCGTTTTGTATATTTTGTTTTTCTAAACCTTAGTTAGAGTAAAAATAAGTAACCAATAGAGTGCGTCTAACAAAGTAAAACATAATAAACAGGGCGCTCCGTTATAGTAAAACTATCTCAAAATCTAATATTACCCTAAAAATATCAGAACTATCGATATTTTCACCTAGACGTCTGTCGGCGCACGGAAAATCACTTAAATCAGTAAACGAGCGTAGTACTTACAGCTAAATTTGCTTACGCTGGGCACAAGTGGCTACTAGCGAAACACGCACTCTATACTACTTTAAAGTCTAAACTAAGTCCATAAATGACAAACTAAAACATCTAGGTTTCATAAGCTTTTATAAGGCCACATTAAACAATAAAACTGGGCTATATTTATACGAGTGTCACTAGCAGCCTAGCAAGGACCGGGGTACTGTAAATAAATCGAATTTACTTGTCTCGGAGTTCAAAGTTTCTTTCTACAAAGGTCGAGATATGAAGTTAGTAGTTTCCATTATTCTGTAGAGACTGCAGATCTTGGATCCCAAACGCTGTGTACTGTTGAAATGGAAATGTGTAGTACATTTTAGTAAACAGATCTTTAATCTATTTTATTCATAGATTTCTGTGAATTTCAAAAAGAAAATTTACGGATTCTTTCTTTTTGATACTTAGCTATTTTCATTACTTAACGAAATGTTCTTTACGTGACTATTTGAATAAAGTCATTCAAATGATTTAATAAATTTCTACTTATTCGTTCAGACGAATACAAATACATTGTTCTATTTGTATTCGTCTGAACTATGTTTCTAATTAAAATAGTAGACAATAAAACATTCACAAACTGAAAGTAGATGTTTAATCCACTATCTATAGGTGAATAGGAAAGTAGGTTAGGATTACACGAGCAATTTAGAGGTGAATAAAACAAAAATGATTTGTGAAGAGTCTACAAATCTAAAAAGAGGTTTCACGCGAATAAAGAAAAAGAAACAAAATATGTCAAATATAGTCATAAGCACGGTTCAGTCAACCCGTCACCGCCGGCGGCACGTTATTCTGTCGTCACTACCGGCCATAAACCCTTCAATGCATACAAAAAACTTCATTTTCAATATCGTGCCGGTTCGTTGGCCGGCAATATGTCCCGGGCTGGATACGGCTCTTAAACATATTTTACGCATATGCCTCGAGATCGCGAAGGGTTTAGTATGGTTTAAGTCCTGACGATCGCTTTCGATGTGCGGATGACCTAATTCGGTCATTTTTTACGTACCGCTGGATGTAACTTTGTTTGTAATATAAGTAGTTGAAATACTGCTGAAGGTTCAATTTTTTTTTTATATTGGTATGTAAGATTGCTTACAAGATTTTGTCAATTAACCTAACAGAAGTTTCTATCTATCTACAATGAACAAGGCAATGCGTAAAAAAATCCTACTTTACTAGCTTATTGATATTTTACAGTACTCTGATTGCGTCCAAATATATTAAACAAACAAATAAAAACTTCAATTTCCGCACCTGTGTAGCAATCTCCCCTTATTTGCCACCGAATGAACTACAAACAAAGTAGGAGACCGAATGCGGTAATTACGAGCAATGAAAGGAAAAGACATTTCGGCAACCTCTGCAAATAGTCCTGGAAAAAATATTGCACCCTGAGGACGTATTATTACTTACAAAACAATCTATTACCGTCATTCTAATCTTTATTACAATGTATTATATCAGTATCGACATCATTTTACAGCGTCTCGTATCCTTTAGGGTATAATTTTGATATAACCCTGTTGATATTTACGAGGGGCAGGCTTAGAAGCTATCTGGACGTTAAAATTCCCACGCTTCCGATTTCTGTTTTGACAGCATATTTTTAAGATATTTTTTCGTTTTATGAGATTGTAAGGTAAAAGGGCTACATCAAGCTTTAGACACGATTTGTTTTGTGTAATATTTTGCCTTCATGAAAATTTTATTGCAAATATAGCTATGTAGTTAATTTTTATACCTATTGTTGCAGATTATAATCGAAAAACTTCTTCAAGTGAAACGTAATCAAAGATTAAGATGGAAAGCAATATAGCACCACAGGGTATGGTGGTGACACCTCATCACCTAGCAACGCAGAGCGCTCTAGCCATTCTAAGAGAAGGTGGAACTGCTGTAGAGGCTATGGTTTCAGCAGCAGCAACGATAGCTGTAGTCTATCCTCACATGAATAGCATTGGAGGAGATGGGTTTTGGCTAATAGTACCACCACAAGGCGATCCAATAGTCATTGAAGCCTGTGGAGCCGCAGGATCCTTAGCCACACCAGATTTTTTCAAGGACTTTGATAAGATCCCCTTTAAAGGCGTCAAGTCAGCCATAACTGTACCAGGAACTGTTGGCGGGTGGGAAAAAGCACTCAACTATGTCGCTGAATGTGGATATCAACGAACGTCGGTTTCGAAATTGTTAGCTGATGCCATTCAGTACGCAAAGTACGGGTTCCCTATGACAAAATCGCAACATACGGGATTATTGAATGTTAAGAAACAAGAAAACATATCGCATGAATTTAAAAGGGTTTTTATCCCTGATGGAAAAATTCCAGACGTCGGGGAAGTTTTCTGCCAAAAACAGCTGGCTAATACTTTAGAGAAATTAGCTGTAAATGGCCTTAATAGTTTCTATAAAGGAGATGTAGCAAATTTAATTGCTGAGGATATGTCGTCCTTAGGTATGCCAATAACGAAATCAGATCTCGAAATATATTCAGCAGAAATGAAAATTCCTTTACGCTTATTACACAGTCATGGAGAAATTTTTAATACTCCACCACCAACACAAGGTTTGGTTTCACTGGCGATTTTAGGAGTCTTGGACAAATTAGGCATTAATGGCCAAACTGAAGGTCAATTTATACATGCGACAGTTGAAGCTACTAAACAAGCTTTTCAAATGCGTGATGAATATATCACTGATCCGGCTTTTATGAAAACTGATCCCAAATCATTGATTTCTAGCCAAGCATTATTTAATATGGCCAGAGAAGTCAATTTTGAAGCAATTTCATCTTTAGGTGGTGGAAAAGGTCCTGGTGACACAATTTGGATGGGAGCAATGGATAATAAAGGATTTTCGGTTTCATTTATTCAGAGTATTTACCATGAGTTTGGTAGTGGCGTTTTACTTCCAAAGACTGGTATTTTATGGCACAACAGAGGAGTGGCATTTAATTTGAAGACAGATCACTTACTTTCGTTGAAGCCAGGTAAAAAGCCCTATCATACACTAAATCCCGCGGCAGCACGCTTGCGTGATGGTAGAGTTTTTGTTTATGGAACTAGAGGAGGTGATGGGCAACCCCAAACACAAGCTGGTATCTTCCATAGATACGTGGTACAAGGTCTTGGTTTACAGGAATCTGTGTCTGCCCCTAGATGGATTTATGGGAGAATTTCTGGTGATCCGGACACTACTTTAAAGTTGGAAAATAGGTTTAAGGAAGAAACGATACAATTTTTAAAGGATAGAGGTCATGATATTGTTATGTTGCCTGAATATAGTGAGAAAACTGGACAAGCAGGAGCATTAGTGAGGCATCCTAGTGGAATGCTGGAAGGTGCTTTTGATCTGAGGAGTAACGGTAGTGCTGCTGGATTTTAGTACAGAAAATTTCGAACCCCTATCAATGAATTGTGCTTTGAAAAATGGTTTTCGTTATGAATACTTATTCTGAGACTAGAATGTTAACCGATGAAGCCAACAATTAATTTTTAATAATGTCATCAAACTTGCTTTTGCACTTATTTCTTATTTGTTTTAGCCAGATTAATAAGTAGTATTTTCAGTTAGGGGGAAAATAGCCTTTATTTAACACTCTGTAAACCACATGAACTTATTTATGTTAAAATTAAGACTGACGATATTTTATTTTTTATATTCCGATTTTATATAGCATATTTTAAAGGGGAACTAAATACCGTAAATTCTTGTTTCAAGATTTTTTTTGTAATTTTTATTATAACATACGAATTTAGTATAACATTATATAAGTGATGACGGGAAAATTAAGGTCTTTACTGGAAATTATTTATAATGTTTCTTTTTATAGTAATTTTTACTTTTTATATCCTAGGAGTAATAGTAGTAGTATAGTTGTATTGGTTATATATATTTAAGTACTATACGTAATGAACTGACTTTGAAAATATATATTAGGTAACAAGTAATATAGGACCTAAGTAACTCGCCTTATTTAAACGTAGATACATAATCCTTCGCAAAACAAAAAAGAACAAAAGTTAAACCTTCTCAGACATTTTGGAACTGTCAAAACCAAAACTTTCTTTTCAGTAACTCCAAAGTAAAATTTCTGAGAGCCTTTTGTCTTTTATAAAATGTGAAGGTTAAAATTAACAGTCTAGGAACAGTTTTAAATTAGACAATCTCTTTGATATATATGGTTCGTTTCCTGAACAGTGGTCGACGATAATTCACATTTATTGGAAAGATAAGGGAGGGAACAAAGAATGGGTGTAAATCAAAAAACGACGTTTAAAATAATATTGGAGTTGGTTTGACGTGATGTCGGGACCCATTGCGAAAATTTGATAAACGAACCAATAAATAATTATTGATGGTAATAATTGCGATTAATCGCGACAAAACAAAATGGTGAACAGGAAGCTGAAAATAAAATACTGTAATATCATATTGTATATTGTAAAAATAAAAATTTATACAAATATTAAATTTTTGTTTTCTGTTCTGATTTCTTAAACAAGTTTTAGCAGGAACGCTTAACTAAAATAAAATAAAAATGCGTTCGATCTGATATCTTCTCAAAAATTTTGTGTCGATATGTGAGGCGTAAACTAATTAAAACTGTACTTGAATAAAATAAAATTACCATCTTCTCAGCCTATTTTTACCCTTACCTTATTACCTACTAGCATGAAAAAACAATTGAATTAGGTGGTTATACGTACCAGAGCAGAAAAAATACTTGAGTGTCATCGCAATTTCTTTCTTTACCCGATACTCTTTAATAGGCATTGAATGAATAATATGGAGAAAGTGCATATTTTACATTACACGAGATCCATTAGTTATGTTATGTTTGACAAAGATGATAAACATACATTTTACGTAATTAGAAGACTTAAAAGGGGTGCCTTATAGAAAGTCCTGACAAAACCAGATGCTTTGAATATCTTAAACTTACCTTTGTTAAGATGTAATAACGTAAAACAATATTTTATGATTTAGATTTGCTATTCTTAAACTAGTGTCATGTTTAGCAACAGCTGGGAGTTGGGAATTATGACTGTTAATTGGTAAAAGGATCTTCCTATTTTAGAAAGTTCTAATATTATGGAGAACAGACTTCGACCATAAAATGAATAAGTAGATACCAATTCTTAGTTTTTTGAAATAGCAAGCGCAAATTGGACCCATAATTAAATGCGCAAGAACACATTATCCTCTATAAAATTCATAAGCCAATAGAGGTTTTCTAACAATAATCTTTCAATTCAAAATTTGAAGTAGGTTTTCGTTCTTTTATATATTTAATTAATAAACAACTTTTTAAGATCCCTTCCAAGTTTTTCAAACTGAAGCCATACTTTAGTTCCGTGTATAAAAAAGCAATGATTCCTTATTTGTCAGGACTCCCACTAATTTGAATGAATGGTCTAAACAATGCGAAATTAAACTTGCAAAATAATGAAGTGACCGCATTCGTCTTAATTAAACTGATACGGTCGGGCCTACTATGTAATAACGAATGAGAATAATAAATATTATACGGTACATTGCTTCATTTTAATGTTATTTATGTGAAAGGATTGGCCGGAGCGGGTAATGTATTAGGTGCCTGTACTCTAGAGGTTAAAGTTGTCTGGACTTTAATATGTGTTAGGTCTAGACGAATCAATGTAGTTACATAGTACCTATATTATTATTATTAAACAATCTTTTATTAAATGAGAGAAATTAATTTAAAAGTCTTTATTTAGTGCTGATTCTGAGTAGTGTCGTATTTGAAGGGTTTTTTGTATATTCGCCACAAAGTAAATTTGACTTGGAACTTTGTTACCCAACACTTTGGGCCAAAAAATATGACAATGTTAATTTTACGAGATTCCGAATCAAGAAATATTGGATTTCATACGCACAGATTTGTAGGCTCTAATTCATTATTTTTAGGACTGTTATGATTTTATTGTTATGATATTTGATCTCTTATTCCTTTGAAAAATAAGTACTAAATGGATGGAATGCTGTTATCCTATTTTATTCTTAGCATGTAAACCTACTTACACATTAAGATAATAGTCAAACCTAATATTTCAGCTCATCTAGCCGAGTGGCATTACCTACTACAAGCGTTAATGTATGGTAGTGAAAAGTCTAAATCTCGTGACTTATTGAAATAAAATGTTATTTTCATACATTTAATGAAATTTCTTCTATCATTGGCAACATTAGTAGAAATGTCACTTTGAGTTCTAGAAGTAGGTTTCTAACTGTATTTATTTTAAAACACACAAACAAACCTAGTCTAGGTACTAAATTAAGATTTGCAAGTTTCATTTTCCAAAATTTACCAAGGAATATTCCATAATTTTTGCAACTAATCTTATACGTATAAAGCCAGCTCCTGTGCCCAAATTTATTCGAATAAATTCTTAGGAAAAAATGTCACAAGTTTTCTTACGACCTCTTACCATAGTACGGAGCAAAGTTTATTAGATAGGTACGTATTAAGTTGTATCGCTGAAGTTCGAGCCGGTCACAGTTCACTCGGCCTCCCGCTGAGACTGTTTGACAGTTTTGGGCCAACACACTGTATTAAGCCCACTATTTATTGGACCCCGTGTAAGTACCAGTAAGTAATATTATAGTTTTGGTCTCGGCTTAAATATGTGGAAAATTATTGCTAATGGTGTGGAAATTTTAAAGTAGGTATTTAACAGCGGGTTATAAGGATAAGCTTAGTAATTATTGGAAGCTGTTTCATGAGAAAGGAACAAAACTAAAAGTCCATGTAAAATGTAAGTAAATGTTGAATACGAAAGTTTTCCTACATTTTCTGTTATTATTTTAAAACTCCTTAATTTTTTAAGGTATAAAAAACGTAAATTACTACCTATAAAATAAAAAAAGTTTCGCCCAAACAAAGCACTTCTGGAAAACCGAAATATGCGCACCCAATCATTCAAAAATGTTTCCAATCCTTTTGACTTCCCAACAGATTGATAGCCACAGTCCTCGAGGATCACTTCAATAAACTAAAACTATAGGGCAGACGGCAGACAATAGACGGTGTAACAGATACCAAACGTATGATACAGATTTATTGTTCTAGTAACGCCATTGTGCGTGCTAGTTGTGGCATGGCTAATTCGAATTGAGTCAAATGCCCTTGGTGTATGTACCAGATATATTATGGCTCACTGATTTAAGTCATGTTTTTCTACTTCATTCAACTGAGATACTAAGTTATCAGCCAGATTTTGGTAAACATTTTCGTAATTAAAACATTTGATCTAAGTTCATAAATAATAACATGAAAATAGTTACTTTAAATAGTTTCGGTTGTAATGTCACAAGTGCTTGATATCAATATTATGTACGTAAAAAATATATTTTTTTGTTACTGGTAAGACTATTTTTGGAAGTTGCTTGTTCTTTGCTAAGTGCTTTTACAACTTTCATCCTTGCTAAGAGAAATCAATAAATATAGATCCTATCTAGATCCTGTCTAGAACGGTAACTACCTAGTGTAATAAACACACCGTGGCCTTTCCCATTTGTTTATAATCCTTGCACTTAAAACTCAGTAGTTAACGTGCTAGTAGGTAAGTCGCAGGTAAAGTTGTATCGTACTTTAACTAACATTTATGAGTTCGCTTTTATGAATAACTGAACATCCTCGTATATCCGGCTTAGTTATAATCTTTGACTTGTGTGTTTATTGATATAAACAGCATCATATTGTATAAGTTTCGCTACAATGTCATTATAGTGAGGTTAGCAGTAAAAGCCTCGTCGAGACCTCGTTAAAAATCCTTACTAATATTATAAATGTGAATGTAACTCTGGCTGTCTGTCTGTCGCGCTTTCACGTCAAAACTACTGAACCGATTTAAATGAAATTTGGTACACAGATAGTCTAGAGCCTGAGAAAGGACTTAGGCTACTTTTTGCTACGATAACCGAAATCCACGCGGGCGGAGCCGCGGGAAACAGCTAGTATAAAATAAAAGTCTTTTTGACATTCGACATTTTCACGTTTCTTCATCAAGTCAAATTCCATGTACAACTTAAAAAAAAAAGGTTATGGATAAGGGGTTATGAAAAACAAAAAAAAATGCGACAGACGGGCAGTAGACTATCTTCTCTTTATTTCTTTTAAGGTACGAAAACCTAAAAGAAGTGGAAGAAAGTTAGAACATCTTACTAGACGGTAGACGCGCAATCTTTAGTTTTCACCAACTTTTTCTTACTCATACTAAACTTGGCAAGCGCTGTAACTAGTAGTGGAACTTATGAAAGTCAAAATAGTTTGTAAAATAACCATAGTAACAAACTTGGTAGCTTATAATGTATGTTAATTGGTGCCGTTATCATGGATCCTAGTGAGAGTATGTACAATACTCCTTGTAGTCGACCGCCAAAGGAGGGTTATTGGTGATCATTGTTCTATCTAAGTCAAGAATTACTGCTACAAGGATCACACAATCTTTTTACTCGACTGCTAAGGCAGGGTTTAGTTATTGCGTATATCTTGTACGTTTCATTATATAACATGTTTCTATGTCGCTATGCTATGTTATAAAAAATATAAATTTATATACCTATATTTATAAAACTTACAATTTATCGCAAAAAATCCGCCATTTTTTTTATAAACTTTTTTAGATTTAGATTCGTTTAAAAAACAGAAGTAAAGACATGTGTTTTGGAAAAAAATGGCGAAATTTTGGCGATAAATTTTAAGTCTTATATATATACTAGCTGACCCGTGCCCACTTCGTTGGGCATAATGTTAATAATCCTTTTTTAGTACATATGACCTAACGATTTAAATTATTTTATTAATATTAAAAATTAAATTATCTATACTAATATTAAAAAAACTACTTTTTGTTACTTAAATATAAAAGTTAGACATATGCAGTCGTTGACTTTTTTGTAGGCATTTTCAAGCTCCACATCTTTTCTCTAGAACTCAAAAATATATCTTTCATAGTTAAGGCAGCGTTCGTAAGAAACGCCTTCATTCGACCGTTTTTTCTCCGATTCACTTTTCAAAACGGACTACCACGTAAAAGCCTTTTTATTTTTCGGTTTTTTATATAACCTATGACACTCAGCAATAATGTGGCTTTCTATTGGTTAAAGAATTTTTAAAATCGGTTCAGTAGATCCCGAGATTACCCCTTACAATTTAACAAACACACAAACTTTACTTCTTTATAATATTAGTATAGATATATATTTTTAACGAAAGTCATCAAAATAAGGGTTTACAAAAATATATGGAGTAATTTGGAATGAGAAATGCTAAAATAAATTATTATTATATAAAAAGCCCTGCCTTAGCGGATCTTAATTAGTACAATCGAATTTTTTACTAATAGGTAAAACTTGTTATTTTAATAAAATATTTTAAAATCAAATTTTTAATCAGGAACCAAGGATGTAGGTACTTGCTTATTCTTCTCCATGATAGCAAAATTATCTGATCTTCTTTTATTTTAAAAGTACGATGTTTCGTTACTATAGCTTAATAAGCAGAGTTTATAAATTGTTATTTTTTCTTGCCAATTTTGTAGATTAAGTTTAAAGTTATAGTAGTGAAGTTCCTTAACTTATTAAGTACATAACTTCAGCTGTTAGCCATCTGGTGTTGGTTTGACGAAGTTCCGGCTTTGTGCGGCTTCATCAGCACATCGTTTTAGCTGTTATGTAGTTTCAAACTCTATAAATGGCTCCCGGTTTTGATAACGCCGCTATGGCATGTTCGTAACTACCTATAAATGTGTACAAATCGGCCTCAAATAGTACCATTCGGGTTTCTTTTGTTTTATTCATACAGCTACCTAAAAGGTTTTTTTAAGACAGCTTACTTACAGCTTGTTTAATTGCAAATTAAATTGCTTGTTAGATGGTATATTTTTTATTAAATAAATTGTAAAAATATAGCCGTAATTTATTGACTATGTGCTAACAAAATAAGATTGTTTCCCTTTTTACACGACTTAAAATAACCGACGATTACAATAAAACATTTAATATAAATGTATAGTTGTATTGCCTATATTTTGCACTTGTTTTAAAATTGTTTTTAAATCGCAATTCTCACGCTATAATAGTGTTGAATATAAACTGGAGAATCAATTGTACCTCCGACTGGTGACGGTAGTATTCAAGTAGTGCGTCCCACAGGACTTAAAAAGTTCACGCTCCTACTAGCGAGTTCTAGTTCTCAGAATAGTACGTAACTTGAACCAACTGATATAATAAAAATATTTGTTATTTTTTGCAGAGTTCTTGGAGTTTAACTGTATAGTATCAGGTTAAGTGTTTTGAGCCTAGAGAAAAAAAGCTAAATATTTTTTTTTAAAACGTCATCTACATACACGACATCTATGTCCTTTACCGATATTAGATCTTTTCTGATATAAAAAAAAATATCTTTTTTGATGCATTAACAATACAAATTTATCACCACGTTTGCTCACGAAGTGTTATCAATTTATATTTTGTTTAGAACTAAACCGGTGTAGGGACACCTGATATCAGAAAAGTTATAGCTAACAATGAAACACCGTTAGTATTTGATCCCGAAACTGTTGGTTTAACAAGCTTTCCGAGCACCTGCAGGCTAATACTACGCTGACACTACGACACTACACCATACACTCAGTGTACCTGTACACACAATATACGTTTGTGAACACGAGTGTTCGAGTAGGAATAGAGCACTTTTTGCTACAAACAAGAGTGTTACTCTTACAGAAAAAAGGAAAATATAAAGTGCCCATATCGAGTACAAACTGTAGGCAACTGTATGAACAAGTAGGTAAAATTAGTGTGAAAATAGATCGCACCGTTTTATTAAAACTATGTCAAGACCTAATATTACCCTAATAATATCGGAACTATCGATATTTTCGCAAAAGCCTCAATCGTCGCACGGATAATCACGTAAATCAGTAAACAACAGTATTTACAGCAAACAATATGCTTACGCTCGGGAACAAGGGGCAACTACCGATACGCACACTCTATGCTTGTCTTCTATGTTTACTTTAAGGAACCACACTAATTAATAGTGGCATTGACGTAAAGTCGTAAGTTTTTGATTTTCGATGCCACTTTAAATTTTTTAATGCGAATTAGTCTGTCTTGTAAACACTATGGATCGAATTTGACTAATCCGTTTATGATCGATAGATTGGTGTGGTACAACCCTAAGAAAGTGTAGTAGAGTCGTAGATAGAGTCGTCGTAGAGAGTGTAGAGAGACGGGCCTGTTGGTCTAGTGGTTAGTGACCCTGACTGCTAAACCGGAGGTCGTGGGTTCGATTCCCACCCAGGACGAATCTTTGTGTGATGAGCACGATCATTTGTTCTGTGTCTGGGTGTTATTTATCTATAATATGTATGTATTTAGAAATATATAAGTATTTTTATCAGTTATCTGGTTGCCATAGCACAGGCTCTGCCTAGTTTGGGATCAGATGACCGTGTGTGAGATGTCCCAAGATATTATTATTATATTATTATTATTATAGAGTATGTGGCCAAAAAATTTGCGTGCATCGTTTGTTGTGTGTTGCATTAAGTGTTAAAGTGTAAACGTAGCTTTTTTATATGCATTCTACTGCTACAGAACTCCTGTATTTCCAAAAAATATATACGGCTTCGACCACTGGTTTACGTAACTTTTAACGAACGTAAGGGATGACAAATGTTGAGGCAACAGCTTTTTTCGTACGTTGCTCGTTAGTGCCACAATTTCATTTTGGTAAACACAAGGTGACGCCATCCCCTCTTGTCGTTTCACTGAACTACAGGGGATATACTTGTGTTCCGTTCATTGCTACTGACTTTGAATGCTTATATTTGGTACTTCGTATAGTAAATGGGAAAACCAGTGTGGGTCTAAACTAATAGCTTTCCGAGGTAAAATACCTTGAACGTCATGTTACTGAATCTTTTATTTGGGTATGATTAATTTAGAGTATTTGATAGCCATGAAGAAGTTTTCTGTCTATCTGGTCTTCTTTTGTTTTTACATCTTCAAACCTCATTAAGATCCCAGCTTATAAATAGGTTAGTTACTGTAGTTATCGGCCAGTATATACTGGTAAGGCTCTTACATAGCTACCTAGTATGTCCGCTGACTATTTATGGACTTATTTATTAAGTTAAATAATGCTTTGCCATCGACAATTTCTTAATAAGAAATAGTTTTACGTTCTATGTCGTAGTTCCGTGACGTATCGTTCAGGGTCCATATTCCCATGTCTCATTTCTGCACTGTATATTATTTCGCGAAAATGTTTAAATAATATCACCAGTTCGTAAGCTGTTATGTTTTATTTGGTAAATTTGTTTGTAAAATACATGTTTATACGAAGTATTTGTACCAGTCCGGACAATTCAATCTGTCGTCGAATCTACTGATCACGACTGTAATTGGTTGCACAAAATACTAACAACCAATCACAGTGCTTAACATGAGATTTGACAGTTGATAAACAATTTTTTCCGTTGATCAACGTAACAAAAACCGGGTTTTATAGTTTTGTTTTTTATTATTTTTACACTTAGAAAATATTGAAAAGGTTTTTGTACTAAATAACAAAGAATATTATTATATTAAATTAAGTAATGATTTTTATACTCTTTATGTTAAATAATTTCGAATATAAAGAGTATAAAAATCATTACTTCTTGTCTAAAATTTAAATTATTCAAAAATAGTCTTCAGCTGTCTTGAGGACTGCATAGTTCCGTTTTCAAGAAGGACTTAAAGACGACCTACTTCCAAGATTTTGCTTACGGATAGCAATACCAAATCTATTACAAGCCAGCAAATGATAATCACAGCCTTATTCGTTGCACGAAACGGCACCAAGTTTCTTTACCATTAGCCGATTAGTTCACTTCAAAGTCACAAGACACTTACCTATTGTCAAACAAAAGCTTGTACACATAAACACGCAATTTTCAACCTTATTTTGTAAAACAATAAAGGTTATTTAGAGGCTATGTTAAATTTGTGTTTTTATGGTTGTCAAATAAGTACCTAAACTTTCGGCTGTCAAACCACGAAACGGGTGTTGTAGTCAGCATGGTTGTAAATTTGTTTAGTATTTATTACTATTAAACTATTTTTGTATTAAAAATTAAAACATTTATAGTATCTGGTTTTATTTATTTTTAAATTCAAAAACTTTTCTGATGGAATCCATTAAGTATCTTAATAAAAATTTGAGCTCTAGAACACAGCACATTTTTCACTACTCCAACCAGTAAAAGTTTAAGCATCGCCAATATTATACAAATTCCTTCCTCTTTGCAACGCTGTGTGAATGCTCACTGGTGCATTCATGAAATGCGCACCAGGGAACGATTTACGGTACTTAGTTGAACTGAAACAAATCTCAACTAACAAAATATACTTACTATATAAGACTTCGCAGAAGTTCTTGGTTATGATTACAAAACAGCATGTATAAGTATGATTTACAGAAACTTTTGTGACATAATGCAAAATTTATAACCAAAAAAATATAGAAATGTCCATATGAGAAAAGCTGTGTTCGATACTGTAGCTTAATTAATAAACTCTTAGTTTAGAGAAGATTATATAACACTATACTATATATAACAATATACACTATAATTACAATTTAATACAGAACTTGTTGAAGCAGAGTCAACTTACACCGAGCCACCCTTGCTTACAAAAACAGGTTGTTTTAGACCAAGCAAAGAAAGTCACAAACAGTAAAAATTGGCACGGACATAGTTACGATAAAATATTGTTGCATATAAATTTCTAATGGCCTGGCAAATGTTATCCTGGCTATAAAAAGCCGGTGTAATAGTGCATAATGCCCATTTATATGCAGGTACATATTTCCTTGCACATTAGCAAATACCATCAAAATCGTCCGTTTAATAGGGTATTATTGTGGTCAGCGTATCGATTATATACTCTTTTCTATGACATATACCGAAAAAGTTTCATATAAAATAATTTTTAATAATCAGTTGGTCAAAATTGTTGGCTGAATATTTCGAGTCTGTGGCTATTGTTAGATATGGATCGAGCCACGCGTTAGCAATACATTTTTACGAGTGGCATTGGCCACGGTAACTGTTATTAGAATTGTTCCATAGTCCACGTATGTTTACTGAATGCACTTATGGGATGCAATGCACACATTTTGATTTTGCTGGCCAAGTAAGATACGCCAAGTCGGCTTTATAACAGGTATTTGTTTCAAATGTTTCGGGATTAGGATTAGGTATTGTCCAGGTAGGTACCATTGTAGTTTTAAAATATAATACGATGTATAGGTGAGTACAAATAAAATTATTAATGGTTATTAAAAATAAAAGTGATTATAATAAATTATGTGATAATTATTATTTTATAAATTATTCAATAAATAATTATTTAGTTTAGAGCGAGGCCTTATTAGTACGTTGCGTTGCGTCGTTGCAACGGACCAACGCATTGTTTGCCACACCTGAGTTGCGACGACGCATGACGTCGCAACGCAAGAGGGCGACGCGCGACGCACGCCATCGCAGCTCAATGTAGATTTCAGTCTTGATCGACAATAGATCAGAAGGTGTTCTCTTGTTGCTTTTTGTATGCTACCGAAGAAACTTAGAAACAATAAACGATTCTGGATATTGTAGATATATCCTCAAGTTTGCTCCTCTTGCAGCGCAGCGCATCACCTTCTCACCGCTTTGTCTCTCGTCCGTAAATCCGTAGAAACGTCGTGTGCGACGACGCAACGTATAATGTGGCATGATACTAAAAATATATATATGTAAAACGACGCAGCGTTGACGCTGACGCAACGCAACGCACTAATAAGCGCTCAACCTTACCACGTTGTAAAAACAAAATAGAGTGCTAGAATTAAAAACAACCAACGTTGTCTAAAAACACACTGTAAAAAGGTATTCTATTAATACATATTTTTTATACAAACAAGTAGCACAATATCCTCTTCATCAATTATTTACGAGCCTGAGACAGACACTTTTTCTAACAAATAGATTTACAGGGATAAAAATATTCTGTCGCTTTCTTTAAGTTTATTCTTTGTTACTTTGGAGAGATTTAAAAGTGTTATACGGGTATGTTATCAATTCTTAATCTAATATCCTTAGAGCAAAAGTGGTATGTAATAAAAGTTTATTATCTGAAAATGTATGGTTATTGTTATTTTTATTTTTATCATTAATGTATGTACTAAATTTTGCTTTGTACTTTACTTAGCTGCTGCTTTATGTACATACGATATAAAAGCCACGCATGTGCTTCATTATGATACTTGCATGTGCGAGTGGTAAATAGGGTTGAAAACTAAAAATCTATGTAGATATATTTTTTATTAATCTAACTGGCGGACATATAATTTTTATCAACTTCCCAATTAGTGCCTCTAAAATCCACACAACCATTTGAAGTAAGTAATTGTATTATTATGGAGCTAATTACTAAAACATTTAGAAACATATATACGTGCTTATCCTCGAATATATTTTCAAAATTATAATTCACGTTTCTGCGTCCATTTCAGGTGACCGCACGTATAATGCGAAACTGGTTTGCGTCGACACAGACACCTATCTAAGTAAGTACATTGAGCGTTGATGAAATGCTGTATTTCGCAGAGAGATCGCGGTCGTGTTGCTGGACCTAATGTAATGCGATTATCGGGTAACCGAAGCTTTTACCCTCAATTACTTTAATAAATTACTAAAAAGCTTATTTAGCGATAAATATCATGCGAATTGCGGCACATTGCCATCTATGATCGATCATGTATGACATCATAGGTGCACAGCCCCGCAATGTACCTACACACAACACACATTATAACAATCCATATTATCTTCTTCTTCTTCTTCTTAATATATAAAGCTGAAGCGTTTGTTTGTTTGTTCGTTTGTTTGTTTCTTCGTGTGTTTGCTTGTTTGAACGCGCTAATCTCAGGAACTACAAGTCCGATTTGATAAATTCTTTTAGTGTTGGATAGCTCATTTATTGAGGAAGGCTATAAGCTATATAACATTACGCTATGACCAAAAGGAGCGGAGCATAAATGAAAAATGTTGCAAAAATGAAAAACCGTTGAAACTAAAACACGCGGACAGATTCGCGGGGGACAGCTAGTAATAAATAAGATACTAACGTATCTATTATTGTTAGTGTGCCTCGGAGAGCACATTAAGCCGTTGGTCCAGACTGTCATACGTTGATCTTTAACAGTCGTTAAGTCATTACTATGTTACTGGTACCCAGTAAAATGAGTTGTGGAAGTCAGATAGGCAGTCGCTTCATGTAGTATTAAAAATATAGTATTCCGCTGAATCCGGTAAGACTGGAAGCCGACCCCAACATAGCTTGGGAAAAAGGCTAGGCAGAAAGCAGAAGAAAATTTAGATACTAACGTAGCCTCTGTCAATCGATGGACCGACGCTGTAAAAGGTAGCTGGGTCAGACTGGACGCGCAAAGCGAAAAAACCGGGTGTTAGGCATAGTGCCGCGTAACTTGGGAGTTGTTTATGTCCAGCTGTGGACTGATTGAGACTAAGCTAATTGAATAAATAGTATTAGATATTTTTTCATAAAACAGTATAAATTAGTGCAAGGAACATTTACAAAAACCATAATGGTTTTAAATCGTAAAGTGCTGTTTTCTTTGCAAGGTAAAATCGACACCTAAGAGAAAAGATTTAATAAGGAGTAATAGTAGAACCGCTTCTCTTATTATTTTATCATAATTTTCATCTTAAAGTTTATCAATTTGTGTTTAATTTAAGCAAATTGTTTTACATAGATTACAAATCAATGCTAGGCCTATTTTCAGGTTCTAATTTGCTTATATTATCAACTATCATTAGTGTTAATAGCCTAAACCGCAGCTTGTTTATGCTTTGCATTAAATGCAGTGTGTTAGTTTAACCCTAGCTAGGAAATACAGCATTGTTTTACAAAAACATGCCTTCACTTATCCACAACTACATTAATATTATAAAGCAGAAAGATTAATATTTGTGTATGTGTGTAACGATTGAACTCAAAAACTACTGGACCGATTCGAAAATTCTTTCACCATAAGTATGTTACATTATCCCTGAGTAACATAAAATTTTTCGGATAAATAACATTATTATCAAATGTGATAAAAAAATAAATAATTTACACCCTTGCGAAGCCGGGACGGGTCGCTAGTATACTTATATGGATAACATAAAATCTTTTAAAGACAATCAAAATAAACAATAACTCACAATACTGCATTTTATTTTAAAGATAGAATTACCCGTTAACTGTTAATATAAGTAACATTTATTAAACTAGTAGAATAAAAATGAAACATTTATGTTTATCTTTAATTTTCAAATCACCCGCACCGCTACAAGCAACTCAACATAAATATAAACATTAGCCAGATGAATCAGTGTCTCAGTACTCTCAGTACAGCGAACTTCACTTATCTCAAACTTTCCTAGCGCATCAACTTCATGAATAACGCAAGGAGAGTCGCTTGAAAGAGAATCAACATTTACTTTTTTATGGCTGAACGGCTTACACTGTACCTTTTTTTATTTATTTATTTTTCGGCGTGAAACTCTAATGACTTCAACCCACGCCGAGGGCACGGCGTGGGGATATGTCGGACTTGCCCCGACCAAAACATCCCGTCCTTGCCTTTGCAGGAGCCGCGGGATCGCTTACGCAAGCCCTGCGCGGCCTCGGGCTTACATAGTACCTACACTTCGAGTAGGTACTCATAATTAATAGCCGTTTAGTTCGCTATGTAGTTGTTTAAAAAAAAAGTATTTTCCGGAATTCTCTCGAAAATTGCATTTTAAGGATCTGTAAATAAATAATGATTATTTTCGGAGTTTCATAATTTTTTAGCTTCAAAAGAGTAGGACTTGATTTGCTTTTTTGCGCCGTCCTGGCGATGGTTGCGCAAACTATACTAATTGTTGTAAAGTTGAATTCTCAACTATAAAGAACATGATGTTCCATTTTACTTAATGTTTTATACGTATTTTCTGTTTTTTTTTTAAAGTGGTTTAAAACATATTATTTACTATCATCGTTTGTACATACCTACATTCCTTATCCCCAAAACGTTAAACAATTCAATTGAGTTTCGTCCCAGCTGCTAATTACTGGCGTTTTAATGAATATCAATTGACCGCGAAATGCATCTGTCGCAATACATACATCACACAATAGTTTTCCGGGGTCATAATCACAATTACTTGCAATTTTCGATTGCCTACGAATATTGCCGTTTATTTTTTAATTGTTTCAGTGAAATATTATTAATAACGGTCCTATCAGTCCCTCTGCAGGGCCTCCTCATACAAAAATGAAATGACAATGGATCTTTTTCAACATTTTTTTCTCTCTCTGTTTTTCCATAGGAAAACCAAAAACACTGCGAATTGACCATTCGCATTGTATAAACGGTAGTATACAAACTTTAGTATAGTGTGTAAACTTCACAAAAAAGCTAAATCACTGCGATTTATTATTACCAAATTATCAACTACTTCTCCTACTATCATTTAATTTCAAAGTTTCAACATACGTACGATAAAAATCAATCATTTTATGAATGGGCCTCTTAAGTACTTACTTCCATTTTGAACAATAAACATATAATATTCTGTATTACTCTTAGCAATGACAAGCATTAAATGTCACCTTGACCCTAAAATTATTTGATGCGATCTCTCCTGCGTACCTGTAGTACCGACAGCAAAAGAACCATAAAAAATATTATAGTATTATTGTAAAACAACTTCCGTTAAACCAAAAAATTGGTTGCCTGTAAAGTCGGGATACGGGCGAAAGTTTTACGTGACAACGACTGTCAATGTCAATGTCTGTCTCTCTCGCTCTTAGGCGGGCTAACCATGCCCGAGTGGAAGGGACGCGTGCCTCTCACTCGCTCTCATTGTGAGCGCATAACGTGAGCGGAGCGTTACCCAGTTTCTTGAAGTGTCACCCGGCAAACCAATTTATAAGACGTTGTCACGTCAAAAAACTTTTTTTGAACATAAAATGTTCACTATATTAGAGTTCTGTTTAAAGAAGCACTTGTCACGTTTTGTTTTCAACAAAACCTCGTTTTACGATGATCGCGCATAGATTGATGAAATGATAGGTTTATTTCAAAGATTATTTTTCGTTTTATATTAAGTCAGCGTAGTTATTCAAGTTGTCTATTTCTGAATACCTGTGTCACGTAGTTTATTAACAAAAGCTTGTAGATCATAAAGCGTGTAGCCAGCTTTATTAAATATTTGAAGACTTTATTAAAATACTTCTATGAAATAAGAACGTCTGACACGAAGATAAAACGAGATACTTTGATTCTTTCAGGTATTGACCTTAAGATTCCATTTGATCCCTTAATGAAACATAATATTAGGTACTTAGATGAAGATGAAAGTAGATAAACCAAAAATGACTGCACTGCACTGGATTAATAAAACGAAGTGAATATTATGTGAGTGGTTATTGGAATCACGACATACATTGAGTAGTTTGTTTTAGAAGCTGTTAATGGTTTAATAGTAGAGCAGCAATGTACACTACATTACTGGATTCCTAAAGCCCATAAAATATGATCTAAAATCATCATCATTGACAGGTGTAAAATATTTTAATAAATGCACAGAATTATTATTAATGGTACTCAATACTAAGAATCAGTATTTTTTCGATTTAAATATATTTCTAATGTATAACGTTCATTAAATTAATCTTAAATAGATCCGCCAGAGCGTTTAATAATCCCGCAATGAAATTCCAGTGTAGCAAATGTCGGTTATTACGTAAATGAATGAGCCCATCACTTATATAGCCTCATTTGTTTTCCATACTGATATTATATTAATGCCGGTATCACAGATGTTTGAAGTTTGTGTGCCAAAGCGTAGTGTCAAATATTACTTTTTGTAACAAGATGAGATCTGAGTTGTTTAAGTAGGCAGGGACGCGATATAAACAGGTTTGTTTTCTATAAATAAATATCAATTCTAGACTTTTTATTGTTTCATTTTGAAATAAATGAACCCATATAAAAAGTTACAATTTGATCATTTTGTTTAAAGCAATAGTTTGGACAAAGACACAATTAAAAAACTAAGTAAATACTTACATTTTGGTTTGGAAGACTTCCTATTTGCATACACAAACCTATGTGTGAGATCCAACTATTTAAGAAGATTAAAAATAGTAATAAAAATATGCTACAGTTATGTTCACAACATATTTTTGCTCATATTTCTCAGTAAAATAATAAAAATACATACACTTTTAGCTCAATTAACGCGCTCGCGCGGAGCCAGATAAAGCGGGTCTTAAGCGCCTCCCAGACCCAGATAAGACCGACCCATTATTTTTCTCATTAGTCCGAGCCCCAAGATAACACTGCCTATTACCCGACAATGTAGAGGTGTGAATTGCTTGACTAATCTTTTCCTTTATTGCTTCAGATTAAAAGATAACACTTATAATAGAGTCTGTCTTATTTTTTCATTCATGGGTTCGTAATGATTTATTACCGAGGAGGAAGAATTGTCGGGTTTGTGCCCTTATCATTGAGTGGTTCTTAAAAGAGTTGCGACGAGACATTCGAGGATTTATTATGGGGTTTTTATATTTAATGGGAATCGAGTACTTTTTTGTATACTTTATTTTATAGATTGTGTTGAAAGCATTGAAATTTTGTCATTTATTTATTTTGAATAGAACGGTACAAATCAACAAACAACTACTTACTCAACAACTACATAAAAAAGAAAACTATATTTCTAAATACATACATATTAAAGATAAATTACACTCAGACAGAACAAATTATCTTGCTCATCACACAAATATTTGTCCTGGGTGGGAATCGAACCCGTTTAGCAATCTGAGTCACTAACCACTAGATGACTAGACCAACAGGCCAGTCATGCATAGTAGTTCTTTTTTCTTTTTTTATGTCTTTTATTTAAGTTGCTCATAGCTCAAACATTCCGCTAAAAATAATCGTGTGCTACTAGCAAACACGTCACACTCTAGTGATGAATCTAGGAATGGGTTCAGTAATTATGGCGTGCGGGGTAAAGGAGATATAGTTCTACTGACAGTCCTGCATTAAAAAATGAATGTGGACAACATTACACAAGTTGTTCTAAACCCACAGTGAGTAGCTAAAGTACTTTTATTTGAAATCAGAGACAACGAAGGTACCGCAAACACCCAGACCCAACAATGTAGATAAGTGGTTTTCCACATTGACCCGTTCTTCAGATCTTTTTTTTTTTTTGTTTGTTACGGGGTGAAAATCTAATGAATTCAACCCACGCCGAGGGCACGACGTGGGGATATGTCGGACTTGCACCGACTAAAACCACCCCGATCCCGTCCTTGCCTTTGCCGGAGTCCCGGGTTTGCTAAAGCATGCTCGGCGGGGCTCCGGTGGGCCTCGGTCCTTGTAGGACCCCTACTAGGGGGGTGGGGTAGGTGTATAGTGCCGTTCTTCAGATCTACCGACGCAGCGACGCCTTGAAAGTCGGAGTGTACGCCATATGACCACGGAGGTCATTGCATGATGGTATTGATAAAAAATTATGCTTACGATAAAGTGCTCTGTGATGTTCAATTTAAGGATAATATTTTACAAATATCATTCCTTAATCTCTACACTATTATTCAATGTGCGATGATACAGCGTTTCCAATATCCATTGTAAGACCGCTTTTCTCCTTGTATAAGCTACTGGAGAATTTCGATTGAACCTGTCTGGAATTATATTTTATAGCAATTTTATTGTTAATAATATTTAACATTCCTTCACCTGAGAGGGGTCTATGCATATAAAAATTAAAACAATAATAATTTACCTATATTATGATATATTTAATTAATTCGATTTTTTCTATTAGATACATATAGCCGAATTGATTGCTTTTTCTATAATATTTGAAAGGAAAATAATAATAATCAAGCATGTGATTTAAAAATTAAACATTGTAAAATAATTTTGTAACTTAGAGTATACATAGACAAGCATAGAGTGCACGCATCGCTAGTAGCCCTTAGTTCCGAGCGTAAGCAAAACTACACTGGTTTACTGATTTAAGTGATTTTCCGTGCAACGACAGACATTTATGGAAAAATATCGATGGTTCCGATATTATAAGGATAATATTAGGTTTTGACATAGTTTTAATAAAATGGCGCGATCTCGTTTTCACACAAATTTTACGATTTCACAGTTCATACTTCTTAGGCGCACTCTATAGTTTATTTATTTTTACTCTTAGGAAGAGGTAATGAAAAGTTTTCCCGCTTAAGCTGGTGGCGTCGCTTATCACTAGGCTCACGCCCACAGCATCAATGGACCTTTGTTCGCATCACAGCGGATGAATATTTGAAGCCACCACTCAAATTCAGTTCGACCACATGCGTGCCAAGCTTTATTGCCCAGTTTGTATATATGCCGTGTTTTTATGGGCTAAGGGGATAAAATGAGGAAGTGTATTTTACGTGTGTATGTTGTATAATACACGTACGTACATGTTGAAATAAGTTTAAGCTTTATACACGAATTTTATTATCGTGGAAATGTTTCGGAGTTGTCGTCCAAACATGCAAGGTATGTTATATATACTATTATAACATACGAGTATGTTATACCTACATGTATGTAATAAACATATATTCTACGCCGTTACTATTGTATTAATAAATATTTTTAAATATAAAAATAAAATAAATGTTACTGCACCTATTACACCACCGCCTTTGTATAAATTTTGTGCAAAAAGTTTAAATAAATAAAATTGACTTAAAATCAGTACTGGTAGTGCCTCTGATATTTTGCATTAAACCTTCTTAAACTGTTAAAGGACAAAATTCGTGTGTAAATACACTCTACAGAGTCAAAATAATAAATTTTCAGGCAGAAACATAATCGTAAAGTATTATATTTGAAGGCACTTTAATTTTCTTCGACCGCTAAGCGTACGGACTGAGTTTTATTGCCTGGATAAATGTAGGCGTTCTGATGTGCCTAGTTATAGCATCCGTAATGAAACTGTACTAGAATACTAATGTACAACTTAACAAAGTTGGGTTAAGATATGTCTGAGTTATCATTGTTGGTGGTGGTTTAATATTAATTTTAGGATTCAAGGATGTTATAAGTATTGGATTTATTGCTACTTGTAGAATAGACGAAAAAACAGAACAATGTCTGATATTTGTAAGTAAGAATTTTATAGTTGATTGTATTTTTTTCCTGTCCCTTATGTGCTGTCCAGCAGTGAGCCTAAACTATTGTGTACATAGTTATTTCCATAGTATAAAACAAAGTCGCTACCGCTGTTTGTACGCTTAGATATTTTAATCTACGCAACGGATTTTAATGCAGTTTTCAGCAATAGATAGTGTGATTCAAGAATAAAGTTTATCGATATGTATATTGCAAGCATAATATATGTGCCGTGTGAAGCCGGGTGAGTCGCTAGTATGGTATATACAAGTCTGCTGTCTACAGACTTACTATCCAATACGGAAATAGTCTTTATATTGGAGGACCCGGAATCTTCAAAACTTTTCTTATAACTTGTAAGGAAGACGCAAAAAATGTGGGTTAAGCTCATTTATCACTATTAACACGGCGTGCAGACTAGTTCACAAATAAGAGCTTTATCCTCCGCCTGATAGTTCCTAACGAGGGCGGGTCCTTAGGCAGCGTCCACATTGATAAAGGACCATAAGTGGCGCAACTTTTGAATTGTGATCTATAACAGGAGATACATAAAAATGCTTACATAATATAATATTACTTACATTATTATACATTGCTTCTCTATGAAGAAAAGTTTTGATCACTATGTTATCTTATAATGTTTAATTTTTTTGTAAAATAATTAAATTTTTTGTTATTGTAAGCTAATGAATATTGAATACTGAATATTGAATATGGGAAAATTTAAATAAAAGTACCACGTTTTCTTAACTATAGTAACGCAAATAGAACGTGTACTATAGGTAAGGTATATTGCGACTAAAATGTAGGTATTTATATACTTAAGTACCAATTTATTGGCTGGTAAATGTGACGTATATTTTTTACCTTATAAGATCCCACTGTTGGGCAAGGACTTAAATTTTTTTCTTCCAAACCTCTGTTTGTTTTGCGATTTTTAGCCACAAAGACAGAACAGAAAAAAATGGCGTTAGAAAGTCTGAGTGGCAAAATGCAGGACGCCCACACTGACTACTTCAATGTGGAACACAGGTGTAATAAATAAATACGCTATAAAAACGGTAAAATAAAGATAAAGCAGCCAACGGTGACACAGAAAACCTCCTTACTATAATAACATAACAAATAGTTCAAAGGACTCGCACATGATCCGCGTGTTATAGGTTCGGTATGTTAGGATCCATTTTTATCCTTAAAAAATAAAACAACACTACTAATATTGAAAAACTTGGCATAAGTAATAGAAGGTAAAAATAAAGCAATATTAAGTCAGGTTTTCTTTTATTTCGTGTTACGATAAGATATAAAAAAGTATATTTATCATAACCGATCATCGTTTACTTAACCTACATTTTTTAAATACTGTTTCTTCTATCGGTTTTTGACCTCAAGGGATGCTAATAATATCATTTGAAATTCAACTCACTCCATAAAAGTGGGACCATATCATTTATTACAATTTTCTGTCCAAATTCAGTTGACCGGCCATAAATCCTGAGTAAACACATTATTTCTTTTTCATGTCGTCTTTTTCTTACGACGCTTGAGTGTCCTTCGTCATAACCTTGCTTACTTGAAGCTGTGAGGAGCCTGTCGTAACTTTTCTAATCTTATTTTTAAAACATAGAAGGTTCGATGTTTATTTGTTTTTTTATTATGTCGATAATTACTTAGTAACAGTCAACTGATATTATTAGGGCATGTAGTATATCTTGAAACAACTCACACAAAACCATTTGATCCCAAACTAAGCAGAGCCTGTATTATGGCAACCAGAAAGCTGATAAAGCTATAACAGATCTATTTAGATCTGTCGGACATGTATTTACATGTAACATATTAGAAAAATTATACTTAGACATAGAACTAATGACCATGCTCATCACACAAAGATTTGGTCGCTGTAGGAATCAGACCCACGACCGTCGGTTGACCTAAACGGTGAACCTGACTGCTAGTCAGGTACACTAGCCACTATATTGGTAATTGTTCTGCTTGATTATTTTATGACCTGATAAAGGTAGCTGTGTAGGACTATAAAGGCTAGACAGATGACCGACAGGTGTAAAGCAACTGGAAACACCTAAACCTGGAATTGGTCTATGTCTACCAATGGATCGGCGTAGGCTGGTTGTTAAGTGTATAATTGATAATAATTACTGACTATTAGACCGGCTGGATTTTGGCCCTTTGCGAATCACAAATAATCAATTCAATTGTTAGATACCATAAAAAACAGATCGGTGATGAACCTAAGCAGAGCTTATCAAACAACTATCTATTGTAGTAGAAGATTATTAATTTATCATGGTTCCTAGAACATTCATTCTACAACTGCTCTTTCACATGCTAATTACGATTATATTTTTGAAACAATATAATTATTTTTATTTGCAAGTCTGTCTACGCCTCAAGAGTCCCTCATCATCTTTAATCGCTGTCGACAGCTCTGCGCTAATGAGAAAAATAATGATGAGCCACAGACTCAAAGCCTGCGTTAATCAACACCTACCAACAGCTCACGGTCCCGTTTAGTAGGTATTTTTTTTTGGCTCTAGACTCGGAAAATTGTGTAATTAAATTATGTGGCAATTTTATGCATTACGTAATACTGTGGACCTTGGATTAGGGAGAGGACTTTTAATCGCTAGCGCTTCCTTTATTATGTAACTGGGTTTGTTGTTAAAACAATTTATAATAGTCTCGTTCTAAGTGTAGAGCGGTTTTTATTTGAGTTTTATATTTTTATTTTTAGGCTCACTAGAAAATTGTTTCTTGGTACCGATTGAACGTGCGTCAGGCGATATGTCGCGTTTACGTTTCGTTTCCGAACGACTTCTTTTGCATAAGATTTTCTCAAGCTATATTTGAGTCTGCTTACAGTATCATCGAATTTAGCTGAATAGCGTTTTTTTTTGTTACGTCTCAGAATTGGGTAATTGCACAAAATATATGTACTAATGTATTTTAAATAAATTAAACAATATTTCATTTCAGAGAATTTATAATTATCTATTAATTGTTGGGCACAAAAAAACCACATTCAACAAACTTTTCGAAACAGCGGTAATGTGGTTACATATGAGAGTTTGCGATAAATATAACAAATAGCAAGTTTACCTGTAATTTTCACGTTCATAAATCAGATTTGACCAGATTATTGCCTAACGGGTGTAGACAAATTGGGTATCATTAGATTTATTAAGGCTAGCAGAAATATATCTGTTCAAATGGTTGGAATTTTGTGAACGAAAAATATATAAGTGCCTTAGTTACTTAGTAGGTACCTAATAAAGTATATGTCAATTATTGTTGGTTCTTACGAAAGTAAAGAACAATAAAACGTCAGAACAAAAGAGTCTAGAAAAAGTTGACCCAAGGCAAACAATATAAAACTTCCCTTACACTTTCTATAAAAAGTCCAAAGAAAAATGAAAATTGTAATCATCTGTATTTGGTTTTTGTAGTGACCTAATGCACGTTACTTTTTTTTATGACAATAGGCTTTATATCCACGTTAGGACTATTATCAGTTAAAAAAATATATATATTATATAAAACTACATAGTTTTTTTCTTAAATTCTAGCGACAATTAAGTATTATATAAATCCAGTAATATTAAACAATTATTGTTAAAATCTTGAAATTCATTCATCTACACATTTAAAAGAATTTATTTTTAGTAAATTAATTTTATATTTTATGCATAATAATAAAATAAATGTGAATTAAATGCGACATATTTATATATATTATTTATGTGTACCTATCTATAGCATGCTATATTTATTATTATACACAAACGCTTGAGCTTCGTTGTTTATCTTCTAAATATAAAAATGATAAATCATATTTTCAATTTCATTCCAATCCACTGTTTTCATTCGATATTGCTTACTCGAATTACTGTTTTGATATCCCGCATTTCGTGATTGCGTTAATTCGTTAATAAGTGAATCAGAATTGTATGTTTTGATGTTGCGTATTACATTTCTTTGTTAGCTAGGTGGCTTGTAATGAGTCCAATTGAAATATGGTATAATTATGCTTAAAAATAATATACGATACTCCGGACTTTTTAACTAGATAATTACTGATTTGTATATCCGTATAGATGTTATCAACTAAAAAACTCCATGCGAGTTCTTCTGCATAGGCAGCTGTAACATATTGTAGTCACATTTCACTCACAGCAAGCCCGTTTTAAGGGTTAAACCTTATTTGTAAGACTTTTTACACCTACATAATAATTCCAGCATTATGTTCCTCTTAAAAGCTATAGATAATATTCTCCTTGCACAGTATTCTGCGAACCCAAATAAAGGGTTAGTTAAAGCAAGCTTTCTGTATTATGTTTCGAGTTTATACCTCTAAAAGTTATTTACAAAAACCTAAAATGTTTATATTCAATTACGGAGGAGTACTTTTAAAGCGATAGAAGCTCTCCAAAAACCTGATTCTAAGAGCCCCAAAATTTATATCTAGCACCGTTTTAGTGAACATTATCTTTTGTTACACAAAAAGATTAGACATTTTGGGCCTTTCTTATTCTTTTATAACAAAGGTAAAGGTAAAATATCGAGCAAAAATAAGATAATGTGTACCTTTGCTCCATCTGAGCTCTTGACTCGGCATCCAGAGACCTTTGACTTAGGTGCTATGGCGCAAGGCACAAACTTTTTGACTGTTTTCTGTATTTTTACTATTAAGTTATTGTAAAATAATTATGAAAATTTTATACAGTAAAGCCATAGGTTTTCGCTTGATAAATTATAAAGTACTATCTGTTACCCGTGGATCCGCTCGCTTGAGTATCGGTTATCGCGGCAAAAAGTAGCTTCTGCCTTTTGTTGGGAAATTTGTTTATTCCGTACCAACTTTCATCAAAATTGAATCAGCGGATTAGTCATGAAAGCAGAACAGACAGACGGAGCTACTATCGCATTAATAAAATTAGTTAGGATGATTAAATATGCAGTAGGTATTTGTAGTCCATTAGTACAAATCCAATGTTTTTCCTCAACATTGAAGTACTATTATGAAACATAAAACATTTACGAAAGTATGTTTATCAATTCTCTGGTTGCCGTTATACAAGCTCTCGTCAGATGGCTGTGTGTGAGTTGTCCCAAGATATTATATTATTTATATTTATTATATTTGAATTCCAAAGGAATCGGAGACTACTCTTTCGTCAAGCGACTATAATTTCGGGAACACCAATCCACGACCCGTATTAACCAACAAGTCCAAATTGAACAATCAATTTACAGGCTCTCACAAACCGATACAACGTTTCACACAACTTACGGCACTCCCTAAAACCAAGCAGGCGTAGGACTCTACCCCGAATCCCGTCTGTAAATCTCGAAAAAAGGATTTGCTCCGTTGTATTCGACGATTTACCGCAACACACCGTCGTATATAATTCAAACGTGTTTAGTTTCGGAGGTTAACGTGGTAATGGCATACTTTTAAGACTGTGTGACTTTGTATTTTTTGTTTTTAGGTATTTTTAGAATGTTCTTTTTTTAGTGAAAAGGGTTGGTATGTGAGATTTTAGTTCTTAGATACCGAAATCTACCCCCGGTTTCTAAAACTTTGATCAACACATTAGTTAATCACCTGTCAAACCTCATGTAAAGCGCTGTGATTGGTTGTTTGTCTTTCGATTAACCAATAACAGTCCTGTTCAGTTGATTTGACGACTGATTAAATTGATCAGTAGTCCAGTCATTTAAGCTTAAGTTAGGTAAGAATCTCGGAATTCGAGATACCCAGCTGTAAGTCTGTAAATACTTGTATATTGACACCCTAAAAGTTGTCTCAAAACCTACATATGGTAGGGTGTACGCAACTATTAAATTTCAAGGTCAAAGTTCACAAAAATCGGTTTTTTGCGCTTTTTTTGTAAATATCTCATTTCTTATGGGTTTTTTGCTATATGTATTTATTATCAATATTGTAGAATACAAAATTCTCTACAAATTTTGTAAAGAAACATTTTTTATACGGTGAACCGTTTTCGAGATAGAGGGCGGAGAGCGCGCGGTCACAGCATCACTTCGCCTTCGGTGCCTCCGCTCGAAAACGCGCCATATTTAGTTGATGAACTATCGATAAATCAATGATTATAAATATTTGTCAATTTTTATTAACTACTAGCTGTCCCCCGCGACTTTGTTCGCGTGTTTTAGTTTCAACGGTTTTTAATTTTTGCAACATTTTTCATTTATGCTCCGCTCCTATTGGTCGTAGCGTGATGTTATATAGCCTATAGCCTTCCTCAATAAACGGACTATCCAATACAAAAAGAATTTTACAATTCGAACCAGTAGTTCCTGAGATTAGCGCGTTCAAACAAACAAACTAACAAACAAACAAACTCTTCAGCTTTATAATATATGTATAGATTATATTATATTTTATAATTTTTTTCCTAATTTATCCACTTTTAATAAACACACAACACTTACCTAAGTGTTGTTAAATAATTAATTTATTTAACAACACTTAGGTAAGTGTTGTTAAATAAATTAATATATATATAATAATTTCGGGGTCAGACCTGCTCCAGAAGCTAAAGCCTGCTACATTGGCCACAAGCTAAAGAGCATTGCAAGCTCGCTTTCCTGCATCGCGAACCACAACCACTCTTGCAGTTGCATAAAATTGTATTTAGCAAATCTTCTGGAGCAGGTCTGACCCCGAAATTATTATATATATACATTAATTTATTATCATTGATTTATCGATAGTTCATCAACTAAATATGGCGCGTTTTCGAGCGGAGGCACCGAAGGCGAAGTGATGCTGTGACCGCGCGCTCTCCGCCCTCTATCTCGAAAACGGTTCACCGTATAAAAAATGTTTCTGAACAAAATTTGTAGAGAATTTTGTATTCTACAATATTGATAATAAATACATATAGCAAAAAACCCATAAGAACTGAGATATTTACAAAAAAAGCGCAAAAAACCGATTTTTGTGACCTTTGACCTTGAAATTTAATAGTTGCGTACACCCTACCATATGTAGGTTTTAAGACAACTTTTAGGGTGTCAATATACAAGTATTTACAGACTTACAGCTGGGTATCTCGAATTCCGAGGTGAACTTACTATAATGACTGGACTACAGCCCTTCAGAAACTGGGGATTAATGTACCAAATATAGGTACATTCTAGATACTACTGACATTACCTACATTTAAATATATAAAACAAAGTCTGTCTACAAAACAAAGTAACTCAACTTTTATAACTGAAGAACGGGTGGATAGAAACTGTGTTGTTATTTTAAAACCTAGGTTTTAAACTAACATTAGAAACCATATGAATCTTAACAAATTGTAGTTCCACTTATTTTTATTTATATGCTTGCAATACAGAAAATACCCAACCTATGACTTATCCGCTAGATGACTTCTCAAACTTAAAGGCTAACCTTTGCTTTCAGCTTTGTACATTTTATTCAAGATAGATTAAATTGATTTGATCTAGAATGGGTATACATTACTAGTCATGTGATATTCAAAGCTAATACATTATCACTAATACGCCGTCAGACAAGGGTTAACGTCAAATCGTAATGTCATTATTAAACCTGTCACTACGTAGAATAAAAATCAAATGTAAAATGTTGATTTACATTCGGTTTAACCCTAAAAAACTGATATAAATAATGTTAAACATTTGTCACCAAAATGTATTTTAAAAGCCGTGTTGATACAAAAAGAGAAAGTGCTTTGAACTCATAAATTTTATGTATTGAATGAGTGAGGGGTTATCATGTTTTGTATTTGTCTGGAGAAGTAAAGTAAATAACTACGACTAAATGGCCGTACTCATAGGGCCGTAGGAATCATCAACGTCTGTTGTGAACTCCTATGTTTAAAATATGATTCTATAACGTCTTAGTAAGACGTTTGCTTGTGAGTCCAAGTAAATAATATTATTAATCTATATCTATCTATACACATTATAAAAAAGTCCCCAGCCGCGTCTCTCTGTTTGTCTAACGCAATAAACTGAAAAATAACAACTACCAAACGGATTTTCATAATGGTTTTCACCAATGGATAGAGTGATTTAAGAGGGGGTTTGTGTGTATAATTTATTAATGTTTTGTCTACCCGTGCGAAGTAAATAAAAAAATGTGCAATAAAATGATTGATTTCTTAGTGTATTTATTAAGGCGCTAATATTTCAAAAGCATTGATTAAATTAGCCGAATAAGCATTTATACACGGCAATGTGTGATACTGTATTTTTTCTTTTAGAATCAGAATAAAGTAAACAATAATTATGTAAAACTTTCTATGGTGGCATAACTAAGGCATTATGTAAGTGTTATTAAACTGGCGCGTCTCACAAACACCTATTGAATTTCAGTTAATTTTCCCTTAAACTATGACAGGCGAAAGTTTAAACACGATTCGCGGATTAGCGGCGAGATGAAAGGCCATCGGTTCAGTCTCCAAAGCTTGCGGTTTAAACTAGTAAGTTTGTAATTGATTAATTTCTATTGTGTTGGTGTTGATGAATAATGGATGTAAACAATTCATAGCTTAAAGGTTTTCATCGTGGTAATCCATATCCATACTTAATATTATAAATACAATGGTAACTCTTTATGTCTGTCTTTCTGTGTATCTGTTACGCTTTTACGGCTAAACTGCTATATCAATTTTCATAAAACTTGGTAAGGAATAACCCTGACATGACATCCATAGCAAAAGCTAGTTGTAAATAAAAATATGATATTAAGACAAAAAACGGTCCTTTGATGCTTAAAAATGAATTGATTACGTATTTATCTATGTTGTGCTGATTTATATTTTTAACAATGTATTAATTAAGCCTCTGTAGCACAGTTGTAGATATAATTATTATTTGAGTAATTTTGTTGTATTACATGTGTAAAATAGGTTCTTTTTAAAGTAAATTTTCTGTACAATCTCCAGATTCTATCGGCTATAACGTAATTCTCAGGAGATATCGTCCGAGCCATTCAATCGAGATCTACGGAACTATCTTGAAGCTTTGGGACGAATATAATACAGAAACCTACCTATAAATAAAATAATGTTACGTACTACCAACATAGTTTTACTGTTTTTAGGTCCAACCATTCTTGCGCTGATAATATGATTGTTATACGACAATAACAACAAAACTGACCAGTCAAAGTAAAAGTTAAGTTAAAGTTGGTAACACACATTTTTGAATAAAACTTACTGCTATATTATATAAAAGATGCTGTCAATGTTAAAGTGACACCTTACTGAACACGGATAGGTGATTAGTGGTAGATTAGAACGAATAAAGTCGCTGGTTCTATAATTTCTAGATACAACAATGAAATTACTCCTAACTCACAAAAAATGCAAGTCTTCCCCGGTCACTCACATTCGCGCAAACATTTGAATAAGGTTCGCGCGCTTTGATGTCTGGTAAAAAACCGACACAGCTTGGAAATGAAATCATTTGCAAATGTCGTCCTACACTTGTGGGTTTGCGTATTAGTGCGAATGTGAGTAGCCGGTATTACGGTGTTTAACAACTGATAAGCAGAATCTTATTTTAATTATTCTATTAATATTTAAGAATTTAGAACTTGCTTAGAAATAGCTAAACGCCGTCGTGATTTTTATAAATAAGGCCCTTATTTGTATAGTAGAGAACATCCCTAGCTGTTTTCTGTCATAGTAACTGCTTTATTTCCGAAGTTTGTAACGCTCAGACACCCACAAGTGGGTATATTATTATACCTAATCTTCTAGGAAAGTGTACAATACATTTGTAGCGCAATACTATGCAACTAGGAAAAATACGTTCCCATTATATCGTTTGCTTTCAGTAGTTCTCAAAACTCTATACCTAGTGGTCTTAAAATAGTAAATAAGGTAATTCCTCGTTAAATCACTGTCAAGTTTAACTTCATTTTTCTTCCACGGTATCGTCAATAAGCTGCAGACAATTTCGCGAGGCAACGTCTACATTACTGTATTTATTTAGATAGTGGCTCGACTCGAGACGGCGACGCCCCGTAATGGATTTCTGACGTTGAAATAAATGATAGATCGCCGCCACACGATGCATTACCTGAACACAAGTAGGTGTGCTATGAATTTGATTAGAAGAACCTTATTTTATATGGTATATACTTTTAATACCTTTATATTAATAAATCGTATTTTTGGAGTAATCGGTTGTGATAAGTGTCAAATACAGTACAAAATTTAAATAAATAAAAAGAGACAGATCAAGAAGGGAATTGGTTTATAGATAAATTAAAAAATGTATCTTTATTAGGTTTATTTATAATAATATGTTTATGAATTATTAAGTAAGGCAAGCTTTTTTAACTCAGATTTTATTAATTTATCTGCTTCTAAATTTTCATATTTTAATAAGGACTATACTATACTACTATATTTGAATAGCCACCATTAACTATGACGACCTTTTTCAACCTAAAGAGACAAGTGAAACACAATCTAGTTGCAGTATTAAATACTCTTTAAATAATTGACGTCTGTTGCTAGAAGAGTAAAATAAAAAGTCCTTTCAAATGCTACCTCTAGAATTTCTTAGCTCTACTTACGTCCCACATAACGAAATGATCGGTATCCGAAATAAATCCATTTGGAATAAACTTTTCGAGTGCACGTAGACATTTTGACTTCATGTGATATATTGTTTTTCTTATATTTATTGATTTTGGTTGACGATACGATAGTTTATGGTCAACGGTATGGCCAGATGTTGACACACCGCTTGGAAAAAAGTACGTTTAAAATTAATTATACCTCTGAGCATAGGAATTTGTAACATTTGGTTATTGTAAATTTTATATACTAAGGAGCGGACAGGCAGACAATGACTAAGGGTTTACTGATCAAAACTATCTTAATATATTTTGATCCTGTAGGGGTGTTGCATAACCTACATACAGCTACATGAAGCTGCTTATGTATATTGATGTATGACTTATTCACTGTAACAGTAGAAACTACTAGAGAAAGTACTTACTCGTAAGTATGACGTCAAACCCGAAAAAAATCAGTTCAAAAGCTGTGTCGATAAAACATCTGAAATCCGTCGGTAAAACAGTGCGATTCGGCAACGTAGAAAGGTCGTTATCTCCATCTTCAGTCAACGACAAACTTACATAAACATAACAAACTTTAAATTATTACGAACAGCATAATCACGTGTGTCTAGGTGAGGTTCACTTTAAAATACACAATACGCCAGCGAAGCTCCAGTGGTAAATACTAATTAATTGGGAGCGACAAACTTCGCTCCCGGTTGCATCGTTCCAACTCCATGTTTTATCACGAGCCCGACCCGGCCCCCGGCAAGGCTCGCCATTTGTCCTATAAAAACGGTAACACACTGAGTGTAAGTATTGTAATAATATTTTAGTACCATATAATATTCATTATGTTTTTACTGAATTTTCTCGGTGTGTAACGCTAATGTTTGGTGTAGTTTGAAATTATGTGAGGTTGTGTGAAAAATTACATTAGAATATTAAAAAAAAAAAATTGATAGAGACTATAGAAAACACTTAATAAAAAATAGCTAACCTTTAAGTTTTTCTAGACTATTTAATGAACCTGTTTTTATAATGTCGTCAAGTAGGAGTGCTAACAGAACACAAAACTTGAACAATTACAATATATATATATACATATATACTTATATACAGAGGTTTCGTAACGTTAACGGTGAAAGTGTCGCGAATTCTATTGTTTTTCCATCTCAAATAATTAAGTAATTTTCACTTCAAAAATAAAGTTAAGAGAGGATTTTTCCGTTGCCTTTTAAGAAAATAAAACCTTAATACATAGCTGAGCCTGATTAAAATAATTAACGATGTAGGAAAATACACGTCGCAACAACAATTTGTATTCACGCTGATTAAATGGCTTAAAAGCTTGTCGCATGTGGTTTATAATATTAAACAAGACAAAAATGGATTAAATAATGTCGTGGTAGATTTAGATTAAAATCGCTGCATATTTTGTATTAAAGAAATTTCTCCACACGTAATACATATTATCATAATAATAATACCTATATGTGTGTGTAGTGGTACGATGGTTTTATTTATATTAAGCAGCCAAATTAGTCTGCGTCTAACCTTTCAAGTTTTATGAAACGAAAAATATTAATCAGCAAGTCACATTTCGACTGAACGAAAGATAGGAAGATCAAACTCAAATATAAGAGCATTGACCTTAACTCAACCCACAGTGGGTTGAGGTTTCGCTTAATCATGTTTCGTCAAGACTGTGTCTGACTACATACCGTTAGTTTCTTGAAGGAACTGAGGTTGATTTATATAACTTTAAAAAACCGGCCAAGTGCGAGTCGGACTCACACATGAAGGGTTCCGTACCATTCTATGGAGCTTTAATTTTTGTTTATTTTTATTATTCGTTGTTATAGCGATAAAAGTAATATATACTCGGTGAAAATTTCAACTCTCTAGTTATTACGTTTCATGAGTTACAGCCTGCTGACAGACAGACGGACGGACGGGCAGCGGAGGCTTAAGTAGTAATAGGGTTCCGTTAGCACTCTTTGGTTAAGGAAACCTAAAAAAAACTCATGTCTACTCTATACTATGTCGCTAAGACATGTGCACTTGTGAAATAGAAACGCCTAATATTATCATGTTATTTATGTAAACAAGTACTCTCTCACTGACCTGTATTTGTTTAATGCTGTAACTCTCATGGTGTACACAATAGCATATGCATGTATGTATGATCCGTTGTGTTGTCACCCTAATACAAAATTTTGCCTGATGCTCGTAATATATGGGACGTGGAAATTATCTCATTTTATATGTAACTGTCCTTGACTAGTTTGAGACCACATAATAGTCATGTGATCCCCACAACATGATATTTGAGCCGTTTGTCCTTTTGTAATTACATATTATATTATTATTTTTATTATAAAGAGTGTGTGTTACGCATATTTTTGTATAATTTCATAGTATATTCAAGCTTTCCAAGCATTAAAGTTATTAAAACGAACCTTATATTCATCAGAGTATATTAAGTTCACTATATGTAATTAAGCAGAACAGGCAGAGTTATATTTTGAGGTATAAGTCAGCTGTTCTATTTCCAACTATTAAATTCACGCTTTATCGCTATACACTAGTGTTATTTAAAGGTGTTTATAAATAAAAAGAACACTTTTCGGGACATTTTAAATAGAAAAGTGGTCATACAAATCTGGTTAGACTGTCATGTGTGCATCCAGTCCAGAAGGATACTATATTTTTTTAAACTAATGTTTTTTTAATAATATTTTTATTTTATGTCATAATTTATTAATTAAAAATAGTATTGCTTTTCATAACAATGAAACTCTTTACACAACAAACAAAACAAACACACACACACACACATTACTAAAGGTAGGTATTAAAATATTTAATATAGGTAGGTTGATTTTATTAAAGATTCATATATAATGAGAAAATAATGAATTTTCAGCATCGTCATAAGCTATGCCTTGGATGCTGTTGGCAGGAGGTAATAGATGTACGAACATTCTATTTACATCTTACATTGGACACGCTTCATTATTATATTTCACAGCATTAATCTTCGTTGCATAAATATAGACTGCTTATTACACAAATACGAGGTATACTTGTAGATTTTGTGTAGGTGTTTTGATTTAAGACATATAAGAAAATCCAAATGAGCGACAACGTTATAACAAGGTGTAATTATTGCAGTAGTACTTTAATTAATTTTATTTTATTAAGAATGAAGTACAGAAATTAAATACAAGTAGTAGAAAGGAAAAATTTAAACCTCAGGCAGGACTCAAACCTGCGACTTCTGACTCAACGCGCCAGTGAACATAGTGACTTTAACTTTGAGCGCAACTGAAAGTCATGTTTGTTATCTGTCGTCCAGGCGCTAATGACAAACCTACATTATTATGATAGCTTACTTAGGGTAATGTTTTAAGTTTTTTTTAAAAGGTAGTAAAGGAACTATATGAAATGCCATATCTACCTAACGCGTCCTCTCATTTTTCACAAATTCCTAAAGCCTACGTGTAGGAAAAGTAAAGTTCATTTGATACGACTCTTGTCTTATAAATAAATCTACATTCCAAAGCTATGTATGAGGTTTAAATATGACAGATTATACTTGATCTTCGTATGAAAATAATTGATAATCTTTAGGCTTAAATGCCAAAAATAAAATGTTCTAATTTTAACTTACATCATTATATAGGCTTTGGCGCAAATCTAAAAGCCTTTTCAAGGCTATAACGAACGCCACAAAAGGTAACACATATCCCGGCCTCAGGTCCAGCAATAATGAGCTGCCTAGCGTGTCCCGCCACCTGTACACGCGAGGACCTGTACATTGTACAATGCCACTGACAATGCCGTCTGCGCGGCTGAGTACTGTTCAGTAAAAAATGTAATTTCCATTGATCGACACGCTAAGAAGAAGATTACACAGGTGAATCATAATATTTGAAATAGGGTGTCTGCCCATAGAAAAGATAAACCAAATCATTAAAATTTATTCTTTTGCTAATATGAGTATAAAAAAGTTCTAACACAATAATATATATCGTAGTGTACCATATCCTACCAGACGGCAATCAAACCTTCTTCTTATTAAATATTCTGCAACAGTATAATATGCTTTTCAATCATTTACTCCTCTGGTCTACAATACCGCATATGCCATATCACATAGAAATCTAACCAGTGCCTACCTTCTAAGATTCAACTAACTATCCTTAACTATTACAATATAAATAAAATAAATCAGTCAATTCACATCATATTTATTAATTAAATTACAAATAATAAAACTTAATACCAACCATTTCATCATACAAATAAATAATGTTGTCACATTTAATACAAAACTTCATGCTACGTCGCGAAGTAGGTACTTGCGAGTCTGCCTACCAAGCACTCACACACTCAAACGATTTTTAAGTATGCCTATTAAGCTACTTTTTTTTTAAGTATTATAATAAATACGGCGAAAGCAAAAATTTGATCCATTTGACCTTGGTAATTTTCCAGACCAATGTAGGTAGGTACTCGAGAAGCAAAAAGGTAAATGTCCATGCAATAGATAAAAAAAATATAAATTCTTATTTCAAATATTGGTTTATTTTTAATATACCTAGCTAATATTATAGAATAAGTTGGAAATTAAATATTAAGTATTATAATATTTTTTCAACTACACAATTATTTTAATGTCAATTTGTCTTTGTGCCAATAAAGAATTTTTGATATTATTTATCTGTTGCAACTTGGTTGTTTTTTCCATATTTATAATCTGTGCCAGTTTTTATCTAATGGCGCGCGTTTTCTGCATAATTTTCGTAATTATTAATTTTGTGGTTTTGTGAAGTAACTGAAGTGTTATAAATATGTTGTGTCTGAATAAACATGAAAAAATTACAGTGCGTAGTTTGTAGCGAAAATCCAAAGTGATTAGTTAAATTACGTGCATGCTTGTACAAACTTTTCATTTGTGCACAAAGTAAAATATAGTTGTAGGTAGTTTTGTACCCGAACCGCAGAACAAGAAAGAAGAAACTTTTAAAAAGTGAGTAGAAAACTATGTTTACATTTGTTTCGTTATTTTTTGTATTAGGTATTTTTTTATGCGGAATTTGCTCCATTTGCCTAATGTACCGTGTAACGGTCACAAAACCAATACATATAATTATGTAAACTACTACTAGGCTTCTCACCCAAACGCCACTCAAACCTTGAAACCTGGCTGGTGGCATGTCAGGATTAGAAGGAGAAATATTATTATGACGGTTTAAACATATTATAGGAATTATTTTAATTAATATAATTTCTGCCGTACTTCCTGTAGTTCGTTGGTTTATTGCAGCAATAATTGAAAGCTCCGTCTTAATAGGGGCACGATTAAATATATTACGGTGGCAAACAGCGGGGCGATACTGACCGTCGCTTTATAGGACTAGGGAAAACACCAGGTTTCTCTTGGTTTAACCAAGATGTATTAATATGCTGATATATTAAGAATTTAATTAGATCTCTTGAGTCAACTTGTGTGTATACAATTTTGTACGCTCATGGCGTGATATTTATGTATGCGGCGGAAGCTATAACTTTATTATTAGATATCTTTTATAGGACTTATTTTCTCAAAATTTATAAATCTTTAACCGACTCAAAATAAACAAGACTCTTAATTCGTCGGAATTATGTTTTTGGTGTTCAAAGACAAAATATTTTTTGTTTTTTATATATATACGTACCTATTTTCCAGGTACGCATTACGTGTTTAAGTTTTTTATTGATAAGAGAAGTCGGTTTTTTTAAATTGATGTATTTATAGCTTTGGTCACTAGGCAGATTCAGGCTGAGTATAACGCATTTTCCCATTGTAAAAGATTGGAGTAATTTATTGGCGTTTCACTTTCAAATAGCAGACGAGCTAGTATGGAGTAGCTATGTGCTTTAGATGATTAAACATGGACGTTTCTTGTCACGGACCAGCTCAAGGGTCGGAAGGAAGTTACAAAGGGTCATTCCGATGAGCTTTCCCGTTACAGACGGTACGATCCTGGTTAAATCAGGGTATTTTCGACGGACGAAAAGTACTGTTTAAGTATACCCTTAATACTAAGTCAAAGAACATGTATGCTATAATTAGCTTTTATGTAAATCACATGGATTTGAAACTTCAAACCGTAATTTTTACACTTTGGCTTGAAAAGCAATTACCTACTTAGACGATGAGGAAAACTTGGTCTATCTAGTTTTGATCTATAATTTTGGTAGACAAACAATTGAAATTTTTTTGTTATCTCTGAGAACTAAGCATCTTAACTCGATAATTCTTGGTGTTGTGTTTGTTTTTTGATGATACCTCACATAAAATAAAATTCATTTGTTTCAACCATCGCGATTTTAAATATTTATTATTTAAATTAAAAATATTTTATCTGTACCGACAGATTGACAGACCTTTGTTAAGTAGTTAGTCTCCAATGTTTGTCGTACGTCGTATTATGACTTAACGACACTGTAAAAGAGGTAGGAGTAAAATTGAATCGCATGCTAGCTTGACCACTCATATACGATCTATCGTATATTGGTACCTACTAGACTATTATAATATGTGTTAATAATCTTAACAGCTGGCCACTGTTGCACGGAATAGTAAACATATGGTACATATTAGGCTTTTCTATTCATAAAAGTTACAAATATTACGATTGATGTCTTTTTTAGGCATTTTGTTCCACATTTTAGAAGGTTGTAGAGGTCAGATAGACAGACGGGATCGGGAATTTTATTGTCTGTGCAAGGCCAATATACCCGAGGTGCCCTTAGCGTGGGCAGACCTCGAAAACGGAGCTCTAATGGTGAAATCCAGCAAAAATTACTCTTTTTTCATAAAATCCTGACATTTACCAATACACAATGGTAAATGTTAAGATTTTCTATAAAACTAAGATTTACCAATGCCTTTACAGTAACGGCTAATAGCGCAAAATACGCCTCGGCACCAGCGTAAATGAAATCTTTATATACAATCAAAACTCTAAAATCTGTAATTAACTGTTAATGATTTATTTTTAATAATAGTTTTTAACGTTTATTTCACAAAGGTAGAAATAAAAAGCTTTATGGACCTTCTTAATTAACACGCAATCTTTTTGTTAAGCATGCGACCGATTCTACTCGCGTGTTTAATTAAAAATAAATATTATTTTAAACAGTTATATTTTATATTTTTAAATATCCTTACTGACTAGATGCATAAGCATGACATGTTATGTATTTATTATGCATAGTACTTAGTGTCAATATTAAAATTTTTTCTAAAGGTATGATTTTCCTTTGACAAAAGCTTAATTCGTTGCTGACAAGGTCACTAGGTCATGGCATGGTAACTGGTTGTTTGTTTAATGACATTTCCGTGACCGAGAGGGAACAAAATAATTGGCATTAAATAAAGAAAAATAAATTTAAGAGTTCGTTATTCTGTTAAATTTAATTCTTTAGTTCAGGTTTTCTTTGGAGGTACAATTGTACCTACTATAACTGTAACCCTACTGGGGCTCTGTGTCTGTACTTTCCAATGGAGCCCGCAAAACCTAGGAGTTTCCAATTAGGCTAACGCTAAGCAATACACCGAATGCGATAAGACTGCACACTTTAATATCTTAGTCAATACTCTGTACGTTACTTAGAGTTAGACTACAAACAAATGTAATCTGATACAAAGGGGTACATGTAACTTCAGCTAATATCGTGAGCCAGCTCTCACAATTACTGGCACAATACAATTACAAGACGGCAATGCCTTAAGTTATTGCCAAATAAAAAGAAAAACCATTTCAAACCGCGCCTTTGGAGCATAAATCTTACTTTTAATAGCAATTTTATTGCCAAGGAAAACTATTATTGCACAATTTTGAAGTTGCTGGCCTAATTAGAGAAATGGCTTTTGATTCACTATAATTAACAATAATGAAACGCTACTTTAAAATGGACTCTAAAACCTTTTTCATAAGGTTGAAGTTTGCGTGTCGGTTAGGATTATATGATGATGATTATGAATTCAATACATAATGATTGCGCTAACTGGTAACTGTCTGAAATTGCATAGAACGGTTTTGTAACAGAAATAAGGCGGCGAAAGATTAATAAGCATGATTGGATAATGACGCTCGTTATTATCTTTGGTACAGTTCTAAGCAATAGTAGTCGTGATAAATTAAATTCTAAAAAAAAGGTACAAATAGAATGAGTTAACAAAATCCTTGAACGTTAATTATTATTATTGTCGAGATACAATTATTAAATACATAGACTTGGTAAGCAAATATAAATACACATTTCACATGGACTTTTTACCTGACTCCCTAAGAAAGGTTAGTTTTTACATGTATCTTGTATAATTTAGAAATTTCTTTAAAACCTCATAATTTCTACAATGATTTTTACAATTAGGGAATCGTTAGGTTCATCTGTCTTTAGATACGACAGGTATTGTATATATATTTTTTAAACCATCCCTATTGTATATGGTACCAAAATAAAGGATTTTATAAATTTTACGGAGAGAGAAAGAGAGTTTACAAAAATATACATTTAACTTGTTTAAAAATGTAATTTGGGATGAGGAATATTAAAATAAATTATATTATAATAATAAAAAAATATATATTTATACAATTACTAGCTGTCCCGGCAAACGTTGTTTTGCCCTATAAATTAAAAATACGTACCCTACCTTACCTACCCTACCTACCCTACCCTACCTACCCTACCCTACCCTACCTACCCTACCCTACCCTACCTACCCTACCCTACCTACCCTACCCTACCTACCCTACCCTACCTACCCTACCCTACCTACCCTACCCTACCTACCCTACCCTACCTACCCTACCCTACCTACCCTACCCTACCTACCCTACCCTACCTACCCTACCCTACCTACCCTACCCTACCTACCCTATCCTACCTACCTACCCTACCCTACCTACCTTACCCTACCTACCCTACCCTACCTACCCTACCCTACCTACCCTACCCTACCTACCCTACCCTACCTACCCTACCCTACCTACCCTACCCTACCTACCCTACCCTACCTACCCTACCCTACCTACCCTACCCTACCTACCCTACCCTACCTACCCTACCCTACCTACCCTACCCTACCTACCCTACCCTACCTACCCTACCCTACCTACCCTACCCTACCTACCCTACCCTACCTACCCTACCCTACCTACCCTACCCTACCTACCCTACCCTACCTACCCTACCCTACCTACCCTACCCTACCTACCCTACCCTACCTACCCTACCCTACCTACCCTACCCTACCTACCCTACCCTACCTACCCTACCCTACCTACCCTACCCTACCTACCCTACCCTACCTACCCTACCCTACCTACCCTACCCTACCTACCCTACCCTACCTACCCTACCCTACCTACCCTACCCTACCTACCCTACCCTACCCTACCTACCCTACCCTACCTACCCTACCCTACCTACCCTACCCTACCTACCCTACCCTACCTACCCTACCCTACCTACCCTACCCTATTTTTATTGTAAGCCATCAAAAAATAAAAAAAAACTTTACCAAAAAAAATTAAAGTTTTTAATTAACAAATAAAATATAAGGGTTGATCGTAGAGGGATGAAAATTTAGGGCTGATGTATTTTTGTATGTTGTGTCATAAAAAAATAAAAACAAAAAATTTTGCCTAAAAAATAAAAAATAAAATTTAGGGGTGGACTACCCTTAACATTTAGGGGGATGAAAAATAGATGTTGGGCGATTCTCATAGATACCGGATAAGCACAAAAAATTTCATCAAAATCGGTCAAGCCGTTTCGGAGGAGTTCAAGTTCGAACACCGTGACACGAGAATTTTATATATATAGAGATAAAAAATACTCTGCCTTAGCAGATCATAATATTTCTTAGCAGGGCAATCGGGTGTTTTGTTTTTTCACTAATACAACTTATTTCATAGTCACTTCATTCCCCAATGGGAGATAAGATTAATTGTGAAATAGCTAGGTCAACTTAATATAGAAATCATCATGATTTGTATCGTAGGACCCCGGCGTATCCCAAGGGTGCCGTAAGGGACAACTAATGGATGCGTACCAGAGTAATGGACTTGGAAAACAAGCGACAAGGACGCCTGTTTTGTGCTATGATTATAGTTCTTTGTATTAACTTTCAAAAGTAATGTTTCAAATTCTACAGTATGTATTCAAGACATAGCAAAATAAAACATAAAAATAGTTAAAAATTAAATTATGCACTTGATTATATTGACGTTACCAATTATCACTATAACACTTTACTTGACGATTGTACTTTCATGTTACTTTGTGTCACAGTTTTCTATTCACTGCTCAGCGCTTTCAAAAGTGTCAACGAAAATGAAAATAATTTCTGATGAAACCATCAAAGACTATTCGAATACTGTGGGAGAGAGGAACGAAATCGACAAAACCATGACATTGCCGCTGTTTATTCAAGCAATCCTTGGTCATAATATTCTTGATCCTACTTGGACTTGGCGAAGCAGAATCTCGCAACAACTATTCTTAGTATTCTTACTCGTATACGTGTTATTTGGCACCAGAGATTACTTAAAAGATGCAACAGACGTGCCAGAAATCGGAGAAGCATACTACACAATATTAATCACATCCCTATTCCCGATCAAATACTTACTTTTCGTTAACAACAGAGGAACATTTCGACAACTCTATTTAATGGCAAAGACTTCGTTATTCGAAATAGTGGAAATGGAATCTACTGAAAAATCTGCCGAGTTATTGAGAAAATTAAAGCTATTCTCCAAATTTTTCCTGGTGATAGTCTTGTTTCCCGTGATAATGTATTTAAGCGCAGCAATGTGGTTTTATGCTCACGGTGTGAGGGTCACGCTCTCGAGAACAACCTCTATTTTAATGCCTATGACTTCTCCTTACCACGAGATTGGACTGATGCTTCATACAATTTTTTTCTTTTACATGTCATTTACTTTCTTGGTAATAGATATGTGGTTAGTTCTTCTGATGTTCTTTTTCTGCGTAGCTTGTGATAGTCTGGCGAAGGTTTTGCAGGTGGAACCGAAAGATTCGACTGAAAGTAATCTAGAATACGCCTTGCGTCTTAACAATAGACTCAGATTGTTTTATGAACGACACAACAAATTGATGGAGTGAGTATTTTTCCATGATTAATAAATTTATTGCTGCTAAACTTTTTCAATTTTTTTATAAAATATTGCCCAAAATAATTTATTACGTTTGGACTATGTAATGCATTTCAGTGAATATTAGGAACCTAGTATAAGTATTACCCTTAGCACATTGAAGTTATGTAATGTTTTCTTTCAGATATCTAAATATGTTAAGCGACATGTACAAATGGCCGACTGTAGTTCCACTGATAAGCGTATTGCTTGCATCTGGCCTAATATTGTTTTTAATGAGTGAGGTAATTATTTTGTTATAAAGAGATTTGTTTGACATCAATGTGAAGTCTAGTAGTACTATAATAATTGATGTCGTATTTTTGTGTTTTAGAAAGTTGAATGGACATTTCTATCAAATCTACTGCCAACTTTTATGGAAATATTTGCTTACAACTGGTTCGGAGAACAAATTAAAACAAAGGTAAGACACATTTGGACGGACATAAAAATAAGGACAACATAAGCGCTAATTTGTCTTATTTAAATGCTATATACCAAGTCTAAATATTTTGTACAATTCTCGACCAGTCGATTTGAAATGATTTTGTAATAGTGAGCAAAAAAAATCGTAGTGAAAGTTTATTTGTATCGTAAAGGGAACGCTGCTAAATATGGCGCTACTAGACTTCGATTGGCCGAGCATGCGCTTAAAGGACAAGAAGAATTATCATATAATCATCACTTATATGGTAAAGGACTTCAGTATTCAAACGGCTGTAGGAAATGATCTTTCTCTTTGCACTATGAGCGCGGTAAGTAACCAATCTCTAAGTATGAATCTATACTATGAAATCCAGAAGCGTAATGAAAATAAGAAAAAACATTATTTTAACCATTTTAACTTTTATGTACACATAAAATTTCAATTGTGTATTGAATGGTCCACGACGTATAATATGGGCATAGAACATATCATAGTACATGGCCACAATACGCAGCGCAGTAACACAATTACATAAATAATCCGTATGCGTCCGACTCATACGATATCTAACAACGTACGACTTCTTAGTAGAAAAAATCTCTATAATAATGAGTATGAGAAATCTAATTCGAACAACTAAGAAAAAACACCGATGTATGTTTTTTAACCGACTGCATTACGAGGAGGTTCTCAATTCGACGTTTTTTTTTGCATGTTTTTACGCGATATATCTGGCAATTGTGGATCAATTTCAAAAATATTTCACTCAGAGGTGGCCCCATGTAAATTTTGTTAAAGTCCTTTTTACATTTATTTATAATAAATGAATGTTGTTTGTTTGATAGAACAATACCTTTTTCCAGGTTCTCAAAGCGAGTTATCAAGCCTTCGCATTACTAAAGTCAATGGAGGATTAGCTTTTTATCTTTGTTCCTATTTTATAGCACACTCAATTATATTCCACAATCCCAAATGTATTTTCTCACAGTAAATTACGCACACAACCCTAAAACCAATTACAATAAAAAGATACGTCAAAAAGAAAAAGTTTTTTTTTTACTCAAACCGCTTTACCACCAATCAGAGAGCATTTGCACGCTTCAATTGAAGAAAAATAGAAGTGTATTACAGAAATCGGACATTGAAAAAGGTGGAGTATATCGGATGGTACGAATCTTCGGTTTCAGACGTTTTTTAAAGCAATCTTTTTTACAAAACTGAACGAATTAACGTTTGAGTTAAAGCTCGGTGACTTTGTGTGAATGACTGATATCATGTGTTATTTTTATCTTCCTATTTTTACAAGTCAAACGAGGCTTACCTAAAACCTTTATGTAAAACTTGCTTTAACATTTCCACTGACGCGGAAATAAGGGATAATTTTCTTTGTTAAAATTTCAACTCAAAGGTCTTTGACGGAGATATTTAGCTTTCAGAAACATAAAATACCAAAATATGCCAAAACCAAACTGATTTTAAACGTGACTGCACTTTCAAAGCTATTTAAATACGCAGCAGTAGCCGAGAACCACTTTGAATTGCTTTCAACTGGTCTGAACCGATTCAAACCAGTTTGATCTGGATCAGTGTTCAGAGCGCAATACCGTGAAAATGCTTTACGATCATTGCTACGGAGCATTTATGTGAGTGTTAAAATTCTCACCGACTGAACTAGGATACTATTGGTTTTCGAATTGACTTTTTAATGTGAACATTTAAAGCCTTCTACAGAACTAATAACACATTAAATACGTAGCTTTTCCATGAAAATAGTGGAACACTGTGAAAAGCATCTTGCTCCATTTTTATTATTTCTCTACTCACTTTATGGTCTCATTTTGTTTTAACTTAATTATATTGGTGTAATTGTTGCTTATATGATAACGTTAATAGTGTATTTATGTAAAAGGGTTTATCTATACTGTTGGGATGAAAAAAAAATCGTTTTTATTATCAACGCCTATAACGCCTAAGTCTTAGTACCTATTAGTTTTAGCATCTATTGCTATATTTTTATTTCTCAACTTTAGAAGAGCATTTCCTTGACGGTACGGCAAAGACATTTTCAAAAAATGTCATCTATCTAAATCCAATGGTAGTGGTTTCAAGTAATCCCGGGAGGTAAGTGTGGTAATTCAAAGTCTTTCCCCCTCTCCCCCCTCAGAGACCATACATGTGATGATTGAACTCCGGTACGTGGCGCAGCTAGAAATAAAATAGTTCGCCATTGTAAGGTGTTATTTTAAAACGTTGAGAACTCAGTTTTTGGGAATGCGGGAAGTTTTCTGAAAAGGAAATTTGGAAGTTTATAGGTAATTCAGAAGTTTATTGGTATAATTTTGTGTGTCTCGAAGATAATATCTATTTTTGTTAACAGACGTAAATATTTTTTCTAATAAAATGATATTATGAGTATGAGAGTTCTGAATTATAAAAGTAAGGTAGGTAGGTTAATTATGTTAACTAAATGCTGGTTAGACAAAAAACCTACTATGTACTTTGGAGGCCTGAGAAAAATGGACTGAGGAAAATTAAAAAAAATGTATTAATATTAATTTTTAAATATTCATTATTTCCATTGTTGACCAATAAGAGCCTTATTACGAAATCCACTAAAATAATGAAGGTTAAGATACTTAGATACCTCCTCTAACATCTTAGCCCAAAATAAAAAAAACTTTTTGAAGTCACTGAGAATGACGTAACATGAAGAAAATGAGATTCTACTTCACTGAGCATAATCACAAAGCAAATTCAGGAGAAGGTCAGGACTAGGTCAGTGCAAGAAAAGACGATCGGAATTTACTTTAAATCTTATCTAAGCTGAAATATTTACTTTAAGGGTTAGTTGCAGTAAAATACTATCTATACTTTCCGATGCGATCTTAATTTATCTGATAATTTAAAATCGGATCGGATAGAATCGGAAGGTGTATCAGGTTTTATACAACCTTATATATATATATATTTTATTGTAAGCATATGAATTGAAAAAAAAAAGATAATTACGTGCGTGTCAAAATGCAAAAGCGAGAATCGTTTAATCAACGTTAAAATAAAGTAAACATAAATCAATCTTTATGGCTGCGAACATAGATTTCAGATTATATTGAGATGTCATATTTACTTTTTATAAATGCGAGTATCTACATTATCAATGTAACGATTTTTAAATAGTAAGTAAATTATTATAATTGATTTTTGTAGTTAAAAGGTGGAAATAGGGTGTATATAAGTTTCTTTGTAAAAATGTAGAGTAGAAGACACTTTTTGTGTCTTGACTGCAGTTCGTTAACGAAGAAGGTAATTCTGCCGCGCTTGTGATAATTACAGTAAGTCACATTTTGGTCGATATTGAGTTAAATATATATTTGGAATGTAGAGATCGAGACCTACATTTCTGTATACTCAAATTTTGAAAATGTGGTATAGAAAATGAAATAAGGTTAAGAACAATCACAGTAAGACGCGTTTGGCGCCAAGGCATACTTATTATAATTGCAGTATGGGCACATACGGTTTATTTTTTCATAAAGTTAAAAACATTTCCTTGGTATTGCTACAGTAAGTACCATTTGCTGTTATTATATTAAGTGTTGGGAATAAACATAGTCTACTAAACCTTAACATATCTACAGTAACAGTATTTACTATATTATTGCTTAAAACTTTCGCATTGTATTATTATATTATCTTAGCATAAGTACAGTAAGTAAAACTTACTGTGTATATGAGAAGGTAGCCAATTAAAAAAATATTTATATGTGTAGACGTAATAAGAACAAGATTCACTACTGTAATTATGTTTAGGAATTTTACGTCTTATGCGTAGACTTGCCTGGAACATATAAGGTAAACGCGTTACTTACTGCAAATATTTAAAGGCGTTTAGGGTCCGATTTTGTAGTGCGGGGAAGGGCAAGTGCGTAAATTGCAGTCGCGGTCCACGCAACAACCAGGGATTGTAAGTATTGTATTTTGGAAGCACTAAAAATTACCCCTTCTATTCTCAGGCAGCAGAAGTTTCAGTATAATCTCTGCTTTACCAATGTCTAATGATTGAAAGATCTCTCTCGCTCTCATCTTACAAGTTAAAATTGTAAAGACTCAAAAGTTCATCACTGCAGATCGTAAAGCAGAGATTATACTGAAACTTTTACTTCTGCTGCCTGAGATTAGAAGGGGTTTTTGGTTAAACATTCCGGTTTCAAATTCCGCAAGATTCACGTAAGACTTCATTTTACTAGTCAATTAAGAAATTTTACCATCTTATTACTATAAAATGCTACAACGGTACTAATATTGTTAATTTGTAAGACTGATTTTATTAAGTTCGTATAACGAGGATCTCATAGTCTATTATTATATAATAGTGAAGTAATACGTAACATCCTAAGAAGTTAAATGACTTATAAAGAATATACTGTGCCTTCAAAGACTATTTTTATAATGAAAAAATCCAAAGAGATAACTATGTTATTTTTTGGATACAAAGTGTTTAAGATGTTTAATGATTTTTGTTCTTGTGTACGAAGTACAAACACAATTATTTTTTATAACAATGCTTAGTTTATTTGGTTTTTGATTGTTTTTTGTATGAAGCCTGTTGCGCAAACACTAATTGTATTTTTCAAGTTAACTTTTATAAAAAATTTAATGCTTCCAAAATACAACACAGAAGCAGATTTTTCAATTTCACAGAATTAATAAAGCTGTATTCTTTATCCATAATTGTACTGTGTACTTTTACTAAACTATAATTTCATAAGATACCTTTTGTTTCATTTATCTACTAATAATATCGAGGAACAGTAAATAATTATGGTTCCTGGTAAATGCCACAAGTTTTCATATTTCTCCTAGCTATAATTACAGTAAGTGATTAAATAACATTAGGCAAATTGTGCAGTTTTTGTTAATCTATTTAAACATTTACCTCATTCTGTAATCATTCTTGCAGTAAGTACTTCCAACTAAAGATTGTTACAGTAAGTCACACACTTACTGTACCAATACTAAAAAAAACATAATTTTTTAAATTTTCATTCCTTAAGCTATATACTTTTTTAAGCTTTACAATTTAAATATTATTACTAAATAAAAACAAAAATATACAAATTATAAAACAAACACACTTTTATCTAAAATATTTCAGAAAACTTAGTTTTAATTTATACTTTGGGAGAAACGTCAAAAGTAAAAAAAAAAACTTTAACCGCGTTTTTCTCGAAAGTGTCTTCATGTTACTTACTGTATATATCCCAAGCACGGCAGAATTATTTAGGTGATGTGCGACGGTTCCGTATCTATTAGGATTGTCTTTTATTTTTTTCTAGCAATCTGCCCCAGCTTTACACGGGTGCAATGTACTATACCTACATATAAAAGTTTCCGCTTAAATCACTCTATCTATTGCTGAAAACTGCATTAAAATCTGTTGCATGGTTTAAAAGATCTAAGCGTAGAAACAGCGGGAGTGACTTTATTTTATACTATGTAAGGAAGGTGACACATTTTGGGATTTATTCATATTTTTAGCTATTCAATAGTGATGTATTGAATAGCTAAAAATATGAATAAATCCCAAAATGTGTCACCTCCTAAAAATATGAATAAATCCCAAAATGTGTCCACCTTCAAAATACAAATATATTTTTCTGACGTTAAATTTAGGTTTATAACTAAGACACTGCTTCAAGTTAGCTACAACGCTCATTCGTCATCAAAACGCTTAATATTTAAACATTGAATCTTAAGTTTTGTATCCATTCTTTTAATACCTTTAAAGAACCCCAAAAGTGTGAAGCGGAAATTATATCCAACAAAAAGTGTTCTGTGTTAGCTCAGTAATGAAATTAACAGTCCCCGTTGAGTTTAGTTAATTTCAGTTTTACGGCAACTCGAGGCAACTGTTATATTTCATTGTTGGAATAACACCTGCGCTTTCTAGGGAATGGAAAAATTGGGAACGAAGAATTCTGTGAAGGAAAATTATCTGTAGAACTTGGAACTTATCTTCAACTAGATATATTGTCCTTTTGTACTAAATACGTTAGAGTCTGCCCCATTTATCTGTTGCAGCTTATATACTTAGTGACATTAATTGTTTTAGCTGTTACGTAGCTGTATGAACACTACACGCAACACTAAGTTAACTCATTTTGTAATAAAGATAATTATTTTGATAAAGTTTAATTTAAATGACATTTTTTTTTCTATTTTTGTATTTCAAGACATACAAACATTAAAGGTATTTTATATTTATTAACTAAGTTTATCTACAATTGCTCACATATAATTTTACAGATGACAGACAATAATTTTCTTTATTTTCTTAATTCATATTTAAGTAACTCAAATTTCAAAGTCAGTTATATAAATATATTGTGTTCTTTCAATCCCAAGTTGTTAAACGCCCACCGAAAAAACCGACGATAACGCGGTCTGCCCCAGAAAATGATTTGACCCGCAACAGAATCAATCAAAAGTGGATGTAAGGGGATTAGGAAAGGACATAATTGTAAGGAAAATATATCGGAAATCGATGAACAGTTTTATATAAGGCTTTATAGAGTCGTCTTACTTTTTGTTCAGTGAAGGAATGGGAGCTTAGTAGTACTGAACATTTATTATATTCTATTCAAAGCTGCCTTCCCACGGTGCGCAATATCGCGATCACCACGGACCGCGCACCGAGGATCTCTCACAGTGCGGCCTGGTCCGTGTGAGTATTAAGAATCAAACCCAATTTAAATCATCCTACGGTATATTTCGACTTGCGGTGAATTGCAACGGATGGGCACAGACACTTCTGCACTAGTACGAATCCGCGATATCGCGCACCGTGGAAGCCGGCTTTATAACATGATTTAAATTATATTCATTCATTATATAGTTCATATTATATAAATTATCTTACACACTACGCAATTTCTGTAAATATACTATTTGCATTTTTCAAAATTTATGTATTTATAGACTTACATGATAAGATAAATATTTACACTATCTTTATTAATTAAGCAAACAGATCTTTTACAAAAATAGCGCGGTGTGATGAAAATGATAAGTTTTGTTCCAGACTAATGAACATCGCAAATTTAAATTATAAAACTTTAATAAACGCTCTTTTCATGAAAATTAAAAGCTTTAGTAATATGATATTAAGTGAAAACAAAGTAAATTATTAATAATTGATTTATATATAAACGTGGCTTCTTAAAAACAGCAGTTGAGTATACGTAATAGAAAAAAACTAGTAGCTTTTATAAAAACATCTTTATTTTCATGGCGGGTTTTAAGGGGTATAATTAATATTAATTATTTTCTCCCTATTAATCCTGTTAAAAATAATCTGCATCCCCTTTTCAGTAAATCATGACCCTTAGAATTTATTACTTGAAATTAATTAAGCGAGATCTGCCTAGTAAAATGTTGCAAAACCAATTAAAATTATGTTAATTATTTTTACTTAACATATTATTATGTAGAGGTATCTGAATAGGTATGTGTGAATTTAATAAAAGCGTATTACATATTTATACCTACCTATTGCATAACATTTTAATGTATAAAAACATATTCTGTTTTTAAGTTGCAATTAATGTATAAAGCAAATACAAATTTTGTTTGTACGTGGTGTCATATTAAAACATATTGAGTAACAAAATGGTTCATATGACACTGTAATAAGAACGTTGAAACTCAGGACGTTTAATAAACTCAGTTGACAGTTGACATGCCAGCATCCTACGAGCTGGCACAATAAGCTGCTGGCATCCATTATTATAATACATTGCATCGCATTAAAACAAAGCGCGACGTCCCCTTGCTCAAAAATCGTCAACGGAACCTGAGTGACGTCATTACTTCTAGCTAGCTTTTACCCGTGACTGCGTCCATGGAATACCCACGGGAATACCGGGATAAGAAGTTTCCTATGTCCTTCTCGAAGTCCCTGGCTACCTCTTTGTCAATTTTCATTACGATCGGTTTACTGGTTTGGTCGTGATGGTGTAACAAACAAACATATAAACTTTTGAGTACATATTTCAGATTTTCATTTTAATTTTATTACGTAGGTATAGTTCGGAAGATTTTCGGTCATGTTAGTCAGATTTCTTACTGTACTGTTATTTAAGTTAAAATTATATTTTTATGAACATATAATATATTATTTACATTTTCGTACAAATTTATGTTTTCGACACACATAAAATTATGATTAAAATATTTTTATGTACCCTGTAACACTCGCGTGTTCAAGACGAATCTAATGAGGTATAATTTATTAACATCAGTTAAACCGTTGTACGATCGAACGGACATGTAGAGGTCAAACACATAACCCCCCTTTTGGGTTTCGACGCAGTCGGGTAAAATGAGAATCCTAAGTAAGATTTAAACACTATAGTAAGCATTAACGTTAAATTGCCCAGTACGTGATATTTACCCGCAAATTACTTGTGAAGTTAAAGTTAGATGGTAAATTATTCAGATTTGCAAAGACCTAGATTACTTCTCAAGCATCTAAAGTTTACCTTACCGTAATTTCTTATTAGAGAGTACGATAAACTTTCAAGTGTTCAGTAGTTCAAAGTTTGTTGTAGTGTTTTGGGTAATTGGTGAAATTATTTACGGGTAAAGGTCGGGCTAAGTTCGATAAGCAAAGAAAAAAAAAAGTATTGATTAGGTACCTAGAAATGTATCTACAGCAAGGGCAGTATTTCTATATTTATTTAATGTTTTGTTTAGTAGTCATTTCATCTACAATCTATCCTTTTTAAAACTATCTTAAAACTAATGTTCTATTTCTGTTAACGAAAAGTGTTTTGTATAATAACTTTCGTGAGGAGTATTCATAATTATTTAAAACAAAACGGTTTACTCACGTATATTCTCGTCAGCTCATCATTAGGGACTCCTATTGAGTCTGAAACTAGTCGGGCGATCCCGAGAATATAAGTGAGTAAACCGTTTTGTTTTAAATAATTATGAAAAGTGTTTTATTCAAAAACTGAATCTATTGCTATAAAATCTTTTACTAAAAAGATTAACAAAAAATAATTGGTAAATATCTTCAATGTAAACTGGTCTAGACCATTGAGCGTAGTTAATGGCAGTTCTTAGGCTAGACGTTGACAAAGACGGTAGCAGCGTCAGATTAGTGCGGGCCAGTACCGTAGTAGGCCTTATTAGGTATCTAGCAAAAGCAAAGCGACGACAAATAACAGCAAAAGAACAATCTATTATTGCTGTAATTAAATACAAATAGTAAAAAGGAAAAATGTAAACCTCAGACAGAATTCGAACGTGCGACTACTGGTTAAACTCACCAGTCGCTTTACCAAATAAGTTACAGAGTTATTATTGCTGTCAAATGCTCACTTATTTGACGTTATAGCGATACGTAATACAAATTAGATTTTTGAAAGCAATAATTCTGCAGATATTGCTGTTTGTTTGCTTTTGCAAGATACGTAATACTACCGCCGGGCGGGCGGCGGGCGCTTAGCGAATAACTAACTGAGAATCCCCGGGATTTAGAATAGAGAAATGTTAGGTGTTAGATAATTATCTTTTGTTGTGTTGATACGAATTGGTTAGTAGATTTTATGTGTAAAAAGTTTTGAACTGATTTGTTTAAAAGTATTTTTATATTGACACCTACCTTCTTGTTGTCGCAGAACCGATTTGAATGAAACTTGGAATAGGGTGAGCTTGGAGCCTCAAAAAGGACATTGGCTACTTTTTGTCCCGATAACCGACACCAACGCTTTCGGAGCCGCGAGCCACAATGAAATATACTATAAATCATATTTTGCTCATTTTATTTTTCTCCTTTTCAAATTCAAATGTAATTTTTGAATGGAGAAACAAACATTATTTAGGCATCAGTCAGGAAAATTTGAACAGTTTTTTTTTCATCTATTATTTAGCGTGAAAAGACAAAAAGCGTCCTGCTAAGAATATTTTTTATATAATATATTTTTATGTGTGGTACGCTTCGATCAAATATACTTACGCGATATTTTCCAAGAATCGAATATAATGGATCCACTGTCAACTGAACCATTTTTATTTACGCGCGTTGGTGAAGAATATTCAATTTATTACTAGTATATCGTTTTTATATATCAGGTAATTTAATGTGATAATATTTTCTGTTGCAAATCGTAACTGTAAAAACTGATTTAGACCTCGACACAAAATAATAGTAAAAATTTAGGAAAAGTTTCAAATATATTTTAATTAATTTTATAGTAAACTAGCTGTCCCCCGCGACTTTGTTCGCGTGTTTTAGTTTTAACGGTTTTTCATTTTTGCAACATTTTTCATTTATGCTCCGCTCCTATTAGTCGTAGCGTGATGTTATATAACCTATAGCCTTCCTCAATAAACCGACTATCCAATACAAAAAGAATTTTTCAATTCGAACCAGTAGTTCCTGAGATTAGCGCGTTCAAACAAACAAACAAACAAACAAACTCTTCAGCTTTATAATATTAGTATAGATAAGCTGTTTGCCGGTTTGCCCACGGCTCCGCTCGCGTAGGTCAGTGTCAGATATCACGGTAAAAAGTAGCCTACGTCCGTTCTTAAAAACAAACTTACCATGGTTCATTAAAATCGATTTAGCGGTTTAGCAGTGAAACGAAAAGTAACTTTCAAATTTTAATATTAGTATTTATTATTTACTAAACAACTGAAACAACTGGACCTATTCATTTGTTAATTAGGTACCCCTAAAAAAACCGTTAACCAAAGTATTTTGTTTCACATTTTTAGATACCGTTTTCAAAAGGATTCAGTGAAATAGTTTGATTGGCTTCACAAAGATTCTCAGTATAGTACAAAATAGACATAGGATACCTAAACTAGTTGAAATAGTATGAAACCTCAAAGGACACATCGGATTGATAACTTTTATTCCGGATGGACGGAATTTAATGCCGTATAGAGTCCTCTATTTTGAAATGTACGTCATTTGGGAACGACAACGAGTTTTGAATATTCGTTATATCTAAATGGTTTTCATGAATAAATAACTTGTGATGATAACAAAATTAAATGTTTGTTAGTATCCTAAAATACAATTTAAACAAACAAAAAAATTAACACATGTAAATTGTAGGTATTTGGTTAAAATTAGTACTTTTCATCACTTAATAAACTAAATTTAATTTATTAACTTTTTTCTACTTATGCCTAGCCTTTTTCCAACCTATGTTAATGGCAGCCGACCCGATTCCATTTTCACCCGGATTCAGCAAAATACATTATTACCTGACCTCCACAGTAAGTAACACCATAGTAAGACTGGTTGGTAGAATTGTAATAACTCGAATTATCAACTTTCAGAGCAAACAATTTAAAAAATATAGTACCATGCATCTGTCCGAAATAATTTCTACTTAACTTAAAAGAATGAATTTAGTTTCACCAAACTCATAATTAAATAACACAACACTAAGATAAGGCCCGCTATTCATCATGCGACATCTGAACATCGCACCTCAGCGGGCTATCTACACAATAGTTGCAACGACCAGTCGCAGTCGTCGCTAACAATGGTTGCGGAATGTTAATTGCTGTCGTTTGTCGCGAGACACTGATAAATGTTGACGCTTGTCACTTGAAGATTTCGTTTTAACGCACTAGGCTTGGAAATCGTAGCGATTATAACGATTAATATTTGTTTTTTTTTTCATGACGAGGCAAAATTTAAATAATTTGTGATCGTAAAATCAGGTTCATAATCTGATAAAAGTAGAATATAAGTGTTATTGGAAAAGTTATTTACATATTGATGAGTTACACTACAATATAAATAAAAATATGTTAAAAGACAAAATACTAGCTTTTGTCCGTAGCTCCACAGGCATGGCTGTATATCAAAAAAAGTAGCATTTGTCCGTTCTTGGGATCCAAGCTTACTCCAGACCAACTATCATCAAAATCAGTGCAGCGGTTCAGTCGTGAAAGCGTATCAGACAGACATAAAGACAGAGTTACTTTCGAATTTATAATATAGTATTGGTTTTAGTGCACAGTGAGCACTGCGCTCTTTTGTATTTTTTTTACCGCGACAATTATTATAACTAGTGCGTAGAACATTCCCGCGATCCTGTCTCAAATATAATCTTGTGAATATAGCTAGATTCACCGCAAACATCTTCCAGGCATCTCTACAATTTGATAGAGCCAGCAGGGACGATATTTTTAATAGAGTTAGGCTTCCTGCGGGATATATTGAAGTAATTCCACGTTTTATTGTTGTTTGACAAAATTTTGTTGAAATAAAAGTAAGAGATTGCTCTGAGGTACAGCACTTTTATTGTAGAGTTTGGAAGTTTCACCGTACTTCTTTTCTTTAAAATGTGAGAGCACTAAAAAGTAGTAAAGTATCTTAGTACTGTTCCGTGTTACGTAATATTTGAAGATAGGTCTTTGAATTAGGTTCTATGGCTTAAAATGTACACGGTTGCATGTAAATATTGATGCTGTCACTATAATATAAGGTGCTACAATAGGGATGTTTCCTGGGTATGAAAAGTTAAAATCTATTTAGTCCGTCAGTTAGATAATAAAAAAAAATTAGACACGTATTTTTTCTTTTACCAAAACAATAAAAAATTACAAAAACACAGCGCTTTAAAGTTTCGGAGAGAGAAGCCCCCACGGCTTATGTCGCCATGCCTTGGTAAAAATTGTAGCGAGGAGTGACGTCACGCGTAATTTACCTTCTCTGTATTTTGATCATTTTTTGTTTGTAGGAAAAAAGAAAAAATACGTGTCCAATAAAATTCATTAATCTACCAGGCAGACATTAAAAAAAAAATAGGAAACATGCCTATTCCCAGTAACCTTTGCATTACGAGAATTTAAACCCACGCATGTTGTGATGCGGGTGCTTATTCAGTAGTTGAACACAACTGTAAATATTACTCGGTTCTGTGAATTCAGGATTTATTATTTCAGTTCATTCGAGTACAATGAATTCTCTGTCGTTTTTTGTTTCTGGAAATATTGTAAGTGAAAGAGAAAAAAAAATCCTTTTTAAATGCCAATTAGTGACACGAGAGTTCTTTTATAAATAAATGCTTAATCATATATGTTGGTGGAAATTTTGACTCAACTATTTCCAGCAACAATGTATAGAATCCAATTTATATTTATATTTACTATACGTATTATAAAACAAAGATCGCCAACCCCGCCACGTCTGTTCGTCTGAACGAGAGAAACTCAAAAATACACCGAATGTATTTTCATATGGTTTTGACCAATGAACAGACTAATTTAAAAGGAAGTTTTGTGGTGCATAATTCATTTATATTTTGTTTACCCGTGCGAAACCGGGTTGGGTAGCGACTATATATACTGACTAGATATATTGATCTTTAAATTATTATACAATATATTCGATAGAGTATATCGTATCTAATTTAATACTGATTTATAGTTCTAAATATTTAAACCATTTTTTACTTAAAATTACTATCAGGTTCGACTAAACTGTACATTTTTTTAACATTATTTATTCACAACTAACTTACCTTCGGTCCCTAAAATACGAGAACTTCCTAAAATTGCTTCCACAAAGTATAAAGTATAAAACTACTACATAGTAGCGACATAATGTAGCATGTAATACGCGCTGACGAGGTAATGTCTCCGCTAGGGAGCTTTTCACTGCTCTTTTTACTTGAAGCCCAAAACATTATAGTTTTTTCAAAGGTAAACCGGGAGGGTTATGTAAATGTGGAAAATATATATTTTTAAGGAAGAGTCGATTGATTTCTCAATAAGAATAAGGCACAAGTGAAATTACTCAGACGACGAATAACTTTACTTAATACAACATTAACTTAATTGAAAGTTCTGGAAATATATTTCAGGCGCACTCTCTTAGCCTTGATGATCTTTTTCTAATCAGTTTATAGGTATATTTGTTTGAACTACAGATTTTACAGACAGCGTTAAGTTACCTCAACCCCAATTTGACTTACATCAAGCAAAACCGAGTACTTTAACAAAAACACCAAAATAAAAAATGCCCTGAAAATATTGTGACATTTATTTTGGGTCCCGTCTCCTGTCCTTAATGTTTTATGTTATGTCGTCAAGGGGTTGGGACATCCAAACTCTTCAGTTCACGGCTGTACAACGGAACTCCATTACTTGACGCACCTTCGAGCCCTGAACCTTTTCCCGGCGAGATTAATGGTCATAAAGCATTATTTCTCATGTCTCCCTTTTAGGGAAATATTTTGATTAAAAATGTAGATTTTTTTTCGTTAATGATTGCATGACTTATAAAGGTTGGGTTGAGGCTTTAAGTAATGAATGGTGTTATTTATTACGCTGTATTTTTAAATAATATATTTAGTACCTATATTTTACTCCTAATACTTTAGTTTGTTTCATAAATTATACGATATTGTTCTTCAGCACAATGTTGCGGCCGCCAACTAACAAGAACCGGTATTCGTCTTCGATGTTCTTATGTGTACATTTAATGTTATATTAAGTACTGCCTCGCGGCGATCGAACATGTTAGTTATGTTACAACTTAATGCTCTAAAACCCAACATACAAGTAATGGACTAATGTTTTGATCGATGTTCTTGACGAGTATGATAATAGGTAGAGTCTGTGCGGAATTGCGTCTTAAGATTGAGGGCGCTACTGTGTTTAATTACCGTATGTCTTATGTTAAAAACAGTGTCTTATTAAAAACACTGACTGCACGGATATCCTAGTGGTATAGGTCACCACTGTGCGCGAAATGCTGCTGGTTCGATCCCCGCATGGGAAAAACATTTGTGGATCACACAAGTCCAAGTCCGGGTGTTCTTTGTGTATGTGAATTAAATGTTTGTAAAATCCCCGCGACACAAGGATTACATTTCTTTTAAAAAAATCTTTTGAGTCAATAGGGTGCGACAACAACCACCACAATAACACAACCAACATAATGTTTTCGGATGCCGTATAAATATTTGTTTTAGAGAATGATTCTCTAGAGGGTTCCCTTTCCGCATAGATAGACTCTATTCACGATAATTGAGTAACAGGCTGGTATTTAATCCGATTATTGATACCGTTTCAATTTTGTCTGCCACAATGAGACTAAGTATATTTCAATTTTACTAGACATTTTGTTTTAAAGTACCTATTATGATAGGTAAACCCTGACTGCTATACCGGAGGTCGTTTCGGGTTCGATTCCCATTAAGACATAAAAATAAGTATGTTTATCAGTTGTCTGGTTGCCATAGTACAGGCTCTGCCTTATTTGGGATCAGATGGCCATGTGTGAGTTGTCCCAACAACATATTATTATAATATTAAATTGATTTAAACTCGTTTGGTGTTTAAAAATCTGATATTAAAGTTAATGAAGCCTTAACATCATATTACTGGATGTAATTTATAACACTAGTTTACGAGCACTTGCCAGTTTTACTATCATGAAGAATTAATTCAGCTCTACTTCGGATTAAATGAGTTATGAAATATAAGGAGGTCTTATACAGTAACTTTAATAGCAATTTCAGTAGGCACTTTTAATACAGTGTTGAGTTGAAGTATCTTTACTGTATAAAGCCTAGTGTGTTTTTATAGGCTCAAGAATATTTTAATGTAGTATTTAATTCAAGATTTATGGTGATGAAATTAATATTATCAATTCAATTTATAAAAAACAATTAAAATGGTACAAAGTGTAAATTTTCTTGATATCATTGTAATAACGATGTACTAGATTAAATTTGTAAATACCACTATAATTTACTGGTAATTTCAGTAGGTATTTTTATTAAAGTGTTTATTTTGAGTATCTTCAATCAATTCTAACTAGAGCTTTTTAAAAACCTTGGATTATCGAAGGTTAGTCTTGTTTTTTAAAGAGCCTCAATTTACTGCAAATTTTTCTAATAATATTGTTATTTATTTATTTATTAATCATGGAAGACTTACAGCTAATGTTAACAGAGTAAAAACGATATGTGAAACTGACAGCCTAAAAGTCTTCACTTACGTCGTTAAAACGATTTTGTAAATAAAAATTGTAAATACTACCATAACTCAGACTTACGGCTTTTCGTACTGAAAATCACCAGCTTTTACTCAACAAAATTTACTAGAACATTACAACAAACCGGGTTTTATCAAAGGAGAAGGGAATCCGCGTTGTCAAGCCACAAAATGCTGAGATAACTCCGTCCACTACAAAGCAGTAACTGGGAGAGTACAAAGAAAATAGTTGACGGTTGTGGCGCCCCCTGGCTGTCGCGATTTGCTTAGCTCAGAGAACATTAAAAATGTAGAGATTCCAATGTTGGCTTTAATATTTATTAACCTTTTGTATTGCATATAATAAAAAGAGATTAACACCATATTTTATAAAATTCGTGCTGTTTTTTTTTGTTTTTATATTGGTTTCCAGTTATATGAATTTGACAATAATTTTTAGGCGTTTTAATAATAATCCAATGTAGTACGATAAACTATATTATTTTATCGATAGGTTTTTTAACATAAGCGTAAATCAATATTTTAGTCTTTGTGGCGAAAACCATCCATAAGTTTAATTAATTTTAATTATGAATAATTAAATTTATAAATAAACAAATTTATAAGGTGGGTTTAATATCTTCTATATTATTCTATATCTGCTATATTATTCCTAGGTACGGTATTAATACTATATTGGTACAAATGATTAAATTAAATTCAATGCTCGTACCTTCAAATAGTATTAAATTAAATCCTATCAGCTATACTTCACATACACTAGTTAGTGTATGTGAATTATAGCTGATAGGATTTAAACCAGTTGGTTTACGTCAAAGCGTCTAACCTTACCAACATTGGTTTAGTTCAATATTCAGTTTCTGTTATTAATAAGAATTTAAGACAATACATACTAGTCGTATTGCCTCGTATCTATAAATGTTGCATTTCCTTAATTAATGAAACACCAATTCATATTTTTTTTTGTTAATATTTTATCGTCAAAACTGGTAGTAACTATTATTTACAATTTAATTATGCTATTGCGCAGATTATAATGCAAAGGTACACTAAAATATATATTTTTTTACCCAGTTATCATATTCAACAGATAAGAAAATTTCTACTCAGTTTTTTTACTTAGAACCAAGCAACAAATTCAAAGCAACTTCATAGCTAAATAATGTATGTATAAATGTATGTTTAGTACACAATGCTCGTAATAGCGCTGTGAAATTAACAAGGCATAGCATTACAACTAAAAGTGGAACTATGTTTACGGTCAATTTGTAACATGGGCTGGCACTAAGGGGCTCTGACGTCACGCTGGCTGACACAGGCGCAAGTTAAATTGTGCGGCCGCTCCGTAAGCCCGTACGTACATTACGAAGGACCGTACTTATTGTATGGTACTTGTATTAGATGCTGATAATATACCAATTTTATAACATTTTATTATTATTAAAAAAAAAGCGACTCCCGCACTAAAGAATTTAATCCTTGTGTCACGGGGGGTTTCACGAAATTTTGAATTCATGCACATAGTACATCAAAACTTAAAACAAGAATATTATGTGGATCTGAATGCTTCTCCCATGCGGGGATCGAACCCGCAGCACGCCATGCACCTTGGTAGTTGGTGTAGTGACCTATACCATTCGGCTAACCGTGCAGTCTTTTACATCATTATCATTTACCCGTCATTATCATTGTCAGTTAATTTTGTCTTGGTTTTGTTTCATATTTATGTGCTTTCCTGCTTAGAATGTCTTTCTGTTGTTTATGCCTTGTTCGATCATTGGAAGTATTTAGATTTTTCTTTAGTTACTTATATTGTACTTAATTACTTAAAGTATTCTTCTACTAAAAGTACAAGTATGCCTATTCTGCCTTTAGTAACTTCGCTGCGAAGCTATAATTTTTTTCATATTTAGCCGAGAAGACTGCAAATTGGTATGTAATTGTAATATGGCAACAGTAAACACTATCGGAAGAGCATTGTATAAAGTGACATTAATAGGTATACCAAACAAGTAATAATTAAAGATACAAGTACGTACTGCAAAATAATGACTGATGTACAGCGTACTAAGTTCTTACTTTGATGTAATGGCGGACATGGTAAGCGCATTATAAGAGAAATAGCTATTTCGCGGTACATGTTGACCTCTGGTGAACATGTATGCTTTATGTAAACTGTAAACTACCTATTGGGAAATATACGCAATGAAACCATTTATAGAGATATTGAGTAAATTTTTTTAACTTCCTTCTTTTAGATAATAAAAACTATTAGACACGTACTTTTTCTTTTGTATCTTAAACGAAAAATAGGAAGATAGATTCTGTTTTTCTTCTTAGATTTATACTTATTCTGAAAACGCAACAAATACGTCTTATATTTTATTTTATAAGTTACGGACTAAACAGATTTTGACATTTCATACCCCGTCGACGTCCCTATTGAATTACAGTTGTTTGTTAACTACGTTTATTTACTTTTGCACTATTTTTTGTTATGCTTAAAATAGGAATGGTCCAAATATTTAATTCTCAGAATTCTATTAGATTAGTATTGATGTATTTTTTAAACATTCTACTTTATTAAAACCCTACATCTACAATTTTAGGTAGAATTATAACTGAATGTAGGCCAAGCAAGTTCGGCAAACTATTTTAGACTTAAATTAAATTACGAAAGTGCCTATTCATGCAAAATTAATGTTCCTAGCAAATCCCACGTACCTTAGTGTTAGCGGAAATCACAAACAGTAACATTACCAAGTAACCGTCATCCAACTTGCTTTCAAATGAGATTTATTGACGTTTCGAAACGTGTGCGTAGGTCCGAAACTTTTGAGGTAACCTTACCTGCTGGTACAAGATGCTTGCTATAGCGACTTATGATTGAAGTACATAGTTAACATAATTAATGTTCCTATCTATTATTTTAATTATTTCTTACGCATTAACGCATGCGGAGCGAATATATGTGATTAAATACAAACATTAGAAAGAAAAACTTAAACCTCAGGTAGAAATCAAACCTAGAACTACTGGCTTAACGCGCCATCATTACTGGCGCGTAAGTAACGCGCCTATCCTTGTTTCTTACTTTTTCCTATCTCTGTTAAATACCCTGCTTTTATTTACACAATGTTAAATCACAGCAATTGTCTGGATTTTAAAAGAGGTTGTGACCCTTGAGTTTGTTTCGACATATCTTCTCAGGATAGCTAGTTAGGAAATGTCAACTCCAGCAAGTTTAAAAAATTAAATACAGTACCTAGTTACAGAATAAATTATTTAATTAAAAATAAATGACCTTGAAATTGGGCAGAAAGAGAAAGAGCGTGAAATAAAAACTAATGGTTTAAATAAGTAATTGTTTAACGATGGTAAGACCGTAAAGCCAGCTTCCCACGATGCCCAATATCACTGATCACCCCTGCACGTACACGACTACGGACAACCGCGCAATGCGCAGTGAGTGTTGAAAATCTAACCCAATTTGAACCAACCTTCAACTCGTGGATTGCGACAGACTGGGGCAGATGCGTCTACGCTATCACGAACGAGCCACGTTCTCAATTTCCGGTCGGGGTGCGGGGTAATCCGCGATATCACGCACAGTGTAAGCCGGCTTTAGATAATGTTTTCGTTTCAAACAGATTTAAAAGTTTTAAACCCGTCGTAATGAAAGCCTTTGATATATTTAATTATTAATAATGATAAAATGTATTTTGATATTTAAAAGTTCCTTCATTTCTGATATTGAAAACAAAATACATATACAAAAAATATCACTTAGATTTAGAAAGAAACCCATCATTCTCAATTTATTTGGCAACAGATTGAAGCACAAACAAAAATGAAACAAACAAAACAAAAGAAAGAAGTTTCTAACTTGCGCTAAAAGCCTAGGGTCTTAAGGGACCTTCATATATACGGAGTTGTGTAATAAACAGTTTTGGTTGTTGAAATTTTAAGTGCTCTGCCAATGTTCGACGAGGTCATAATTTAATTTGTCCTGCACGTCATGTCAGACTTAACGTATCTACATAATAAATAGTATGGAGATGAACGCTAATTTATGGACAAAGGGCGTTTTGTTATGCGCAATATACAATACATTATTGCTATTATCTTGTAGGATCTTATTAAAGGATCGTTTAATATTCTGTTTCGTGTAAGATAATACTGTAATGTATTGTGTGTGTTAACGTTTTGTGGTAATGGGTTGACTGAATTTAAGAGTGATTATTGTTGAGATACTTAAGAGGATAAGATAATCTTTTAGTTTGAGACTTGGTGAACATTTTTATCGTTCTTTTCAGATTTTTAAGTCTTTTAATATTGTTATAGCTATAGCTAACAATTGGGTTTTCAAAAGAATTAAGAATGTCAGCTCGACAAAATAATCTAGCTTTGAAAACACTTTCCTGTTTTCGCAATTACGTTGTTATAATTAAAGAGAGAAGCAGTAACAAGAAACCATCTTATAAATAAGTAGGTAACTGTCTCAGAAATAGGCAATAAACGTAACATTGACGTCAACGGACAGGCGTAGCCAAGGGAGGCCGCGTCTGATCGTGAAACAAGGCCACGTGATTACAACTCAATTGTTTTTCATAGATTTGACAGTCAGGAATATCTGCTATTGTAGAACATTATATTTTATTGTTTTTAATTGTATCTAATCCAAAAATAAGAACAAATATTTAGGAAAAAGTAGTTAGTACGTCTGATTTTATTAGATTTAAAAAGGCGGACACGCAACGAGCTTCTTTTAATTAATGCTCGTTTTTGCATGTCTGACTGCATGAAATGTGTACCGCAATAGAGCAATTACGGGCTGATATTGAATAATTATTTTATTTCAATTGATATTTTAGTGACGCCTAAATATAGTTTTTAGACTTATGTAATTTCATAAATATGAAAATGGTAAAGGGCACGCCCAACTAATGGAAATAAATGTCAGAATATATAAAGTACACGACCTTTGCCTAACTCATAAAGTTAAGGCAAACAGGTACCTACAATGTATTCAATGTTTATTCAAAATCCAACTTCCAAATCAAGAGCTAGCTCAACTGTCAAAAACTTTGGAATGAAATTAGCATATAGGTATGGTACAGACAGTGCAAACACTTAGATGGTGAAGTTAGACGCCACAGCAGCACTTTATACTCTAGTCACCCACCTATGCACGAACTAAAGTGGCCCCCATAAATTTCGACGGTGTAAGTTTAAACGGCGATTCTAGATTTATAGTTACTAGAAATACTGTTAAATGAAGCGTATCTTTAACGTTATAATATTACTTTTATATAAGGTATAATTATTTTTATCGTAAACAACAAATAACATGCATATCTCATTAAGACGTAGTCAGTGAAAGTTGGCTTACTATAGAATAATGCGATAGGTATTTAATTGGTGATCAATTATTATGTACCTACGTAAAGATCAGAGGCCTTAGTACGAACACTGTCGATTGTAACGCAAATGTTACAATTAGTAAAGCGATTTTTCTCCATACAAATTATAACGCTTCAATACGAATACTTTTTTAATAGTGTTCGAGCTACAAGCACTGTAAATATAGGTAATAATGATCATTACCAAGCATTGGCTTTAGGTAAGGATAATTTGTATAACCACATGTACAACTCATCAAAATGTCATACTTGAATAAATAGGTATCTATTTAATTGACAGCTGTGTGCAAGCAAACAGCACACAATTATTAAACGAGTTCAATTCGCAGCTAGTAAGTTGACCCAAAATGGCGGTCGTCTGCACAGGTAAAATTATGAAGAAAAGTGTTAGGTTTAAATAAATAATAGAAATCTAAAAGTAATTTTGTAGTATTCAAAGATATATTTTATGAGACCGTACTCATACCTAAAAATCTGTTCTGCGCATAGGTAAACTTATATGCCGCGCACTATACCTACGTTAAAATACATAAGTACACATTGTAACGTTTAATTAAACTGGCCTCAGAGTTCAAAGCGCTAATCGTATCATCAATAAAAAAAAGAATCAATGTGTTTGTACCACATCCAGTAAAACAGTATCTTTCCCGTAACTTTTCCCTGAAGGCGTATATTTCTCTATACAGTGGTGTCTCTGCGTCTAATAAAGTGGTCACAGTCGAAACAAGATTAACAGCTTCTCTTTATTATTGTTTGTGTACGGGCGCGTGCATAATGGCGCCTGTTTACGAGTTTATAGAAAAATATGGCGGATCGGGACCCGAGTGGAAGGTATTGTCATTGATATTATGATATATGGGGTGTTTTGTAGTGACTTTGTTGCGTTTTCATATGTTACGGTTCGTGTGGTTTTGTGGTATTGTAAATGGCTATGAAAATGTGAGTTTCATTTATTGATATTCCATATTGTTAACTGATATATTTTGAAGCTGATGATTTGTTCGAAATATATGTTAGTAATATTTTATGTAGTTGTAGAAACTATTAGTAACTAAGTCATTTGTTAGGTTTCCTGGTTAATTCGTATTTAATGAATTGCATATCTTCTTGATAAGTTAGTATTGTTTCTAGTAAAAAAGACAGACAGAATATATATTTTTAAGTAACATGTTAATAAATATCTCCGTTTTACAAGAGGAATAAAATTAAACCTTGGCTTCTGATTAATTGTAATATTGAAATAAAACTAGTTTGAACGGATTCTATCGCGGTTTATTTTAGATTTTTGTTCCCGACGCCTTTGCAGGTGTCATGGTCACGGGTAGACTCAGTCGTCATGAAATGTCTAATATTCGCGTAAACCTCAGAAAGCAATAATTGTAATATTCTTGCATCAAGCACTAATATAAAAATATCGATTAATTCTATTTGTATATCATCGCACTAATATCGAACTAAAACTGAGGATAATCAAATCACAATAAACATAACTAACATTAGTCACCCTTGACCTAAATGTCTCCCTCCAAACATTATTTTCAATTTTACAAACAAAAGCATCGATTTGTAAGCAATATTTACATAATAAAATATTGACACCATAAAACATTCTAATACAAATTATTGGAGCATCACAAAACAGAGTTCTATTTCCCGTGAGTGTTATCTCACCATCGGGGGCCATTATCCAATGCTTTCCCGAATTATATTTGTGAAATGGGACAAAGCGACACGTCCAAGGTATTATTATATTTGTAAAGAGGCGGCCATGTTTGCAGCTGAAGAAAATGAAATCAGATTGTGAAGAGGGAATTTAGTTAGATTGTGGCGGATAGCGTAAATTGTCCATCATTATTGTTTGTCGACGATGTTTATTTGTAAGTTTCAAATGATTTTCAAATTTAAATGATGATCTGATGTTTGAAAAACACTTTGTTGGTAAAATTCTGTAAAAATCGAATTTCAAAAACATGTAAACCTAAAAAAATTACTCGAAAAAAAAAAGATATTTTAAAAATAAATTTTAGTCATTGTTACAATTATGGCCTTGCCAGTTTATCAATTATCTAAAAAAAAAAGGAAATTAGAAATACCTGTAATATAATTAGATAATAGTTGCTAATAAACACTATGTCTGCCCCTTACGAACGCACCATTGGGAGGAGTTTTGTATAAATTAAATGAAAACGGTACAAATGAAAGAATTTATCATTTTGTACGTGTCCCGACTTATATTGAGTATCGCTTCTCTTTATTTAATTTGTGCTTGTCTGTTCTGTAAGGGAATTTCATTTTCTTTACATATACGTGACAAGTTATTGGGATCGAGTGACGGTTGTGTATTTAAATTGAAAGCGTGACGGGTGTTTTCTGAGGGCTCTGTTTGAGACGAGTTCAATACTCGTCTCATTTCATCTCGTATGACACTCATGTCGTTTTATTTGATGAGTGAATAATGATTATTAGGCGTCACCTTTTTATTGTGCAGTACATGTCACGTTCGGGTATAATTTGATTGCTATTTATATTTTACCCACAATATTATGCATTGGTTTGATGCTTGAACAAAATAAATTATGTTTTGTTCAGTTCCTATACACTACTATACTCACATCTGTGTTTGTGTATTCACTAAAAGCAGTTAGATCTTTCATAGAAAATCTACAAATAGGTCGTTATAAATTACTGGTATCATAAAATAGTTTTAAACAAAGGCTAGGAAACAACGAATGTAGCGTTAATAACGATTAGACAATTCACGGCCGACCTTTCTCACCCTTTAATCTAAAGTATCAAAACAATGTCCAGGAAGATGGGTTCCTTATTAATTTAGTTTAATTAAAACTGACTTTTCTTGATTACAGGGCACAAAATCGTAACAAAAACGTTTTTTGATACAAAACACTTTCTGTTGTAAGAAATTGTTGTCGCTTTTTTATTTCTACATCGACTAATTGCTGAATCTGGAGTATTTTTTAATTATTCCTTGGCGCTATTTTTGTATAATAAACCAAGTACAAAAATGTTATTTAGTGGATGCCTGGATAGGGGTGCCTGCAAAGGCGCGTTGCAGGAGCACCATACGAAAATATTAAAATGGGAATGCACAGCTGTATGGTATGCTTTACAGAACATGATCGAAAAATATGATAATCAATTTTCCATCTTTCTAAGCGTATTGTCGGTCGGTGAAATGACATAGCTGGCGCTGAACCCGGGTGTTGTGGCATCGAATGCAAAGAATTGTCTCAGTATATAGCTCTATTGTACTACTTATTAAAAACCAATAACTTATTAACTGTTTTTTTTTTTATCAAATATCTTAAAGCTTCTCTGCTTATATTTTTAATTGAATATGAAAAGAACATAACCTATCATTCTAAAACACTACCCTTTTAAAAACCTCCATAACACAAGATCTAAGGCCGCATCAAACATTGGTGATTTCATTCTGAAATAAGGTCCGATCTACATACACGTACGTTAGGTGGGACACCGGCGTGTTTTACATGAAAAAGGAACGGTCCTATATAGGAAAAAGCAATATCGTGTTAGTGCCTGTGTTCTGTTTTTGGCGCAAGAAACAAGCGTTTGGCGATTGTAGTTTATTCACATTATTTGAAACATATACTTTCCATGCCTATTGTATTTTTGTCTGGGTACAATACTACCTAAAGTTAGAGAAAAAACAATGGTACAGTTACCCCTGGTAACTAGCAACTAAGTTAATTATTTGTTAAGTCTCTCAAGTTTATTTAAGGACATAATACAAATAGAAATATTTATTTAAGTGTAGGTTGAAAAACGGATGCCATTTCAGAGCTGTCTAACCTTTTCAAACCCACTCTTTGAAATATTATGTTACTTGCCTTGCTTAGCGGCAAAAACTCTGTGGGTGCCCTATTTTTTGTCGACAACCCAGTATGATATGTGAGCGAGAACCAATAAAGATTTCATACAAGATATTGAAGACTGAATACATTGTGAAAGATTTTGTATGAAGCGGTGGTTGGTATAAATATAGAGCTAGACAGTCTCAAAATAATACAGCCATCAGAGGCAACGTGCTTCTTTGTCGGCGAAAATTCAATCTTTACCATTTGCGTACCTACGATTGTGAATGCTGAGCCTTAGGCTCACAATACAACTCGACTCTATAGATCGGAGGCAATCAGTAAAACAAAACTGCCAATCCAAAATTGTAGAGACATAACGATAGATAGATCGGAGGTTAATCAACATAATGTTGAATAATACCCACTGCATCTATCTCGTTGCTTATCCTATTATATTTAAAGTACTTGCTTATTTTAATGATGTCATATAACAAAAAAAAAACAACGATAGAGGTAGGTTGAAGACCTACTCCTGCTTTGATATGATAGACTTTCCTTTTCTGAATTAGTGCAACAGGTTAATCTGGAAGTAGCAGAGAGGGTTAATTGTGACGTCACCCTATCTCTTCAGTCACTTTAGCTAAGGCTCTTATAAATGAAGACGGTAATCTTTACTCGTAAGAATTTTATAACTTGATACTTTTTTTATTTTCTTTGTAACACAATATCCCGCTTTTAATATACACCATCACCTCATCTGCACTTCTGATAAAACGACACTATGTTCAGTAGGGTCATTCCGAAAGTATACCGACAACGCTCGGCGCGAACTAACGCAACCCCGTATGTTTACATTGGTAATGGGAAACGAAATATTGAGAACTAGCTTTTGCCAGCGACTTCGTCCGCGTTTCCGTCGTTTTTCGTAAAAAAGTAGCATATGTCCTTCCTTACTGTTCAGTGGTTTTGATGTAACAGACAGATTAACTTTCGTATTTTAGTAGGGAAATATAATATATCACGTTACACAAAAATAATCCTTATAGCATGATTCAGTATTCACGCGCGACGGCGCGATGGCTTATTATCGTATTTCATGTATAAGTTTGGTGTTTCTATACCGATTTCTATGATTCTTTTTTTATTGAATAGGTAATAATGTTAACTTTTTTTAATTAGGGATGAGTGAGAGTATTATAAACGTAAGAGTAAACAAATATAATCAGAAATCTCCGAACTGCTAAGCTATCGGGAGTTACACGTGTTATTGTGAGTCAACCATAAAAGATAGACATATGCTGTTGTGGGATATTTTTTAGATAATTTTATGTAGAACATTTCCGTCATACATAATTTCTATGTAGCTTTAACCATTAAGGCTGCATACGCGACGGAAGCTTAAAAAATACCGTTTTCCCAACATTTCCCTTCACTGCTCTGCTCCTATTGATTGTAGCGTGATGAAAAGTATACTATAACCTGCCCAGGAGTATGAAGAATAAATGTACCAAGTTTCGTTAAAATCCGTCGAGTAGTTTTCGTTTCTATAAGGAACATACAGACAGACAGACAGACAGACAGACAGACAGACAGACAGACAGACAGACAAAAATTGTACTGATTGCATTTTTGGCATCAGTATCGATCACTAATCACCCCCTGATAGTTATTTTGAAAATATATTTGATGTACAGAATTGACCTCTCTACAGATTTATTATAAGTATAGATATCCCTCCTATTGTAGTGGAGCTTTTGGCTTTGTTCGACCTGCTTTAGTAACGTTTGGTTAAATGAGGCTTCGAACTGTTACCATCGACTGTTGATATTTTTATTTTCATTTTAGTGAAAAAAGTTGATGGGTTGATGGAATGGAATTCTTGGAATTGATGGAATTTTTAGAACAAGGTTTTAGTAATTACAGTTGTTTTTTTCTTCTTCTATCTAGGCTATTACTAGTTTGTTGTGGCCAACGCAATACTATTTTTATAGTTCTTTGCGAGTATCGGGAAACAGAAATGAATTTGAGTATTAAGTAGAACATAGAAAGTCACGGAGTTTAATTGTATGTTCTGTCAACCACAGTAATTATAGATATCGTTATACTAAGAGCTTTTAGCTCATAATTTAGGAAGTAAGATAAAAAAAAAAGAAAAATTTTAGCTGAAGTTAAACACAATTTCAGTCCATACAATGTGGAAAGATTAATAAAGAACTAAAAAAAAATGTAAGCTAAATATTACAAATGCCTTATTCGTTTTCTCAGAAGAAAATTGATCGAAATACATACAATTGTGTATTCATGGTATGACGTTTCCATATTTCCTGATAAACTTCCTAAACTTATCTCGGGTTAGTAACTGTCATCTACATGGTTACAAATGATGTCGCATGGTAATTCCTAATCTTATGTAAAGTTGTCAGTATAGCAGAAAGATAATATACTGTCATTTCCATTATTCACTCTCTTTTGAACGGACGTTAAGCTTGCTACACGCTTATTATTTGTCAGGGGAATGTACTCACATAATAATTATGTATATTTAAATACTAATATTATGAATAGGTAGTAGATAGTACTGTTTGTGCATTTGTTTGTAGGTTGTAATCCCTTGACAATCTTCTTATAGGTTTTTCAACTATTGAAGTAACTTTAACAGAATAAAGAATTCATAACACTGTACCTAGTGTACTAAACAAACGATTTTGACGTTTATACACTCACACCAAAACTTGTGAAATTACTATTTTATTAATTTAATTTTACTTTATGTGTCAATTTTTAACAAATTTGCATCATTCAGCTACATTGTTTTCTTATAAAATTAAGCATTATCATTTTCTGTATAACCAGCCTTATTTTGTTATCAAAAATTGCGTACGAACGAAGCCCTGAGGACTTCTCTCATTTGACTGACGTTGGTATTATATCAAATTATTTATATCGACTTAACAGGGACAGGAAATGAAAGTCGTATTCAAAAAGTTTTCATGTAAATATAACAGCTATGTGGCCAGTATGTTCTGAAAAGCTGTGAGAAAAAAACAAAGAACGATAAAATGTGGTGGTAAAATGAATAAAATAGTTTTAGTTTGTTTTAGTTTAGTGTGTTATTAATGTTTAATTAATATATTTGTATTATCTATTCATATTCATCCATACTTATTTGACATTTCGCTGTAATTTGAATACAAACATAATATGATTGGCCTATTAGTCTAGTGGTTAGTGACCCTAACTGCTAAACCAGAGGTCGTGGGTTCGATTCCCACTCGGGACAAATGTATGTAATGGGCATGATTATTTGTTTTGTGTCTGGGTGTTAATTATCTATAAGTATGTATTTGGAAATATATAAGTGTTTATCAGTTGTTTGGTTGCCATAATAAAGGCTCTGCCTAGTTCTGGATCAGATGGCTGTGTGTGAGTTTTTCCAAGATATTATTATTATACTAAAGTTATTATTATTATTATAAGAGAATATCAACATTGTAAGTGTGTATTTATAAATAGATTTCGTGTACGTCGCGTCTTATTCAATTATTTTGTTGCCAGTTATCTGGCTCGGGTTAGCCAAACTACAGGACAAAGCACTATGTTGCGTCGACTTATAATGATATCAATATATTAAATACGATATGTGCTTCTTCTTCTGCCTAGCCTCTTCCCAAGCTATGTTGAAGTTGTCTTCCAGTCTTACCGGATTCAGATGCATACCATAATATTTTACACGGAGTGATTTCTTATCTGACCTCCACAACCCATTTTGCTGGGTTTATTATTAAGATAGAATCCCATAGTAAGAATGTAGTTATTTTGTGTTTTTTTTTTTAATATTCTTTAGAATTATAAAAGAAAATAAATAAAGTTTGTGAAAGACATTGGTATAATCTAAAACTTTACTTGTCGAGAGTTCTAGAAAAATTATATATTTTGTTTGATTTCCATATTTTTCAGTAAACGATTTTACAGTGTTATATAAATTCGACTACCAAACATATTTATATTGGCATAGTAATTGTAATGAATACTTCTTTAAATTAATGACTTTAAACTATTAGCTTTCACATACCTTATTTAGTAGTGTCATTACTACAACCCAAAATAATTATGCATATTTAAGTGCGACCCAAGTAAATTGTATTAACGAACTAAATAAACGACCATTACTTAGCCAAACCAAAATTACTTCAGGCCGATGCTAATCAAGATCTATTCGACTCATTAGTGGCTAACGAGAACTTAACTAGGGTCATCCCAGTGGGCTTCTACCCTAAAAGCTGAGGTAAGTAATTCTTATTATAGAAACTACGCTTACTTTGGCACGCAGCTTCTCTAGTGTGTTTTCTGACAAACGAGACTTTTTGGCTTAGCAAGGAAAAGTAATAATAACACAAGTAATGTAAAGAAAACGATTACAATAAAAAAAAAACAATTGCTCGTAAGTAAAAAAGAATACGAAATTTCGTTTAATATTCTTGGTATTTTCTTCCAACTATTTTGTTATTCAAACTATAGAATCGATAGGACCATCTCTGAGGTATACCGTATCGATGACAAAAGCAAATTTGGGAATCGATCAACAATTTATTACAGGAGATATCGCGTTACGGACATACAAAACAACAAACGTACAGTCGAATTGACACATAGAATCGTTTATTTGAAGTAGATTTTTGATAATTATTATTTAGTAAATATTGACTGTCTCAAAAGAATAATAATAATATATCTCTTTAACAATCTCATTAGGTATGTACAATGTGAGCATTTCATTAATAAAATAATAAGTTAATGATGTTATAATTTCTAACATTATCAGTTTATAGTTTGGTATCCCTTTCACATTTTAACGAAACAGATTTGCTGACAAAATGATTAATAATAATGAAATATGTAAAATCGTACTTTTGGGCCTCATATTCAACAGGACCAGGGCACGTATCAGATTTTAAGTCAAGTCAAAAGCACAACCCAATTCGGTTCTAAGTGGTCAAGCTTTGTTTAACCTCACAGATCACTCGACCTGCGTAGTTGCACGCACCTGAAGCGACGACTGCTAAAACACAATTAAAAGCAACCAGTGAAGTATAATATGACACTCGTAGCTGATATAAATCTGTATATTTCATTACTATTGTGATTAAAATAATTAGAGAAGCCAACGTTCTTTAAAGGTCCAGTCTCTGAATAAGCCAGGAAGCCATACACATTTGCTAAGTTTGGGTTGGGAAATAATTTGTTTATAAGTAAAATATCATAATAATCTTTGTTAATTAATACCAGTATGGTATACTCGTTATGCAAAAAGAAAACGTTATACTTAGGAATTATTATTTTATTCCTTATCAGAATACACATTCTTGGCGTTATAAGGCAAGGTGACAACACATGACATAAATTGGTTAACTTTTTTAAATGATCATTGTTTGTGGCCTATTTGGGAACCCAAGAGAGAGGGTTAGGATATTCTTGGCAGTGAATAAAATAAACAATTGAAAGTGATATACATTTCCGACCGGACGAGATAGGGTTATAGTTTCGTTTTGTTCACTAAATACATTAGAAGATTACTACCTACATAATATAACAATAAGTAGAAAATGAGTAACGAATTCAAATTTGCGGGCGCACGCGGCCAACCGCGTCATTTGCAGTGGGTTCCGTACGTATTTGTGCGGTTCTCTATTTACGCCCAGCGAACCCTGATTACGGGTACTGCTAATGGTAGGCGGTGGATGCGGTATACAGTTCGATTTGTATATCGGCTATACAAATAAATGGTTTTGATTACTTTATTTTTGCGCATGATTTTCTAGTCTCGTAATGAAATTCAAACATTGTGGTGTTTGAACAATTTTATGAAATTGAATTGTTGGTTATTATTTTCAGAGATATTTATTGGGAGTTGAATAAATAAACAATGGTTCATTTAAATAAACATACTCGTTGAATTACAAATAGGTGCCGTGATTGTTCATTACGTTTTTAATTTACTACATTTTGCCTGCGACTTTGTTTGCTACTACAAAAAACATTGGAAAATCCTACGGGAAAATATCACTTGGATAAAAACTACAAATATTAAACTAAGCTGTCTATGTGTTGAATTTCATTCTAATATCTTCAGTATTTTTTCCGTAAAGAATTAAGAAATATTAAAATACAGGATTGGACTTTTTAGATAAAAATATACGTATGTATGTAATCTTCATAAAAATGGTTACTAAAATACGTCAAGAACAAATTTCAAAATCATTATTAAACTCGCTGAACTATCCTAGTTATTTAATAAAGCAACGAATCTGCGACCACTGGTAGCTCAGTTTACCAACTAACTAACGAACTACAAAGAAAGCTGACTGATGTTCAATCATTAAACTTTTTCATTTAGCCATGTTTTCCCACTGTTGGGCATAGGCCTCCTCCAAGTGCTCTCATAGTTCCCTATTTCGCGCCACCTCAAACCAACCCTCTGTAGGTCGTCCTGCCTCCTCTTTCTGGGCTGGCCTCGGCGGCGTCGTCCATCTTTAGGCACCCATTGTGTTGTAATTTTTGCCTAGTGGTCGCTGCACATACGGCTGACGTGACCCAACCCAATCCCAGAGTCTAGTAGCCTTTTTGCCATTATTTAACAAAAGTTCAAGTACTTTCTTTTGATATTATTTGGGACATCCTTAGCACATGTAGGAGGAAGTACTTGTCACATCTGTGTCAAGGATTTTCTTGTCAGTAACAGTGTAACAACGTATTGTGCGAAAATTAGTAATTAATCATGAGCTTATGTAAGCATTACGTTTGTGCGTATTAATGCTTTATTTAGGAAAGGAAAGTGTTCCTTGAAAATCAACTAAGACGGGTGAACAACAATTAATTACAAATAATGAAGTAGGTTCATGTCAGAGTTATCAGAGTATTTTGTAGTTTGTTTTTTAAAGTGTTGAACAATGTATTTAATACGATCAGATAATTTAAGAATATCTTAAAGAGATATTAGTATTTCTTTACATGACTCTTATGTTGTAATCAATGATTTTACCTTTTATATTAAAAGAGAGAGCTGCTTCGGACAGAAACTAGCTAAATTATAAAAAAAAACAAAACAACCAATAAAATAAATCATTATCGTTATTTCTATCTTAAAATTTCTCTGTGTTCAAACAAAATTAACCCTTAAATATCTCCCGAAAATACCAAGAGACCTTTAACTCATAAATATTGAAATCTATAAAACGTTTTTGATCAAGCGTTATCGATACATACGAGACTGTATCATTTACATCGGGACAATGAAAATGTGAACTTTCCAACGGAAGCTTTTAATTTCAACTTTTTCAGCGTACACTGAGGGTTATTGATCACCGGACCGTATTAAAACGCAAACACGGGCGTCTTAATTTGCATATACTTGTAGGGTTGGCACTGGTTGTGGTGACAATTTATTTTTAAAGTTTTTTTTTGATTTAAATTATAAATGAAACGATGTTTTTGTGATTTATTTATATTTTTGACGTGACAACGTCTTATAAATTGGTTTGCCGGGTGACACTTCAAGAAACTGGGTAACGCTCCGCTCACGTTATGCGCTCACAATGAGAGCGAGTGAGAGGCACGCGTCCCTTCCACTCGGGCATGGTTAGCCCGCCTAAGAGCGAGAGAGACAGACATTGACATTGACAGTCGTTGTCACGTAAAACTTTCGCCCGTATACCGACTTTACAGGCAACCAACGATTTTTTAATTAAAATTAAATATTGTACTGGCAACCCCCTATAAATAGTGTTAAACGTTGTAGTAAAAAGTTAGATCAAATCCTAAACTCAATCTGTTTTATTACAAAAAAAAAAAGGTTTATATAAAAACTGTTTTATAACGTGGAGTTTATAGAGGTTTAAACTGTTTTTTGAAAAATAAAACTGAAGAGTTCAACATGATCATAATAATTAAAAAAATAAATAAAGTGGCGCTTCAATTAAAATAAGGTTATTATTTGTTGTAGATTATTTATTTTCGTAGAATTCGTTGCGGTAGCCATTTTGAAATACTGATATTTCTTTAGGATGGATTTACTTTCTTCGATATTGTGCGTGGGAATTGATCAAGCCGTTAAGAGATTATTCCTCGAATTTAGTCTATAAATGTTTAAAGATTCTACCATACTTGAAGCTAAGTATACGTCTAGTTCGTTTAAACTATTGATATAGATATATCAAACCGAATTAGCCTGTCTAGAATTTACAGAATAACTTCGATCAAGAATCATTATGAATTCATAATAATTGCGATAAATATTTACCAATTTCTTTATTTATATATTCTAACTATTCTTTTTCTTTGTTTATATATTGTTTAATTGAATACAAGCCGGTAAAATTGTTGATTGTCTTTATAGTTATTGTCTTTATAACTTTATTTAAGCGAAAGAAGAAAATGTTCAAAAACTTTGAAGTACGTTTAGCAGAGAGTTATTTCCGGTGGTATAGATGTAAATCTATAGGTTTATAAATCTATAGTCACCAAATAATGACATCAATTAATACATTGAACACAACTACGCTTTAGCGACAACCCTGCGAAATGAATATGTAACATCAAGTGATATTAAAACATCAAGTGCTATTTACAACGGCCGGTGAACTGTGCGTGTTCGTAAATTATTCTGTCTCTGCTGTCGACGTGAGGCTTAACGTTATGTCGTGATGCTCGTTATACATCGACGTGATTTTATCGATGAAGTTGTTATTACAATTATCAAGGCCCCTATTAGTGCTATGATACGACCAGAAAGTAAAGGGTTTGTGACAAAACATTGAAATCATTTCAATGTTTCTTGTAGAGAATTTGGTATACTGTGATTTAAAAAAAATAAAAGAGTATTATATTATTCAAAAAAGAAGTCGACAGCCCTGCTAAGAAATATTACTATTAATTCTAGCATTTTTCATCTCAAATTAAATTTAAACATACAAGTTGTAATTATTTCTTATGTTCGACTCGCGACACCACCGCCGCCGCGTCAGCTCATGATTAGGGACTGCTATTGAGTCTGAAACTAGTCGGGCGATTCCGAGAATATACGTGAGTAAACCGTTTTGTTTTAAATTTTTTTTTTATGTTTAAAAAACTAGATGCATTACCTATATTGTTAAGTTCATATATTAAACCAAAACCTAGAAAGTAAGCCTCGTTTCCACCTTTTGATGTTCAAGCTCTTAATGATGAAATCATGCATAGCTTATATCATATTTTTAATACAAGTAAAATCTTAATTATTCCACGCCATGTCATGTCCACAAGATACAATTAGGACCAGTTTGACTTTACTAAGAAATACGTTCATAAACTCAGTAATAGCCACGTTTGAGTTTTGTCTCAACTCTCAGTCAGAGTAAAGTTCTGTTTCTAAGTTTCTCTCATCAATTCCAAGAATTTCAGATTTAGTCGGCTGTGAGGAAACTTTCCAAAACTACACCTGTAGGTTTGATCTATACTATGGTAGGTTTTCTGTAAACGTTTTAAATGTTACCCCTGTACTATTTATAAATTTAATACCCAATTTTATTTGGAGATTTTTTGACGTACTTACGTACGTTACTTACAAGATAGGAAAACAGCGAAAGATTATTATATTCATTCTTACATAATTTTATAAGTGTTAACTAAACTTTATTGATTTTTTATTTACGATATTTTTTTAAATTAAAAGCTATAAACCTACTTTTAAATTATTAGTCAATTATAAACTCCTCCATTAAAGACATTAATATAACATACTAGCTGTTTCCCTTCGGCTCCACCAACGTGGGTGTGTTTTTTGGGATTGAAGCTTATCCCATACGAAGTTTTATCAAAATCGGTTAAGCTGTTTAGCCGTAAAAGCGTAACACACAGAAAGACAGAGTTACTTTCGCATTTATAATGTTACTATGGATTAAAACGTGAGTAAAAACAATGTTTTACATCGTGATCAATTTTATCATCTACTTACTATGAATATTGCTGCTAATTTAGAACTTTATACAATAACCTCCTACGTCCAACGAGGCCCGTGGGATGGATTAGGTGGTATCTACTCGTTTTAAGGTTAACGCTCTTTATACAGTTTCACTATACCTAGTAATTACTATACTGCTTTGTATTAGCAATAATTAATAGATATTAATTTAGATTTAATTATATTAGATAAAAACATAATAATTAAAATTAAGAAAATTAAATTACGTATATAAAGCCGGCCACGATCTCTATAAGTGCTACTTAAAGTATATTTAAATTCTTGTGACGATTAATATTATTTCCACTTAAACAAATATCAACTTTATGCAAGTGTATATGAAATTCATTTTACATTATTACCGTTAAAAAAATAAATGGAAATAAGATGTTGTAACGCAAACTGAACCTTATATGTAAGCAAAACAGTTGTTTTTTCTAAAACTCGTGTCTGTTATGATTGTACTGATTACAATATGTATACTGATAGATAGAAATTTCTAAAGTTTTTTATAGGTGTTCTTTGTAATACCTAATGTAGGAACATGTATGTGAACAAGCGTATATCGTACTGGCTTGATTCTATGTCTGTACATAGAATCAAGGTATATATTATATATTTTAATTACCTCAAATGTTAAAAGACCCTACAGGACATAATTTTACTCAACTTGGTTTTCTCGAGCCGGGCGCATATGTTCATACTATATGACAATTATCGGGAAGGTAGCCTACGTTAATTGAGGAAGACGTTTCTCGAAGACTGAATATAATATACATAGATACGAAGAATAGGATGTTATGAGGGCTGACAATAATTACAATAAATAAGTGATAATGATAAAAAGAGTGATAAGAGATAATATTTGTGCCTACAGTTATAAGGCAATAGTTATTGACAACGAAACCGGACCGGTATAACAAAAGAAGGTCGACAATATTACGAATGTGTGCTTGGTATAACATTTATAATATAGACTATATATTTTATTTTTTACTAGACAGTTATAACAATTTTATACGGTATATAAAATATCATAAAAACAAACTATTGGTATGAAACCTTTTTAAAATAGTTATTTTTTATTTATGAATATGAAAACAGTTTCTGAAAAAAAGTTAACAAGGCATTATTGTGTGAATACTCCAAACGTCAATGATTGGTCATTAATTGAATGATTAAAAAGAGACTTCAACGTTGATAAAAAGTTACCGACTGGTTTTAAAATAAAATTAAAACGAGTAATATAATTTATTATCTCATAGTGCGCAGTGCCTATAATTATAGTAGCACCAGTGCATATAGAACTTAAATTACTGGCTACACGTAACACAAACTGCAATTACGTTCACGTGTTGCGCGGAAACCTAACCGAATAAGAGATAGTACTACCTGTAGAGCTGATTCAATTCGACAGAAATAAATAATACTAGGTTTTCCTGCGACTTTGTCAGTTTTCCTCTATTTTTTATATAAAACAAACCACTTAAATGATACTCAGTAATTACATAGCTGCGTCGAAAATTGTAGGTACTTACATTCATTTGCTTTTTAGATTAGTCATTTGGTAGTGTTACCTGAAAGTTTTTGAAGTGAAAACTATAGGTACCGTTGGGTTTTATTGATATAAAAAAAAACCATTGAATTTACGATGCTGTTACCGTTACCGTTACCAACACCTCTGTATGTAAGTATCTACATATAATTATAAACATGTAATTTTTCAAGTTTTCAATTCTGTCAGCACTCCCGAAGTGCCACTGTTTGTGCAGGTCAAGTCGATTCGAGTCAAGTCGAGTACATATATTTTTATTTAAATGGAAAAAAAATTAAACTCCCGACACTGTCACCTTTACCGACACCTCACTGTATATGAGTATGTACATAAATATATTATAATTGTTAAACTTTTCACTTTTGTCGGCACTGTCTTGGAGTGCTACTGGGGTTTTTTTGGGAGTCTTGAGCATTTAATTGTTTTTTTTTAAATGTAAATTTATATTCTTTGTATGTTTCGAAAGAAAAAGATATTCATTAAAAATGTTCTTAAACAGTTTTCAACGTATTTGAAAGTATCAGTATGACGATGTGTAGAACCAACTCTTTAGGTTGTTCATTATCTTTTACTAGTCACTGTGTACCATTGGAAGGTTCATTAAGGTAGGTGCTAATGAATTCGTTACTTCACAGTAACCTCGGACTGAAAGGATAGCTAGCGAAAAGACGTCATTATTTAATTAATATTCCTTGCGCTTGTGCACCGTCTTAGTATAATGATTATTACTTTCATAATCTAGAACCGACTTAGTTGGCATTAGGATTATTTTGCACTGCTAGACATCAAACTAATTTAGACAATGCGAGAAATATCGTGTAAGTTGAGGTACATTGCCGTCTATGGTCGATCACTTATGACACCATAGCCGCGCTGTCCCGCAATGTAGCGCAACTCGCGACTATTCTCGCATCGTCTGAATTAGGCCTTAGATAGGCTAAAGTCAGTAAGTTTTTTGATTGGTATGCTAGAAAGTAATTTTCACGAATGATTGATGGTTATCTACACTTTAAAATTACTTTTAGGACAAAGCCTTGATTAAATACACCTTGGCAGTTTTTTGATTTAACCTAGCTTACTTGCTACGAAATCTCTATTTCTTGCTGCATGTTGTGTGTTTGGTCATTGGAAACTCTCTTGATTCCCACATTAATGTTGTGCACATAGTAGCTGAAAACACCTACATATTATATTTTTGTGTTGTTTTATTATATATAACTAGCTGTTTCCCGCCCGAGTGGATGTCAGTTATCGCAGAAAAAAGTAGCCTTTGTCCTTTTTCAGGCTCTAGACTATCTGTGTACCAAATTTCATTTAGATCGGTTCAGTAGTTTTGGCGTGAAAGTGCGACGGACAGAGAGACAGAGCTACTTTCGCATTTATAATTTTAGTAAGATAATTACTCTTGGATTAAAAGTCTGAAGTGTGTAATCTACCTTAGGAAGCCTTATTACATGTTTTCACTAACTGAAAATAGTTCTGATATTATCTAGCGACGGTTAGATAAGTTTAGATAGTTGAAGTTTCTAAGTGCCTAAGGATTTATTTAAGTTTATTTGGATACTTAGTAGGTATGTAAGAAAGTTTCTGTAGTTTTATGTAAATGTTAAAATAATAGGCAAAGTATACGTAATAGGCTATTGAGTTCATTGTAGTACTAAAATTAGGATCCATTAAGTTGATTTTCGCTTAACAAGGACTATCCTAAAATTAAAATTTAGTCTCTTTTCTCCGTACTTATGTACCATGGGTTTGTATTGCCATGGTACGCATACACTGCATAATAAAATACAGAGATTAAAATATTTCACTAGTATGTATATTTAGTATTTTTTTTTAAGAATGGTTCTACTTTCTAGAATAAATGTTTTTCTATTCTCTAACCTACACAACCCACTCAAAAATCCACACCAGATTTTATTCTACATTTTATCTATTGTTAGGCTAATCCCAAGTAAGGTTTTTTATCTAAAATTACACATTTAATTGTTCATTTGAGCGACACAGGCTGGCAGATACGATTGAAAAATCCGTGAGAATAGTGGAATGCTTTTAAAATTACAAGATATTTGATTATAGACGCCAGAACAATTCCCTTTTTACATTTTTTTCTTATTATCTTCGAGCACCAAAGACTTGATGTAATAAAGATTTATCAGACTATTCGCTACAGCTACGCTGTAGAGATTTAATCTTGGATAGATCTCGAGTACTTTGTGATTGATATAAACTTTTCTAGTAATATGGTCTTACAGAATATTATATTTCTATAAACAGCACTTGAAACGAATGTGCTTTCTCAGAATTCTTTGTTTCATTTAGTTGTAGTCAAAATACTTATTGTTCTCTTTATTATGTAAGAAGATCAGATTTAAGTTTTTGTGATAAATGATAAAAACGAGTAAGTTTTTTATTGAGAATCTAACTGTCTAGAAATGACATAGCAACTTATATTATTTTCATGTATTATTATCTACACACATACAACTTATATTGTTTTCGTAGTTGTGTGTGTAGTGTGTTGTTATGTATCGTTTATTTTTTTTGAAGTAAAACTTCTTTACGCGCTCTTGACTTGGGGAGTAAACTGGCGAATGCGTGACGAAAGCGTTACGAAAAGTGTGATCGGGCGAGGCCAACGGAAGTTTAGAGGGAGATATAATAATGTTAAAATAGATAGATAGAGTTACGTTTCGTATATTACTGTAGGGACAAGAGAGACAGGAGACATTTTCTTTCTCTCTTTTTCTCCTAGCCAGTTACGTTACGTATATAAAAAATGTTTACTTCAGTCGTGTGGTAAAAAAACTAGTGTGCTTTACACACTCGTTTTTTTCATTTATTTTGTTATTTTGAATAATTTTACGTAGATTGGGTTGAAAATTATTTTTTTGGTATTGCGTAATTTAGGTAGTTATCTGTGAACTTAATAAATACTTGCTTATGTTCACAATTAAGACATTTGCAAGTTCAGCGAAACGCAGTGGTTTCTTTGATGCTTATAATTAGTTCCTTTGATCTTGATGCTGTGGAGTTTTAACAGCGGTTCAAGTTTGGTTTTGTGAGTTTGTAGAGATCCCTTTTTGTTGTGGTTACGTGCTTCTAATGCAAACTAGAGAAGTCAATTGACTGTGACATATTCATTAAATTAATTATACACTTAAAAAGTGTACGTAAGTAAATTGGTTTGAAACTGATTTAAATTGTAAATACTTGAATAAAAAATTATAAACAAGTGAATTACTAATCGGAAAACTTTCTTTATTTTCAATCACCATCTTCTACTAAATACATATATATTTTTTTAATTAAATGTCAACGATTATGGAAAGACTCAACACTATTTGTCAGGTCTGTGATCCAATCAACTCAGTCTTACATCACAACCGATGATTGAAATTCTCTTCAATTAAACTCGGACCACGTGTAAATACTCGATATTTTTCACATTTACATCGAATAAAACTCGAATAAAAATATTTTAAGCCCCATGTTAGTTTATTGGGGCAAAAAACTACTCAAATTTTTTACGAGCTAGAAAGTTCATCTATAAAGTTTGAAAATAGGTATAACTGGCGTTGCAAGCGCGCATTGATTTCCGAGTTAGCCATAACTAACGCCTGAAAGGAACTAAGTTCTAAATTAAAACCTCATTTTTATGACGCCTATAAAGACAGCCAAAATTCAGTTTTCTTGTTAATCCTACAAACATTATCACGTAATAAAGCATTAAGCTCCTTTCTGAGGAAAAAATAAACTTTTTACTGGTGTTTTATGCGTTATGTTGGTTCTAATTCAAACTAAACTTTTGTTAAACTGACGGATATTGGGTGCAGAAGGTTGAGGTGGAGGACCAATAGGTATTCCGTAAGTTAGTATATGTAGATTGTACAACAGGTACTACATAATTAGGTACTTAAAGGCTAGTTGATTGATAGAATACGTACGAATTTTGCATTATCATGAAAAAAAATATTGTATTCTAATAGCTTAGGTAGTTACTTAGGTATTTAAATACGATGTGTCGGTAAAAAGTATAGTATATAGTAAGTAAGTACCAAGTTTCATCGAAATCGGTTCAGCGGCTTGGTCGTGAAAGCGTTACTGACAGAAAGACAGACAGTTACTTTCGCATTTATAATTTTAGTATGAAAGCATACTTTTCTATTCGCTGTATGATGAAAATAATCAAATTTATTAGGTTACCTTCAAAGTTATATATACACAAGTATAACTTATTCGATTGCAGCAAGACAACAATAATGTTCACCCAAACATCTCATGTAAGTCATGAAAATATTTGTTCTGTGCAATCGAATACCACGTCAATCGAGTCCTATTTGTCTTCTTGAACAAATAGGAGTCCTTGCGACACAGACACCGAGTGCTTTGATGCCACTTAACGTTCTTCAACGAAGAGCAACTCCAACTTATAGGGATTAAATATCTTCTTTTGTTTTATAATAAGCAATGTTAACTTATGACTTCTGGTCATAAATTTTGTATTTTATAGAGACGAAAACAGCGGTTACCTAACGGTTACAAAACAAACAAACATTTCTGTTATCTGCTTTAAAATATCAAGAACCAAATCAGTTAGATACCTAATTACGTTTAAAAAAGATATGTAGATAATGTGAAGTAAAAAAAAAACTAACTATACACGTCATGTAAAAATACAGTATCAAGCTCTTAAGTTCAGTTCCTCTTCACTAACAAGTGGTAGACGCAAAAAACATGCGACATCACAAACACATAATTCTATATAAGGACGCAATCATTTCAATGGGATCACGACGGAATAACGCGCTGTTACGCACATTATACAGACGGAGGACACACTGACCGATATTTGGTCAAACATTATTAAAAAGACAAATTTTAAAATTCTGTTCCTTGTTAGTTACTTAAAACTATTCTACATAAAAAATCAACTTGTTAGTAATTTATACAGCCTTAATCATGTATTACATACAAATAAAGAAAAAACAAAAAGTGTCTTTAAATGTTTATGTGTATAGAATGTCTAACTAAAACGTTTGTATTTTTTTATCTACTAAATTGTATACAAAATACATATATCTGCGGTAAAAAATAGTAAGATTAGGTGTAAAATGAAACCTTAAAATTACCTCAGGGTTTGAATAAATCGAACAAAACAAATTACTTTATGTAAGATTCTACAAAGCTACTATTATTAGTTTAGTATGGTCATTATTACTTTAGAACAAAAGAAGCCCCTCTAGCCAAGTGACATTTCTACAAGTGTTAAAGCTGATCGAGTCGCTCTAATGTATAGAAGTGACAAGTATGTCACGTGACTTATCGAAATGCAATTTCATTTCCATACATCTAATACCATTTAAGCGATTTATATCATCGCTAACGCTTGTACAAATGTCGCTTGCCTACAGGGGCAGGTTTGCCAACCGCTCGGCCGGTATATCGTTCCGCAATCGTCACGACGTCTCACTGGCGGATGTTAATGTTCGCAATTTGAAGCCAGACGTTGACGAATACAGCTCTTCGCTCGAAACCGGTTAAAGTTTACGTCACAAGGAAAGCGGACGCTAGTGAAAAAGCAACCGAGTAATGTGAGATTTTTCCAACGAATTTTTGCAAAAGATAGTGACATTTTTACAAGCGCTAACGTTGATAGAAAACGCTGAAAGTATGGAAATGTCGTATTTGAGCCAACGAACACAGGAGACGTAAACGAATAAAAAAATACAACTGTGGTTATATTATGTTCGAAATATTTTTTTAATTCGAGTTATGTGCTATTGTGTTATTTGTTGGTCGACATTTAAAGATAGTTCCTTGTCCACATAAATAATTCGCATTACATTATTAAAATTACTTATCATAAATAGCGGAACTCAGTTTTATAGATTAGCTTTCCGTGTGACGTTAGCTTTACCTCAAGTTATCCGAAATGACACTTGTACCGTTAGCTACGAGCCAATAATTAAGCGTAGTATAATTATATACGCGTTATTACTGCATGATTTTACTAGAGCATGAACTTTATTAGAGCATGATTAGAACCTATATTATTTGTATATCTGTATATTTCACATAGTTTACTTACTTTCTTGCTGAAATGTCTAAATTAAGTGCCGAAACTTTCGCATAAAAAATACGGATTTCCATTTAGTATTTTGTAATTTAACTATAGTGTTGAGTCCTTACACGGGTAGGCCTTGGTAAGGGAAATAGTTATTAATACACAACAGACTTTATAATGAATAAGTTTATTTAATGTTACAACAGGCACACTACAGTTATAATGGTATCGTGTAACTTAACCCGTGGTTCGTAAAGGACTGGTCGCCTATATTTTATTCTCGCTTAGCGACTACACGTTTTGCTGCGTAAGGCGACTACAAGCCTTGCTATGTAAGCCCCCACAATATTCCCCCCTTTTAAAAAAAAATAAAATAAAAAAAAAATAGTTTATCCAAATGCTATAGTTTTATCAAATCGGGTACATCATTACGTCCGATTTAAACAAGGGCATAATAGCTGCCAGAGTGCACAAGTAAGGAACAAATACAGTGTCAGCACATTGCTTGCTCGTTACTTGATCGCTCTGTTTATGTCTCAATACGATAACACGCTGTTACAAAAGTAAATCTAAAAATAGAATTGAACATTAATACAATGTTGTTTTAAACTAGTTAATTCGTTACAATACAAGTGCCTCTCTTATGGGGCTAACTTTTGTGAACGGTATTACTGAAACATTGGCGCCCGTATCTATAAGAAAATTCATACCGTTTTTACTATCTGTTACGCACAGGCGATGGCTTTCATTGGCGCTGATGCATGCTACCACCGCGTCGGAATGCACCTTTCTTAGTTTTCCTGTTTGTTTTGTTTTGCCCAGTTGCACGGAGTCTCACAACGCCTTGCTGCCTCTCGAAACCGGAAATGGTAGCGGCATAGCCACTCAGGGTTGTGTCGCGCTCGTTGTGGAGTCCTGGACCTGTGGCGAAAACGAAAGCGGTAACGATTTTGTCGACCATTTTCGTTCTGCTGTCGCCGCTGGCCAATGCTATTTACCTCATCACGCAGCGTCTTGAGCTCCAGTGCCATGTTTCGCAGTTGGTTCAGCAGCTCCATGTTGACATCTACAGCTGCCGTCGGTGCGGGACTATAGGGTGGAGTAGCATCCACGGCGGATAGTTCACCATTGCGGAGATTGTCCATGATCTTATCCGCCATCTCCGCAAGATCCTCCAGCTTGGTATCGGCCTTGTTTGTGGCGAGAATTGCACGGACCCAAGCCGGTAGTCGCGCTAGCCACAAATTTTTGACGGTGTCTCCTGCTGCCCCAGAGTTTTTCGCTAGCTCGGTCATTTTGGCTAACAGCTGGGATGGTCGCTGCTGGCCTAGATCCATCTCAGAGACGAGCTTGTGAAACTGAGCCTCTGCGCTAGCCTGAAAAGTTTTCAGTAGCCTGTTCTTCAATGCGGTGTAGCGCTGCTGTTCAGGTGGGTTACTGATGAGATCTCCAACTTGGCTCAGCTCTTCCTTGCCGAGTTTGCCCAAGAGCATGTCGTATTTGATCTGCTCACTCTGGTGCTGTGGCCCCATCACGGCCTCAAACTGGGTGAACCATATCTTGGGCATATCCGTCCAGAATGGTGGAATCCTGTTCGACAGCCCTATGGCGGCTAAGTCACTAGCAACGGTTGACGGCGCAACCGGCGCAGTCATCGCGGTCGGCGTCGGAGGTGGTGACATGATGGCAATTCACGGACACTAACACTTTCGGTCCCTACCAAGGCTAATTTGTCGTCGGGGTCACCAATGTTGAGTCCTTACACGGGTAGGCCTTGGTAAGGGAAATAGTTATTAATACACAACAGACTTTATAATGAATAAGTTTATTTAATGTTACAACAGGCACACTACAGTTATAATGGTATCGTGTAACTTAACCCGTGGTTCGTAAAGGACTGGTCGCCTATATTTTATTCTCGCTTAGCGACTACACGTTTTGCTGCGTAAGGCGACTACAAGCCTTGCTATGTAAGCCCCCACAATAGTATTAAATTTGCCACGATTCCGCTATGTAATCATTATAATAGTACGTTTAGATTTAGTTATATTTCATTAATTATTTAATAGTCAATCGCTATTATAAACTTAATCTGTTGACATTATTTTATTTATTTAATAACTGTTTTTTGTTTTATTTCTATGTTTATTCTAATACTGTATGACATAGGAATCTTACTAATAAATGTATGTAGAATATACTTTTATAAACCGTTGTGAAAATCATTGAACCTTCCAAATAAACAAAGTAACGTTTTTGTGCCATCAATCACAGTCTTACTCGGGCAGGATCTGCCAATCGAACAACTGACATTTGCAGTCAAAACGTCAGTTAACTTAAACCAATGCTGCGGGCGAACGCGGCCTCTAACACAAGTTAATCTTTCAGTACACAATCTAATGTTAATGATTGATGCAGAAATCCCTAATAAACTGATTACTCCTTCTCTGTAAGAACAGAGGCCTTTTCTTAGCAGTGGGACTGGTCGATTATTATTATTCATACTAGTTTTGTAAATGCAAAACTAAGTCTGTCTGTTTGTCAGTTACGCTTTTACGGCTATAGCGCTGAGGCGATATAGGTACTTATTCACTCTTTAAAAATGTACCAAACTCCTTTGTAAAACACGTTTTAAAGTATTAATAATGGTTTTAAAGTAAACTGCTTTATAACTTTCACGAAGTCGGATCCAAAGTTACAAAACACAATTAGAATTAAACAATGTATAAATTAGGGATTACGTCTCAGTGGTTTGTGGTCGCACTTTTACGAAATACATTTGAATACAGGTATTCTGATAAAGTTAGGATTGATTGACTGTAGACTACTAAAATAAATTAAACTGGCTTTATTTTCCTTCTATAATTATAGCAGCCACATGAACTTATAAAACATATACCTACGCGTCTTAGTATTTACATATTTTTATAAGGAAAAGTAATAGTATTGGTTAAAGTGTTCAGGTTAACTATAGTGCGGAAAACGGGCTAGCATTATAATACTACTGATTTGATCTCAACAACGTAAGAAGTCAAGATTAAGTCGGGACAAAAATGTGTCTAATTGTAAATTCTGATATTTTCCTGTTTCTAAAACATATACGGACAATTTAAAAAAAATCATTCAATTCTTACGATACTACACAAAATTATATAATAAAAATATTTCTTTTTTAAATCAAGAACGTGGCTATGAATAATGGATTGAAAATATATTAACATTTCCATTTACATTTTCAATATTTTTGTTCTTCCACTTCTGATTATTTTTTGGCTAGACAAACTTGATTGAAGTAAACAGCAGTGAGATATATAACTTACTGAACTTTAGAGTTAGGTTACGTTAACACTGCGGCACTATACGTCGTGTGAAAACAAGTGTCCGAGTGGGACATTTATTGCGAATCCGACTCAATGCAAGTGTCGTAATGAGCAGTTAAGCAATTTCCTACGATACTTATGTCACTACTTGTATGTCGCTGTAGGTACATGTAGCTTAAAACTTGTTATAACAAGTCATGTCAGAATTATTGGCATGCGTCGTTAAAAAAAATTAGCCAAGTGCTAGTCGGAGTCGTGTATGAAGAGTTGCGTACCATTTTATGGAGCCCCCATTAATTGTTAATTAATTTTTATAATTTGTTGTTATGGCGGCAACAGAAATATCGAGCCTTTACCGCCGTTTTAGCGCAACCGACAAAAAACAAATTTTACAGGAGAAGGTTTTTTTTAAATATTTTTAAAATTAAATGTGCTAGTAAATTGAAATTTTACATACACTAATGATTTTCAGACATTTACATATGTAATGGAAAAAAATGCAAAAATGTTTAGTATTTAAACTATTTATGTCGCTTAATTTATTTTTGCTGTCATAATCTAAGGTTGTTTTGGCATTTACGATAAAAATATCCATTAATATTACTAATACAATAAACTATATTTTGATAAATAAATAGATATTTTAAAAGGCGTTTAAATGAAATAGTTATAAAATATTGAAAATTAAAATTTATTGGAGTAATGAGATCAATTAGCATAATTATAAACTTAACTAGTTATTTAAAATGAAATAAAGTATTTATTCTCGTACGAATGATCTTAGCCTGTTTTCACTGAACACCAGGGTTATCTCGGTTTTTACACAAAACATTAATTAAATAATTATATCAATCATTTGGATTAGTGAGATCAATATTGTATTAATATAAAATTAAATTAAATATTTTTAATTCTCCTCATCCTCATCTGTTTCAGCTAAAGCATCACGTACGTTTTCATCATGCTTCATACTTAAATATTCTTGATGGTATCTGTTTGAAATCACGTTTTTGTTACACAGATCCTGTAAATCTTTGTATTTAGCTAATTAAAGTTTGAGCTCTTCGACGTATAAAGGTGTAGGTCCCTTTTCCACAATAGCTTTGTTTGCTCTCGATCTGATGATGAAATCTATGTTTATTTCGTAATTGTCACTATCTTCGAAAAAACCGTATTGAAATTTAACAATAGGATTATTTCTATGAAATTGCACCACCCTTAATGAATTAAAATTAATCTTAAATTTTGCCGGTAATAAAGCTTGCGAAAAATTCTTCCAATCCATGAAGTCTCCATAGTTTAAAACATTTACATTGTAGTTTCTAGGCTTATTTCTAGCATTAGTAATCACAGTTGGCCACTCAGAAGGAGCCCATACTGTTTTATTACGCACAAAACTTTCAATAGTGCTATGAATAGAGTCAACAGGCTTCATGGTGTGTCCCGGTAAAAGATAAGTTACCTTTATTTGTGTAATAGTAATTGCGGTTTTTAAGAAATGAATTATCATGGATATCATTGCTCGATTCCTATTTTGCCCGGCACAGCTATCGGAGTATAAATTTATCTCTGTATGGGTATCTCTTTGGTCTACCATAATCAAGTATTTAAAAAGGACTGTAACAATTTCATTACAGCCTCTTTTTCCGTCGCATTCACCCCACAGGTAACAGTAACCTTCCCTTGTACCACTTTCGTATATACTTTCATTATAGTATGCATACTTCCTGGAATAGTATAGGGTAACACTTTTACCGTGTGGAGTATTCAGGACTTTTTCTAAATCAAAGCTTACGCATAAGGAGTTAGAATCAGTTAATTTGCTTATTTTTTGGTCTTCTAAAAACAGTTGCTTACATTTTTCTTTATCTAGAATGTGATTTTTATATTCAGGGGTTTGCTCAAAAATAATTTTGTTCTCAGGTGATAAATTTTTGAACTTCTCACAAAAAGCACATTTATCTTTTTTAGGCAGATGGAATCCGATATTAAAATCCCTTTTGAAAATGTTACGAAATACTCTTTTTGATAATACTGATGATTCTGGATTATTTTCTTTCACGTGACTAACATACTGTAAATACAAAAACGATATATTTTGAAATTCTTGAGGTAAATATACTTTTGTGAGGCAATGCTGTCGTGGGTCTCCAAATTCTTGGACATATTTAGTTCTTGTTGGTCAAACAGTGAACTGGTGCTCGGCTGTATTAATTGATTAGTGAAAGCTGGCATAGTAGGATCATAAGTTGTTAAGTCTTTTATGTTCTGGTTATCTAAATCCATTAAAGTGTAAGTATTCTCAGTATCTGAATCACTGTATTCGACAATTTTAGTTTGAGGTAATGGTGGTAATAATGCGTTAGTATTGAGCTCAGAATTTAAATCGGTATCACAAATATAATCGATCAACGAAGGTGATGTCGTATCAGTTAATATTGGGTCCATGTCAATATCGTTGTAGCTGTCTGTTAGTAAGAATTGATCTAGAGCTGGGGCCTTATCTTGCTTTATGTTCTCGGGAAAAGCAGTTCCAGGATTACTATCTTCTGATATGGGAAGTGGTGATATTAACTGCATAATTTTCTTCATTCGTGACTATAAAAAACAAATAATAACTTAAAAAGAATCACATAATAATAAATAAAGCATTAATGGACAGACGTAGGCAGTGACGCCCTCGCTTTGCTGTGGTTAATAAGATTTCCCAAGGGAATTTCGGGATAAAAAGTATCCACATTATCCCTGATGAACCCAGGGATAATGTAGTATTCTAATGGTTAAATGGAAGAATAGTACACAGAACAAAATCGTACTGGTATTTAAGTTTTCCCCAATTCAATTACCAAAATTAAAACACAATAGGTACATACCTTAGCTGCAGGAGTCGACATTGCTGTTTTATTTGATGTTTTCAAGTTAACTATCTGTACTTTCTTTAAAACACAATAAGGAAACAATAACGAAACAGTAATAAATACAATTTAAAATGTTATTATGGCTGAAACTGTTTTTTTTGCTACAATTCAATGAGAACGATGTTTTTGTCGCATTACTTTCACAGAAATACACAGGGCACGAAAGGTTTGTTTATAGTAAACGCCTCATAGTCTATCACCTATGTCGGTTGCGATAACAAGTTGTGTTATTTGCGCTACAAAAAATTGATCGCAAGGCGCTTACGATAAAAATGCTTGTTGTCGCTTACGTTATGGCTTTAAAAATATATGTATTTACGATAATTTTAGCACTTGCTATAACTTAATAACGGTTAAATTTGGGCGGGAAATGTCAACAGGGATAGATCCGTTATGGTTTAAAATACTACTTACGATAAAAAAAGCATTTTCGACAAAAGTGTCGCTTACGATAATTTGGCGGTAACGGCTCGATATATACTCTGAAAATTTCAAATCTCTTCCTATTACGGTTCAAGAGATACAACCCGCTGACAGATAGACGAACGGACGAACGGACGATCGGACGGACAGCAGAGGCTAATTAATAGGGTCCCAACACCTTTTGGATACCGAACCCTAAGAATATGCTCATAATATATGACAAAAGATCTCGTTTATGAAATGAGTCGAAACTGGGTAAACATACATAGGAATGGAACGCGGTGTCTCAGAGGCAAGCTAAATCTCTGGTTATAAATGACGCAAGTTTTAATTGTACGGTACGAAGGAGTGGTCCCGTCTGTTGTAACACTGTCCCATGATTTGTTCGACGATTTGTTGGCCCAAATGTTCAGTCGCATTGTTTGACAGTTACACATTATTCATATTTATGTTTTATACATGCGTTAGCCGCAAACGTTTCTAATAAATTGCTCATCAAGGATTTAAGTTGCATTCAAAACATCCATTAAGTACTGGATAATTCTCAAATCCAAATAAGTATGTAGAGCGTTAGCATTTACCATTGTTCTAGAAACACAAGCATTTGTTATTTGACTCTGAGGTTCGGGGTTCGAGTCCCGGACCTGGACCTAGAGTAGAAAACTACTTTTCTATAACGTCTCAGGTCTGAGTGTGGGATATCTTCGTTGCCTCTGTTTTCATAACACAGGTGCTTCAGCTACTTACTTTGGGTTCAGAGCAATGTATGTGATGTTGTCCACATTTTATATTCATAGTTCTCGTGTAAGTCTGATCGATGTAACGTTTTGATTCAGTATATCATTTGGTAAATTTGAGATGATAGATTTTGGTAGATGGTAGATTCTGAGAATCCTTTACAATAACTAAGTAGTAATGTACTAATAATGCTTATAGAGCTTTATTTCGTGTTAGCGCTTTGTGTTACTTCGATTTGAACCCTCAGTGGGCGATATTAGCTTTTTCAGTTAGAACCGTTGTAACCCGGCCTTGGAACTTTGCCAGATAGATAGCTATTGGGTTGCCCTTTATTAGATTGTGATTAATACCTTCATGTGAGATCTATGGGGGTTGTATAACATAATTTTCCATACCTAATCTTACTTCAAAATATAGTTTTAATTACGTGGTTTATATAAATTTATTATTTTTATCATTACTTATTTTACTAGAATGAAATCGTTCTACTATAAGAATATGCCAAAATAAAATAATATTTTTGTTATTCTACGTTCAGTATCTAAGCGTAACACAAAACAGGTTTAGTAAAATTTAAACTAGATTACTAACGTCGCTAGTGCAGAGAAAAATAATATTCCCAGCAAAATATCGACAGAATAATTTGCCTACGAGCCAATGTAAAAATACTTCTCTAGCAAAAATATAGTTAACCTAGTAAGCTTCCGCTTGCCTTCCAAGATGGAACTAATTTATTTAATGAGAAAAGCCGCCGGCTACCACTTCAGTTGGGATTTAGACTGCAAAACTTTATTTTGTGCTCAAAACTTTTCTGTTAATAATTCTTGTGTTATATTGTGAAAACAGCAATTACCTGCGGACTTAAATTTATGTTTGTTTTATTAAATTTTAAGAATTTTTAGAGTCAAGAGAGGCTGACTAGCATCCGTTTTTTCAGTCTGATAAAAAATGTCTTTAATTTTAAAAGCACTCTATATACGATAAAATCAAGTTAAATTATATTTATTTTGATTTGATTAAGCAAGAGATAAAACATTCGCGAATCTGATTATTTTCGAGTAAGTAGTATGATTTTCATTTTGCAGCAAAATATACCACAAAAACAAATTTGAAATTGAACTGTAAGATAAAACCAAAAAGTAATCGCTTAAAAATATAAAGTTGCACGCAAAAGTACATTTCCGTAATAGACGCGAAGTAGAAAGGAGCGCCATTTTGCAGACTTGATACCTCTTTCGCTTTATCTCGGCTCATTAATCTAAGCACTCTCGGATTTATGGCGAGAAGAGGAGCAGATTATTTTACAATTAAGTATGTGTTACGTGTGGTTTTGGTAACGGTTTCCTAAGTATTGTGTGATTTTATGTTTTGAATAACATATGTTTTGAATTCATTGATTTATAATTTTGCTTTAATATTTTTTTCATGCAATAAAAAGCGTTGATCGTTATTTTTTTATTGAATTCTCTGAGTGTTTTTTTTTTTTCGTGGTCATTGAAAGGTAAATTTAAAATTATTGAAGTCAATAAAGCAAAGGACTTTTATTATAAAACTATTGAAAAGTGGTAGTTTGGATTTATCATTTCAATTGTTTTTGCGGCTGTCTATCTGCCTCCTATCTACACAAGCGACAATTCTACAAGCGTTTTATAAGTATGACAGTGACCAGCTTAGAGTATACATGAGTAAGCAAAGAGTGCGCGCATCGCCAGTAGCTTGTTGTGCCGTTCGCTCGTTTACTGATTTAAGTGGTTTTACGTTTTTGCGAAAATATCGATGGTTCCGATGTTATGAGTATGGTAGTGGTTTTGATACCGGATTAATAAAATAGGGCACTCTATTTAGACTTAAATTTTACGATGACTTTTCTTCATACTGGTGCTCCTAGTTCATACTCTGTTAGGCGCACTCTATAGTTTTCTTATTTATACTCTTGGGTGTGAAGTCTACGTCACGTGACTAATCGAAAAGAAGTATCATTTCTAAACACATCCTTATATCATTTAAGTGATTTCTATCATAGTTAACGCTTGTAAAAATGTCACTTGTCTACGAAGGCTAATCTACGGCCTTGACCTATTTGAGTTTTTCTTAGTTGTGGCGACATAGTTTTTTCCATTCATCAGGAACATTTATTAGTAGGTAAGTATGCAAATCACAATGTACACCACTGAACGGAAACTGAAAACTATTTTAAGCAATAAACAACAAGCCATATGAAACAAGCGCCTTCTAGGAACATTCCCATACGGATCGCTTGGAATTCGGCTTATTCAATTTTAAATGTTGTATTCCTAAACCTACGGGTTCTCAGAAAGGTAACGTTGGAATGTTAAATTGATATATTATCACAGGTGGCAAAGAATCTTGGCCCTTTTCAAATGAGGTCAATAACATTGTAATGTAAATTTGAATAGCAATCGGAATCAGTGTCAAATACAACGTAAACCAATCTAGTACCATTTTGAAATATGACGTATATTATATACTAGCTTTGGCCCGCAACTTCTTCCTCGTAAAAGTCGAAAATGGTTAAAAGAGTACATTGCATTGCACCAAGTTTTTATGTGACTAACGTTTTTTGAATAAAATTGAATTGAGTTTTCAAACATTTGTGTCAAAATAAAATGTAATTTAAATCAAAAGCACTAAGGAGTATTGATATCAACTTCGATGCAAATCATCCGCAAAATAATTTTCTACCCCTTTTTAACCCTGTTAGGCTGTGCCGATGAGTTTCAATAAAATAAGAAACACATCTTTCATCATTTTTTTTAAAGAATGTTTATGCAAAGTTTGAAGTCGATTAGACCAAGGAATCACGTTGTCCGATACAAACTTTTCCCCCTTATTTCACCCCCTTAGGGGTAGAATTTCGAAAAATTCTTTCTTATCGGATGCCTACGTCATACAAAGAACTTAACCTCCAAGTTTTAGTTCTCTACAATCAGCGATTTAGGCTGTACGTAACGGATCACGTCAGTCATTCAGGACAAAGCATTTTATATATATAGATAAAAGGGACGAGAAGAGAGGAAGAGATGATATTAGCTTACTTGTTGATGAAATACCTACCTATGTGCTTTAAGGCAGCAAACACGATCTCTGCCATTTGCAAAAGGCTTTCAAACAATCGTTACTCATGAAGTTGCTATCAAGGTTTGCACACCACCGCAACCCATGTCATGCTAAAGAAATACAACTCAATATTCAGCCATAAAATATACAAGACTGTGACAGACACTAGGCATTGACAAATCAAACATAATACCCTATAAGTCACTCCACCAGTAGATATCCAATAAGGATGCCACGCATTGCATTCGCCATACGGCCTGATCCGAGGCCTTACATATTCTATACATGAGGCCGTTGCTAATAGTCCATTAAGTTGCCACGGCACGCGATGCCGCCGATCGGTTTGTGTTCATATTTATTGTTAGCGACGAAGGATTACGGGCAGAAGACCAGCGAAGCTTGCTGCTTGAATAATTTATATTGAGGTTTTTACAAAGGAGTGGCCCTAGGCTAAGTGTAAGCTGTACGCCTTGACCGATAATTAAAGTTAAGCCGCGCTCATCGCGGTTGTTCCGTGGATGGGTGACCATTTGTAAACATACCAAGACCTCTCCGTGCCTCGAAAAGCACGTTAAGCCGCTGTTCCCGACTGTCATTGTGTTGGTTTTTGACAGTCATTACAATTCTAACAGATACTATGTTACCCAGTATAATGGGTTGTGGAAATCTGTAGGCAGTCGCTCCACGTAAAATACAGCATTAAGCACAACCCAGTGAAATTGATAGCCGAACCCAACATAGCTTGGGAAAAGTCTAGGCAGAGGTAGAGTTTTTTACACAGACTTATATTTTTGTTCCGTACGGTTTTGAATTTGATAAAAATCTTGATATTGAAGCTTGTGCTTGATAAGATTGCAGTGAATAGTCTCAACAAAGAGTAACAATGTTATATTTGGGAACGTTTGAAAGTTACATATTAACAGGCATCTATTCGTGAGTCACATCAATGATATATTTAGAGCATTGAGTAAAACCCACCCTATTACTTAGCATAATTTAAAAAGGTTACTAGCAATGTGGGTGGAATTCACATTACTAGCAATCTTGTTGAACCCTTCCACTGAGCTAAATATGCTTGTGTCTGGAGTGGGTTCACTTCAATAGTGTAATGGGCGGGGTTCGAACCTGCGACCTCTCGATCACCAGGCGGTCACCCTAAACATTAGGCTATTGCCGCTTAAATTGTTCACAACTTTGTTACGTTGTGTAGTTCCATAGAATAAAATCGATTTTCAGTAGGAAACCCCGACTCGCCCGTCTCCTAGCCCAACATTGAAGATTTACGCAGTATCGGAACACGAAGCATGTTGACCTAGCAGTTCAAATCTGTAGTTATGTGTTTACTGCCACGTACCTACGTATTGTTCGTGCAATTTCGTGATTTGCTGCAAGTTACCGATGATATTTGGTTTTGTGATATTAGATAGGTTAGGTTTCGTAGATTCCCTTCCCTAAGCGGTTACGCTTTAATAATATGGTTTTCATTTGAGTGAATAAAATCGTATTAGAACTAAAAATTTAATTGTATGGTACAGTTTAATTTAAGGTTTTAGGTTTTAAGAGTAATCCAATACTAGGCACGCGTAATTTCAGTGTAATATGTTGTATCAAGTCAGTCAGTTAATACATTTAAACAGGTTTCCTGGTGTGACTTAAAACCTAACGTACCGTAACCTAAAAAAGAACTTCTAAAAACATTAGTAACTTATTTCTCGATAGTACAACTACTTTTAGATTTACTTAAGGGAAACTTTCCGACTGTATTTTAAAAACCTCTTACAAATAAAGAACGGAACTGACAAAGGTTCAGCAAGGGAACATTTTTAAAGTCTACAAATAGACCGATTATTTCAAGGCTTTCTTAGAAACTTTATTCATTAAATTTTCTCAGAGATGTAATCTATTTGACACACCTGACAGCTGGTGGGACTTTCCTACAGATCTGTTATTAATTGAGGAACGAATAATTTATGAGATGTAGCGATCATCGATGCGGATTATTCGTTATCTCGCCATTAGGAGACTGTCGTTAGGGAGACTTGTGTTCCGTGTATGTATTTTGGATTAGATACTCACTAAATTATTTTTATTTATTTATGCTTAAATGCAATTTTAAGAAACTGGTCTTAGATTGTTAAATTTATAAAATAAAGAATAGGTTATTTTATATAATCAGTTTCAATTGCTACCTCGTTGCAAAAAAAAAGTTAGCGCGGGAAATAATCTTGGTATTCTTTTATTATTGGAGACCTTTTATAATTTTGATATTTCTTTTTAAAATTATGTTAATTGCTTTGGCGTGGTAACAAGTTATACTAAAGCTAAATAAATGAATTCTGTTACGCAGTAATAATTATAAGTCGTTTAGATTATATTTCTTGATTGACCTATGTATAGTATGTATCAGTTATAGGTATATGGGATTAGACGCCTGATGCAAATAATTAAAAACATAGTATCGAATACGCCAACCGAAACGGTATTCTATTTCGAAATCGTTTGATGGTTTACGCTAAATTTGCCAATGAGATATCGTATCGGATTCATGGCTTGTAAAACCCGATGAAAGGGATACGCCAGTCGCTGTACGAACTGAAAAATGATGTCCCGTTCAATATAGGCTCTAGCATAATAGGCTGTTAGTATCAAAGGTGTATTTAGAATTGAGATAACGGAACACGAAAGATACTTGTATTTTTTGTTTGTTTTTAAGTTTTTATTTTTGATGCAGATGTTAGTGTTTTTTTCTACACAGTTAGGTAGGTTTATGATTGACTTGTATGGGTTTCGAATAGATACGGTTTATTACAATTTGGGAAATGGAATTACACAAATACTTTAATGGAATGGAGAAGTCAAATATTTTAAGTCGCAAACTAGAAAAGAAAAGTAAATAAACCGTATATATAAAAGGTTTTATTAGAACAAAAAAAATAGATACATGTTTAGATTTTTAAATGGGGAAAATATACTTTTTTTGTAAAAAAATCTATAATTTCACTTTTTTTCCTTTTCCTGAAAGTGCAGGGCATTTTCTATCTTATTTACTTTAAACGCCTTTTTCACATAACTTTAATAACACATAATATCTTCCCCAACATAAATTTAATTTCTTCTTAAAAAAAGTAGCTCTTTATCAATTTTATAGAAGGTAGGTAGTATGAATGTATACGTTCATATAATTATAGGTTTTTTATTTATAACATCGAGCAACCTTTCTAAATCTCAGTTATTTTGGGCCGGCCTTCTGTAAATATGTAAGATATTAATTTGGATCTAGCTGTGACCTTTTAACATCAGGTGTTATATATATATAATACATGAAGATAGATTAGGTACGTACGTAGGTAGTAAATAAATTTCTTTTTTGTTTTTTTTTTTTTCAAATTGAAACATTTGCGAATAATTATGCGAACTTTTGTATGCGATGACGGTCACCTAAGCTGAATTTATAAATGAATGTGACACCCTCCCGTGATACACGTTAACTACTGTATAGTGAATGGAAGTTTGCGCGAATATAAGTGATCGGAATTAGAAAAAAAAAAACTATGTAGTAGTTCAAACATTTATTCTAAGGTACCCCCACTTTATGGATAGATTATAAAACTATTCTCACACTTTCTTATGGTGCAGATAAGGGTGCGCCTAACGGCTCTAATAATGTAGTAAGGGCAAAAGTTACTCAGTAATATTACCTTCGTTCAAAGGTAAACTTTTGCTTATAATTTTTTTTAAAGTAATGATTTTTATGCTGATCTTACGGGCCCCCCATATAGTTAGATATTCTAATGAAATTGCAGATACTATTTCTGCTATTGAGAAAATTTTTGGTACCTAAACAAAAAAGGTTCTTCTTAAGTAGGTAAATTACCTTTTGGTTGTCTAGTAATTGTCGTAAGATGAATATATAATTAAGTATGTGTATCTAGTTCGGTTTACTTACGCATATTAATTTCTTCTGGATCGCTCGCTTGGTTTCAGACTCAAATAGAGTCCTGATTAATGACCATCCATAATTATGTAAAATACTTTTTCTGCACCGACTGAAACCACAAATACTTATCGAAAGTGTTAAGTGAATGCAAAACACTAAGTGCTATCCAAAACTATGTGATCTTTACTTAAGTATCTTCTGATTAAGGAAAAGTCACTTAATTATCTGCACTTTCTACAGAAATCTTTTCTTACCATTGTCCTTTATTCTCGAACAGAAATTAATTATTTACCTGCGAGAATTTCAGAGGAAATTTATTCATGTAATTCGACGTAGTTTCAGTAAATCGTCTATTTAATAGAGGATTTACTGAAATTACACCGCCAAATCTAGGAAATACAGACTTAGTAAGTTCTTGGTAATATTTTTCTTTAAGATTAGTTTTCTTCGAAGAAAAAGCAAGTTTATTTTAATTCAAGGATGCTAAATATAGAAGAATCTTTAGTAAAAACATTGATTGTACTTCAAGTAACTAAGTCTTTTTTACGCTATAGACGGCTAATAGGCGAGAAGCTTCTTATTTTTCATGATAGTAAACTACCACCACAGTTCATAAACGTCTCTAACAGCATAGTTCTTGAAAATGCGTTTTGACTCTCCAAATTGAGTTTAGGCCTGTAGATAATCTACAAACTGGAACAGAACGCAGTAGCAGAACCGTTACTTAACGTATGTGTAATATTAATATTCTCTTAATGTATTTAGTGGGTGATGTATCTTTGAACGGCCAAAACGGCCAACAAAAAGCATTTATATGTAAGTTAATAATAGTTCTCATCATAGAAATACTCAATTAATTCAGATATTTATATTTAATCCAAGAATAAATGTAAATATAACTACGTTTTTAACAAAATCCAGATTTTTATAATTGGCTTCTCATTTGCTAAAGGCCGCTAGCGGTAGTAAATAAGATCCAATTTATACTAGATTGGCTTGACCCTTAAAGGCCTGACCGTTATCCGATTAATTATCCTACAGTATTAGTGTAAAATGGAGCTGTTGTATGTGCCATTAATATTAAGGGGTTCTACACACGTGTTTAATATTCAGTATTATTTATAGTAGAACCTTCATTGATAACTGAAGTGGGTGACTTAATTATGAACTTATATTTTGATTATGTTTTAAAATCTAAGTATGTAAGTACTTTCTCTAAGTCTTAAGGCTCTTATTTTTAAGTTGGAATAACCCAAGACATAGTTTTTTAATATTATGTGTTGTCTTTTTAGTTTACCTGCTGATGAATTTCTACTAAAAATTTTCGACATAACCTAAGGTCAATGAACCTACATGAATAGGTATTTTACGAAACTTTACACTAAATTTATTAAACCATAACAAATGCTAACCGATAAATATTTGTGTATCAACTACAGATGTTTGCTTTCAGCTTTTTCCGTACGAATATGTTAACAAAAACATCCAAAATACAGAAGAAAATCCTAGTACGAAGCAACTGTTTTTAAAAGATAAAAAAGGGAAGATGCCAGGGAAAGCATGTTCACGTTGTATCAGCTCAGTGATCACATAAAATCGTCGTTCTCAAAGCTGGAATAAATTTCACAAATATTGGTATGAACTTTAGTGAAGCTCTGTAGACTCGTCACAATATCTTTTTCATAACCAAAGGAATATTTGGAATTCTACGTAGCAATAGGATTGAAATGTTGACATTTTTAGGGTATTTTCTAGCTTTTTAAAAAGGTTGTATTTGGTTGCAACTGAAATCAATCTTGTTATATGTAATTATTGAACTCTTTATTAATCCTTTTGATAATATATTTCTTAAATAATATATTTTTATTTTTAAATTACGTTTCTCAAACAAAGTAAACGTGAGTCTATAGGTATGGTAGATGTTATCAATAATCTTTTACGAGATACAATCACTTGTTTATTTCGTTAATATCAGAATATTTAAATAAATTTATACAGATCTATATTTATTCATGTATCTCTATACAAAAGTTACAATGCATTTACAAGTACAAAAAAATGCCAAATTTATTGTTACCTTTATGTGAGACTGGTGCCAGATGTAGGCTTATGCAGTAGCACCACCTACCTAAAAGTAGCAATGATGTATATACCTAATTATGTTACCAAAAAACTCATTTAATTTAGATTTTCTATGAATGTTGATGACATTTCGATTTATGCCAACTTAATAGACTGATTGGGAGTTTGGCTTACCATCACAGTGAAAGGATTAGCCAATCAGCGCGCACGAGATACGTCGATTGCCCGGTTTGCGTCGGCCTCGGCCGTAACGAGGATATTTATACAGTCACTCATTCCTTTCATGCCAACACTTGAAGCTCGTTAGTTTCAACGATTCAAACGATTCAAATTAAAAATAAACATTCATATCCTAACAAGCGTTAATTTTTGTACAAATTAAACTTCAGCAGTATTAAAGTAAAATAACTGTTCCGAAATTATGATGATTAATCGTAGTGCCGTTGATAAATTAATTATTTTATGAATTAGTAAAGTATCGATAAAATATTGTTGTAATAACGATATTACTAAAGCTGGGTAATGTAACAAATTGAAGCTGTTATAAACGCGACCACAATTTATAGGCCTTCGTAGCTGCGGTTTCAGCAACGAATCAGTTTTGTTTGTAAATAAATATTTGTACGTTTGTATTACAATAGTTTAGATTTACTTTTGCTATAATAAAATATAAATTCAAGATCATGTTCTGTTGTAATGTCAAGTCTTGAGTCTTTGACTCCAGACTTCTTTAAGCAACTAGTGATATAAATATCTTTAACCTGTATTCTACAGCGGGTATGCGTAGGGTATAGTACGTCATTTTAATCAAAATATCTGTTCAGCGATAGTCAATGTAAAACACAACATATTATAACATAATTTATACTACAGAAATACTTAAGTACCTACTCCGTTTGACACCGTCACCCAGTATATAAGATGTCCCAAATCACATTAGGTATATCAAGACGAACACCTGAATAAATGATGTTTTTGACCCCGGGCAGGGTTCAAGAACAGGGTTATGGGTGTGTAACTATCCTCTTCGCGATGCGTCCAACTATACGAAAGATATATAACTATTCGAAGCTTAGAGTTCAATGATATTAGATATATATAAAAATGAGGCAGATTGATATTAGCGCTCGTATTTTAAGGACATAATGTTTTCAAACATAGCTATTTCTTTTACTTACGTGTTTATCCTATCTGTTGTATTAATGTCACCTGCAAAGGCATCGAAAAGTCAAAAAAGATTTTTTATGTAAACAATATGTTTGATCAACCCACAGTGTGGTATATAATTACAGATACATGGATTTATTAAGTAGTCTGAGAAATTATGTCTTCCCAAAATTATTCAAATAAATGTCTAGAGACGTCATTTGAAAAAACAGTCAATACGAAATAATTTTGGAAGCAAAATCCTTGCAAGTATTAATATTACATCTTAATTTATTGTATTCAACGTGACTATAAGTACGGATAATATTGTTTGAAGCGTCCAAAAAGTTAAATTAACATAATCTTGTGTCACACGTTTTTCATTGTTTTGACATCGTCTCTCTTTTTGACATAAATTTTTGTTTGAAAGTTTTTATCGATGAATTTATTTTCGTGTATTGAGCGATGTAAACAATTGAATTTAAAGAATATTAATTTGCTTAAAATTAATTAGACACTTGATAGCAGTAGTCCAGTCATTATAGTAAGTTCACCTCGGAATTCGAGATACCCAGCTGTAAGTTTGTAAATACTTGTATATTGACACCCTAAAAGTTGTCTCAAAACCTACATATGGTAGGGTGTGCGCAACTATTAAATTTCAAGGTCAAAGGTCACAAAAATCGGTTTTTTGTAAATATCTCATTTCTTATGGGTTTTTTGCTATTTGTATTTATTATCAATATTGTAGAATAAAAAATTCTCTACAAATTTTGTTCAGAAAGTTTTTTTATACGGTGAACCGTTTTCGAGATAGAGGGCGGAGAGCGTGCGGTCACAGCATCACTTCAGGTCAACCGGTGCCTCCGGTCGAAAATGCGCCATATAAATAGTTGATGGACTATCGATAAATCAATGGTTATAAATATTAGTAAATTTTTATGAACTATTATATTATATTTCATCATTTTTTTCCTCACCTATCCACTTTTTATTTAGTATTAATTTATTTAACAACACTTACCTGCCCATGTAATTACAGAATTGTTAAAGAATATATATGAATTATATTTGAATTTTAACCTAATTAATATTAATAACTTCTTACATGATGAAAAAAAAAACAAATAAATATTTGCATTAAAAAATATCATTCAATAGGTACATTTATTTTTACAACTACATTTATTTTTATTAAAAGTAAAAAAATGAAATAAAGGGTACAAAAACTACAATTTATAAATATAATCATCTTCTTCCTCTTCATCGTCGTCTTCCGGCTGCTGGTAAATTTCAAACTGGTCTTCATTATCGTCTTCAACCACATTTGTCTCAAGTTCTTCCATGATTTCGTTGTCAAAGGTTCCATCTTCGTTAATGTCGCTCTGATATGGTAGAGCATTGAGACAAGCTTGCCGATTGCCGATTGGCGACAAGCTAAAGAGCATTGCAAGTCCGCTTTCCTGCATCCGCATCGCGAACCACATCCAATCTTGCAGTTGCAGAAAATTGTATTTAGCAAATCTTCTGGAGCAGGTGGTAAAATTGTCATGATAGGCTCCAGAAAATCGTTTCGCATTGCCCAACCCCATACCTTGGGTTCCAAATCATGCCCTAACCAAGTTTGAACTTGATAATATACACGTTTGAAATGTTGATTGCTCTCCGCCCTCTATCTCGAAAACGGTTCAACGTATAAAAAAAAATGTTAAACAAAATTTGTAGAGAATTTTGTATTCTACAATATTGATAATAAATACAAATAGCAAAAAACCCATAAGAAATGAAATATTTACAAAAAACCGATTTTTGTGACCTTTGACCTTGAAATTTAATAGTTGCGCACACCCTACCATATGTAGGTTTTGAGACAACTTTTAGAGTGTCAATATACAAGTATTTACAAACTTACAGCTGGGTATCTCGAATTCCGAGATTCTTACCTAATTTAAGCTTAAATGACTGGACTACAGAGCTTATAGACCTGAAAAGAGAAATTTATCATAGCAATCTTCTAAAATATAGGTATCAAATTATTACTAGTACATTATGTACCTAAGTACCTAATAGAAACAATATTATAATATATTCGGTTTCAAAATGATTTTCTGTACCGAAAATTATTTATCTAGGGAAATTCAGACATTCGTAAGTTATCAGAGGACATCCAAGTTATTATTACAATACGAATTCCCGAGTGACGCCTGGTGACATGGGTAGTGAAGCCCCGAATATCAGCGGCTATGGGAATACTTTGCCTCCCCTAAAGTAAATCCAAAGTTTATGTTACATTAAGCGAAATAATAGTGATATGTGGTTGTGAAAAGACTTTACCTATTTCTGAATATTATTTGAATTCGTATTCGTTTTTTTAATAACTAGTTTGTTTTTTGTAGTGAATTTTTTTTTAGAAGGTTTAGTGAACGGCGGAACTCGCGGCGTGTTGGTGGTTAATTCTTTATTAATGTGTGAGGTTCTTTAACTTTTATTGTTAGCTTCTGCTTCATTTTGAATTCTAATAAATAATAATAGTAAATTGGAAACGTATTATATTTTAAGCTACAAAATAAACAATGCTATTTAAAGAAACACTAAATCTTATTTCCAAACATTAACAAAGCATTCACCCACACATTCAGTTTCAAAATAAAAACAACTAAAGTTAATTAAATTCTGAAAAATGCTCGAGATGACCTTTTGTATTATTTTCGCCATTAATCTTAAAAAAAAGCCTTTTCCAATAATTTATTTACTAGTACGAGGCAAAAGTAATAAATACCAATGCTTTTGCATCGTATAGTTTTCACAAAAAAGTCCTCATTCCAACGAATAAAATGTTCCCGACAAAAAAAGAACACAAAAAACCGCACACGGAAATAACGCGCGTGACCGGTATACCTTGCAGTGTTTTTTTTTTATTTTTATTAATTCATTCGCTTTTGACTACATTTTGTTTTAAACACGCGGTATCAGATTTGCATATCCATATGTTTAAATTAGTTCAACTTCAAGCATAATAAATTATCTCATTGACAATATGACAACATTATCGTCTTTTGTTAGAAAACGCGTAGAAAAGTTCCATGGAATGGGTATCAATATTTCGGCATTCTTTAATTAGGACCGAATCCGAATAAGTAGCACACAAAAGAAAAGTGTGTGTCTAACAGTTCCTAATATCATCAAAATCGTCGCTATGGTGCTACAAGGGTAAAATATGTTGATGATATCACCATAAAGGTCATCAATGTTATGTTTTTAGGCTACTATAAATTCCGCTAATAACGCACTATTTCTATTGCATAGGCTGTCAATATTTAAAGATTTTTCTGAATTCCACCTGCTTCGGTATTTACTGATTGTACCTATGTATGTTCAGTTGTGATTTTTCAGTAAGTCCCAATTTATTTTGAGACTGGAAACCCTTTATGACCTACTTTCAGATTTTTTTAGAACGCTTTTTAGCTCATATGTATCCTTGGCATTTCAGTGCGCGCTAAATGGGTCTGAAGCCTTACATGTGCTTTCTTACACGAGGAAAATAATGAAAAGCGTTTTACCTAAAGTCATTGGGTCCTTAAATTTCCAGATTAAAATATTATTTACTACACATACTTTTTTCTCATGAATTAAATCTTATCGAACATTCGAGAATGTTTTTAAAATTAAGGTAAGAATGTAGAATACAATTACGTGTTCAGAATTCCAGGTAAACGACATTGCTGGATGATGCTAACGTCGCGTATACAAGAAAAAAAATACTACGATATACAAAACTATCACATCTTTTTCCAATTGTTTTCAAACTAGCTTACTCAAGAACGCATCGTCCGGTTTCATTAACAAATTATTGGGTTATTGTATATTCACCACAAAATAAATACGTTACATTTTTGTGTTAACGCTTGAAATGAAATATAGATAAAATTATTGCTAAAATTATGAAACACAGGCAAATATAGGCTCCTTTCTTCCCCGATCAAACCATATGAAATATTTTTATAGGAACATATTAAAAAGTAGGTTGAGACCATTTAATGTTGAAAACTGCGTTATTTGTGTAAACGTAAGGATTTACATACAGGTAATCCTGTACAACCAAACAACCAGTTGGCGGAAAAACTTACAAAAATGCCATCTGAAAAATCAGAAAAAAAAAGCAAAACATCGCACGTGTCCTATAATCCATTTCTACTGCGCTAAAAAAGTTAGTACGGGCGTGCACCACAATTCGGCCATATTAAATTGGCTGGTAAAAGCGGATTGCTTTTGGTTTATTAGTGGGCTAATTTGATTTTATGTCCGACCACTGCGGTCTTGCCCGTGACTGGAAAAGTAAACAAATGAAGCAGGTTTTTGGCCCCGCCACCCTACTTTCGACTTTATACTAAAGCCAGGTTTAACGCAGGATTTTTTCATTGTTCTGTGAATTTTTAAGAGACGATCGGCATTTACGTGCCTCTTTCTTTTATTTTGTTTTACAGCTACTAATGCGTGGAGTGTAAGTGCTAATTTTATTCGATATTGGAATAGTTTAGGGTGTTGTAATTAAAGAAGCGCGACTTTATTTAACCACGTAAATCATATGTTATCACGACTGGATTATGACAATATATTTCATAGGTAATAACAATGAATTATTACTATAGTTAATAACGTTTTCCATCACAAGTATTTTACCCGAGTATAATGTCAAACATAGCATAAAAGTCAGCTAGAATACCTTGGCTAAGCGCAGCCCGATGAAAATGCCACGGGACATGAAATATCGTTGGACCTTCGGAGGTCATCGTCGGTAGAATGGATGGTCCACACTGCATTCTGGTGCAAGTTATTTTAAACATTTTCAAAGTTACGATAGTGTAAATCAACGCTTTATTTCAACGAAAATTTGATAAGAATTTGGATAGTTTAAATAATGAGAACGCTTTTACGCTGAAGTGAATAAATGTACAGCGGGAAATGCCAGACGATCTTCTCTCATGCGACGCTGACATTTTTACATTACTAGGAAATACTCTTGTTTTAATTTTATTTTTCCTTAAATTTATTTTCTTACTCAAGTATGATATAAAATAGTACTTAGGTATCTATGTTGTAGAAATATAAGCATTATTACCTTAGTTCTAGATTAGTTTTGACCGTGTGTATACACAGTCGCAAGCTTTAATTCATTTTTATTTTACCTATACACTCAGAAATAACAAAATATTAACAATTCAGTACGTCTTACGTAAGATATTATATTCTTAAACGCAAGTACAAAAATTATATTTAATGGCTGTGCTTTAAAAATAATCAGGGAATTTAGCAAACGTTTAATCCCTACATCTTTTACGTTTTATTATCTTTCCTTTTCCCTGCCTACCGTTTACATTGTACGACAATAATGTAAAAAAATAATTGTGAAGTGGAATTCTTAAGGGGAGAATCCTCAAAAGATGTCTGTCCTATTTATAATTCGTTTTGTTTTTGTATTCTTTTAGTTTAAGCTGAAATTTTTGGTGCCGACTTAAGTGCTGTATGAAATAAATGTAATGCTATAAATTAAGTATAGTTTTTACTGTATTAAATACCTACCTTTACAATGATATGTCGACCTCCGTGGTCGAGTGGCGTACACACCGGTTTGCAAGGTGTCGCCTGCCTGAGGTTTCGGGTTCGGTCCCCGGATGGGTCAATGTGGAAAACTTTTCTATATTGTCTCGGGTTTGGGTGTTTGTGGTTCCTTCGTTGTATCTGATTCCATAACACAAATGCTTTAGCTACTTACTTTGGGTTCAGATCAATGTCCCTATGTGATGTTGTCCACATTTATATTATATATGTTAAAGTGTCAGGTAGTGTAATATGAATGGAATTACTGGCATTATATTTCTGTGTTAACCTGAATACGTCAAAATAAACAGCGCTGAATGTTGCGGTCTCTAGGCTGTCATGCTTTGTAAAGATGAACATACTTTTCTTCACGTTTGCCCGGCAATGAAAACCCTACATTTGAAAAGAACTAAATCTACTACAGAATGATACGCTATTTTCTTTTATTAACCTTTCTTATATCAAAAGGAGAATTTATGTTTGTTACACGATTTATCCGGTAATTGTGGATTGATTCAAAAAATACTTTTTGTGGTCATTATATCTCAGAGTTTTGTGGTAGTCATATATAATTTCATTTAAATCGATTCAGAAGAAAATATTTTTTTAGTTTAGTTTAGAAACAAGTATTATGTAACAGGTCTTTGTTTTGTTACACGATTGTATCTATACAAGGTCGGTTTAAATCGCTAGGCCTTAACAAAAGTCCTTTTCTTAGATCATTAGGCACCTAATTTAATTGCGAGTAGAAAATCCAAGGGTCCCACCGCTTGCCGTGGCCTGAATCTCATTAATTTCGCAACGAATTGAATTACAAAACTGGTGAGATCATTGTTTAGTGTAATACAATAAATACAAGGACCTAGATAGAATAGTAATGGTTGAGTAAACACACATAATATTAAAAGTTAATAGGTATTGTTATTTTAATTTCAAAGCATCATCGTCGAATGTTTTTTTCTCCTTAGAGTTTGATTGACCATGAGAATCAAAAATTCATAAAATAATATACATTTTACTAACTGTATATAATATATTTCACTCATTGAAAATATATTACGTATTTTGCTTTTGTGGAAATAATATTTTTATTTCTTATTATTTATATATCTGGTATGTTTATCTTACCGCTTACTTACCGCTTAAATCGCGCCGTCTATACGCGTATCGCCCATAAATCCGATCAACCGCCATTGCACACCGTAGCGCGTTGCGTGTTTTAATCGCCTTAGTGATACGAAAGAATCGTAAAAATATAAATCAATAAAATGTTATAATCACAAAAATATAAGGTTCGAATAGGTATTATTATTATAAAAAAAACTGGGAGCTCATTCTTAAATGAATTTTAAGTCCAATACAATGCCAATGCAGTATTGTTATTCATTTAACAGGCACACAAACAACACACAGTACGAAACGAACTGTCTTTTGTTTTGGTTCCAGTTAGTTTAATGATTTTTTTTTCAAAAATACTGAACTAAACTAATATCAATTTTGCATTAGCATTATATTGAAATTAAAATTAATTGAAGAGTAAGGACACAGGGCTTGAAGGATGTTGGGGTTGCCATCAGCGGTCTAATAAATTACTGAATTTGAATTACTATTGTACATTTTTCATGGTGATGTCGCAAGAATTCTACGCATGTCGCCCACGTAAACGAAGGTAAAAGAAGGGTAACATCTGAAATGTTAACCACACAACATACTCATCAGTATACGCATCAAATGTCAGTCAACACAACAAAAGGCCTCCGAACTAACGCCTCCCTTTCATACCCCTTTTCTCAACACATAAATGCTTACTACCATTTTACCACTTTTTCTACGCGAACTTAACCCTTCTGTACATCGAGATGTATTCATATGGTATAAACTACGTATTCACGTCCAGTTAACACTGATCCCTCGTTCACTACAACCAACTTGAAACATATAGTTCAAGCTACACTGGCACAAAAAGCTTTCAAGAAAAGGTACAGATGACCCATTTTTCTCGACCGTTTTAGGGCCGCACCTAAAGATTAGTAATACTAGGACGGTCCTTAGAAATATATTCATATGGATACGAGGATATGAATGTTGAGTTTCGTTATTGCCGGGCTATTTGACGGTTCAATAACGTAGACATTCATAGAAATGCGAATATTTTTGTACCTCCATAACAATAGCTGTTCCACCTGTAGTATTCGTGTTTATAGAATGACTTTTGCTTTTATTCTTTTGTTGTAATAAATAATGGCATTTATTGCGAGGAAGGTGGTATTGAATGAAATGATGATGATAAATTATTATGATGTCTGATCTGAGAACAAAGAAGGGTACCTATTGTACTATGATCTGTCTGCTTTATTTTATTCCATTACTACCTATATTTTTCAGTAATTGCGAATAAAATGTTAAGTTCTTCTCGTATGTGAAATAGTTAAATATTTATTTAGGCTTATAATATCAATTGTTCTATTTATATTAAACAAGTTAAAGTCTTGGCTTAAATAACAGTAGCGTCTAAATTAACATGCTTTTTCCTTTCATTTTAAATATAATCATTCTACTCATAACATATTTTCTTAGCTCACATAACCAGATTGAAAAGAAGAATGAATAATATCGAATTTAGTATCAAAATATTATAATACGACGTAACTCAACATGAGATAAGTAATAATTGATGACAATTGAATGAAAAGTTTGTTCTGTAACACGGTAATTTACAACTGAAAATTTGGATTTGGTCATTTATTCTATCTCTACTAGAGGCGTGCATACCATGTAACTATAGATTTTATATTTGTATCTATCTTTCTATGTTTGTAAATTTCTTTAATAACTCGTATCTTTTAAACAGCTGGATGGATTTCGACAGTTATGGTATCTTTAGATTCGTCTTAAAAACCTATATATTATGATGAGGTGATCATATCTCCCCTTATGCATGTGCGCGGTGTACATCTTTACGCTTTAGTAGAGATGTATCTCTACTTTTGGGTAGAGATTTATCTCTACTTTTTAGTAGTGATGTACCCTTTTGTATCTGGATAAGATAACTAGATAAGTTCGCCTAATTTGTTGTCTTACTTTGTTGTCCGTATTACTATCCCAGCCAATTTTCTGACTCAAGACAGATTCTTCGAATTCAGATGGCCTTTTACCAATTTGGACCGAAGTTTAGTTAATACTCAAATGTTCAATATTTTAAGCTTAGCATTAAACAAGGATTGTAAAAATAAAACCATTACACCACTTCATTCAATATGTTTATATATTTTACTTACACCGACTCAGTTCACTTATTCTTTATTTACAAAAATGACAATTATCACAATCAAATTTGCGATGATGATCACATTAACCAATTTCTAATAACACACGATGATAATGATTTAAAATCCATTTTTTCTATTACAATGTAAATTGAAGCGTTTGATAATCTATTTTACAATAACAACATAAAAGAAATAATGCTTTCGAGCGAAACAAATGATAGCCTTTTGAAGTTTTCCAATTAATCTTGTTTCTTTGAAGTAAAATGAATTAGGAAAATGTTACAGTTATAAATTATGTTTAGTCTGTCATGATTATACTTTTAATACGAAACGAATAGGTATTTGTTTTACAAACAATTTTAATGGAACCAAAATGTTATCTATTTATTGCTATTTGACCGGGTATTTAACATCTCAAAAGTTTAGAAGTCCAACTTAAAATGTATTTTACTGCGGACAGAATGCCATAAACACACAGAAGCTTACAAAACAATTAGAAAATATTACGACCTTAATAAAATTAAGATGGCGTAAAGTAATATGGCGGCGGAGTTGTGAGCCGCGCGCGACGCTAGCGCCGACGCAGGGTTGCGGACGCACGCGCGAAACTCGTGGTAGTCTGCGCGTGTTATTGCACAGTAGTGGACGTGTACGCAAGCCGTGTCGCAGTCGGCTACGTCCGTTGCATGACGAACACGCAGTGCTGTTAAATATCTAAAGCAAATAAATATTTTTATCAATATGAGTTTAGTTACGATATTAAAAAATATTATTAAATAAAAAAATCGACGACCTCTGTGTTCGAGTAGCGAATACACCGGTTTTTAAGGTGTCGCTAGCTATGAGGTCCCGGGTTCGATCCCCGGACGGGTCAATGTAGAAAGCCACAACAAAATTTTCTCGGGTCTGGGTGTGGTACCTTCATTGTCGCTGATAAAATCCATAACACAAGTGCTTCAGCTACTTTAGGTTCAGAGCAATGTATGTGATGTTGTGCACATTTATTATAAAAGGTTTACCATAAGTTAGGAAGGTAAGCATATTTATATATATCTGCTACTAGCTGTCCCCCGCGACTTTGTTCGCGTGTTTTAGTTTTAACGGTTTTTCATTTTTGCAACATTTTTCATTTATGCTCCGCTCCTATTGGTCGTAGCGTGATGTTATATAGCCTTCCTCAATAAACGGACTATCCAATACAAAAATATTTTTTCAATTCGAACCAGTAGTTCCTGAGATTAGCGCGTTCAAACAAAGAAACAAACAAACTCTTTAGCTTTATAATATTAAGTATAGATTAGAATCGTGTTTGTAATTAATTTAATGACTGACATTACACTCTACAGGATAAAAATGAAACCTAAAAGCGAACATAGTCTATTACCTTGTGAGGTAAGAAGTAATTGTGGCTACTGGTAGTAAAACGAAATGAAGTTGCTTCCAATACAGTAATTCCAAAATATTAAATGGAATTTCTAGTATGCTTGCCCAGACTTTTAATATAAGCTAACGTATTAACATGGCGTTTTAAAGTACCTACTAAGAAAGATTCCATTGTAGTTTGAAATTGCTTTCCATTTAAGATGATAACACTTACTTAGTAAAAACCCCGCGGTCGTGTTGGTTTCTTATTCTGTCAGCCAAGGCGTCGAGTGAGACTGCATTCACCTCTCTCAACCCATAGTACTGAGTTAGATTGTACTCTATGGCCCAGTGGGCCTCTCCTCTAGTTACATCTAAATAATACTGCGTGTAATCCAAAACCTAACCAAGAGAAAAAACATTATGTTAAATATTTCCAAATAAGATTATGTAGTCTTAGTAGGTAAGTAATTTCGTTAAAAAAAAAGAACATGTAGGTAACAACTTAGTATATGGAAGTTTGCGATCGAGTTGTAGCAACTAACTCTATGATAAAACATTAATTAGCATCTCTTATTAAATAAAACGAAATCATACCTTTCCAGTATTAGAATCGAACTTATAAAGCCTTAATCCTGGATTTGAGATGCTGCCGGCGCCCCTTGGCGTGACTGAAGGAGCCAACAGAGCCCAAGACACTGGCCGACCTACGAGAAACAACAATCTTACATTTAGATAGGAACATTCTCTTTATCTAGGAGGCGCCTTCCCCTAAGATATACGACATTAACATGACAGTGAAGTGACAGGACAATGACGTATCGCGTAACTTGTGTCTCGTCCCAAACTTCACAGAAAAGCCTATATTACAAGAAATGCTGGAAAACAAAAAACATTATTGCTAGCTCGGATTTATATAGGTGTCAAAACTGCCCCATATTATATAAAACTAGCTATTTATTTTTTTCATTAATTATTTCCGATAAGGTAAGCATTTGCAGCGTCACCATATAAGTCGAAACGGGTTTTTAATTTTTTTATCAGAATTTTATTATCATCATTAATTAGGTCCGAAATCACGCACTGGACTTTCCTTTTTCTGCCATTATTTTGTGTTTTCTGATTACAAAGCAGTATTTATTACCTTCACTATAAATAAGTCTAAATGTATCAGCGTGTCGATGACCGTAGAACTGTCCAGCGATCACATCGCTGAATGCTCGGATTACGTGCACCAATCGCGCGTTGGCTGTAGGAGACAGTTCACCGCCTCCTGCCGCTGATGAGCTACCGGCGTTATGCCGTTCTTCCACTCCGGGTCCAGCATGAGCAACTAGATACACCTTTTGAAAAAATATAAATTGATAGTTACATGATTCACTAACATTTAGAATATCAGAACACTACTACGAAATCAATTGCTAGGTCTTTAAAACGCCCCAAACAGGCGCTTAACAGATCAATGGTAAAACCATTTTGAGATTTAATAAAAATACCAAGTCTTTAGACCAAGTCATTGGCTGAGCACTAATCGCGAAAAAAGAAACTGTCAGTTGATCTACACGGTAAGAAGAACACAGTACATAATAAATGTTTGGTACTTGGAACCACAACTTACCATTTCGTTTCTTCTCCTAGCTTTGCTAAGTACTTGTTCGAGCCAATCCCACTGAGCTCTGCCTCTGTGAGGACCATCGGTTCTAGCGGCTCCGCCTGCCCATAGTACGCTGTTTAGGACAACAATCCTAAGTCTGCTGTGTGATTGTTCTATCGTGTAATATCCACCTAAAAGACAAGACACATTTCCTTATTCATACTCAACTTTTTTCCTAATCGTTTTCGACCGGAATCATCAAAGGACATTCATCTGATTTAAGGAAGAATTTTAGACTCACCAGTTTCAAATGTATCTAACGCTTCTGTGGGAAGCCACTGCATCCACATATCAATCAGTCTCTTGGAAGGTGGAGGGTCATTGTGTCCCAGCGCTGGGAAAACAAACTGGCTGCTGAACGTCCTGCTAAGTATATCCGTAACGTTCCTAACAGCTTCCAGCTTTATTTCCTCGCTGAGATGTTCCATCGATGAGGACAAGATATCTCTATTAGGAAAAAGTGAGATTTTAATTAATTCAAATGATACGCCATAGTATTATTATTTTATAGATGTAATTTTTAGACAATATTGATCTATGGATCAAATTGTTCTGGAATCAAATTGTCTGGTTTAGATACTTTAAAATACAATGTACGCTAAAATAAAATCGACCATTTATTCCTTCTAGTGTTGATATAATATGAGCAGCGCGAAACGTTTCTGAATCAATAGTCGTTCGCTGAATTCCAGTTCACGTTTTTGAAATGGTTACGCAATTGTATAAAGAAATAAGTATAGTAGTAATAATGGTAACAATACCCAGTCCAGAGCACGAATTCTAATGTGTCAGGATGTCGTGCAGCCATGAGTGCTGCGGCGCTTTGTATGAGCGGCCAGGAGCTGTCGCACGTGTGGTCTCGGTGGCGGCCGTTGCGGTGGATGTGTTCATTATTGCCACGATTGTGTCTGCAGCCTAAATTACAAAGACACGTTTAGAAACGGTCGTCAGGTAGTGACTGCACTAGTGTGTCAAAAACGCTGGATGATGCAAATGACACATCTAATAACTTTCTTGAGTTTTTTAAATAGACATATAGATCCGGAAATATTATACAGACATAAAATTGGAAATACGTACATCAAAAAGCAAAATCATTAAAAAAAACAAAATTAATGTACTATACAATTTACACATTCGCAAAAATAACGAAATACATTACAATTATGAACACTATCATATTTTATGAATTTTCACAGCCGTTGTACATCACCGGGACGGGCACAAATAATAAAGTCATCAACATAAAACAACGGAATAAATTCATAAAGTACCTCTATGCAGCTCTGGGGAGTTATGAAACGGGTCATAATGAAGATCTGTGACGTGCCAAAAGTACCCTGGAACAAAATCATGGGTTAGTTTTTCACATTAATGCTTCATACAGTTTTAGGGTTAAATGGTAATAATATGGTACCATTTCTACGTAAAGAATTGAAAATGAATGTATAAAAAACATTATTATATAAATATAAAAATTTTGTTCTATTAAATTCAAGGCAATTTGTTCGTAAAACATAATGTATTCTGGCATTTCTTTTCATTATAAACACGAACAAAATTTAATGAACACTGCGGGGTCTAAAACGGCGTCTCAGGGATTAACGCTTACATCGTCCTAAAATTTTCTTAGTAAAAATGTTATTAATTTATTTGGTTTATCGCCTTCTAAAAATACACAAAATATTTAATGTTACTCAACAATATTTCATAAAGTTGTAAGATAAATAAATAGATAGGTTAGGTTTGTAGTTATGGTATGGTTAATAGATAGATACTAAACAAGCACTCAACCTACATACCTAGATATTTTTTTGTATCTACCTAAAATAATTAAAAAATAATTCTATATTAATTCTAAAATATTTTAAGGCGTAAACACTTGCGTTGACCTTAGGATAAATGGTTCAATCGTTGGGTTGTTATGATGGGTTAAGCATTTGACTTGAATATTAAATGAGAGATATTTAATCTGTACCTTAACCGAGAGTATCTTTGGGAATAATTCCAGACTCATGGCCTTATAATACGGATTGCTTACCATCTTTTGAAACGAAGTTTAGTAGTGCTGAAAAAAACTTTTGTGTATTAAAATAAATCATAAAATTATGTTTGTACTTCTTAAAAAAAATCTTCTGTAAAAATATGTTATTTTTTTAACTGACTAGTCTTTATTATTTTGTTAATGAAAACAAGTTAAGGATACTGATAAATGAATTATTTCTTTTATAAATTTATTTTTCAGGATAGTTTGACAACATAAACAATTGATAAATTAAATAAATTACTCACCAATTTTAGCGTCTGTAAGGTTAAGCCAAAGTAGGCTAGTGATGTAAACGACGAAGTTACTCAGCTTCATATTACTATTATTGAGTTACATAACGCCGCCCAAGTATGTCTTCCTTCTGCTTAGCGTCGTCCAGTACATTGCCTGTCAAAGACATTACCTTATAAGAAAATTATATAGTAAGTTTGGTAAAATGTATGTCATCAACACTTCTACAGTAGAAGTGCTAAAATACAAGCGTTGTCATGCCAAAGTGGTAACGATAATGTGCGGTCGACTGTACAATTATAAAATTGGCTGCTCGGGTAAAAAATATAAATAGTTACCGGTCTATTCTATTATTATAATTATTAATTCTGTTTATGATATTTTGTATATTATTATATTTGTATGCCTTACAGGATAATCATGTTTATAATCATGTCATTTGATTTTAAGTCACAATAAATAAATCATATTTAGCTCATTATATTAGTATATAGAATCAACTTGTTGTAGATACGATTTGATGGTCAATAATGCACGGTATAGTCTGGTGAAACCTACTAGCACGGCCCACCGATGCACACTGATCGCGTCAGTTGCCACGTTAAGCATATTTTGCTTAAACCGGGCACGCGGTGCACGCGAAGTAGGTCTATCTATATCTGTTATTATGGGGTATTATAATGGGTAATAAAAATAATTTTGAACCCTTGTTATTTAAGATCGTTATAAGCCACGAAATTTGATTTAGTAGTTTAAGTATATGTAATAGTATATGTAGGTACGTAGATATGTATTAGGTAACCTATAACGTTAACTTATATAGCTAAGTACATAACAAAAGTCTTAATACTTTACATAATTTGATCTGTAACAAATTTTACCTTTAAGCTCTTCAAATAAAAAGACTACCTAATTGTTCACGAAAAGAGTACTAATAAACGTTATCAGTAACTGACTAAATAACATTTTCTAGAACAAGCGTAAACAATACAAGGGCTACTTACGGGTAACGGTTAATGGGTACTTTTTTTCATACTAAATAGAAATTAAAAATTGTATTTTTATTTATACCATACTCAGCAGTGGGTGATTCCGGGCTAAAATAATGTCGGGCTGATCATGATTTGTGCTGAAGAGGCCAAAACCAAGTATTTACATAAGTTTTATAGAAGCTAGATTTCAATTCTACAACATATAAGTTTTTTTTTATAATCAATCAATATAAATTACTTAAAAAATATTGGTTATTTGTAAAGTAGGTTTACGATCGAGATGTTTACGTGATAACGTCTTATTGGTGATATAAGTTTTTGGGAAGTAAGGAATTAATGAAGATAACAATTTTTTCAAATTTTCATAGTTTGTTTCACTGTTAAACATTCAACGAAAACTTAACCGCACGAGAAAATCTCCATTCGTTTGTATGCCGCTAGAGTGAGAGAGACGGAAGATCGGTCCACTCACTGGAACGCTATGCCAGCCTCCGCTCGTGAGGATTCCGCGTGACAAGTTTCACGGAATGACTGGCAGCGCTCGAGATGAGACGGGAGATCGGTCCGTCTCTCTCTCGTTATACCTGCGATCGCGCTCGTGAGGTTTTGGTGTGACACAAGTTTCTGAACATGTCACCCGACTAAAACGATTTTAAAGACGTTATCACGTCAAAAAATATTACTGTCTATATTTTTATATTACAAATCTAAAGTTCTTGCTATCATTATAATCATTGTTCTAAACAACAGCTATCAATAATCACTTCAGAATATAGCCATCCTACTACTGGACTTAACAAGTCAAAGACAATACTTAGCAAATACCAAGCTTATAATACCGATTCTATTTTTAATGACCAATTTTTATATTGTATATTTATATATGTGGACCAAAATTTGTTTTGTTTTATATAAAGTCAATTTACAAGTGTGCCTTCACTGTAATAAAGTTGGTAGCAGCTGTGTCACTTCCGAACGAATGCCTTTTCTCATAGACGGAGTAACAAAAATAGTTTTGTATTTATAGTATGGTGTCGATATTAAAGACAATTGAGAGTTGAGAAAATCAAACAATCTGTGTAATGAAATGACTGGTTGATGGATTTCCAAGTAAAAATAACGTTACATTCAAACTCAAATGTATACTTATTCTATCAAAGGTCACTGATAAGCTTCTTATCAAGTAATTAAGTATAACTAAATTGATTTACATTTAGAGGTAGTTTGTAGCTACCTCTATACTTTCTAATGTCTATAAACCATTGGGATACAACGTACGTCCTTGACACGTCTAAAAATAAAACTGCTAAAATTCTGCTACAAAAAGGTACAATCTCACACAAAAGTCTTAAAAGGACATTTATTAAACAAAACCCTTCTAACCTACATTCATTCCTAAATGCTTCTTATGTGTAATGGTGTATACAGAAGCGTACTTTTAATTAATCTGCGCGGGTGCATTAATTTTGCAAAGGTCGTCCTCCTTGCGTTCGTGTCGAGACCTTCCTAGCTACCCCGCGGGGATTCAAATGAGGATACGGGATCTATGAACTTTCATCATTAGTAGTTGAGATGTTCGCTTAGAGCTAAGCAAAACTTCAAAGAGAATTTGTTTCAAACAGCTGAAGTACTTACTTTGTTTTTAAGATGTGCTCCAAATTGCGGATTGTGTGAAAACATTCTGTCTTCCTTGTATTTTGGGAATGAAGATATTTATATCCCTCTAGGTAAATTTAACCAAGGTGAAGGAAAATTTCTAAGAATTATTTTATTTATTAGATTTCTTCATTCTTCTTTTTAGCGTGTCGATCAATAGGAGTAGAAATATTTTTTCTTAATGGAATGGGTTACATAGGTTACATAACTTAATTATACTCTCAATATACAAATACCGTACTATGTATATACAAATAGAATACTGAAGAACATGACTTATTGCCTACAGACAAACAAGTTTTTTGGTTGTGTCAACAAGAGTAATGTGTTTTGAACTATACAACATCGCGCTTGGGTTGTAGCGTTTTGTGACAGAATATCGTGACAGATTGTCTACTCGCATGCCAACAGTTTTCAGGGTTCATTTAAGGCGCTACACTAATAATTATTTCGTTGGCGAGTTGGCGGTGTCAAGCGGACTGGAGAGCCAATCCGGAAATATAAGACAGAAATAATACTAGCTGCTTGCTTACGGGACGAAAAGAGCTAAACATATGTCAAGGTCACGAAATATTGTCCTAGAAATAATAAAGTAAGCGACAAAATGAAAAAACTCACATTAATCGAAATCTATCGAATGGAATAAAAAATCAATCGACATTAATCTTCATTTATTATGATTATGTATCAAATAGTGTGAAAAATATATTATTAAGTAGAATAGATTGGTGCATAAAGTAAAAAAAGGTTTTATAAAGAGGTGATAACAAAAAATAAAAATTTGAGAAAAGTTTCTTTAATCGTGTGATCGACATTTATTTTCATCATATCCTCTTCTATCTAGAAACGAAATTTCAAGTCAATAACTTTTATAGTTGCTAAATAAAAACGATATGAAAATAGCTAAAAAATTTGTGTATCGCCTTAATTACATAATTTCGTTTCAAGAATAGGTAAAACATTAATATGATATACATTAATTTATGTATGTATATTTGATAAAAATACGTCTTACTTACGTAAGATTTACAAATAAAGAAACACGTTTTAAATAATGAAAACTTGTTGTTACTGCCACGTGCCATCTCTTTAGGTCGGCCTAAAACCAATTTTGATTCTGTATTATTTTCGCAAGTCATTGACCCTAAATCGATTTTCAGATTATTAAAGTAATACAATTAGACCAGTACCAAAGTCGAAAGTTTATTAACGAACGAGCCATTGAACGTTAATGGGCTGCTTTAACAAAGGTTCATCACTGTCACCTGTAGGTAAACGACATGATTATTGTTAAAATCTTTACTTAAACTAATTAGTTGTACATACAAAGATTTAAATTAAGGTGATACAGAAATTATTCCGCTATTTTCATTTCGTTTTTACTTAGCAACTATAAAATATATTGACTTGAAATTTGGTTCCTAGATAGAAGAGTTTAGAGTATTGTGTATGCTATATTTCTGCACACTAATAACTTGATTATTGTTTATTATTATGTCAACTATTTTTTTATTTTAATTTTAAAGTAAATCTGTTTATATTCATTTTATTTTAAAACGACATCTTTAGCTATGTGATTTGGCTTTCGGATTTTATTTGCAGAAGTTAACGTAAAGCCAATATACAACGAACTCAATGTTGCCGAAAATTCAAATTGGCATTTCCCAGGAATGAATACGTAATTAATGTCAAAACGTTTCGTTGTATTACCTGCTCTTACTCACAATACTAGCTGTGGGGCTTTGAAGTAGTTTTAATAGTAAACATACCTGCCTTTATGCATATACCTATAATTAATCTAAACCCTGCACTGTTCGTTTGATTGTTAATAGCAAACAGTATTGAGTACATATTGCTTAATCACAATATCCTTTGATCCAGGAGATCTGTAATTGCAACAAGGCTTACGCAACTGAATATCTTACTAATTTATTTATTTAATGTAATTCTAATGTAATGATCTTATAAATGTACAAATAATAATATAATTAAATGATACGAAACGAGATATTTTCATTAAATATAATACCTGTTAAGCCTCACTGAAATGTCTTATTCATTTAACTGAAATTGATGACTCTCTGTAGTACATTTTAACGGCGAATTCATTAAAATAAAACTAATTACTTTAGGTCAGTATCAAGTACGGTTAGCGAGTAACTGTAGCAATTATGTGCTTGATTATAGTAAGAATTTTACGCGGGTTACCCAAGAGTGAGATAAACAAAACAAATATACGGGACAACACTCTGTAGGCACTCGAAACGGTCACTGACGGACAAATGGGTACTCGAAGCGAGTTACTCGAGCCACTAGAACAAGCGTGTGGTACAAATTGATGAAAGATTGCGAGTTGGGTTGTGTAGCAGCCGTCTCTTTCAGACACATTATAGGTATATGTTATACAAAACTGACGTAAGATTTCTTTGCATTTTTGATTAATTAACCGATAATTTACAATCTCTCCCATTACTGTTTCACTATTGCTGAATCGAATATACCTATTAAGCGAAATGTAGCTATAAAATTAAGGTGCCTGGTGCTAAGCCTGGTGATACGTACACAGGTACTTATAACCTATCTCGGGCACCAGTCTCGCACAAATGTTGCATTGTATTAGATCGATCAGTATTATACATATGTACTGCATTTGTGATGAGAAAATAAATTTATTTGTATTTGTACTCGAGCGAAGACGAAATTCATATTTGATTAATGAACCATGAATAAATAAATACTTTTTTACAAACCTAAGTCAGGTAAGTCAGTAAAAAAACTACTTATTGTAAATTTTCTTTAGATCCTCATTTTTTTTTGATGAACAACCTCTTTTTATTGTGTTTTATGTAAAATATTCGCTATATATACAAAAAAACTAAATAAAATGAGCGAAAATATTGTAGTTACTTGAACCATATAACCCTGAAATGTCATTGTATAATCCGCTTCAGCCACTGTCCTATTCTCTACACAACATACCAATCGTTGTTCTGTGAGATTGACGCGCCGTCGGCGTCGTGCCACTGTTGTAGTGTGTTTGAGTGCAAATGAGTTTTTTTTTGTTAACTGTACCTAGTTTATTTGTGTAAATGTAGGTCGAATTCACACGTTCACACTCGACAACGTTTTTGCATGTTTTATTAGTGAAAGTGATCCGTTTTCGAGGTAAATCTTCGGTTTTATTTTTCTTTTGTTTTTCTGTTCATTTAAGAAAATTATTCCGTTGCGCATCAGCGTTTTAGTGTTACCTGGGTGCGGTTGAGTGAGGTTTAAGTTGACCTATATTGGATTCTTGTTAATGCTATTGTCTGTTAAGAAATGAGGAAAAACAATGTTATAAGTGGTCTAGGAGTTTGTTAAAATTAGTAAAAGCATTAAGTTCATATCTGCTTTTATTTTCTCCACTAATAATTTGGAATCAATTCAGTATTTTAGTTAAAAAAAAAAACAAATAAGAATGTCGTAATGTCTTGCATTAGTTTTAATTTTATCTTTATAAAAGTAACAAAGTTCGTTAGATTCACCGCTTTGTGTTCGAGAACAAAGCTTTGTTCACCTTTGTTTCTAATTGAGTTATGTCTATCTTGCATTGTATAAAATTTTAAAAGTATATGATCTGTTTATGTGAATCTCAAAGAGACTCACATAAACATTTTCCGCATTAGCAATAAAAAAACCTCTCTTTTTAATATAAAACTAGTAAAAACAAGCACAACAGCCACATGTGCAAGTATCGCCGAGGGACTAAGCAGTAAACATCCCGAAACTCGTAAAACAATTCCATTTATAGAAACTCAAAACCAAGACTATAAAAAATAATTGTATTCTCGGTACACTCACGAACAAATTTTAGATAGACCAGAAACTTTTAATTGGTTAGTCATAAAGACTAATTCCGTTTTAAACTTTGTTAGTTTCGTGTTCAAAGTGGCTAGCTACAACAGTCACCTTTAAATTAAGATTCTGATTCGTATTTTAATCATTACAAGAGTTGAAAAAAACACATAGCTCTCGAAATGAGTTTAGACTGAATAATATATTATATGATCAGGGTGTAAAATTAATTTAAAAGTATATCTGTCACCTAACTAGCTACAAGAAATTTTGTCTGTAATTGACAAGAAATTAGCAAGTTGATAGAATCACAGTCATAAAAAACCATACAGATTACACCTACGATAATTTTTGCTTTTACATTATTTAGGTACCTATACATATTGTTTAAATAAAAATTTAGTAATTGTAGGTACATAGTATATAGTAGTATATGTAGGCAGTATATAATATTTGGTTTCAAAGACACATAAAAAAAGATCGTCGCATTAATACGCTACACATTTAATCGTTACCCACAAACAATCCCAGCCCCAGTCTGGACATTGATTTCTTTCCAAATAAGGCTAGTTATACATTTATAGACAAACTCAACCTATCACGCGATGTACTTAGTTGCACGGTGACTGACTGATTACGTGTCACGTTATTTTCGTTAAAGGGGAAAACAAGACTAATAGCGACTGAATTATTGATGTTATAATAAATGAGATACCCCAATAATTTTATTAAGTTAAAATTTATAATAAATTTTGGTAAGTAATGTAAAATACGCTATTTTGTTGAATCCAGTAAGACTAGAAGCCGATCCCAGCCTCGGACAGCATATTAAACCGATGGTCCTGACTGTCGTATGTTGGCCTTTGACAGATGTAGTCATTACAATTCTGACAACCATTCTTACTATGGGATACTGTGTTACCCAGTAATATGGATTGTGGAGGTCAGATAGACAGTCGCTCCATGTAAAATTCGGTATTCAGCTGCATCCAGGAAGACTGGTAGAGGACTTCAACATAGATTGGGAAAAGGTTATGCAAAAAAAGAGTTTTTTTTTTTACTATGCCAGCCAAAACCGTAGGTTCCTGCTACCTGTCTGCGGTACAGATTATTCAACAACAGTTCGGGCTCTACATTCAAAATTTTAGCAGCAAAATGCGAAAGTATTCTGCAGAAAATATAGTTGAAAATTCGTTTCTTTTGACAATGCTAACATAATAGATCTTTCCGGGTCGCTGTTGAATGCAAACTTCTTTTTAATAGTTTTGATTTTGTCTTTATAAAAGTAACCAAGTTAGTTAGATTCACCGCTTTGTGTTCGAGAACAAAGCTTTGTTTACCTTCGTTTCTAATTGAGTTAAGTACATCTTAACTTTAGTGAAATATTCACTCCCAGGTTGACTTTGATACAAACATTCTAGTAAATACTAAAGTAAAATAAGTAAACATGAGACCATATATTTTGTAATTAAGTTATCCAATGTAAGTGTGTATTTAAGTGTTAAAAAATATTAAAAACCTTTCTAATTTTATAAATGCGAAAGAATTGATAGATGTTTGGCTCAATCAGGATAGCGCACTTTTCATCATAATAATTATCACCATTTTTCATCAACACGCGATTGACACCTAATAAATAATTATGTAATTTTAAATTTGTTATTTATAGAACCTAACTTAAATTAGTTTAGAAATTATTTGAATTATATATTGACTATAAATAAATATAAAAATAATAATACCGGCCTATAAATGTCCCACAGCTGGGCATATTCTTATACTTCTTCTATATACTTCTCATGTAGAAAACGAACCGAGCATCATAATTATGCCTAAAATATTTAATGAGTCATTCAATAAGCTACTTTATATTGAAATATAAGTGTTTAATGTTTGGTATTGAAATAAGTTATTTAATGTTGGAAGGAAAATGTTTTTATTGATCGTACCTTTCATTTATTTATACGTAAACGTTCGACAATTTCATTGCCTACTTTGTTTGAAATAGATTGTACTCGTTTATTAAGTGATTATCTGTTTAAATAGAACATTGTCACACATTCATATTTAATCAAACATAAACCATAACCGAATAAGGGTAATGGCAGTCGGGTAAAAATAACAATAGCAAATAATTTGTAAAATTTAAGTTTTGAACTAAATAACTCTACTGACCTCATAATATATAAAATGCGAATCTTATGATATCTTTTTCACTGACAAATTGAACGACAAAAATAATATAATTATAATTGAAAATATATTTTTCGAGATTAGGTGACGAATTATGAGCCGTGCTTTCTTCGAAGGACTAGGCCTTTGATCTTTAGTCAAGCAGAAAACAAGGCAGTGTCATTACTCAAATAATATAGGTAAACATGCTTACAAAAGGTATCCTACATAAAAACCTATGTAAGAAACATAAAAATCTTATCTCGAAACTTAAGCGAAGGAGAGCACCTGTGCCCTACAGTGTGTTATAAAGTGATTTATTCTTACAAATAAACTCGTTTCTGTACGTAACAGTCGTTGTTAGTATTTATGTAAGCCATTAGTTGAAGCTACATAAATATTTCTTATTAAGAGATACCTTTGTTATAAATTTTAATTCCTTGTTCAAATAAAACAAAGTGTTGGAAGATTTTATATAAACAGTACATGTAATTGTAAACGAAGCGCATGTCCACTTTGTCTACGAAACAACAGGATTATGGTAAATGAAATTGTGTACAAAATTTCATACAATAACCACCACGACACGTAGCTAGCTGTAGCACCTGTACAGTGTGCTACGCATATGTACTACGACGTAACGCGGTGCTACACAAATGCTACGCTGCATTCAAAGTGACCCGGCTTTTAGGACAAGCGAAGTGGCTGTAATCCGACACTTGTTTGTTTGTCTAATGGTTTCTGTGTATTGTAAATATTTTTACCAAAATTAAATTGTGAATAAATAGAATATAAATTATACTCCATGAACAATAATAAGTACCATTAGCAACGATTTCTTGGAAATATGTTTTGTCTAATTAGAGGTAAACAAAAACAGAATTTACAGTTAAATAACACCTTAATATTGTCAAGAGCTGAATTTGAGTCAAAAGTTTCACTCTGAATAATTAGTAACGTACTCAAAATAGGTGCAAACTCTTTATGCAACAATTTACATAGTACCGAGTGCAGTGTGAAATATCTTTTACTTTACTCTTTTTGCATTCATGACACTATTCACGGAGGTTCTTAAGTTACAAATGCTTTTCATATTCACAGTCTTAAAGCTCTTTTTGCTAGTTTGTTTATTTAACCGACTTCCAAAAGAGGTGTAAAATTAGGCCAGTGTACACTTTTCACTAGCTGTAGGATCGTTACAGGGTATTATTATATTATAATAGGGTTGGGTCGGGGTCGGGTTGGGTTGAACTAGCCCAGATAAATGTTAATATTTTACAGAGAGCAACTGGCGTTTGGTCTCGGCCAATCCAAGAAATGAAGATCTTTAGACGGACTAGTTATCTTTGTTACAACCCAACTTACGTAAAACAATTCAATCTAAGTAATCCCGTGCATATAGGGTATGATTTTAAAGTATCAAAGCATTCAATTTGAGTAAAATATAAAAAAGAAAACGATGGATTAGAAAACTATTATTTCAAAACAAACTTTCTGACTTGCTCACTAAACATCTGGCAAATTATGTAAACAAGGCAAAGTGCATATAACATTTTTATCCATTAGGTAGCTCTCTTCTTAGGGACTTCACATTTTTACGATTATTTTGAAAGCGCCCTAGGGAGAACCTGCCCGCGTTCGGCTAAAGTTTCGAGACTCAAGCGTGGCTAAGAAAAAAAAGAATATCTCAACAGTTCTGGTAACATAATTTCTGCGTCTATGGCCAAAGTTATTGCTTACAAACTTTAATAAACAATACCCAAAAAAAGGGTAGCTACGGAATAAAATCATCAAATTTTTTATTTTGCTATTACATTTTGTTTCATGGCCTTAATCATGATGACTCAACAATTTTTTTTTTCAAAGCTTTTTGTCCCACTTCAGGGCAAAGGTCTCTCTACCTTTCTTCCATCTCTTTTTGGTTACGGCTGTGCTGAACCAATTTCTGTCGAAGGAGTCCAACTCCAATTAAAAATAAATAAATTGAAATAAATGCCGGACATTGATACATTACAAAAGTGTACATTGCATAGAGTGAAGTGTAAATCAGAATGCAAAATAATGCTACACATTATGATGTATTTAATTACGTTATTACACTAGAAACGTGATACAAAATACTTTTTCTAGCAAATATTTAAAGGCAACATTTAAAGAAAACAGACAAAGAAGTGTAAAACAAAAAACTGCAGTTCAAATAAATATCAACGTAAAGAAAAGAAAGTTATCCCATCATTTAGGTCCTCGAACGCATTCCCGCTCTCTTCTCTCCCTTCTACCGTCTGTCAGGCAAGCTTAAATTATAAATGAGGCGGACACAAACACACCTGGGACACCGGACTCACTGAAATAACGTCCATGTTTATTTTTACGTCGACATTAAGTCCCTTAGGATTAGTGGTTAAGATTAGTTCGCCAAGTGGATTTCTTCTAAGGCTTCCGTGTTGGAGAATAGGTGTTTGCTTTTGTTAGTACTAATGAAAGTTGTAAAACTACGTTAGACCTACTTCAACGTATATCTTGGGTTTTGGGCTTCGTTTCTTCGGCAGAATGTTTAATTAAGGTTAATGACATTACATCTGAGTTTTTCTTGCAGGTTTCCTTTATTTGAGACTACGAGATTGGTATTTTGGGCAGACATTTACTTAGCTAATAATACACATTTCTTACATTATAAACATCTTAATTAAAAAATATGTATATATTTTTCATTTTGGATAATTTTTCATCATCAGGTTTTCGCTGTCGAATAATTGCGAAAAATTGGATATCAATCATTTAATTAACTCATTTTGAGCTGAAATTTTGTAAACTGACTCTATACCAGATGTACTACACTTCTTTTAGGTAGATATTACTTTTCGGTAACACTATGTATAATTGACTAAAAAAATAGAATTTCTTTATTCCTAAAAGCAACTATTATTAATTCTTAGAGGACAGATAACCAAACAAAACAAATAGTTAGACAGCGATTTTTGAAATCCCTGGCGACGCTTAGAAAACTTTCTTGACTACAGCACTGAGGTGTTTCTGATAAATTGACAACTTTCCTTGATATTTATTACATAATATATATTCGATACGATATTACAGATATATCTTTTCTTTTGTTTCTTTGTTCGTTTGCTAGCGACACTCTAATACTTAGATATTTTCTGTTTCTTGTAGTTAAACGTGAGCGTTCAATAAATACATAACAGAAAATATCCTTTAGATCAAATGAAAAATCTAAAACACTCAGCTTAACTAAATAGTAATTAAACACACAATTAAAAAATGTCGCATTTTATTTTTATATTGAGTACCTAATATAAATATATAAAATTAAATTTTCTTTAGTGTCCTTTTTTTCATATTATAAGCTACCCTAACTATGAACGCAAATTTAATTCTATGCTCTCAGCAATACTCCGCATGGAAGAATACCGACGGTCGTTCATAACGCCATATGCAAATTTAGTTTCCACAATTTAAATTTAACTTGAGCCTACCATCGAGTGCGAAACCCGGCCTTAATACTAGCTATGAAGTCAGTAAGCCTTAACATTAAGACGGTAACGGCGATGATCGATTTTAGACGCTATTTGCATACACATTAGATCCTTAATGCTTTACTGTCATAATACTGCATTGATGACTCTTTTAAGGCGACTACGGGTTAAATCTTTTACGATCTACATAAAAATGTCGTTATTTTTTCCGGAGCAGCGGAATGTAAAATTTTTGGTATAAAAACCTCTATGTTATTGCTTCCTATCATCGTTACCATGCATAGCAATGGATGTCAGTGTATGAACAAAACTACGGGTACTTTGTTTTATTGGTTTAATCCACACGTACATGGCATTTCATTATAGGTTTATACAGGTACTATTTATTTGCGCAACAATAACTGAGCTCTACAGATGTCGATTAACTTTTATAATAGTCATACATAAAATGGGGCTCGTGGCTAAGCGTTACCGGTAAAGTTTGTCCGAGAAAGGTTAGAGGTTAAGCCCTGGTCGCCGCGGTTGGTCCGTGGATGAATGTCAAATCAAATCAAATCAAATCAAATCATTTATTTTTGTAACTAGGATAAAAAATCATCACTTTTACAAGTCACATAATACATTTTTTTGAGCTCGCTGGATTCGACATTTCCTAACTGGCTACCCTGAGAAGAAATGTCGAAACAAACTCAGGGGTCAGCCTCTTTTGAAGTCCAGACAATCATTTGAATAAAAAATATTGTGTAAATAAATGCAGTGTCTTTTCTGGACTGGCCTTTTGAGGAAAGAGCCAGTTCGACCTGAGCAAGCCTGTGCCAACAAGTGGCAAGAGTGCCCCGAATAGCTCATGCAGCTCAACCATTTTCGAGGGAGCTGCACAACCCGACACACAACAATACCACCAGTGGCACCATAAAAATATGTGGGGCAACAACTTACTCAAATCGCCAGTAAGCAATAACTTAAGAATGAAAAATAAAGTAATAACTAAATGAGTTAATGGTAGACCTGCATAATATTTACACTTACAATGCCATAAACTTACAATTAAAATAAATTAATTAAAAAAAAGATAAAAATCATGAGAAATATCATAATCACACATATTAAATAAAATGTCATATTGTATATATGTATAATATGCAAAAGCACAAAATATGTCTATATTGTATATATGAATATGCCAAAGCACAAATCATGTCAAAAAAAAAAAAGAAATACATATGTATATGCAAAATCGCAAAACATGTCAAGTATATATTTACAACATGCAAACGGAACAAACGATAGCTGTATAAGCGAGCAGCTCAATCCCAAGCGTTTTTATCATTTAAATAATCGGATATCTTATAGTATCCTTTTTTTGATAATTTAGACTTAATATGAGTCTTGAATTTCTTAACAGGTAACTTACGAATATCGATGGGAAGCTTATTGTAAAAGCGTATACATTGACCCATGAATGAGTTGCTTACTCTATGGAGACGAGTAGCATGAACAGTTAAATTATGTTTGTTCCTGGTATTAAGAGAGTGAACATCAGACATTTTTACAAATTTCGATTCGTTTTTATAAACATACATTATATTTTCAAGTATATATTGAGAAGTTACAGTCAGAATGTTTATCTCTTTGAATTTCTCTCGGAGCGAAACTCTTGGGCCTAGATTATAAATAGCGCGGATAGCCCTTTTTTGTAACACGAAAATTGTATTAATATCCGCACAGCTTCCCCAAAGGAGAATTCCATACGTCATAAGACTGTGAAAATAACTAAAATAAACTATTCTGGCTGTATCCACATCAGTTATCTGTCTAATTTTTTTTACAGCATAAGCGGCTGAACTAAGCCTTCCGGACAATTTATTAATGTGGGGTGCCCACTGTAGTTTGGAATCAACAGTAATGCCAAGAAAAACAGTTGACTCAACAGGGTTCAACTCTATTCCATTCAGTTGTACATTGGTATTTAGCTGCCGTACATTAGGCGTTGAAAACTTTATTAATTTCGTTTTAGATGGATTTAAAAGTAAATTATTAAGATTAAACCAATGGACAACATTAGAGAGCGCAATATTGACTTCATCAAAGTTTTCGAGTTGGCGTTTGATTTTAAAAACAAGAGAAGTGTCATCTGCGAATAAAAGAATCTTATGATTTTCCCTTACATGAAAAGGTAAATCGTTTATGTAAATGAGAAATAAAAAAGGACCTAGGATTGAACCCTGCGGAACACCCATGGTTACCACAGATCCTTTAGATCTTTTGCCATTTACATCCACTCTCTGTATTCTATTATCTAAATAAGAACTTAAAAGATTAAGCGCCATATTTCTAATGCCATAGTGGTGCAATTTCTTAATGAGTGTATCATGACATACACAATCGAAGGCTTTGGACAAATCACAAAATATGCCCAAAGCGTCTTGAGAGTTCTCCCAAGCCTCATATACATTTTTAAGCAATTCCACCCCTGCGTCTGTAGTAGACCGACCCTTGGTGAATCCGAATTGTTTTAAGTGAAACAACTGGTGACTATTAAAATGTCTTAACATTTGATTTAAAATTAACTTTTCAAAAATTTTACTCAAAGTGGGTAAAATTGAAATGGGGCGAAAATTCGTAGGATCGGTTGTACTACCAGATTTGAAGAGCGGAATCACCTTGCTTAACTTCATTAAGTCAGGAAACACACCAGATGCGACACAAGAGTTGAACACTATTGCTAGGAATGGTGCGATTGTTTTGATTATGGAAGAAATTATGTGTACAGACAACCCCCAAAGGTCTGTAGTTTTTTTTACTTCAATATCCTTGAAAGATTTCAAAATGTCCTTGTCACTAACAACTGTAAATTCAAAACTTGTGCCACATTCCGCAACACAATCCTTGAGTAGTGAACATGCGGAGCTGGAAGACGACAACAGAGTCCTGGTTGTTAAGATAGGAATATTAGTGAAAAAATTTTCAAACTCAGTTGCCACCTCCATATCCGATCTAACATCTACATCATTAATTTTAAGGTGAAAATCGCAATTTTTAATAGTACTTCTTCCTGTTTCTGAATTAATGATATCCCATGTAGTCTTAATTTTGTTAACAGACGATTTTATTTTGTTTTTAAGGTGTAAAGATTTTGCGGCGGTGCAGGCTCTCTTAAAAATCTTAGAATAACGCTTAACATATTCCTTAAAACTTTCACTATGGTTATGTCTTTTTTCATTATATAATTCAAATAATTTTATTCTGCTTTTGAAAATACCTGGAGTTGCCCAGTCGCTAAACATGACCCTATCACACACAGAAACTGATTTAGATGTCCCAATGACCATTTGTTAACATACCGAGACCCCTTCGAGTCTCTGAAACTTGGTCCCGACTGTCTTATGTTGATCTTTGGTTGTCGTTATAATCCTGACAACCAGTCTTACCATGGGATACTGCGTTCCCCAGTAAATTGGGCTGTCGAGGTCAGGTAGGCAGTTGCTCCATGAAAAATACGGTATTTAGATGAATCCGGTAAGACTGGAAGCCGACCCCAATATAGCTTGGGAAAAGGCTAGGCAGAAGAGGAGCACATAATATATAATTGATAGACGTGTAATATCACACACTAGTGAAATATAGTTATCAGTACATAAAAGTTCACACAATACTGATTGAATTGTTTCTTTTTGTAAGACTATATTTATCATTTACTATTACCTTTTACACTGTCACAGTTTGCTTTAGACTATAAATAAAAAATTCAACCATCAACTTCCTCGAAAAACCTTAAAAAAATATTTTAAAGAAACATTATTCAAGGAGGGTTCTTAAAAGACAATGTATTCTTAAGAGAGCTCAACAAACATTATGTAAAGGTATGTACATGAGCTAAAAGTATTTACGTAACGACAGCATAATGGGTTCAAGCTGTTAAAAGTGCTGTGGCAGGGCACTATGATGTTTTATTTATACATACGGGCAGCGGTTTAGACCGGGAGCTCTACGTTTTTGTAAAAGGAAATGAAGCGGTTTGGACTCCTGCACTAATTATAATACCCGCATAATTTAATTGCTATAACAATGAACTGTTAACTACCATTTACTAATCGTGAAAAACAACCTAAATATACTTTCTTATGTCTTAAGTATAGTTTTCTAAAACCTTAAGGTTACTATTGTATTATTTAGTATTTATTTATTTTAGCCTTTTTTATTGCCCTGCCCCTGTAGTCAAGTGACAGCATCAACGATGATAGAAATCGCTTAAATGACATTCAATGTATGGAAATCACATTTATTTTCGACAAGTCACGTGACTTAGACTTGTCACTTTCATAAATTTGAGTGATTCGATTAGCGTCGTCTAACGCTTGTAGAAATGTCACTTGGAAAGAGGGGACTACACAGACTTAAATCACCCATCCTTGCCTTTGCCGATGCTGCAGGTTCACTAAAGCATGCTCAGCTTGTATTATATTGTTAAACTAGCTGTCCCCCGCGACTTTGTTCGCGTGTTTTAGTTTCAACGTTTTTCATTTTTGCAACATTTTTCATTTATGCTCCGCTCGTATTGGTCGTAGCGTGATGTTATATAGCCTATAGCCTTCCTCAATAAACGGACTATCTAATACAGAAATAATTTTTCAATTCGAACCAGTAGTTCCTGAGATTAGCGCGTTCAAACAAACAAACAAACAAACAAACTCTTCAGCTTTATAATATTAGTATAGATTATAAGTTGGTATGTCAAGGTTTAAATTCGCTGCGCTTTCGCCTTAAACGCAACACCGTATGTTTACGAACCCGAGACCCGCAGAGAAATACTATTACATCTTTTGTAAGAACATGAAAACTGACAAAAACAGAATGAATTCTTATTGGTACAATGCGTATTAAAGGGGCTAGTCGTAAGGGCAGAACAAGGAAACGATTTAATTTAATCTCAGCCGGGGAACGTTGAATTAATTTCGTTATTTGGACATTTTTTAGGAGGGGAACTGAAAAATGGGCGGACAAAAATATACCGCTATAATTTTTCAGAGTCAAATTTCGCCTTTGAAAAGTTAAATTACAAAAATTAAGTTGATTTTGGCGGGTGACGCCTTGTATGCGAATGCGATTTGGAACAATTTTCGTATTTTGATGCGCTGACTATTTTTCTATAATGGCACAACAACATATTTGCTAAAGCAAAAAATGTGTTCGCATTTAATAAAACGCTGTAAATTTAAATATAAACACGCCATAATATTTGCTCTTGTTACGCTATGTGTTTGCGTAAACTAGTGCTAATATTATGCGCGGGTTTATAGTGATTACAAATGTATGAATTGCTGGATTCTATTTAATATTTTAGTAAAGGTTTTATGTGAAAATGTTGAACGCCATAACCTATTTTATTTCAATATGCAACTTCGTGTTTTGGTTTCAAACTGTTGAATGCAAAACTAAATTTGTAAAGTTTGGTATAGACAGAAACTTGAACGTTGCGAAGTCAAATCTAAATAAGACGCAACTTAACTTTAAGACGTTCTTAAACATCTATCAGTTGCTACCTTACCTATAAAAGATTCGAGAAATATCGTGCGAGTTGCAATCCGTCTATGATCGATCACTAATAATATTATAGTCACTCGGTCCCACAATGTACCACTACTCACGATATTTCTTACATCGTCTGAATCAGGCCTTAATGTGATAAAGGCAGCACAAGACTTAAGGGCTAATTAAAATTTAGCTGCGTTTCTGTGTTCGGCTATAAGCGATTTTGACACCAAGTTCTTAAAAATTACCACTTAAAATTTTATCACCAATATTTAAAAATACTCACTCATACACGCTTACAAACACAAACATACACTCACACACATACTCACCTACACATAATTTCACTCTCAAACACACACATTTACTCATTTACTTAAACTATATTATTTGTTTCCTTTCAATGATTGTACTTTGAATTTATTGATGTGTACTTCAATAACGGCGTATGGTTTAATTTTTGTGTCCAAATTATTTTTGTAAGCTATAATATTGTTTCCTTTAATTTATAAATAAATAATAAGTTTGATATAGTATAGAAAAAACATGAGGTTACTTTGCTTTACTTCTAAGAATACCTTCTTGAGTCTATCAAACTAAATTATCAACTTTATTACAAGTCTCGTGTTCTTTAATTAAAATTTAAAATATAGTTACTTCGAAACAAGTAGGTACTACAAAGTACCTCGCTCCTTAATCTAACAATGGGGGGTCACTTCTAATAATAATTAACCTAATTTCGGTGTTATTCGAATTTCGACTATTTACCGTCGGGTTAAGTTTTATAGTGGCAATAAGCGGTCTAAGTTGGTAATGACAGGGCGTCGAGGAGCCGCCAAATTACAGACGAACGCGGCTAATATGCTTGTATAGTGTTACTCAATTAGTGTTTGAAAAATTTCGTTTTTTCCAGACAGTTGTTTGTTTTCTACGATAAGATTTTCCACTGCTTGCGAAGAATAGTATATATAATTATAAATATATATATTATTTGGTCTATCACAAATTATACAAAATGTCTTCATCAAATGCATTTTTGGTGAGGATATAGGTTTATATCCATTCCAAAAAAAAAACATTAACAATAATGAATTATGACATTTAGTGTTCTTTTGAAATTAGCTAAATTCTTTCATTCTGAACTTAATAACTGCCCTTGTGACAGCGAATATGCAATAAACCATTTTAAGTATCGAATACTATTATTGCCGAGGGTAGGATTGGTAGGGCGACAACATGCTTTGCATCGTTTCGCATTTTGCTCGGTACCGTATGACGTCACACGCACGTTAAAGCATACATTTATCTCGTGCATACACACATGTATGGAATTAAACAACAATTAATCATGTAGGTGGTCGCATTCCGTTGCCAGTTGGCACAAGTCCAATCGTTGCCAGCATTGCCACTGGATGGCATTGCTGATTCCAGATTAATAGAGAAAAAGAACGAAATTGTCAAGTGTCCGACGTACTCGTACTCCAATAGTTTTGCTGAGAGGCCATGTTTAAAGATTCTTGAATGTTTTAAATTTTAATTTAAAGATCTAGTTTGTAAGTTTTTAATGAATGGAAATTGTATTTTATTCTTGCTCGAAATAATTGAGACTGGTTTAATTCCTTTCTCGGAATGAAATCTTAATTTTTTTAACTTTAAAAGGAAGGATGAAATAGTTTTGAATCTGGGGGCACGGCAGTGCCCACGTCAAGTCGAGCGGCGTCTTGGCTAGTTTTTTACAGAATGTTTTTGATGGGATTACTATTACACGGACAATTCTTTTTGTTTGTGGATATATTATATCATAGGATATATTTTTTATAATTATAAATAAATGTGGACAACATTACATACATTTTTCTTAACCCAAAATAAGTTCTTGTGTTACGAAATTAGATACAACGAAGGTACCACAAATACTCAGAATCGAGGCAATCGAGGAATCTGTGACCTCAAAGCTAGGCGACACCTTGAAAACCGGTGTTTACGCCACTTGACCACGGAGGTCGTCAAGATTTAATCTAGTCTAACTAGAAAAAATTTACTTGATAAAATTATTTATTTTAAACAAAAAACTATAGAAATACTTCGGCTTCGCCCGGGCAGCACAGCAATGTAGCCAGATGTTTACTCAGGGATAATAGCATTCTAATCTTGCGAGATTATTTTTAAATCAGTCCAGTATTTTTTGAGTTTTCGTTACAAATATACAAAAATACAAATCTTTCCTCTTTATAAGTATAATGTATAGTGTAGAAGTATATATAAATAACAAAGTTACAAACTACAGAATTTTTATATTAGTCTGTCTGTCTAATGTTCAGAATGGTCTAGCTATCACAGCAATATGCTGCAGCGATTAGTACTAAACGTTATAAGTCTGCAAAATTTCATAGTATACTTCCATTTTCTTTTTGTAGAGATAAAGCTCACTTTTTAACTGTGAAATATTGAAGATATGTATTTCTAGAATAATCTGGAAAATAAGGTTATCATTTTATACTCTGAATATTAACATAGTTATAAGCTGAAGATTCTCAGTGAGCCACATGATGTAAACTACTTCGGTAAATGTTTTATAAAATAAATACATACTGTATAAAGGGATACCATAGTTTGTAACTTCTCAAGGTGAATGACCTTCTAAATCTCAAACACGTGAGGGTTAACGTTCCCGCCTTTAGCAAAAAATCTCATCCTTTCTCAACAAATTTTTCATGTTTGTCTTCAAGTACAATAAGACCTAAGAAAATACTGTACAGTCATGCATAAAAAGTTTCAATTTAGTCACAAAAAAAATCAAAATCTAAATATCAACATAAAAAAAAGAACTGTCCAGAATTGAAAATTTTACCGACAATTTTCAAAAGTAGATACTAAAATTATAATGATTAATACTACAAGAGTAGGTAGAGTAATTAAAATATTTATTTTCCCAAAAGATTTTTCCGAAACCTTAGAAACAAGCAAAGAAAACGCTAAAATTTTTCCTTAAAAACTGAGGCGTAATGATAATTAAATATGCAAAAATAACGATAATCGAGGTCCTTACAATGACAGGCAAACCGTTTTACCTAATCTTCAGAGGCAGGTCCAGAAAGAGGATAATACAATATAATGGGCCTCAACTTGTTTAGACCGAATCCTAATGGAATGGGATCAATGACCTTGGGGTCGGTTATTATGTACAGGGTGTTGTTATGACTCGACCTTTTTGTTATATTGTGGTAAAATTGACCTAATGACGGGATTAATTTTGTGAGGCTGTTATGTGTTTATATTACTGTTTCATTATTTTGTTTCATAGAATATAAATTATTAGAAATGTACACAACTTTTAGTAAAAATGTTTTATATTTCATTAATTAAAATAACACCCAAAAATTACATTACATACATTTGTGATATTATTTTTTTGCAATAACTATATAGTGCTGCTAATACAAAATAGATCTAAAATAAAAATAAGTTAAATAAATAATTAAAATACAGTTATATTTCGTATTAGTTATTTGTTATTTCTAATACTGTATATTATTTTGGAACGTATTATACCTTTACGAGTAAAGTAATATAAGTGTCCTCGCTATTAAAGCACACTTACAATTTGTCAACATAGTCCCATGTAACGATATACTAACTAACCTTAATGAAACGTAATGAATATTCAGTAGGACAAATAAATAAACACAGTACATTTCAAATTAAACTAAAGATCAAGGTTACTGGAATCTAATCTAATTACGCTGAATTTCCGAATCTGTAATTCGAAGCCTTATTTCATTAATAAAACAACATTTTATTTCCTGAGCACAACAACTTAATTAGTTTCTATAAAAGTTTAAAATTAAAACAGAAAACGGTCCGCTACGTATTAAACTCGTAGAGTGCTACTGTGTTACGGCGTAGCATTGCTACGAAGTGTACTTAGTAACTTTGTAATACGCTTACCACCGGAACTCAAATAGCTTGTAACCGGTTTAAATGGAAAACCGTTGGATAACTATAAATTAAAGTGTCGACTGTTTGTTTTTTTTTCCGAGCACTTGTAGCGGCATAATTCTAAGTTGAGGCTTTCCTGAATATAGAATATAATTTTTAAACGTAATATTTTATTTTACTTATTTATTTGGTTTACTTAGCTACTTGGTGAGAAATAATACTTCTACGTATTTATTGTTAACTCTTAAAACAAGTATTTCAAGATCTGTAATCGTGGTCGCAACCTCTGAAGCGGACATTGTTTGACTTTAAAACTCAATGAGCTTTAAAAAAATAATGGCGTCACAACGTTCACAAAGGTTTTTCTTATCGCTGTAAAAACGATGACATTTTGAATACTTTCCTTCGTACGAATAAAGCGGTAACAATGGAAAATAATTATATGACGGATGGAATTCAAAAATACTTAGCTACAATTTTTTGACGTTTGAGAAAATGTAGATAAACGAATGGTTTGGTGTCGTAGCCTATTATTGTATGTTCTAGTGCTACATGAAAATGGCGAGTCATTTTCATAGTACGTGCACTTCATCTTCTAAATATGAGTTTGATGACTGGGTATGAAAAGTCAAAATCTAATTACTATGACGGCCTCTGTGGTCGAGTGGCGTACACACCGGTTTTCAAACTCTGAGGTCCCGGACTCGACCCCCGGACGATTCAATGTAGAAAACCACTTTTTTATATTGTCTGTGTGTTGTTTGTGGTATTGACGTGAATTGAGCTTATATATAGATATAAATTGTGCATGTTTTATAGTTTGTCTATTACACTGAAGCTAATATTCGATACCTCCTGGCCTTTAGAAAAAAAATGTATTACAAGAACTTTTGTTTCATACATTTACATATTTCATAGATATTTAAAGTGACGATTGTCGTACCCGACTGGACTGTTAATCTAGTGATTAGTGATCCTGACTGCTAAACCGTGGCTAAACCAGAGGTCGTGTGTTGGATTTCCACCTGGGACAAATGTTTGTGTGAATGTGTATGAATTTAGAAATATTTTGTTATGTTTCTTAGTTTTCTGGTTGCCTTAATACAAGCTCTGCCTAGTTTGGGATCAGATGGACATGTGTGAGCTGTGAGTTTTCCCAAGATATTATTATATATATATACTGAAATCTCTCATTAACACGTTGCCTTTAACAGTCTTTATTGTCGAACGTGAATAATATTAACATTATATTCATAGCAAAAATATTTAAATCTGTCGCCAGTTTCTAGTGGTTTCAAGACGTCTTGGCTAGCAGTTTAAAAAATGCAAACAAGTCTGTGTAAACCTTTTTTATATTTTATGGCATCTTGCCTCTAGGTAACTAAAAAACTACTTTTGTTACGTCGGTGAGTTGTCTGTATTTTGATTCATGAATAGTGTAAAATAAAGTTATTTTATTTTATTAAGATATATAATTCACACCAAAAAATCGAAGTATTTAAAATAAGCTTAGTCTCTTAAGCAATCTGTAAATCTACACATCCCCCGCCGCATCTGTCTGTCTGAATGCAATTAACTCAAAAACTACAAAACGGATTTTCATATGGTTTTCACAAATGGATCGTCATTCAATAAGAAGATTTGTGTGTATAATTAATTCATTAAGGTTTTTTCTACCGTGCGATGCCGGGCGGGTTGCTAGTTGAGTCTAAATTAATTTCCACTTTATATAAAAATGTCAATACTTATCTAACATCATTTTACCACAGATATAAATAAAAACATTCACAAAGCTTTTAAAAATAAAAACGTTGCAAGTATTCAATCAAACAATGGCATTGTAATCCTTATTCTCTTATTTCCATGTCAGCCCAAAACATGTTTTACATTTATCTCTTTCTGGTATAATATTTGCTGAAACGTGGTAAACATATAAAAGAAAAATGTAAAGACAAATATTATGAGTTTTGTTCCAGCCCTATGCGGAAGGGTTGCTGTAATAAAATATATTTTTTGCGCCAAAAATAAGAGCACAGAAATTGTCAAAAACAGTCTGAAAGGCATTCGAAGATTTAATGAGTTTTTATGTAGATGTTGTAATTAAATTAACAATATTAAACATAAAGAGAATTGTGGTTGACAAACAAATTAATGTTTCATTTAAGCAGCGTTTGATTATGTTGTATAAATATAATTTTACGATACATTAATATCACTGAAATTTTATACAACCGCATTCTATTCTATTCATATTGTATTATTGCTTTTAATTAATACACGTTACAGAGTAAATAATGTTTATGTGAAACTTGTATAATTTCATAAGCAAAACAAGTTTTCCATAAAATAATAACTGACGAAAGAAAACTGGTAGAAAATTGGTATTAAGTTCCTGTGCACAACTTTTATAAAGTACTAGCTGTCCCCCGCGACTTTGTTCGCGTGTTTCAGTTTCAACGGTTTTTCATTTTTGCAACATTTTTCATTTATGCTCCGCTCCTATTGCTCGTAGCGTGATGTTATATAGCCTATAGCCTTCCTCAATAAACGGACTATTTAATACAAAAAGAATTTTTCAATTCGAACCAGTAGTTCCTGAGATTAGCGCGTTCAAACAAACAAATAAACAAACAAACAAACTGTTCAGCTTTATAATATTAGTATAGATAAACATTTGATTTAATAATAACATGTTCGCTTCATCATATTATCATCAGTAGGACAATTTGTTAGGATATCAATGATCCTGAAGAAAATCAAACAGAATGATCCTTTATTAATCCCTTAATCGACTTCTTTATCCCATCGTATACATTATATACATTTTACAATCGACTGAGTGATGTGACTCACATACCTTACAAAGGTATTTCCTATTGCCATGAAGAGGATATTTTTTCGTAAAAAAGGTAATAAAGTAATATTACAGACGTAATATATGGAACTATAGTTTATTTTAGGGTTGTGAGGAAAAGGTTCTATTGAAATGCCGGCTATAGCGCGTATTGTTGAACTACCATGGTTACATTAGCTGAGTAGAATAATAATTGATTTATTTTAGCGTTCCCTTACTGTTCAGCAAAATATAAACCTACAAAGCCTAACATTGACATTAAATGAAATGTCATAGTTTATTTTGTAACTAGGATATGAAAATCATTACTTTTACATGTCATATGAAATATATTTATTTGAGCTCTCTGGATTAGACATTTCCTAACTGCCTACCTTGAGAAGAAATAAAAAAACTAACTCAGGGTCACAGTCTCTTCATTTAGGTTTAAGACCTAGGTATACTAAGATTTAAATGTATTTTAAATCCTGTTCTGTACCACATAGGGTACGTTAGGTCTAAATGGAAAAACTTAAATCCATGTACTTACATTGGAGGTTTTGAACTGATAAAGTTATTAGTAATTTACTTAATACAATGTAATTATCTGTCCCAAAGTTATACAATATTTACGTATATAAAATATCCATTAATTCATTCTCTTTACACATAAAAGCCCCATCAAGTAATTTATTGGCTCTATAGGTGCCGTGAAAATTAAAGTAAAAAGCTACATCAAGTTTTTGTCATGGCTTTTATTCTGAAAATTTAAGCTACATTGAAGTACTCGACACATGAATAACGATAACAACATATGAAGTCAATTAAATTAAATATTGGAATTTGGAGTTGTGTACTGTTTCGTTCAAAGTAACGTAATGACTCTACGTAATCAATCAACAAACATATTTTAGCTTTTTAAAGACAATGATCAATGAATATTTTGAATGTTAAACAGTCCTTATGATTAATTACTTCAATGCGTATAGTATTATTCATCGGTGATTAAGTTACGATTCACAACTTAAAAATTTCTTAGAAATAAAACTACTTCTTAAACGGAATCTATCGCGGTTCATTTAGATCTATCAAAAATCTGGTCATGATCAAGATACCGAATTGAATCCGTTTCAAAAGTAGTTTTATTTCAATTTATTAACATTCGCGTAAACCTCTGAAAGCATTATTTAAAATTCCATACAATTATTTTGTGGACAGATAAACGAATTTATCTTCTACACATTTGTGGTGTTAATATCGTTGTAATACCGTTGATTTCGCATAGCTTTGCATTACATACAAGTACAATTTTCCAGTTTCACGACATAAAACGTACGTAATAATAGTACCAATATAACGACAGGTAAACTCGGCTCCGAATAGCTTGAATACACCCTGTATGCGTAATGCTCTAAGCTTACCTTATTTGAGAAAAGAATAAAGGCAATATATACAACCATACGAGTACATGCCACAATTTCACAGCCAATTTGCAATAAAGGGATCTTTGCAGTACGCCCTCCGTTCTTTTCAGATATTTTTACGCAAATTGAGCCAAGTTTTGAACAAAAATGTTTGAGATATTCGCGCTCCTCATTAACTGAATACATGTGGAATTGTCAAATACAATTGATAAATGAAAAGTGCTTAACTTAATAAAATTGTATTCTTGTATATGCGGGGTAATATTGTTAAAATGTTATGTCGAGTTCAGTTTGGTAAAGATTTTATACTGTAGGTGCTTTTACACTCATGTCATAAGTCTCATCATTTTATGTTAGAGCAAATAACTAGACTACTTAGTATCAAATAACTGAGCCTTATAAATATTTGATCTAAAGGTTTGACGCTACTTTTACTATGCGACTAGCTTTTTCCCGTAGCTCCGCCGTATGGATGTCGGTTATCGAAACAAAAAGTAGCCTATGTCCTTTTTTAGAGTTCAAACTAACTTCATACCAAATTTAATCCGAATCAGTTGCGTGGATTAGCCGTGAAGCGTAACAGACAGACAGGCAGACACATAGACCAATAGTTTTGCTTCCCCATCTTATATCTATACAAATATTATAAAGCTGAAGAGTTTGTTTGTTTGTTTGTTTGTTTGTTTGAACGCGCCAATCTCAGGAACTACGGGTCCGATTTGAAAAATTATTTCAGTGTTGTATAGCTCATTTATTGAGGAAGGCTATAGGCTATAAAATCTATACTAATATTATAAAGCTGAAGAGTTTGTTTGTTTGTTTGTTTGTTTGTTTGTTTGTTTGTTTGTTTGTTTGAACGCGCTAATCTCAGGAACTACGGGTCCGATTTGAAAAATTATTTCAGTGTTGTATAGCTCATTTATTGAGGAAGGCTATAGGCTATAAAACATCACGCTACGACCAATAGGAGCGGAGCATAAATGAAAAATGTCGCAAAAATGAAAAAAACGTTGAAACTAAAACACGCGGACAAAGTCGCGGGGGACAGCTAGTTTATAATACTTGTATGGATGGGTTAGAAAAACGTTCGACCTTAACATCAAACTCAAAAATAACAATGATGTCTAAAATGTTATAAAAGGCTCTGTGTTGACAGTTCCAAAAACACGAAATAAGAAATGTTTTAGTATTTCGTATTTTTTTTCTAAATATATGCGCATATGAACCAAAAATAAACTCCTAAAATTTGCTGATGTTATTTCTTGGTTGTTAAACAAACAAGTTTGCGAAATCCGAGCTCGTCTCTATTTATATTCCCTTTAAATTCATTCTGGGTACAAAGAAAGCGCTGGCTTTCTCTGACCGTCAAGATTTATCGCTCCAAGCTAATGTGCGGTTAACGTTTCTATTCTTGTTCTACTGTTAAATACAGGATTTTCAGATTTACTAACATTTTTATAAGTAGGTATTGACATTGAAAATTCAATACAATTTTTGTTGAGTATAGTTCCGACGGGGTGACGACGACTAGTTGGGAGTTGTCATAGTTGGGAGAACAAATGTTGAAAGCGGTTAAAAAAAAAAAAAACTTGGGCAACATTGTTTTAAATAAAACATCTATACTAATATTATAAAGCTGAAGAGTTTGTTTGTTTGTTTGAACGCGCTAATCTCAGGAACTACTGGTTCGAATTGAAAAATTCTTTTTGTATTGGATAGTCCGTTTATTGAGAAAGGCTATAGGCTATATAACATCACGCTACGACCAGTAGGAGCGGACCATAAATGAAAAATGTTGCAAAAATAAAAAACTGTTGAAACTAAAACACGCGAACAAAGTCGCGGGGGACATCTAGTAATGAATAAATTTAATGCCAATTAAATATTTATGCATTGAAATAAAATTAAACTAAGCTATATTACAATACACTAGTGACGCTAAGGAGTTATCAAAACTGCGACTGACTCAAGACACTCTTTGACATTTGCAGATCTTAGGAATACATTTTGAAAATTAAAATTTTACATAGACTCCCTTTACTCGTTGGTTTGTGAAACGCTAGTTTTTACAATTCTTCTCAACCTTATTGTTTTGATTCAGTCAATGTCATTTACTTTTTTGATACCACGTTATCTGATTTTTTTTCTACCTAAAACGGCACGTGACAAAGGCCCTAATCGTACAGTTTACTCAGCGAGTTAGATATCCAAAAACTGGAAATACGAATTATTAAACTAAGTTGCAAAACATTTATATTTATTTATTTATCGTAGTGTATTTCTTGGTCTGCCGTTTAAGGCAGTAACTTTTTATCTGACAATATTATGTTTTTCATAGTTATAAATCAGCAATGTATCTTCTTCGTCTTCTCGTCGCAAATAAGCCTTAAACTCTTTCCGACCAAAAGGTTGCCACCTGGATGGCCTGGTCTTTGGCCTCCATCACGTCCTGGAATGCAGATGGTAGTGCAGGACGGGCAGGACAGAAGATGCGCCATGTCTTGCGCCGTTGCACTACATTTACCAATGGATCTAAACTGACCATATTGTCAAAATTGTTTTTTGTAGGAATCGATCAAATCTCCTTGAATAGAAGGTACTATAAATTACAATGTCAACCGATTCATCAAACACCGATTTCAGCATCAATACTGACCAGTTTTCGTATATATACAACCAATATGTTAAATGTTTCACACAAATGATTTTAACGTACATACCTACATTATTACACATTTGCTCATTGATAACTGAAATACGTAACCACAATGTTCGCGGGAAATGTATGGCGGCATAGGTTTACAAATTAATTTATCATTGTAGGCTTTACCGCGGTACATTAATCAACGTACTAATATTATAAATAGGAAAATTGTTTGTAAGAGTATCGGGTACGTAAATCTGCTATCTAATTTATATGTAAACGTTTGAATATCGGAGTTTGTTGAACATTATTTGTTACTGTCCAAATGTTTATTTCGAATAAATTATTCATCTATAACCAACTTTGTTATATTTTTAGGCTACCGCATACATAGAGAACCAGTTCAAGTGCTGTTGGCAAGAGACCTTTAAATAAAAGAAAACAAAGTGATTTTTCTATATAATGTAGAACTTATCTTTTCTACATAATAATTATGGATACATAATAGACAAGGTGATTTTGTTATCGTTGTACAAATGTAAACTATGACCTTTCTACTGGTTATAGAAATAAAAAGAAAAACAAATGAAAAAAAAACAATTCTTTAATATTATTACCGAAAGAGTTTTAATAGTACTGTAATTAGAGATTTTTTTAGTTTTTTGGAAGATTTTTAGTACCAAACATTTTTATAACCGATAAAGAGGTCATAGTTTTCCTTTTATACGTACGATGATACTCACCTTGTATAACAAAGTTGGGTTAGTTTACAATCTCAAGAACGGATGGACCGATTTTCATGATCTTTGATTTTTTGGGTTCGTCTCCACCCTGAATAGCAAAATAAACTATAAAAACATGTCGGAAAAGACTCGAAAAAAAAAGATGTCTTACGGGAATGGGGACTGACTACTTAGGCGGGTGAAACTGCGAGTCACCGTTAGTTTTTATAAAAAGTAGTCGTAATGAAAAAATACTCGCTCAATATTATCCAATTTTAGCGAGTACTATAATTATTAAGAACGAATGTAATAAGTATTGCTAAAATGTAATATAAGACAGCACTATGTTACTATATTGTTAATATTTTTCTTGTAGCTCTGTTATAATCTTCATACCTATCTGATATCTGAAATGTAATTTGAATAAGAAAAATATGGACGGTATCATTTTTGAGTTCACAGAACGAATAAAGTGTTATTGGGTTTTTCCATTAGGAAATACACAGTAGGAGTACCGATGTTTGGAATCGTGCCCAGTATCGTGTGAGGCTCGCTTTTTAGCGTAGAACAAAGTATTGGTTTTATCCGAAAATAACTAAGTGTACAATGGAAAAAGTTTTGAGTGTTAGGAGTAGTAGATAGAAGAAAATTTAAACGTAATCTATACCACAGACAGAAAGTTGGTCTGTGATCTATATAAAGAATCGATGATATAAACATAGTTAAAACGTGTTTTAAATGAGAAAAGGACTATAAACTGCAATAAGATGAAAACATGATCGTTTGATTGCATCAGTAAATTTGTAATAAAATTTATTTATTTGGATTATTTACACTGGTTACATTATAAAATCTACAAGTACAAATTAAAGATAATACTGTAACAATTTACTTATAGGTAAACTCTGCATGCAATACAAATTTAAATAAATCATTATTTCATTTTAATTGTGTCTATTATTAAATTAAACCCGAATTGTACTCAAAATGAGTAAGTTGCTGCTTATTTAGTTATTTTACTGAACTACATTGCGTTTGGAGTGCCAGCCAAAGTTTTAGGCTTGTGCTCAACTTTGGAACAAAGATAGGGGCTTTAAACATTGCCTACCTTGTCCAAAGGTATGTTCTGAAGTTCAGGATCAAACGGTACATGTATACGTATTCTACATCCATATATTATTATATGGAAAAATCCATCTTTCCATCTCTCTGCTACGTTTTAAGGCTAAACCGTTAAACCAATTTTAGTTAGGACCTCAAGAAAAGACATAGGCTACTTTTTGCCGTGATAACCGACATTCACGCATGAGCTAGTAAGGTATGCATGAACTAATTAATCTATATTATTATAAAACGTAAAACAAAGTCATATTAGATTCAGAGACAATGATGGTTCCTCAAACACCCAGACCCGAGACAATTTAGAAAAGTTGTTTTCTAAATTTACCTGTCTGGGGATCGAACCCGGGACCTCAAAGCTAGCGCCACCTAGAAAACTGGTGTGTACGCCATTCGACCACGGAAATCGTCAATCAATAATTACTTTGTAAAATAGATTCCATACATTGTTACCACTGTGCTAAAATGGTTATCTACAGTTAAACGAATTTTGTGGTTTATTTATTGACCCAAATCGTAAATTTTGGTTTAATATTCCGTTTTATTTCTGTACATATTAGAGGTTTGTATCCTAAAAATAATAGGCTTTTAGTAACGTTACTAAAAGCCTTCCAAAATTAGGCACGGCTTTTATCGAATCACTAAAATATAAGTGAAAATACCGGGAAAGTACTAAAGAAATATTCGATACAAATAATGCCCTGTTGTACTCAATTTGAATAACAATGCACGTGATTAATACAAATTGGCATTCTTATCAGTAATAGGGATCTCTCACAACCTTGTACGTCTCGACAATTTGCAATTTTATTGTAACACAGAAGTTTATGTGACAGTAGTCGAACTGTAAGTAATTTTATTTTGCCTTTGTTAGAGCCGTTTCTGTTAAATCACCTTTGTTTTGGTGTAATATATTTATGTACCTACAAAATATTTCGCTGTATGTGATGATAAATTATTTATGTAGATATTTTGTTAACGTTGTATTTTAGTAATAACATAATATGGATCTGGTCCAATAAAAACTAGACTGCACGGATAGCCGAGTGGTAGGTCACCACGCTAAATACCACAGAGCGCGACGTGCTGCGGGTTCGATCCCCGGATGGGGAACAAGCACTTGTGTAGTCCACAAATGGTTGTTCCAAGTCTGGGTGTTCTTTGTGCATGTGATTTGAATTTTCGTAAAACCCACCGCGACACAAGGATTAAATTCCTTAGTGCGGTGCCTATTACAAAAACAAAAAAAAAACACGTTTATTAGTATTATTTATAAAATAAACAACCCTAGGGAACTGTATACCAAACTAAATAATTTTCTATTTAACTACCTCTACTAAAAAATAATATTACGAAATACCTAATGATCAACCTAACCTTAAGTTTTGTAATATAGCACGATTCCAAAAAAGCAGTATTAAAGTCTAATTTCCATGACTAAAAAAAAAGGTTTTAATAGCTTTGCCGCCTTCAAAGATCCCTGAACTGCTATACTTTTCACCAAAAAATATTAAAAATTATGTGTCGAATGAAAAATTGGGAGTAGATGAAAAATCATTTTCTCCCACTGAGCTATGACACCCCATCTCCAGTCTGATTGCGAACACGGCCAGTGCATCCTGGTTGAAACGTAAAAACCCTTAAACCTAACCCTTAAAGGTATTTATGCATGTTCGCGTTTAAACCCCTCACTTAATTATACTATAAACATGCAGCGTGATAGTTTAAAAGTTAGTACTTTAATTATGTTAAGACGATAAGGTAGGATGCTAATAATAATAAAAACTGTATAAAGTGTTGTCCATCATAACGTAAATTACACTATCGTATTTTATGACCCATGAAAGTGGCTTCCTCGTTTTAAGGCCCATTTATGGGGCCTGAAGTTAGCCTGTAAAGGCATAGCAACAACGTCGGACACACCCTAACCAATCAGCAATCTAACTGGTATCCCTTGACTGCTATACTTAATGGTACTACTAGGTTGATAAAATTCAAGATATGCCCATCGCCCTCCTATATTGTAGCCGTTGAACTTTATAAAAAGTAGGTTTATCTATCTTTATATATATAAAGCAGAACGTATGTGTGTATGTATGTTCACCTAAAACTCGAGAACCGTTAGCCCAATTGATATGAAACTTTGCACACATATAAATGGCGACATAACCACTCCAACCAACATTGTTACGTTACTGTCTTATAGGTGGCAGTGATTTTTATCTTTTAGACTCGAATTGTAGACGTTTTTCGGTGCGAAACCGAAGCGCACCGGGTGCCAGTTAGTCGTTATATAGAAATAGCTTTAGTATCTTCACTAAGAGAAAAGTTTACGGTCTAATTTATTAAAATACATTGCTTAATTTTTCTTTCTAGGTGTAGTTGTGGTTTAACATACATACATTTCATCCTTGTAAAATATTTGATTAAATATTATAAAGCTGAAGAGTTTGTTTGTTTGTTTGAACGCGCTAATCTCAGGAACTACTGGTTCGAATTGAAAAATTCTTTTTGTATTGGATAGTCCGTTTATTGAGGAAGGCTATAGGCTATATAACATCATGCTACGACCAATAGGAGCGGAGCATATATGAAAAATGTTGCAAAAATGAAAAACCGTTGAAACTAAAACACGCGAACAAAGTCGCGGGGGACAGCTAGTATTTGATATTATTTTACAAGGATGAAATGTATATATTGAGAGAGAGTATAGATATTGAGTTCCTTTGATATACAAAATACCTAGGTACTACTACTACTACTATATACAATAATACAGTACTGTCCATTCAATCAAAATATAAATATTTTCACCTCGTTCCACAAAGGTTCTTCAAACACGCTGTCATACTACTTTAGGAAAACTCGAAAATGAAGAAGATATCTTAAAAGAAATAGCACGTTTTTACCTGAATTACTAAATACTGAAAGCCGTGCCATTTCAATTACATTGGCCCGTAGTTTTGAGCCAAAACCAACGACTTTTACAAGGCGTCTTTTGATTACGAAGAAAATTACTTCGTGTTTCGAGCGTAATTAGTTTTCTATTACAAATAGGTAAGAAACGTAAATTGTTTCCTTTTGTAAGGAACCCAAATTGGTTGTAGGAGGGGAAGAGGAACTTTTAAGCTTGATTTAGGATTAAGTCCGCCTACACCTTTCAATGTTTCGGTATGGTTTCAATAATCGTCTTAATGGTTTGATAGTCGAAACAACGTCTTGAAAGTGTGAGGTAATTAGGTTATTCTGTTAGGGATTTATCAAGGATTTTAACGGGTTGAATATGCCTGTGAGCTATGAATATAAAATACCTTTAAACACTAACTAGATTCACGATTGTAATAAACAATTTTTGTGTTTTCGCGGTGTAGGTACTACTTCAACTGTACTGTTCAAATCACAATAATGTTAAAAATAAATAGTTCAATATTATACCTAAAATTATCATAATAATAATGATTTTCGGAAATTATTAAATTAAGTCCCTTTTGAGTGTTTATCTTAACCTCACTTTATCCCACGTATAAGTTATCAGATATGTATTATTAATAATTTTCGACATTATTTAATGCCAAGATTATTTTATTGTTCGTAGATAGTCGAGAGTCATTTGTTTCTCATCGTACATCGCAAACAAGAAAGATTGAATAAACATAATAATGAGAGACGAATTAAAACATCTCAGTAAAATTCTCGTAGTCGGGGTCCCTTGTTTTTAGTAGGCAGCTCGAGGCTTCCATTAAGACCTCGGAAAGGACGCAGCACGACGTGTTTACGTGTTATTGTAAGGACGATGTGTGTGGGAAAAGTATCGGTTGCCTACGAAACATATTATAGTTACCCATATGAAGAAATTGATGCGAACTAGAACATTCTTTCCTCACTGTAATGTATAGTTATAGTACCATGTTATTATATTAGTCATTGTATTATTATGATATTAGTCATATCTGTCCCAATGCAAAAGGCAAAGTAGTAAAGAGGACTCTACTCTTATTACATCTGTCTCTGTAACAAGGCTATGGTGAACAAATATCAAATTTTTTTACTAACCTGCGTTCAAAATTTTGTTCCAAACATGCAAACAAACACGAGTTTTAGGAAAAAATACTGTAAAGCTTACATATAAGGTTAAGTTAGCAGATAGTATATCTAACACAATTTTTATGACATACATAGATAAATATAACTGAAACATCAAAGGAGTATTTACGACCGAATTCAGTAAAATATCACTTAGTGACCATGCAAAATAAGTAACGGTGGACTGACTATATTGATGACAAAGAGTTATCTACCTTATTTATTTGTCTGAAGGACGCTTTCTAATGTGGGTTCATAAATCATTTTTATAAATATGAGTATAGTTTCGAAGAAAACTCCAAGCTCTGTGTGAAACTGTCACAAGCGGCTATAAATAACATATTTCATACCACACACTGCTTCATAATCATGTAACAGTAATAGCTTCATGCCTGAAAATTATATTACGAAGTGAAAATATATTACTATCTCTATAGCACGTTATGTAATAATTTTCCTTCGCCTAAAGTGGGTTAGGGTTGTTTACCGTTTAGATCGTGATTTAACCCGTGATTGCTTGTTGGAAGATTATATTTTATGTAGGTATATAAGTGTAGGTCAATTTCTAACTAAAAAAACTTTGAGTCCCTCTAAATGGCAAGAGTCGTTGCAGTAGGTCTAGACGTATATGACGGGACGAGCTGGAAACTATCGATAGAAATTAGCACAGCCCTAACCAGAGAGAGATGGAAGGAGAGTAGAGAGGCCGCGCAGAAACAGATCGATTTTTTTTTTATAAAAATCTTTAATTTTATTGATATTGAGAAATAAAAAACTATCTTGGTTTTTGCTACTAACACTATTTTTATCGTGTTCTATACAGAGCATGCGTATTCTAACAAAAACATTCAAGTAATGTCCTAAAGATAATCAAATATTCAATTAAGACACAAAATTCATTTTCTCTTCATTACCTAAAAATAATTAGAAACGACAGATGGGTTTGATTAGTCGATTCCCAAAGTACCTAACCAAGGTACGTGAAATATCGATCGAGTAAACGAGCCAGAATTAATTTAACAAACCCTTATTTACGTGTGTGAGCATATTTATTCGAACTTTTGTTGTTACACACATGCAAAACTTTAATACGAGAACACGATCAAAACCAAGTAAACTTTACAAAAGATCATAATATACCATTACCAACACAACAAAGTCAACAACGAAAATGATTGAGCCAACATAAGAAAACCCAACTCGAACAAGCTTCTTTGGAAATTCAATATTGGAGTTGGTACAGAAATCAAATTATACTAACAATAACGCCGAACTTTGACTTCGACGATGAAACTTTTTGTTTCACTCTGACACGCGTGGATATCCGACATAAATCTGAATTTATTTACTTTTATTATAAGGCCGCCCGTACACGGATCGGTTGAAACAGTCGGTATCGTCTGCTTCCAGCTACACCTTCATGGTAAACTATAAATTCATTGAAGCAGTTCGACTGCTTTGAGCGTTTGACAAAACAAAAAGCGAGCGGGTGGAAGACGGTCGTGACCGATTTGATCGATAGCTGGAGCAGTCTGTGTATGGTTAGTCAGTGACTAACTGCTCGATAAGTCCGTGTATATTGATCACTAGCTAACTGCTCGAGAAGTCCGTGTACGGATGGTCTAAGACATTATGCTTTTAAGACAAGATTGGTGAATTTTGCTTTTGTTAAGTAACTTTGTAATTGAAACTTTTTAACTGCTTTGATGTTATCACAAGTGATTGCTCATTGAACTACATGCTTTGTTTCGGCGAGGTCTTGTTGGATATAGATTCAAATTTAAGCGCTTACCTATCGTCTACAGACAAGTGTAATTTTCTTTGTGTCTGCCGTAAAAAGAATAGCTGGGGCACTGCCGTGCCCCCAGATAATTTGTATAAATTACTAGAACCTACAAGTTTAACACAGTTGATTGGAAAAAGTTCTCTATGTTCTATTATTGTTATTTTATTACATTTATGTAAACTAAATTATTATAAGAAAATGTGAAGATAATTTATCTAAATAATACAACAGAGAAATGTCAACAAATATCTGATTTTATAAAAAGTTTGTCGTGTAACGATCGGCTAAAACTTGAAAGGTGTTGTGGAGTGGTTTTAATAATGTAAACACTTATTTCAAGAACTGTTGTATTATACAGGAATATTCAAAGAGGTTCTCTAATATATGATAAGTTACATTAAAACAAAAGTTTAGAATTAGATCTTACTTAGCATTAAAATACTTTCTTAATGGTTGGAGACTCCACAGACTAACAACGTAGAAAAATGTCTTAAGATAACCTGGATTCCGAATGGAAATCTGAAATTATCAACCGGCAAGTGAGCTAGCGTGGTCATCAATGCTCGTTCCTTCTGTATATGAGAAGAGGCCTGTGCCCAGCCACTGGATCATTACAGCCCAGTAATATCTTACAACCCTTAATGATTCCAAAAAGGTTTTATTATATTTTACATAACTTACTTTTTTTCTACCTGTTGTCTTTGTGACAATCAGGTTATTTCTTTATTCAAGTATTTTTATCTTCTTGATCGTAATGTGTTCGATGAAGCATGTAAGAAGCTCGCCCGATAAATGAGCTCTATTTAAAGATTATTTACGTCGGATGCACCCCAGGCAATCACGGTTCATCCGAGATAGTTCTTTAATCTTTTTACTATGATGTAAATCTAAGCCCTTTTGACCAGATAAATTTTAAGAGATAAAAAATAAGTACAAATTAGTAACCTATCTATTTATGAAATAAGAAAATTACTTGTAGACTCTTGTGTGCTTCAAAACAAAGATGAAAGAGAAATCTCAAAAACTGTAAAAAATACAAAAGACTTAAAAAAAAAATTAAACTTTAACCACAAAAAGGCTAAAAATTTACTGGATTATTATTAATTTACCTTATTTACTCAATTGTTAAGTTACCCATCTACTGATCTGTTTGAAGTCGAATTGAGAAACCGTCTCTTTTTTTCGCAGTCGGTTAAAAATAGAATAAATAAAAACAACTGAAATATAATTTTAAGTATTCTAAATTGATAGTACATTTTACAGTTCAAAAATTGTTCAATAATACCTTGTATTACAAATTTATGCGCACTATACGGTGACTGCTCATTGGATTGATAAAATAAATTCATATCTAATTATTAACATTAGGTTAACATTAAATATATATACACACGTATGTATACATAATTATGTGTGGTGGATGTGTGCATATTACTGTATATTATTTGATACAAATATATGTGATGTGTGTAGGGTATATATTATATACATAAAAGTTAACAAAATAGGATAAAAGTTTCCGCATTTTACTGTCTGAGTTAAAACGTTAATTGGTAATGACTTTAGTTCCTGCAGTCAAACAGTTCATAGGGTATTGTAGACATTTGTTTATTTAACCTTTAATTTTTTGTTAATAAAACCATATCATTTGTAAACTCTAAACCGAAGAAAGTTTTACCAGGTATTTTTATGACCATTGCGTAATAAATTCCTTCAACTAACATGATATGAACGAAAATTCCTTTAAACAGTTAATGCTATAAAAATTCTTATGAAATACAATAACAGTTGACCTCACAGACATATTAAGGAGTTATCCTCACACACACTTATGCATTTTTCATTAAATACAACCCTAATCAACCTGGCCTATTTTAATTACTTGGTAACAAAAAAATCCAGACATACCCTCACTGTTTAAACGCCTAACCCGCTTAAATACCCTAAAAATGTAGGGGATAATTACACAATTCATCATTGTCATGTGGCTGAATATATATCCGGGTTTTTGTATTGTAACCTTTTTGTATCTCAGGTGATTATGAGAAAAAATAAATCGGATACGTAATTCTGAGTTTAATTTTCCTTACGAATAAATGTTATTTTTTATGGTTATGTCTTTTTATTGTAGCTCTGTTTCTATTATTCGGTAACTCAATAATTATGAAATATAGGTCGATAAAATGTAAAAAATCATTAAGTTTAGCCTAACGCATTTGCGAAATATCTACTAGATTATATTCCTGTAGGTGGTGCACATGCTTTCGATTCAAAGCAAATAATCAAATATAGAATGTTTAAAATTTTAAATATATAAAATAGTAGCCATTAATATAAAACGAATTATAGCCGCAGTCGAATAGTAGCTCAAAGACATATGCAAACTCTACAACTGCTACGAGATTTATGTTGATTATCTCTTTATGAAACGATAAAAATGTGCATATTCTTAACTCTGTTTTTAAACATTAGAGTTAATGAACATGTTATATTCGAAGCGCTATTTACACAATCTTGCTACATTAAATACCACAAAAATATCCGTAAACCTCACCCACAAACATAATTTAACAAATAACATTAAACAAGTGTTTTATTAACTCACGATATGCAATTTCCATGAGCGGTGTGTCCATGAGCGAAATTCCAGGATAATAAAAAATAAAAGTCACAAATCACGCAATAGGAACTTAAACACAGTTCGAGGGAACACGCACTCGCGGGATATCGCGGTCGTAGGGAGCTAGACGTCCGTTTCGTACGACTGGCGGACGACGAATGACTGAGCTCTGCAGGTGTGAAGCGCGAGGCAGATCTAGGGCTACCACTGGAACGACGATCTTGTTTCAATCATGAATAAGTACCACAAGAACATTAAAAATTATTTAAATGAAAATTCAGAATTGTTTTTGGATTAAAATATCCGTTTTTTATAATTAAAAAAAAAACGATTCATTTGTTAGATAAACCAATTGTTATATCAACAACTTTTTTTACTTTGAGTATTATTTGCTGCTTTTTTGCTATTTATTTATTTTTAGTAATTATTGTTATTTTTTTTTCTTTTCTTTAGTACAATATCAAACCCATTCTTTTTAGTTTAAAAGAGTAGCCTAAGTAACGATTTTTCTTAGTATTCTTCGCAATGAGAATAACAGTGTAATATAGCATATTTATTTCCGTCTAAATGTTTTATTTGTGTATAATTCATCTATCTCCATAACTACAAACAATCCATTACTACATAATCGTATTCAAAAGCTGTTTGTAACTATTATCTATATCATTGATTGTATCACATATTATATAGGTTTCTGATTGTATCGTGCACGTTACGTAAACGATTTAATCCGTTACTTGAATGTAAACTATTTGGTCTCAGAAGGGGATTTATCACTTCGGTCTAATTAATGTTTTTACTTACATAATATAGAATTCAAAATAATATATTGCATGTAAAATTAATAAACAAGACAGATAGAGAAAATTATTGCATATGATAAAATATTGATTTCATATATTACAGACGACCTCCGTGGTCGAGTGGCGTACACACCGGTTTTCAAGGTGTCGCCAGCTCTGAGGTCCCGTCGATCCCCGGCCGGGTCAATGTAGAAAAAGCACTTTTCTACATTGTCTCGGGTCTGGGTGTTTGTGGTACCTTCGTTGTCTCTGAATTCCATAACACAAGTGCTTTAGCAACTTACTTTGGGTTCAGAGCAATGTATGTGATGTTGTCCACATTTATTTATTTATTATTTATTATCTATATTTAGGGTAAAATAAAGTACCAAATGGTTACATCCCTTTTAAAATAAGCACAGATTATGTAGTCAAGCTATGTTAATGTTTTCACGCCCAGTCATGGTAGAAAAAGCAACTAATTATGAAAGTAAACTTTATTGCTTTGACTTAAAGCTTTGGAAAAGTAAATTAGTTACCACAGTCGACCGTACATAACAAAATGAAAATATTTTTTCTAGCAGACGTTTTAAAGTTATTTCTCAACAATAACCTTGCCTAAATGAATTAATCGTGTTGTATATCTTATTTATCTTTTAATTTTACCCTAAAGCTACTGAAATAAATCTCGGAGGCCCATGTTTAGTGGTAACAAAGTCTACAATTCATATTTTATACAAAAGTAGAGGGCCCATGAATTATTTAGTTCATGAACATTTAGAATTCATTACGGGTAGTCGGAGGCCCAAACGACTGGCAAACGGTCAAATCTTAAGTAGTGTGTTATAAAGTAATTAACAAACAAGAACAAATATAAATTATATTAAAAGTACACTTATATATTGCTTAGTAGACACTTCAGTCTAACATTGTTTGAAATGACATGGGAAAAGTAGAAAATAACTACCTAATAAACGTTATTGCTAGGCCCAAATAAGTGTGATCGAAAAAATACATAAGTCTAAAAATAACCAGTCTTACCAACTGATGTAAAGATAACGTAAGGTTTAAATTATTATTCTTACATAATGGCACGATAACCTTTTTTACAGGATTTGACAAAAAAACAGTTTTTGACCAGTTCCAATAATCAAAAATAATTCGTTTTTCTTAAAGATGGTAGAATGTTTTCTTCGTTTTTAGAGAATTCTACCTTCCGTGAGCAAAACGATTTTTGAATATTGGAACCAAGCATTAATGTTTATAATATACAATATAAAAAGCGTAAGTGACAAACCTTAATACAGGGTTAAAAAATTAAATTAAAATATATTTTAAAATTTGATTGTTGCTTGCTCTGCCTACCCTTTTTCCAAGCTTTGCCAATGTCTGCTTTCAGTCATGCTGGATGCAGCTGGATATCGTATTTTACATGGAGTGACTGCCTATCTGACCTCTACAACCCAAATTGTAATTACTTAAAGGCTGTTAAAGATTACAATATCAGAATCGGGACCGACGGCTTAACGTACTTTCTGCGGCACGGGGGAGGGGGGGGTCTTGTTGTGTTTACAAATAGTCACCCATACACGGACCAACCGCGGCGACCTCGGCTTAACCTTTATTATTAATGAAACCGTGCACTTAGCCCCGATCCCCTCAATAAATTTCTTGTAGCTGTTTATATTATATGTTAGTACATAATAACTTGTGTCTCAATTTTCTTTTATAGAACGGTCACTCTACGGTAGGTAGAGATAATTAATCTTTTCAATCAACTAGGTTAATTAGAAATCCTAAGTATATTTATTGGGTCTCTCTATCAGAAAACTGGTTTTATTAAGTTTTTGTTTAAATATAAAATAAAATTTAAAATTAAAGTTTAGAATTAATACGGTTAATGAAATATCCTTAATCATACATTTGCTTAGTAATTTAATAGAGCATCGATAATTTTGTTACCTGAATTTCACGAAGCAATATTGATGCTTTAAAGACCTATTTGCATTAATGCATAGAAAATTTATCAATCAAATCAATCAAAAACTCATTTATTTCAACTAGGCTACAAAGTAGCACTTTAAGAACGTCAATACAATGGACAGCACCCTGATTTGCCCACCCTTCACCGCTTCCTAAGTGCTCTGGCTGTGGAGAAGAAACGGCGCAACAAACTCCCCAGCAGCACGCTGTCATTTCGAATACAAAATAACTATTACCTTATTATTATTTTCAGAACATGACGTAATTGGGCAAACTGCCTCCCTGATTTCCTTCCACCCATATTCATACTGATATTAAAAGTGCAAAAATAACTGTCTACCTTTCTGTCTGTCTGTCTGTTTTTACGCCTTCACGGCTTAACCACTGAACCGATTTTTATGAAACTTAATATGGGTATTGATCCCAAGATACACATAGGCTACTTTTGCCGCGTTAACCCAACCCCACGCGGGCGAAGCCGCGGGCAACATCTAGTTCTTCTATATTTAAAGAATATGAAGACCAGTCTGTCTTGTTGGTATTGAGCTCGTCTCGTCCTGACTATCTGGGCCTGCTGCGCTTTACAACTTAATGTAAAATGTCTGAGGTAACTTCGATGTATTAACTATTTAATGTTTGATTTTTATAAATCGCACAAGCCTAATATCAAACGTGTTTCGATGTATAATGAAGCCCTGTATTTGCTTAATTATGTATTTGTATAAAAATTCACAAAATATTTTTTTTTAATGTATGTACGCAAATTAAAAAAGAAAACTGTTGTTTATATTGCAATACCTACTTTGTTTATATAATGGCCGGTAAATAATTTACACTAAAAAGTTTTGTCAATAAAAAATATCTTCGTAATTTTAATATAAAGGAGTCTCACAATTATATTATGATCATAAAATTAATTTCAGGTACATTTTGATGAACAGTCAAAATATTTATTAACTCGTGGTTTGCTCTGAATAATTTATGAAGCCCATACGGCTTTTATGTTTATTATGGGCTAATTATATCATCAAAATCGGATAAATTACGATGTATTAGGGGTTTGCATATGCCTATTATAAACAGCATTATCTATCTGCAAAAATTACATAATTTTGTGTATTGTAAAAGGTACTTAATCTGCTTAAAAAATTAGGCTAAAGAAACTCTCATTTCCGTTAGTATGTAATAGATCCTAATTTAATTTACTTCTTCTTTTTGCCTCATTACGACAAACATACAATTAATCTTTGTTATAATAATTAAATACCTACTTTACCATCAGAGATTGACGACCTCCGTGGTCGAGTGGCGTACACCCGGTTTTCAAGGTGTCGCCAGCTCGGAGGTCCCGGTTTCGATCCTCGGCCGGGTCAATGTAGAAAACCCCTTTTCTACATTGTCTCGGGTCTGGGTGTTTGTGGTACCTTCGTTGCATCTGAATTCCATAAAACAAGTGCTTTAGCAAATTACTTTGGGTTCAGAGCTATGTATGTGATGTTGTCCACATTTATTTATTTATTTAGAGAGAATAACGCAATCTTCTAGAATTAGTTTAATCTTATATCTAAAACAACGAATATAAATTAAACAAATGACTGCAATCACTAAGCCATATTGAACATCAGTTCCCTATTCCAATTCATCAGCTAAGCGAAACCGAGGCAGAACTGAGCATTTTAAATCTACGCAGTAATTAATCAACGCATTAAGAGATCAATAACTAGATAGGAAGTAATCGATGTTTATCGCACCCAATGACTATAGGACTCGGTTCTAAACATAAACCCCGTTTTATGGTGTACTAAAATGTGCTTTGCTTTATATCCATAGAGATTAAAGTAATAAATTAGAGAATGATATGAAATTAGATCATGTTGTGTAAACAATGAATATTGTAGTAAATATAATTGAAAGTTTATAGTGAACTATTTGCTTTTAAAATATTGTAACAGTTACACAAACTTTTACCTTTACATTTCAAGTTTTACTGGTTGTTGCTAGTGGTTCCGTGTAGGCGTTGCAGCAAAAAGTAGCTTATCTCCTTTCTTAGGATCCAAGCTTACCCTATACCAAGGTTTATCAAAATCAGTTCAACGGTTAAACCGTGAAATCGTAACAGACAGACAGACAGAAAGACAGATAGAGTTACTTTCACATTTATAATATTAGTATGAACTAGTATTAGGATAATTTGTTAATGATAACTCTGTTTACTATTATTAGAGACAGTTCAATTGTTACAAAACTACTGGAACTGCATAAAGCACATACATACATACATAAAATATAATAAGCTATATTTATAATCATTAAACTTTAAAACTAAAGTTGCCAATAAATTAAATTAAATGCAGCCTAATCTAAAAATCACACTATTGATTTTATAAAAAAATATTAACTCCAAACGGTGAACGAAACTAAAGCTATTGATAAAAATAATAAAAACTTCCAAAAACGTAAAGGATTTGTCAGAATTTCCGCAAAAATATATGTCAGCTAAATAACAAAACAATTAAAACTTAGTTATGGAATAATAAAATAAGTTATTTAATCATTCCCATTTCGTTGAAACACGAGTGAAACTGACTTACAAAGGAATAGTTCGTCATAGTTATACCGCAGTTCGCGAACGTAACTCCATAATATTGTTTTATATTTTTTGCCCATATTTCCCTAAAGTTTTTCCCTGAGATGAAAAAGTATGATTAGGTGGGAAGTTTTGCTGGCTACCTTTTTTATTATTAATGTAGACGCATTGGACGAGGACCAAAATCTGAGTTTTGAATAGTTTTTGTCATGATTCGGATTTAGTTTTTCCTCTCATAAAATACCTAGTAGGTATGGATATCATTTGATAGAGCAATGTAAAAAGTTACGGGTTAAATAATAAAATCTTTTATTTTTTAATATATAACTTATTTTTTTTATTTTAGTTTATTTGAATTAAACAAGGAAATATAAATGTCTGTTCACTAGGAAAACGTTACACAGAATGAGAATGTTTACATTAATTCTACCCGTTTAATAGAAAAAAAAAATTTTACACATTATAGCAATGTATTCGTCTTTCAAAACATGATGTTCAAGAACAATCAAAAAATATTAAATAGGTCATCACGCGTAAAAACAATGAACTCAGGGAACATAAACCACACTTTTCAAGTACAAAGTACTAAATAAACAACAAACAAGAAAACGAGGTTTTCTATAATGGAAAGAATATAAAAAATACTATGTAAAAAGTATTCAGGCGCTAACCCGTGTTTATGGCGTGATAATCAATTCGGTCACGCGATGAAACTTGTTTTACGTTCTTGATGTACATGTGGGTGTAATTCGACTCAATCTGGGACTCAACACGTCACAAGCCACAGAAAAAGGTTTAATAATGACCTCCGGACCGAATTATGGTCAATGGTGAAAAGATTAGATATTAATTTCAGTGAACCAGTGTGTGCGCAAACATAGTTGCACTCTCATATTCTGAAAGGGCGGCAAGCCGACAAGGCCGGTAAGAAACAAGGCGTAGAACCAACGGGTTAACGTGCTTGCTTATGTTGGCTGGTGTTAAAATGTCCACCCAACCGCAGACTAACCACAGCAAGTAGCTCAACCTTAACAATTAATTCGCAAATAAGTCGAATAAAGATGTGTGTCTATGATCCGTAGGGAATGACAGGACAGAAATAAAAAGATGAGAAAAAAACTATAACCTAAAATATTGTTATTTTGGTACGAATAAACAAATGCCTCGCTGTTTTTACCTATTTACAAGTTTATTTTACATGTAACGTTATAAATCCTACCAATCTTTAGCTTTGTATATACACAGGATGATTGAAAAAAATTTGCTCCCGCGTAAGTTAATTTGAAAAATCTATCAAGATTTTACGTACAGATTTTATACTGACTCTGTAACTTTTACTGACTGTACATCCAAGATAAATAGCATCTCAGTTTTGTTTTAAAGATTTGTTGTTATAGTTGTATAAATATTAAAAAAAGAAACACAAAATAACTACTTGCCCTTATTTGGCATTAATAGCCATTTGTCGTATTTTTCAAAACAGTTTTTTGATAATTTTTGTCATTATTGTTCAACCTATCTATTTTAATTTAACTTAACAGTTTCACTATTTAGTCCACATACAAAATAACTCGATCAAACTGAATTAAAACGAGCAGTCCATCGATTTCTCGGAATCGAGTAAGCGATGCACATTACATGCAAATTCTTTCTAACACTCAAGCTATAAATAATTCTGTAACCTAGTTTATGCTGCCAACATAAACGGAACGTTACGCGAACGATCTTGCACGAAACTGTTTAATGTGATTTATTAAAACCTTTTTCAGTTTGAAATGCAACGCTTTAAGAGTGGTGGTGAATGTTACTTTTGTAGGCGATTCTGATAACTGCTTATAAATTTGGTTAATGTGATTTCGTTTATGGTATTTCAGATCGAACCACATATGGCTCTGTTCCGGGATTCCGGGATTTTCCAAAAATGTTTTTATGTTTATGTTCTTTAAAAATTTATCCGTGTTATTTCTAGAGGTGACGTGCAAATAAAAGTTCACGTATTTGAAAAATCTAACATAAGTTAATCTAATTTAAACTAATAAAAAAGTAGGTATAAGGTGAAACATTTTTTGCAACTGCATCCGCTAATATATTTAAACTTGTCTAACAGATGCTACCGTTCTTGATAATATTACCTTTCTCTGAACAGGTTGTAAAGTCAAACTTGTCAATATAAACGAGACGGCAATTATTATACGAAAAAACAATTTAACATGTCATTGTAAGTATTAAAATAATTAAGCTATTACATTGGCGCGTTATGTCATAGCCCGTAGAAGACTCCCCTGTGCAACTTGTGTTCAAGAACTAGTCTACGCAAAGAAGATTAATAAACTAGTTGGGTTGATTTAAAGCCTAAGAAAAACCTCGTTTTTCCTCACAGCCAGAGTTTCATGCTATCAAGTCTAGCATGCAAAAATAATGTGATTGATTTAGATCCTTTGCATAAATAGTGGATATGCAAAGGAGCTGCTTTTAAAGTATGGATGGAATTTCAATGCCTTTGATCATAGGTGTGTTTCCATGCAAAGTTGGTTACACAACGGTTGTGTGAGTAAGTAATTGATATAATTATCATTACACTTTCGTCAACTCTTATACGGTCTACAATGCGGGAGCCGTATATTAAAATACTAGCTGACCCGTCAGTGCCAAGATTTGCCTGGGCCACCCTTATCACCTAGGGGTGTAAAAAAACCTACGACCTACCAAATGTACACAAAAAAAAAATAAAAAAATTGGTAAAGCCGTTTCGGAGGAGTACGATAAAAAACACTGACACGAGATTTTTATAATTAAGATTTATTGTTCAACTGCTGGAGCAATGTCTCCTTCCACTTTTTGCTACTTACTCATACTAGAACCTCATAAAAAAATTTAGGATCTTTCTAGAATATTTCGAACTTTATTCCATGCATTAGTTGTTAGTTAATCGTGCATTCGTACAATGCCGAGACAGGTAGGTAACTTATCTTCTAAGAGCATTATATTAACCCATTATTATTAGGCTATCATTTTCAGTTATCAAAACCACTGTCCAAAGCTCGTTCGTGGGCGGAGAATTTCTACATAAATTATGTTCTTAATTATGAATTTCATAAACGTTTTCAGAAGTTTTGATTTTGGTTTCATACTTTAATGAGTCTGGCCCAGTTTAAGTTATATCATTTAATAGAATTATTATCATTTCTAGTCCTCATTTTAGTTTGCTTTGATTTCATACTAATTGAAAGTGCGTCGTTAAGTAATATTTTAATTCATAGAACTATAGATAAATATACGAATATTAGTATTAGTATATTTTAACCTAAATATTAAAATATATATCTATACGCACTGGAAAAGATACAAGCAGAAATGGTTGAACTTAAATATTTAATTTGTAGAGTTCAATAAAATATCCAGTACTATTCAAATTAGGTAATAGTTACTACATGGAACGTGAAGCTTGCCGGGTTTCATCAATCACCCAACAGTATCGCATTGGTTGAATCCAGGAATTCGCTCTCTGGTTGCTAGCCGGCTTGTTGTGACGGCCTAATATAATCATACGATCCCAGTATTAGTGTACTTCCATGTTTGATGATTGAAACCGATGCTGTACGTATTTCTACGTATCATGTTGCGTTCTTTGAATTAAACTTTTACTTCAAAATTAATCTTCGTACAAGATTTATGCCGTTAAAAAAAACAAAATAACTCGTTTCTAGGAGAAAATCCTTAAATTCATTTTTCAGTCGGGTCTCTAAGAAATAGTTACAAATTCACATCACTAATCTACCCAGCCCAGACCAACCGCCTTATTAACAATGTGCCGACGTACATTCAGCACTTCCGGTGGAGCGAATCCTACTTCCGGTTACTTCTTCGGGTATGTGGTCACATAACTGGAATTTTCCTACAGCATTTTTAAATTAAATTTATTATAGTGTGCCTTTTGTTGATAAATATGGCTTAATTAATAATTCAAAATTATGAAGCAGACCGGTATTGTTATTATTATATTTTTATCTTTAAAATAAATCAATTTAAGTGTATATCTTAGAATTTATCCAAATTCCATTATCAGGTGAATTATTGATCTACATTTATGCTATGCTGTTATGATTTGATAATCATAAAGCACAGTGCAGATAGTTTTAAATTACAATTTATAAACAAGAGACAGTCAATAATATAAAAGTCAAATTATTACATAAAAATTATACATAAAATATCAGTAAAATACGAAGGCAGAAAAAAAAAGTATAAAATACAAATCTTATTTATAAGCCTCATGACGTATAGGCGTTTAGTCTTCATTGCTGACGTCGGTTTACTGCAAACACTAAATCCGTTCATTTATTTACGGATAAATATAAAAAAGTAGCGGTATGGTGTTCATAAAAACCCCGTAAACGATTTTAAATGGCCAATGAAACACCGTGTACAGTTGGACAATAGAATATAATTCTGTGGTATATTGCCGACAGTGATTTAGCATAAACTTTTTGGTTGACGACTGAGTGGAAAGGAGAGCGAATATGATAGCTGATGACTTATACTTTAACACAATATATTTATGTTAGTTTGTAAGGTAATTTATTATTACATTATATTATTATCTTGTTTGTTTCTTGCTACGAGTTGTAAATGATAGATATTGGTATAGTTATTGTTTTTATGTCACGATCAAGCTGTCGGAAGATATAAAAATAAATTAAGTTAAGTTAAGTTTTGTTACACCTTAATTATGAACTTATCTTTCTTTTGTATATTTTTCTGACACACATAATCAACACATATAAGAAAAACCAAGTCAACATAGTTTTGATTTAATTTTACAAGAAAAATGTTATTTTATTAAACTTTAAACCGAAATAACAAATACGAAAAAGACAAAACACAAACGCTTTACCGCTAATCTTTTCACCACATCGTCTGTCTAATCCAAGGTGTAGCGGCAAAAACCACAAGGGCGACCATAAACTTTGATTAGATTTTGTAACACGCGGCGTCGCCGTACATTAGAATGCGTGAATTGGTGCCAAGTAATTGGATTTTTCGCGTCATCGCGTCTGATCTCCTGTATCTTAAGAGTCAAAATGTGAGAGTTCAGGACTTGGGTCGCGCGAAAGTCACGATATTTTGCATTTTCTGCTTAGGTATCATTTGGACTTGGGATTGTGCGGTGAAACGTAGAGGTATTTTCTTCATTGAATATTCAATGGCTCAATTCTGTTTGCAGACGGATAACATCTGTGTATGCGAATACTAAATTATAAATCCAAAAAAAAATGTAATCAAAAAATCTCAGGAAATTAAATTCAACCAGATTAGCAAAATAATGTTTTTAGCGGATTAGCTAAGCAAAACCTTATCGCAGAAAATATTTCACCTAAGAAATATAATGTAATAGATTTTTTTATGTTTTAAAATAATTTGGTGATTGTCTGATTCATACTTGAAAAGTTGAAATCCCTTAAACATACCCGCAACCTCTATAGCATTTGGGAAAAACGCCTTTATTTATGCATGAGCATTTTTCCTCCTTTGGCTTTGTAATGTGTTTCCTAATTCTTAACTTCTCTGAAGTTTTCAAGTTCAAAGTTTTTATTTTACTTAAGGTATTTAGGAGCACTTAAGAAAGGTCAAGGGTCCAGATGTTTGGTTCCAAATTTTTTATACAGTCGAAAGACTTCATGGTTGCCTATAAATTGGCTTTAAAGAAATTCTAGTGAATGTATACGGTATAAATAAATAATTATAAAGACCAATTTAATAAAGTGGAACCCAATATTGTATACCTGTAATATGTGTAATTACTTTTTCAAATATTATAAAAATAAATTGACTGGCCTGTCTGTCTAGTGACCCTGACTGCTAAACCGGAGGTCGTTCTGGACTGGAGGTTTCGACTCCCACCCAGGACAAAATTGTATGTGCTTGTTTGGGTATAATTTATTTATAATAAATAAAATGTATGTATTTAGAAATATATAAGTATGATTATCAATTTTCTGGTTGCCATTATACAGACTCTGCCTAGTTTGGGGGTCAGATGGTCGTGTGTAATAAAAATTGACCAAGATAAAAAAATCAATTAAATTTCAATTTCAATAGCAATTTATTTATTGCAATTATCTCTATATTTTGATTTTAGGTTACATAAAGTAAACAATGATAATAAACACAAAACACAGTATTTGTAAACAGAAATAAAATCTCCAACTAAAAATAAATAATACACCCAAAAAGATTCCTTCACTGCTCACGTTCCAACTTTCACAAAAATACGGTTTCACAAAATCCTCAGATAAAGACATGCCAATGAAGACGGGTCATGATAAACTGACCTCATACCCCACTTCGCTTCCGATAGAAACCTTCATAAATAGCCTAAAATATATAGTTCCCTATAAATCTCGGTGTGGCGGGGCGTTGGCACGATTTTCTTATATTTCTCTTACTGCTCATACATCAAATTACAGGTGAAACAAATTGCAGGCCACAGCAATAAACGCGACGTATATTTATTTATAAAGGTCTTTGCGCGTGACACGCATCCCTAGCATGTTTCAGGGTGAGAATTTCTCTTTCGTTCTTATATGTTTTATTCTGTATTATTGATAGTTTTTTGTGAAATGTACATTTTTAGCAATCTCTATTTAGTTAAGTATGGTTAACGAATTATTAATATTTACAAAGTCGCTACCACTGTTTGTGCGCTCAGATCTTAAAAACTATGTCAGTTTGCTGTTGCGGGTAGCTAGTTATCTTATAATTCTGTATAATTGATTGTTTCGTGTAAAATATTCATTTTTAACTTCTCTATTTAGTTAACTGTAACTATGGTATACACTATATTTAATTCTAAGTTATGCGTAATATTATATCGTTAAGGTGTGTTTGCGATCACTCAAGGAGATTTAATTTCATAATAATCATTGTTTATAATAATTGGTAACAGGATATATTATGGTGTCGAAATTTTACTTTAAACTATTGTGTAAATTATATGACAATGTTTACCTACGCAGTTTGGTTATTTTCAATTCAGAATCAGTTTATTTATTGAGGAAATACAAGTTATTTTAAAAGACTAAATAGACAACTTGAAGATACTCTAGAGGCGTCTCTTTCTTTTTACTTCTAGGTAGTGCTAGTAGAAAGATTCAATGAAAGATTTCACTATATTAAATTTTATTGCTTTTAAAAATACTACTTTTATTTACAAATTACGAGTACAACTTGATTTGTACAATTGCGTACATTATCGATGTCGCGTGTACGACTGTACGTCTGACGTCATTACGCATCCATTACGACATATTTGCATTGGCGTAAATGTAACCTAGTTCAATGGTTTCTTGGAAAAAACCTCAAACGTCCATTACGTGGTTTTGCTTTTAATTTTAAATAATGTTTTAATCTTTTCCATTTTTGAGATAAATTATTTTGTATGCAGCACAAATTGTAACAAATTTTCTTGTATCGTATGTGCATACAAGTAATGTGCAAATTAATAATCCACTCTCAATACCTTTATATATATAGTTACATTTCATAAGTTACACAACACAGGTGGATTTAACAATATAGAATCAGTTATGAACACTGCCGGGCACAACAAAAAGTTTGTGAAACATTAAATCTCTTTTTTAGTGCATTAAGGACTCAGAAAATGGAATTTATGAGAGTATTGTACATACACTGTTATTAATAAATTTATCTAGGTGATGTATTATCCTTACTAATATTATAAATGCGAAAGTAATTCTGTCTGTCTGTCGCGCTTTCACGCCAAAACTACAGAACCGATTTAAATGAAATTCGGGAGACAGACAGAGATAGTCTAGAGCCTGAGAAAGGATATAGGGTACTTTTTGCCGCGATAACTGACATCAAGGCGGGCGGAGCCGCGGGAAAAGCTAGTATTATTATATAATAAAGTTAATAATGAAATCCAAACCTTAGTATGTTGTAAAGTAATAATATTATTTTATTACTAGATTTACATTAAAATTAATTATTGTTTGCCCAGTATTATAATTAAATTCAAAACATAATAATAAATAACAGTGAAGGCAATCATCCAACAAACGACTAGGTACTAAGACCGTTGTTACAAGTGTTTTAAACAACAAACCCACTTGTTTTAAGTCCACTTAGAACTCCGTTTAACTTTAAAGGAATTGAACGTGAACGAAGTTGATATAAGTAATTACAAAGTAAAGATACGTGAAGCAAATTAAATTAGCCGTCAAGTTTGAGGGTGTGTCTTCGAAATCTTTTGGAAAATCAATTTTAAGTTTCGCACCTTCATCGAACAGCGCCGTAAAATAATCAAACTACAATTATATAAATTTGAAATTCTATTTTCCTGGTAATGTAGGTTCACATTACGAAGTTGAGGGTACCCTACCAGAAGAGATTAAAGTTTTATCTTAGTCCCAATGAGTACTGGACCAGAAAGTGTTAGAATTTCATATAAACTAATAAATGTAGCGATTTTCTGACGACACGTTTGGATGGACACAAATTTGATAATCACGGGGTTGTTAAGGTACAAATTTTGTGCGGTCCGATAATTCGTAATAATCGGACCGCGAACAACGAAAATGGGATGAAGATAAAATATCTGTGGAGGCGAATACAAAACTATTTCTTTTTTCTGTTATTTCTAACCTAGTGGGTACGTAATATATATATTATTTATTATCACTGATTAGAGCATGCGCAGCAAATATTTTGTAATTAAATACAAATAGCAGAAATTTTAAACCTCAGGCAGGACTCGAACCCGCGACTTCTGGTTACTGGTGCGTTTAACCAGTAGTCCTGTCAGAGGTTTAAAAAAAACCTTCCTACTTGTATTTAATATATTTAATGAGTACCTAGGTTTTAAGACAGATTTACGTGCCTAGTTTATATCTATGTATATTGTATATTATTTACAAACTCAAGACTAAAAAAAAGATATCAAGAGGTATTATTAATTGTGTTTCAAGAGAGACAAAATAAACAAGAACCTTAATAAATAAAACTTTACTTTTCCAATATTATAGGCGAGACGAATGTATTGATTTTTAATTAAACCTAATTGTTTGACCTTCCTTACATAGGTACTGATCTCTGCTCTGGAATTATGAAATTAACTTATATTTATTGTTCTTAATTTATAGAAAAATATTTACTAGATAATGGCTACTCTCCAACTGGGTGGTTAATCTTGAATGAATTTCAATTCTAATACAATGCCAATGCACAATTGTTATTTATTTAGCAGGCACACAAACAGCACACGATACAAAAAATACTGTCAATGTTTCTATTGGATTCCAGAGATTTCTTTCCATTGACAGTTTTTATTAAATTGTAACACGTGTCCTCTAAAATAATACAAATTTTGCATTGGAATCAAAATTGATTGAAAAGTAAGGGCACTGGTTCTCTGTAAATAGTTACAGTCTTGCCCCCTACTTCTTCCACAGGGTAAAATAAGACTATGAAGATATCCAGCAGGCCAATTTTTCAGCAAGATGGCTAAAGTTCCATTCAAACCGTCACTTTTATTTTGGTTAAATTTGCAACTTTCTCTGTTTTCCGGTCCCTCTACAGACCGCACTACACCACCAATTCGTATAAAATGCAAATGAGAGAGTCGTCGCCTGTTTTTCATTTGTTTATTTAAAAAAAACACTGCTACATGGTTGGATAAGCATTATTTTTATGTGTGTGTTATAAATGCTTCGGGAACAATGTTTAAATATAAAATGAAGGCGACAGCACAATGTTGATGTCTAGATATTTTTTAATAAGATTTTTTATTTTATTTCTTTAGTCCTGAGTTTTATTACACAAGTGCAGAGTGAAAATAAATAATTACCGTATTTCTACGATTTAGTATATGTTATTGTTATTTTGAACAAGACTCAATTTACCTACCATTTTGTTTTCTGTGCCTTGAAACTTGTACGCTGCTCTTCAAGTGAATCATAGAAAAAAAAAACTGAATTTCGATCATCATCAAAGTTAGAAGTATTAATTAAATATACATCGATAAAATGAAGAAAAATCAAAACTATAAACTAAATAATAATAAACTTCATAAAATAACAACAATATTTATAGAGAAGCGCTTGAGTGGATCACAGGCTACGGTTGAAAGCATTCGATACATTTCAGTGGGGAAGACATCACAAATCGATGCTTACGAGTGTATTATATTCTTTGATGTGTATTTTCGCCCGATCGCGGTTTCATGCCACTCAAGCGTGCATCGAAACTTTACGACGGAATTATCTAATGTCTACTTTTTTTTTTTTTAAACTAAATCCTGGTTATATTTTTTCTTGGCTAATATCTTCGTTGTTTACATACTTAATATTATACTTTTGTACCTACTTGTAGATTAATAAGGCATTTTTTAACATAAAAAAACTTTTATATCAGTTTTCTAAAGTTTTCATCAATAAAATGACAATATTATATTTTTAAGTTAAATATATCAGAATGCATACGTAAAACATATGCAATCGTTTATTCTTTCTAATAATAAACTATGACTGTCAAATGTTTTATAGTTTTTTGTAGTTTAATAATTTACTCGACAGCTGACGGATACAAAGTGTTGATATCTACTTAATATTGAAGTTTCAGTCCACCTTATTTGAAGTTATACTAAGAACTAAACATTTTATAATGAAAAAACTTGGATTTAACTCCCTAAGTTAAAAAACTTGTATACAAGTTTTAACTCCTTCTGTAATTCGTGACCATCTTAAGGAGCCCGCAGACGTTTATTACTGTGGACGATAAGTATTAAAAATCTTGAACGAGAATAAAGTATGTTAGAAAAAAAACTTTAATCTTACAGAGACTGCCAGTTTCATTAAAGAGTATTCAAACCATTGCCAAAGCGTAGAGATTTTTAATCGATTAAAATAAATTATAATTTAAATTTATATAGGTAATTTAATTATATTTTTCAAAAATAAAATAAATTTTGTAAAAATAATTAAACTCTATTTAAACTGGACTCACGGGGAACTTCTTACTAAAGTACACGATTGGTTTTCAACCAAACTGTTAAATATTGCTGATTTTACCAACGCCAATAATTTTTATTCGTAAAATAGAATTTACTTCCGACAGATTTTGTATGAAAAAATTAAAAAATATTCTTCGTTAAAAATTATATGGCGTTGGTAAAATCAGCCTTAATCAGCTTATTAAGTTTCAATTGTCTCAATAATGACTTTACATTAGAAAGATCTTTCATTAAGTATATTTACATAGACGTAAACGAACTGGTACACAAAAAAAAAATACACATTTCTATAGTTAAAAGGTTTAAAGGAATGTGACCATAATTTTGTCTTTCCCAGATCAAAAATTCTATCATCGTTTTGAGCCTTGTAATTTCATGTACAGTTACCTGCGAATTGTTTTATTATTCAACTGCTTCGGCGAATATCTTATGAGGCGGAGTTACTACAGTTAGCTTCTCCACTAACAAGGTTTCTTGAATTAAATTTTATAATTCATAGTTTTAGGCATATTGAGCTGAATAATTTAGCTGGTGAGGGATTTGTTGCGTGGTATCATAAAAATACAATCGTCGTCTAATAAAGTATAGACTTTCTATAAGTCTATACTTTATTGCTTTAGACGACGGCTTAATAATTAAAAAAACTATATAAATTTGTATAAAATACAATGGTAACAAACTTTTAAAAACTGGTCTTGTCAATCAAGTTAGTTAAGTACCGAAAACTCATGCTTACTTAATTATTTGTAACAAAGCAAAGGCTTTTTATTGTGTTGTGTATTAATAGAAAATCACTGTCTAGAAAGTTATTATATTACGTCAAACTTAAAATATGTAGTGTCTCAAAATATCATAAAACTTATAAATAATGTAACTTCGGAATAATTAATTTCAATTTCTATATAAAACAGACACTGCGTCGCCATACAGGTCACTGATTATGATCAATGGCTTGACAACAAAACTTCCAAGGCTGACCCGAGGTGCTAAAGGTCAGACAGTCTGATCCGTAAATTGTAAACTTTGATTAGATTTGTTGTACCCTGTTTCAGCCTGTCCATTAGAATGCAAACCCCGGACAGTTGTGTAATTGAATTTTTCCAAGTCATCGAGCATAAATATTCCTCTTTTTTGTACCATTCGTACCCGCCACCTCTTTTATAGTTCGCTTCTGTGATGCGTGGAATATAAAAATCGAAATGGATTCATTTTTTATGAACGTTACACGTTCTCAATTTATGTTGTTCATATTTAATGCAGGTTGGGTGTGGTTTGGCAACACCTTGCTCGATTGGGATGTTTACTTTCACTTGGATGGAGAATTGATCATGTAATTTTCATCGGGGAAATGAAGTGGGTAAGGTTTATGATAATAAAATATTTTTATTTACACTTCTTTGAGGCTCCGTAGTTATTGAATGAGAATATTTTCAGTTCAGAATACTATACAAAATAACATCAAACGTATTGTATTGAAACATAAATATAGATAGTTATTTGTACTTTTGAAGACGTGACTTATAAACATGTTGACCGGTCAAAAGCGCTGTTGCAGGTCAAAACTCAGGCAAATACCGATGAAACTATTTGAAGTTATGTTTCTAGAATAACAATAGGTTTGCCCTCTATTACATTGGATTAAAACAGTGTGCGGAAATATGAATACATCAACAAACCTCTACTCTAACGCTCGTATCTCCAAAAAGGTAAGCCTTTCGGGGAATACAGGCTTGATTATAAACAAACAGACATTCTAACTTACAACAAAAATAGTCGCAAAGCTAACAAGCAATATGGAACAACAAAATCTAAATCACAAACAGTATTGTGTACGTAACGCGTTAGTTACACAATACGTACGCCATTTTAATTGGCATCATAAAAAACTACACAGTTAGTACAAGCAGTTTATTTTGACACGAGTATGAAATAAAATTGCTATCCGCGCCAAAACCAAGCTATGTACGAAAAGGGATTTCATTCGTTCGTGTTCACAAAGGTTTCAGTATGTAAGCGGATTTACTGAAGATTAAGAAAAATATTCGAAAATATAAAGCAGGCACAATATTCTTAATAACATCAGTGGATTTACAAGTACTTACAGGATTTGTGCATAAAAGGAAAGGTATTGAATATTCTGTTTAAGTATGTGAGATTACTTTTTCTTCACTTACTTACCTAACAAGAAACGTTTTGCCCTATTTTTACTAATTAGGAGCTTTATTTATAAAAGTCTCGACGGTGTTTAGCAACTTTTTAGTATCTTAATTCAAGTTTTCAATAGAGAATTTTTATTTTAGAACCTGCTAAACAGTTGTTTAACAACAATGAGATTTTTATGAATAAATGTTGTAGATGTCTTAATTTCAAATTGGTTAATATTGAGATAGCTTCTGGTTTGTTTTAAAATTTATTATTATATATTTCTACAAGAAAACTCACTATATTAAAATGAATAAATCAATTATTTATCACTATCACGTGACAGTAATGTTTACCTACATTATGATACTATCTTTCAACTGTCAAACTTTAGGTCCTAAATTTTTCCCCAAAATATCACTGCACACTTTATCAAATGCATATCGAGTCACGCTAAGTAGGGTGGGCAATGAAAATAGCTTGTATTTTCTATCGGCACGTTGCTACCACGGCTGTGAATAACCAAACAGACCTGTTCAAGTAGAATTTAATCAACTTAGACACGCGACCTCTCACGCGAGCGTTCCTCGTTGCCAGCAATTATAATGTCGATTTTATACTGATTGTGTTTTTTTAGGCCGTGAGTGGCGGACTGATTTCCATTAAGTATATTTTTACTTGTAGTTCGTTAAGTCGACATTGATTTTGAGTCAATTATTGGATACATAGAAATACAAAAATATATAAATAAATGGTATAGGTAACTTCTTAATGTTAAATCTATGTTAAGACATGAAATACCTTGCTTTAAATATAGCCTCCTTTTGTCTACTTAGTTATGACGCTTTGATTATAATTTGTGATGACTTTGTATAAATAATTTTTCTATCTTCTTGTTATACAATAAGGTCACAAATAATTTTGATTGCACGGATAGCCGATTGTTATAACACCACGCCAATTGCCATGCCGCATCATTGCCGCGACATGCCGCATCCCCGCATAGGACCAGCATTTGTGTGATCCACGATTGCTTCTTCCAGGTCTGGGTGTTCTTTGTGTATGTGACTTGAATGTTTGTAAAACCTCCGCGACACAACGATTACATTTCTTAGTGTGGGAGTCGTTTTTTTTTAAGAATAAATAGGTATACTTAGATATTTCTGGTACCTTTCATTTTGTAATGTAAGACTTTATATCTGTGACATTTAGTATGTGGTCAGTTTGTCAAGTATAAATAGTGATCCCTAACAGTATACACAAAACTAAACTATTAACAATTGTGTATTGCGACCATTCTGTGCATTTTATGTAAAAGTGCGAGTTATTTTAAAAATAACAAAAAAGTATTTAGAATCTCCCCACGAAGTTGTAAATCTATGTTCGAATGGACTATCCCGTGGCTTTTTTCCTTATTGTGGGGCTCAGAGATGTCACATCGCATTGATATATAGCCCATGCAGCCATTAGAACATCATAAAACGGAATATTTTTATTGTGTCTGGCGTTTGAAAAGTCCCTACTACGTAACATGGTTTTATCGAAATATTGAGTAAAATACTTGTCGAACTTATTTTCAAAGTACGTAACTACGTAAGTAATTAAAATTTGTAACTTTGTACGGCTTTAAAAATGTCTGGAATAGCAATGGTGTACGTAATTTTCAGTTGACATTAACAAAGTTTATCGAAACATTCTGACGTAGGCGTTACTGTAACCAAGTATCAAACTCCTGGGATAATGTCAATCTATATTTAAAGTTTTACGTAATTGTATAAGCTTTCATTAAACTTGCAACGTCGTTATTCAACTAAATAGAAATTTGTAATCGATGCTTTTGCTACATTGCTACTCCCAAGTTACTACAGGCGTTTAAATTATACAGATGTGTGTGTATTTTTTATGAGGGGCTCTTAGCTAAGTGTAAGCCGTACGGTTTTACCGATAATTATTTTGCAAAACATACCGCGGACCCCTCCGTGAGTCAGAAAGCACGATAAACTGTTGGTCTCGACTGTCATACTTTGATCTTTGGCAGTCGTTAAGTCGTTTCAATTCTGACAACCAGTTTTAATATGGGATACCGTGTTCACAGTAAATGGGTTGTGGAGGTCAGATAGGCAGTCGCTCTATGTAAAATACAGTATAACTTGTACTTACAACTAACATTGCTTGGGAAAAAGGATAGCCTGGTGAGGGTGTGTTTTTAATGGTAGGTAGTAGCAGTTCTGAAAGTAACTGATGTTTAAGACTTACTTCCCAGGGATAAAATCTCCCTCTTTAATGTCTCGCCAACTGAGTGAAGGTTGACATCATCTGTTCTGGTCTTTTGCAAAAAATGGCTAAAATCTCTGAAATGTTTCATTTATTCAAACTTTAAAGCATTATTTACACTTTTTGTTATTATAATTTTGTTTATTATACAAGATATTTTTAAGTTTTGTTTTCAAAGTACCCATTACCATGTGATCCACCGATGACTAAAAATGGATGTCTAAAAGGTTTTACAACTAAGTTGTAAAGGTTGTAAATATATGTTCAAATGGATTCCCGCGGCGCTACTCGGCTTTTTTCTTTATTGCACGGCTCACAGATGTCATATCGCATTGATATATAGCCTGTGCCTCTATTGGAACACCGCAAAACACGTCAATAGATGAAACTGAATCTGTGAAATGTCGACTCATGACAAGAATGTTGTAATCTCTTTGCGATCTATTGTAGTGGTCAGCGTGCGGTTCATTTGCTGTTTTTTTTCGATATTCTATTATTTGTATAATAACTTTCGCGAGGAGTATTCATATTTATTTAAAACAAAACGGTTTACTCACGTATATTTTCGGGATCGCCCGACTAGTTTCAGACTCAATGGGAGTCCCTTATCATGAGCTGACGCGGCGGCGGTGGTGTCGCGAGTCGAACTGAACGATATTCTATTAGATTTTCTCTTTGTTTGAGTTTTGATATATTTTGAAACACCTCTTTAATATTTAAACGAGAAGTTCTAGTAGGTGTAGGTTTTTTGAACACATTTAAGATATTGGCGAAATTAGCATTAAAAAAAGATTTCTATAACAAAATAATCGATTATGTTAATGATATTTTCATTTTCTCCATTGCAGAACTACCGCATTTATTTAATATTAAAATTATAGCTAACATACCCACAAACGTGATCACGCATAAGATAATACTGCTATTCATTTGTTTTAAATTTAAACGCTACCAAACAATGCAACAACATGTCATAAGTATCTTAATTCATTCAAGGAAAATAATTGTCTTTCAAAGCTTCATTCAAAATAATTAAAGAACATTTATTTTAGAATGTCAGCTGCCTAATTGCCTAAGCCTTAAACTGAAAATTGTTTGAAAGCATCAGTTATTGTAATCGACATTCGTTAGCATTGAAATTTGAATATTCAAACATCAGGTACGAACATTTTATTGACAGAAGGCCGCCCTAGAGCTGTGCCTACAGAAGAAACAGTTTTAATATATTTTATGTTGCCAAAAATACTATTTACTATCTGTATATACTTTTTACGTATTTTCGGCTTCATTATCTATTTTTTAACAAAACAGGCAGGTTCAATAAATAAGTTTTAGATTTAGTATGAACTAAGATTTTTGTTTTATATAACCTACTGTTAAAATAAATTTGTGTGATGTCTAATTATAATTGCAAAACAAAGATTTGGTAACAAAAACAAAAACTCTTGTAGACCAAACCTCCCCTATTTGTATACAAAAAAAGCCACACATACCTAACGTACAAGCTAAGAGTAATTTATCAATAATTAAACAAACAATTGTTTGATTAAATGACTTAAAACAACAATTATTTAATTAATTACACTCTCGTTTACTTCTGACATAAGCAAAGTAAAGTTCACTTCGTGAATCAAAACCCTGGAACCACGTATCCATTAGACGAAATGGAAATTTAACTTCTTGAATGATTTTGTAATAATGTAAGTGAAATGTGAGACGCCCACAAAGCTTTTAAACTTTGCACTAACTTTATAGACTACAAAGAGGTGTGTATGAACAAAAGGAGCTTTTTATCGTGTTTAATGTTATATTAATACTTTAGAATTTAATTTCCAAGAATGTGTAAGAGTGTGTAATTTGTAATTTAGTTAAAGTATGCTCGGATTTTGGATTGGACTGGTGTGACTTGCTATTCAATTTATAGTTTATGTTTTATGACAGATATACATTGATACTATACACTAAATGACCATGGGAATCCTAGTGCAGGGTCTAAGGCTCACATTTGAAAAAATGTGATTTCTGGCACAATGATTATGTCTTTTTATTGTTATAACGTGGAATGTTTAATTTTTTATATGTTTATAACGAATTTACTCAAAAACTAATAGATGGATTTTAAAAATTATTTTACCTTTATAATGCTACATGATTCCTGAGTAACAAAGGCTCTACTTTTAATGCCAACTTTGAAAAAATAAGTTTTTACATAGTTTATGTAATATCTATTTTCACACTTAACAGTTTGTATTTTTCTGTTGATTTTTATTCCTGATTTAAATCTCTAAAATAATACAAATACATCTCTATTTATTTATATTTTTTAAACCGGCAGTTTGCGCATGTCTCACAGCTGGGAAAAAGTCTTCTTTACAGGACCGAGTATTGATAATTATTTAAATAAAAGATTTATTTTAAAATGACCACAAACTCCTACTTTTAAATTGCGGACGAATCTCATTTCTTTTAGTCTTAACTTCCAACGATACCAACTTCAATCTTAGATTTACATCTTTACGCCCCACCGGCAATTAGCGTTTAACTGTTTTGAAACCAGCTACGAACCTAATTAGAAGGAAAAATAAAAACACAGGAATAAATGGTCTTGTCATTCTATTTAGGGTGCCGAAACGTAGAGACTAATAGTAGGACTCCATAAACTTAAAGTCGATCGGCGAATAAAACCAGTTTTCTTCATAATTTCGGGTCCAAAGTTTATGGTACCTTTGTTGACTCTGATACCATAACACAAGTGCTTTAGCTACTTACTTTGAGTTCCGAGCAATGTATTGTGATGTCGTCCACATAGGTATACTAGCTGTCCCCCGCGACTTTGGCCGCGTGTTTTAGTTTCAACGGTTTTTCATTTTTGCAACATTTTTCATTTATGCTACGCTCCTTTTGGCCGCAGCGTAATGTTATATATATTATTATGCTTATAGCCTCACTCAATAAATGGGCTATCCAACACTGAAAGATTTTTCAACAGAAATCGGATCGGTAGTTCCTGAGATTAGCGCGTTCAAACAAACAAACAAACAAACTCTTCAGCTTTATACATTAAGTATAGATTAATAAGAAAAAAAAAAACAAATTAACACACGATTCATAGAAATTTAAAATATTTTAAGGCATCCTATACCAGCCAACATTGGGTATAATGAGGTTTTAATAATAATTAAGAAGTTTCCAACACCCCTGTTTTCGTTCTCACGCATCTAATTAACTTCGTAATACGACTAGGTTTGAACATAGTTTCATAAAATAAACTAGGATCTTACAAGCGGAGGCGAAGTGCTGTGTTATCGTTTATTACATAGTTTTATATATTATTATACTTATATACTTACTTTTATTTAAGAAGTATGTAGATTCAACACTTAAATACAATTAGTACAAGAATATTGTAAATACCAGACTTTATTACTAATGGAAAATTCGAACTTATCATTTTAACATAGTTTTTTTTTTTTTTTTTTATTCGCGTTACTATTTTTGAGCTATGTACACAAGGAAAACTAAATAGGTTTGCAGGCCACACTAACATTATAATATATTATATTCTATTTAAGTAAGCGGAATATAATCTATACTATAAATCTATACTAATATTATAAAGCTGAAGAGTTTGTTTGTTTGTTTGTTTATTTGTTTGTTTGAACGCGCTAATCTCAGGAACTACTGGTTCGAATTGAAAAAATATTTTTGTATTGGATAGTCCGTTTATTGAGGAAGGCTATAGGTTATATAACATCACGCTACGACCAATAGGAACGGAGCATAAATGAAAAACGTTGCAAAAATGAAAAACCGTTGAAACTAAAACACGCGGACAAAGTCGCGGGGGACAGCTAGTAATATTATAAAGCTGTAGAGTTTGTTTGTTTGTTTGAACGCGCTAATCTCAGGAACTACTGGTTCGAATTGAAAAATTCTTTGTGTATTGGATAGTCCGTTTATTGAGGAAGGCTATAGGCTATATAACATCACGCTACAACCAATAGGAGCGGAGCATAAATGAAAAATGTTGCAAAAATGAAAAACCGTTGAAACTAAAACACGCGAACAAAGTCGCGGGGGACAGCTAGTATTATATAAGTATGAAGGCTATTAAAGAAGTCGCAGCCATGTTACACAAAGACCCCTTGACTTGCGTGTTACGAAAAGAAAATCACTAAAGTATTCGTGAGTGACGTAAGGTAACAAATAATAATCATAAGTTGGCCTTATCGCGCCTTTCGTAAAACCATCAAGGCGTATCTTTAAGCTAAGTTGAATTTGATGGAATAAAAATGTGGAATACAGACTAGAAAAAAACAAGTTCAGCCTTTTATTTTAATCTTTATTTTTAATGTTTTCACAGTATACAAAAGGAATCATGAAAAATACATAAACAGTGGTACATAAGGCGGCCTTATTGAACACGGAAATGTCTTCCAGGCAAATTTTTTTTTTAGAAGCATGGATAAAGATTTAATGTAAACATAAAACAATATAATTATCTTAATAATGTACAAAACTCAAACTCGACAGATGAGTCATCTACACCTTACAGTGGCTATAAAATAAATAGTTTAAAAGTTAGTAAATAAAATACGCACCCAATATAAGGATCGATCGTATCATTAAAAATATGTGATTTGGATAATGGGATTAAGTCTTATTTGACTAAATTAATCTAATTGGAGATAACAAAATATTATTAAGTGGTATTAAAAATCTAAATCACTTTATTTACAATAACATTCCATCGAATACTTTAGCTTATTAAATTTCATCGATTTAAGTAGGTGCTTATCGTATTTCCACTGCTTAAAAAACGTCATCAACAATTTATAATTTTCGAATAACTGTCTAAACAACTTTAACATCTCAAAAACAACGGACAAAAATGAGAACAGCTAAGTTCTTGTGTCCAAACAAAACACCTCGAATTTTAATGAAGGTGAGGCGAGAGGACAATTAAAAGTTTTACATAATTCAGTTGTATGTCTGAAACTGGGGTCGGAACCGTCGGGGTGCACCCACACCCCGCATTTGGGCCTGACTTGATTACAAGATACGACTTTTTGAAAATTTAATTTGCCAAATCCTGTTGGAGTTTTGGCATGATCGCTTTGTGGTTTTTGGTTATTATTTTGGATTGCTGTTGTTAATTTGATGTACAAGTCTTGGCTAACTAGAATCTTGATTAAGTCGTTTTGTTATTGATATTATTGTCTTCTCTTACTTGAACTTACAGTGAAGGTACTTAGGTTTAAAATATGTAGGATTATTTAAAAGAGTGACCTTTAGAGTTTCTTGCTGATCCTTCATCATGAATGACATTTTGGAACCGCGCCACTACAGGCATTAACGTTTCAAAAGTGCCTGAAAAGGCTTACTTGAAAAAAAAAACTTTTTGATTTTGGTTTATATATAACCGTTTATAGGGTTTTGAATGAGAGTTAATAGTATTTTTTGACAACATAACCCATATTAAACAATTTCTTACTTTGCAGTATTTTAAAAGTACAATGTAATTTCATAAAGCTATGGCGTATTAAACAAATAAAAATTGTCATTTTTATTAATAAACTTTTATTCTTTTTATAGTCAAAGTGATTAACGTCTCAATTTTTTTATAGTCAAAGTAATTACCGTCTCAATTTTTTTTATACAAAAGCACTCCATAAATTTACCTTTCTTTAGCCCTTCTAATTCCTAACAAAAATGTTTTCCCATCGATTTTCAGCTCAGTAAAACCCTATTAAAGCTAAATAACCATCGTGTTCGTCACGCGACTGTGGCGTGTGTAAATATACGGAGCTTTACCTTATAATTGACACCTAACAGTTGTGGGAAAATTGTTGACGTTGATTTTCAGTTGACTTGGAAATTGACCTGAAATTTACTTTTAATTCACAAAACACGGTAAGTTGTAAACAAGAAAATGTTAAGGTTCTTATAGAAAATAAAATAGGGCTAGGGATTTTTGTTTTATTATTTGTTATGAACTAAAAAAAAAAGAAGTAACAGTGCATTTATTAGTATTCAACAATACGTGTAAGTCAAGTACCGCACATGAACTGCTCAGTCAATGACCTACCAACGGACTGCGCGAGCTGTCAATCGCTCTCGCGCGTCACATGCGCTTCACGTCCCTTGCTTTTTGAAAACAGTCGAAGCAAAAGCAGTTGAATTGTTTCAAACAGTCCGTGTGCGCGCGGCCTTAGAGGGCGTTTGAAACTATTGTGTCGAAAAATATGAAAACCCTTTCCTACCCAAAACATTCCCAACCCTCGAAATACTTTAACGAACGAGTTAATTGTACAATATCTATTTTAATCATATGTGTGACATCATGAATGACTAACGTACGATTCATAGCGCCACACAATGGGCAGGCCCCACCAAATACATGTTTACGTCATAACCAGCCCTAAACCGAGCTTTGTAGCCACGTAATTAACTTAACACCAAAACTAAGCTCTATCATAATAGAATAAAGTTTATTTTTGTGTGACAGGACAGTAGAAAGGCTTAGTTTCATTTCATGTTCATTTATCTTTGTGACTCAACCGTCGCATAGTCAATTAAAAACGGACGAATAAAAAAAATGATGGTTTTTGCAAGCTTGTGTAATGTGTCGCTTTCGTGAATGAATGAAGAAATGACGTTATGGAAGCTGTGGATATGAAAAACATTATTTTTGGGATAGTTTTTTTTAGGGTTCAGAATCTTGTATTGTTTTAAGCGCTAAAGCGCTATCAACTATAATGTCCAAGTAAAATGCGGTGCGTGAATCACAAATTCGTCAACAAAATATAAAAGCTTTCGGGTTCAGTCGTCAATTGCCCAAAATTATTCCTTCAATATCGTACTGGTAATCGAAATCCCTGAAGTTAATCACAATAATAACATTAAAATTTGGAACCCTAACGAAAAATTTTACACGCCTCGTTTACTTTAAGTACTAACACATTTCAGCTGAAAAAATTACGTTTACTCGTTAATTAACGTGCTTAATCAATATAATTCAGTCATTATAAAAGAGAGTTTTCTCGAAACCGTCCACAGATTTACAACAATTGTGGTTCGGTTGTTAAAATTGCAGAGTTATTTTACGTGGAAAGAAATAATATTACGTTAGGGTTCGTATTTTTTTAAATGGATTTTGTTGGCCATTTCAGCTGGGGATTGGCTGTTACCTAAATGGAAACTTAAATGGACATGTGAATGGTTTTACTGTCCGGTTAGTTTAGTATAAAAAAGTGTATCTCATATATTTTTGATAACTTAAATGATCAGGGAATATAAGTTATTTATATTTAGCCTTAACCAAAATATATTAGTACTATTTATCCACATTTCAGAAAATAAGAATGCAAAGTTTTATGAACTTATAATGAATGCAGTTTAACACACAGTTAAACTGCATTCAATTTCCTGTAACAGTTATAATGTAATTCAATTAACTGTAACAGTTTAAGCTCATATGATCTAAATATAACATTATATTAATCAAAACATTCAATTTGTCGCAATTTGGACTCAGGGGATGGTTTCAAATCGTCATTTAATAAAATTATAATAAACGAGTGCATTAAGTGTTCCGTAGGATAGCTACAAGACGCATGCCAACATTTTTTAAATCAAGCAACAATGACGCCTCTCGTGTAATGAGACCTCCTTTAGTTTTAAATTTATTTATCATAAATATTGTTATAGCGGAAGCAAAAATACACATTCTGTAAAAATTTCAACTCTATAGCTCACGAGATACAGTCCGCTGACAAATATACGGATCGACGGAGGCATAGTGACAGGGTCCCATTGGCAACCTTTTGGAACGGATCCCTAAAAATATGCACTTTATTTTGTAATGAATAGTAGACAGCCATTTTCATCATACTAATAAATTATGAGCTTTAATAGTTTACATGTGCGCCTCATACTCTCATCTCTCTACATAATTATTGTCATATCAATGACAAGTATGTAGTAATCCATTTTATCAATCATATTCAGTGATGTTGTGTTATGAATTCATTAAGTTGTTTATCCATTTGTTGCATATTTATATTGGGATTTATTTTTATTACTTACTAGCTGACCCGTGCCCACTTCGTTGGGCATAATGTTAATAATCCTTTTTTAGTACACATGACCTAACGATTTAAATTATTTTTTTAATATTAAAAATTAAATTATCTATACTAATATTAAAAAAAACTACTTTTTGTAACTTAAATATAAAAGTTAGACATGCTGTCGTTGACTTTTTTGTAGGAATTTTCAAGCTCCACATCTTTTCTCTAGAACTCAAAAATATATCTTTCATAGTTAAGGCAGCGTTCGTAAGAAACGCTTTCATTCGACCGTTTTTTCTCCGATTTACTTTGCAAAACGGACTACCACGTAAAAGCCTTTTTATTTTTCGGTTTTTATATAACCCTCAGCAATAATGTGGCTTTCTATTGGTGAAAGAATTTTTCAAATCGGTTCAGTAGATCCCGAGATTACCCCTTACAATTTAACAAACACACAAACTTTACTTCTTTATAATATTAGTATAGAAAAACTATTTATCCGACTATAAAATATTGTCATATAAAATATAAATAGTATAATCAATATAAAAACTAATCTTTAAAAGTTAATTTTACTACATCGGAAACGTAATATAACATTTGAAAAATTAATCTTTTAAAACCATAATATACGAAAAATTATTTTGTTTGTAAGCCTTGAACTTTTTTATAAGAACAAAAATTAAATATTCTACCTTTATGACGACACTCACGACATTCTATTTTAACCTGCGTTGAAATATATAATCCCTTTTTCGCTTGCGAGCCTTTTTTCGGCAAATAAAAACATGGTAATTCATTTGTCGTTGAATAATTGCATAAATCACGTTAATGGAATGGGTTTTCAGCAAATGGATCTGTTTCCAAAATGGCTTTCGTCGGTGGATCATCTGTAAGTGAAGGGAGACAGTGTCAGCGAACATAGAAGTATAGATTTTATGACCTAACTATACGTAATTTGAGAAACCTAGTCATAATATTAAAATAATCTTTCTTCTATTCTATAATCATTATTATTATTTACTATTAAGTTAACACTACTCGTACATAGAAAAATAGTTACTTTTATAAATGTATTAGCTGCCCGCCTCGGCTTTGCACGGGTGGGAAGATTTTTAAAACATTGTAATACATTTTTTATTATTTTCTTTCGTAAATACCTTGCCTTGACAATAAAAACACAACCAACCAAGAGAAGAGTAGGCGTTACCCATTAAAAACTTAGACATCTATTTTTAAAGTCAGTTACACAAGTCCAATACTTGTTTCTAAGTCGATTACAATGTACTTTTACATTTTGCGAAACGTTTTGTACAATTTTAATACCTATGTTGTATAATAAAAAACTTATAAAAACGCTGTAAGTCGAGCCTTACACAGTAACACCAACTATTACTATTGTCTCACTGTCGCGTTGCGTTGTCAATGTCACTGGGGATTTGTACATTTAATAAATCTGAATAATCTAATACATCTCTGATCTATTATGCAGAAAGTTCTGGTTTGAATAATGTAATACTTGTCTATTTTATCTAAAACAAACTAAAATATAAATTTTTATTTATTTATTTAATACTTTATGCACAAAACGGTACATAGACAGAATTAATGCCTAAATGCATTTTCTAACAGTCTACCTTAAGGTAATGCAAAGAAAGGAACGTATTAGATGCACTAAGTTACTATATTAAAACAGATTTTTTACTGTTAAATGATTACATAAATAATTCTTGTTTAATTTTTATTAAGAAATTTTTATCCTTGAACTTTAACTATGATCTTATAGTTATTTGCATAAATGTCATAACACTGATGTATTCAACTTATCAGACTAGCTAACACGAATAAAAAATAATTTTATCTCTCATTATCAATATATCTGATATTCATCACAATTATTACCCACCAAGCCTTTTAATTAATTCAACACTTCCCTCAACTAGGAACATGTATTCAGAAACCCTTAACCACCATATTTATATATAATAACGCTTCATTACTTCCACTGGACTACCACAAAACCTATCTATCATTATCACAATTACTCGGCCCAGTTAATAAGCAATCACAAAAATAATTTACTGTAAGCGATCTCAACTGGTATATTATTCCTACAGAAATAATGCGGGTATAAGCCAGGGCGTTTGGTATTAATATTTTCTCTCCGTGTATTAATCTGTAGCGTCAGCCTAACAATAGGGTAGTAGAAGTAACCTTAATTCTGTTAAATACGAACTAAACTTATTTTAGGCAATTGGTATCTTTTTTACTATTGTATAGAATATATATTTTTTTTATTGTATACCATGAGAGTTACAGCATTAAAATACTACACAGCAGTGCAAGGGTAAAATGGCGGGGTTTAGCGATATCTTCCAGACAACCTTTGGATATACAAGAAAGATAGAAAAACAAAGATGATGAGGGTAACATGTGTAATATTACAAAAAAATTATACCAAAAAATATCCAGATAAATTTTATTGTACGTAGAAAGCTACCAAATTAAGGTTCAATTATTTTTTTTATACAGTTGTATTTGCTAAGTGTGCATTAAAAAAAACACATCAGCAATATTCATTGTTTCAAGCGTAAACAAGTGTGAAATTTTTAAGTTATTTTCTTACGTTGTATGTTAGTAAAATATAGCAATGGTTTAATTTTGGTTTAGATTGTGAACAAGAGAATTAGAGCCAGTGTTAAACTAGACTACTTTGTTAGGCAATACTATAGTCGGAGTTACATGAACATAGTTAAAATAAGTTGAGCTTGTTATTAAATTTTATGAGTGTTCCATTGTTTTACTGACAGTTGTGTTGCTACCTAATTAAAACTGTGCTAATAAAAATTGAACATGATTAACAAGAATTTATTTGCCCTCGTTATACTGAATTGAACGTCGTTAAAGTAGTGAAAATGTAAATAAAATTATTGTTTTGGCCAAACTATAAACATGGTCCGACTTTAATTTTAAATTTTATTTATTATTCATATATACACAAACGCATGTTCTATGTATGTTACACAGAACACAAACATCTAAGAAAAAATAGACACAAAATTTAATGCTTATTTATTACAAAATTTCTACCACTAGACTTGCGACAGGCCATAATATAACAGAACAAACACAGACACAGTTTTTATTCAAGTTGGTCTGACAATTGCATACTTACGAAATGTTTGAGCTACAAAACTTAGAAAAAAACATCGTTTCAAACTGCTATCATCTATTAGAATCTTCCCAAAGGCACGTCTTAAGGCGTCCACTTAATTTGTTGACCATCTTACTTAATGCCCGTTCATAAACATCAAACATCTGAAAGGGCGGCCTATAACCCGTGAAATTAAGCTTTGCCCCGCCCCTAATTCTTATCATCGTTAAGTTTTATCAGTTTATAGAGTGTGTTAAAGTGTTAAATTTTATTGGAAATCGATTTTATGGGTAATTTTATTGTGTTATTTGATTAGTTCGGTTTATGATCTCAATAGTCAGGGTCTTTAGACTTTATAAGAGTCGTTATTGAGCTTTTATGTGCTCTCAGATGATCAAGGCGTGGGTTCTATTAACTCTCTTAACTTTTTTTATGCATGATTTGTTGTGTTGATGCTTATTACTACATCACTAAATTAGTGAATGTTTACAAAGAAAAAATACATTTTGTTAAAAATGTGTTTATTTTACAAAGCTCAAAGATATTTTTGAAGATGAAAATCTAGTTAATTACCGAATGCAGTTAATACACTTGCCTTTTTGTATCTTGATTTAAAATAAATAGTAAATAAATAAATGTGGACAACCATTATACTTACATTGCTCTGAACTCATAGTAAGTAGCTAAAGCACTTTTGTTATGGAATCAGAGACAACTAAGGTACCACAAGCAGGACGTCAGATCTGGCGACACCTTGAAAACCAGCCTGTTAGCCGTCAAAAATACATTTGCATTCAGAAAGACTGAATGCGAAAACTTGCCTAAATGCCGTAACGACTGAATTAAGATGAATAAATCAAGGCAAGTGTGATAAGCGCTAAAGCATTAACTGTGAAACCGAGGATTATGAAAAAAAACAAATACCACTATCATTCATATTTGACGGGCCTGTTGGTCTAGTGGTTAGTGACCCTGACTGCTAAACCGGAGGTCGTGGGTTCGATTCCCACCCAGGACGAATCTTTGTGTGATGAGCACGATCATTTGTTTTGTGTCTGGGTTTAATTTATCTATAATATGTATATATTTAGAAATATATAAGTATGTTTATCAGTTGTCTGGTTGCCATAGCACAGGCTGTGCCTAGTTTGGGATCAGATGACCGTATGTGAGATGTCCCAAGATATTATTATTATTCAAATTCTACAATCGAAAACAAAAGCTATGGACAAGATAACGCAATTTTAAAACCCACAACGACTTAACAACACTTGTTCAACATTAGTAGGTACATTTTCCAATTTCTGAACCCATAAAAAACGTGATAAAATACGTGCTACACATGAAAATCGTTCATAAATTCACTTAACACTTCCCTGCTTACCAAGATTTGGTATTCGACGGAAAATCGTAAAGTTATAAGTCATCGGTAACTTGTGAACAAAGTTTGTTGTGCGTAAAATGTTTCTTTTATCGTGTGCATATTTTATTTGAATTTCATATTCAAATCCGTTTCTTGAATTGCTGCAAAAAGATTTTTAGACATTTTAGCATATATTGAAGCAAGTTAGAAATAAAATAACATATAATACTTTTTCAATTCTTTCGATAACAATTTTTTATTTTAAATAATATTTTAGATAGACTTCTAAAAAAAATGGAATAGAAAATCTGAAAATAAATAACAAAACTATTTCAACACACTTGTATAAAACATACTTCATAACAAGATAAAAAATCATTCTGCACACCTGAATACAAATCGGCTCGAAACATTGTACTTACACAAAAAAGTGAAAGATTGAAAAAAAAAATACTTTATAATCCAATTATAATCAAGAATCAAATTTCTCATACCAAGTCCAGTTACGGAGAACCGCACATTTCCACAAGTTGATACCGGAACCTACATCAACAAATCCAATAAATTCACACCAAGGCTCAAGAATTGAACTACAAAGTTGGTCTAAAGTAGGACTGGGGCAGTGGACTTAAATTAAAATGTAACAATTTATGGTAAGACGGCTGCCATAAATTTTAGCTTCTAATTGGCTTTGCAGAGTGGCCGTAAACTCTTTTACAGCTCAATAGCTTGCTTTATTAAATACTAGTGACGTAATCCAGCTTTACTTGGATTTGTCGAGTAAATAATTTCCTGTTATGAAAGTAGGGATGACGATATTTGCGTAAATTTAGTTGCTTTGTACTGTCAACGTCAAATGCCGTTACGCAATAACTTTGAACGTATTTAGATATATATTTTGTAATGTCCAAATATAACTAAAGTACAACTGTATTTCAACTCGCCTCCTCATTACAACATGAACACTCAATACGCGGTGCGCGGCTGTCCGTGGTCCTCGGCCGTGCGGGGTAATCCGTGATTTCGCGCACCGTGAGAGACTGGGTGTACTATCATAATTCACAAAACAAATATTTTTAACTATTTCCAATAGTAGAATTTCAATGTAATTCGAAAAGTCAAACATTTTTGCCTTCACGAGTATAGAGCTATTTTAAAACAACATGGACACGGTCTAATTAACAACTTCGCCTATGTCATATATTTACTGATTAAATAATTAATTGTGTTCTACATAGTAAACTTTACTATATCATTAAATACAAATATTAGAGAGGAAGGTTTAAACCTCGGGCAGGACTCAAACCTGCGACCACTGGGTGTTTGGCTTTACATATCTGCTTAAAATCTTTAATATTAATGTCAATACAACTTTGAAGGTAAGTATGCTTTGTGAGAAATCTCTCTAATTGCATGTTGCTTTATAAAAGCAATTTAGAAAGTAAAAGAAACAGCTTTACATATAAAACCAACAGATATATTCTATTGTGTAAGATCTTACACAGTGATATTATACTTACCAAATTATGAATTGTCGTAGCGTTTATAGCGCGTTAGCCTCGTAGGTCGTAGCAGTCATCTGCGGCCTACGAGGTCTATATTTACAGTTAGAAGAATACTAATAAAAACAAAATGGTTTATAAAACACCAATACTTCTCGTCAATGTTTTAGTACTTGTTTGAAAAGCTATTGACAATAGAATTGCGTGTACAAATAAAACCCTTATGTGTAAAGGATAAACTGCCTATATTTCCCTATATAAATACTAGGGCATTCCCGTGAGGGGCATAAGCATTACTTATTTTACTGCTTAACTTTACGACGTAATAGCGCACACGTATCGAAAGATTTTATCTCTCCTTTGTTGTTAGTACTAAAATTTTATAGAAATTTACCGATACCCTATTTTACATGTTATCAAATACTGGTTGAAAATATACATACCCGGTAATGCCTCTTTTCTTAGTGGCTTTCAAACATGCATCGTTAGCCATGATCGATATAGGCGTGGTTAACTCAATGTCCAGTAGAAAAGAAAAATAAAACTGGCAACATAAAAAAAAACAGTATGACTGACATTGACGCGTGGTGATTGAGTGGATGTTTATTGAGTTAAGCATTTCGTATTCTCAAGAGAAAACAAAGAGCAATCATTTTACTACGTGAGCTTACAAGTTGCAGAAGCTATTAACAGTAAGTGTTTTGTTAGAATTTGTTTTCTTTTTTTATTAATTTACTGATGTTTGATTGAAAAGTGATTTCATATGTACCTACCTACTTCCGCTGAAGCCGCGCCGTTCTCAAGCTATCCTGCGGCTCCGGCATAGACAAGGTCGGGACCGAGGTGTTTTCAGTCAGTACAAAACCGACATATCCCCAAGTCGTGCCCTCGGCGTGGGTTAAAGTCATTAGAATTTCACTCCGTAAACAAAAAAAGGTATATACTTATTCAAATTACTATCGATACTATGAAGTAAAAGTTACTCCTGAGTCTTGAGCGATTAGGCACTCTCAAGGGTGAAATCGGATGCATTTATTTCCGAATAACTACAGGTACTGCAATTCGATTATTTTACACTACACTATTTTCTACACATAGGTCAAATATGCTCTTCGTGTATTATACAATAACCAAATAATAAAAACAGGTTACTTAACTACAATTCGATTATTTTAGATGTAATCTAAAATAATCGATTATTTTAGATGTAATCTAAAATAATCGATTTGTAGTTATTCGGACAAATTAGCATTCAATTTCACCCTTGAAAGTTCCTAATCGTTCATGCACTAGTAATAAAACAATGCCATTGTATACCCACCAGTGGCTATAGATATCCTTTATCTTGATAAAGAGCCAAGTTAAGTAAATCTGTACAGCAATTCTGTGTGTCACGGGAGAGTAAGGGCTAAAAGCTATGGGTGGTTGGTTGGTATCGGCGTAACGGATTGCAAACCCATTTAGGCTTCGGCATAACAATGGTTTGTTATTTAGTGTAGCATGGTAGTTAAAGATTCATTGCGTGTGTAGAGTATGTATTCGATTGACCTACTATAACACGGCAAGCTATTCTATACATTATATTATATGTTTTGACATGATTTTTTCGTTGGATAGTGCTGTGTTCGACGATAAATGTTTAGCGCTTTAAATCTGTCTTCAAATCGGCTTATCATGACCTTTAATGTAAGAGATCATATTTAAAAATGTAGTCTACGTTTGGTAGGTAAATAAAAAAAAATATTGATGTAACGATTATGTTTAAAATTTACCTTTTATGAAATTTTTGTTCAAACTACCTATCAGCAATCACTGCGCTCACTACGTGCTAACTGCAGGGAAGTAGATCACTTCCAAAAATAGATATCGGCCACTTTCCAATAGGACGGCAAACGAAACAGCCGTGCTATCTGATTACTTTGAGTTGTCGAAACAATTATAAATAATAATAATTATTGTTAATTAGTGTAACTGGAACTGGACTGGACGAAAAATCTGTTTACTGGTATGTGAATGAGCTACATATTGTATATAATTATTTTAATTAATGGTAATCAAATGCTTGTTCTTAAACTTTTCATGTGCTTTAATTCTGTTTTCAAATCAGATTATCAAATAATAATAACAAACACATAACGTGCTTTGTCAGTAACATCAAACTCACTTTTACGTATTTGTTTTTATATTTTTGTTTGTATTTTTATATTAGTCAAATAGACAGTTTTATGGTTTATGGTCTGTTTGGGTAATTATGGTTAAAATTATAATAAGGATTTTCATCATAAAGATATAAAGTCTTGAGAATTAGGTTTTAGTTTTTTACTAGCTGAATTTATAAGCGAAGTTAAATTTATAGTATATAATAATATAATAATAATACCAACCTATTAATGTCCCACTGCTGGGCACAGGCATCTTCTCATGTAGAGAAAAAGTAAAATTTATTGTTGTTTTATTCATATCTTTCATGGAATGATGGTACAAGGGACTATATTATTTTTAATATTAATAATTCAGCTTTGATGGTCCAAAACCGAAGTTGCACTGAATTATATCTATTTAAACATACATAATTACAAAACAAAGTCCCAGTCGCGTCTGTCTGAAAGCGATATACTTAAAAACTACCAAACCAAGACAGATATTACGGGATATACTTACTACTTGCTTTAGTGGAGCTAGATAATCTGTGCTTAGAATAGTTGCTCTAAGACAACTATTTCAATATCTTGGAACTAGGTTTTATATTCACTGTAAATATTTATGCTCAAGAGATAAGACATAGGTGGAACCCATGATCATTAACCTGTAAAGTGTAAAGGAATCGAACGATCGGGAATTAAAATTGTAATAATAACACTCGACGTAAAATATGTTATTAATTTGCAAATTATGTCTTTGAGGTGATCTTAATGTCATAGTTTATAAAAAATATATACTTTGTAAAGAAATAATTTTTTATCTAAATATATTTTGCAAGTGATCCTTATACATTTTTGAAGCTAATACTATATGTAGATAATAAAATAATAGATAGATAGATAGACATAATTTAAGTAGGCTATAGCAACCAAAGACTTTGCTTAGAATTTTATATTATAGTGTTTTTTTATTTCATACCAAGGATCATATGAATACATTCAAGTAGAAAACTTTAATAATGCACATTTTCCATAGAAAAACTTCGTCCAATGAGAAAATAGAAAACATCACAAGATGGCAGATTTGCAATGTAGTAGTTACTTATCTATACTTCTACTATTATTATTAATAATTATGAATTATAAATAGGAAAGATTACTATTTTTGTTATACAAATAAACACAAAAACTACGGAGCCAATTTAAAAAAATATTTTACTATTTGAATGCTACATTATCTCTGTGTAACGTTGGATATAATGCCTTGTGAAGCCGGGACCGGTCGCTAGTTTCACTAAAGCAACAATAAGTTTTATTAGGAAAGTGTAATGTCTATGCTTGCAACCAAATCAACACAAAATTATACCTAATATCGCAAATATAACTTATAATATACCTACCCTTTTTTTTTTCGGGGTGTAAGCTAATGGCTTCAACCCACGCCGAGGGCACGGCGTAGGGAAAATATAAATACCCTAAAACACAGAACCTTACCTACCCAAGTTTAATACCAAAAAGTCTGTTCATTCCAAAAAATATCAAAGAGCTAAATCCGAAGATTACTGACAGCTGTATAACGTTTTTAATTAAATTTTTAATAAACAGTTTCAAGGCATTCTGTTTTACTATCGCGCAGGAATGGAGCGGGGATAAAAGGATCATGTTATTTAAAATTACGGCCGGATAATTACGTTGCTGATTTAGAAAATCTTTAGCGGATTTACAACATTTTGCATTACGTATATAGGTTTATTTTGGGATTCTATGTATCAATTTACATGCTTATCTATTTACTCATCTGAGTAGGAAGAAATGCTTTAAACTGTCTGATTTACTTGATTGTTTCATTACACTAATGCTTGTTAATTAATATTTAGACAACACCTTACATAATATAATTCAATAGGATTGAACTAAGTATGCTTTTTGTGATTGGTCGTGATTACTTTTTTAACTGATTTATGCTAAGTCTTATATTAAAACTATATAGGTACTATTAGTACAACTATATAGGTATAATTAATTATTATTAGCTTTTCTGTTTAGAAATACTTATCACGACTCGACGAGTTGTAGTAATAAATTGTCTAAACCTTTCATGTGTTTTTTGTCAGTTCTGGTTTCTTCATCTACAAATTAGACAACTATTGCCGCGGCAACGTTTAAGTTTGTTCACGATAAGCCATTTACTGGCCTCACTTAACAAATCGTGGTATTGAAACTGATACACTACCCATTTGCAGATTTATTCCTACTGTTAAATGCAACGCAACGTACTTAATTATAATCTTAAATCATAGGTAATAACTAAAACATCAACAACAACTAAAGTATTTATCACACTATTTACTGAAGTGTTGTATGCAATAGTTTCATAATATGTAACCGTCTAAAAGCCTGTTTGTAAAAATAATTAAATTTAAAATGTTTTGAGTTAAATAAATGATTGCGAATATTAATCATACATTTAACAATTTTGTTGAACATTAAACAAGTGAATTTATTATCGAAATAAAATATTTCTATTAATTTACTTCCTTGACTTGTCAGTCAAAAACAGAAGTAAATCTCATTAAATATTTTATTTCGAATAATATTTGGTTTGCAATCATAAATTAGTCTACTGGTAATACTTTTTATAACTTTAATTTAATTTTATTTATTAACCATTTGAGTCCTTACCGCGTCAAACTCTCGTAATATTTGTAGCTTTTTTATGTTACGATATGTACGAAAATACATGTACCTAATGTCTATACACTTTTTACGTTCAATAATCAGGCATGTAACATCACGAAGGCACATGTATCAATACGAAGATCTGTTTTTACAACATATGTAGAATTTATTCGAAATAATTTTCAATAAAACATTGGATATATTTATTATCAAACAACCAACATGAAAAGAATCCCCTACCAAAGGTGTACAAAAATCTGGTGAAAATTTTACGCTTGAATGTAAGTAAGAGGTGAAGAATTAAAACTTTACAAATCTTCATTAAAAGATATTCAGTCGCGCTTATCATAAACCTAGACGAAATTTTTCCTAACATAAAATGTATATATCTCACCTGAAATATTAGTTTATTCATTTAAAAAAAAATACCTGTAATTATCTGAAGGCGAAAGTACAAAATAATTATCATACGTAATTAGAATTATGATAATTACTTGCAAGTATCATATTTAGGGTGATCATCCAGAGTGAAATTATGTTGTTTCCAACGAAAGAATTTACATATATTTTAGCTTCAACCAGATGCGAAAACAAATGGTTACTAAGTAGATACGTAGAAACAAATACGATCGTAAAAGCCAGTAACGCGCTTTTTACGAGAGTACTGGATAATTTGGTATAATTCACTCACGCAGCCACTCCTCCGTGGCGAATTACGATGTGTATTTCTATGTCAAATGTCAAACAAAGTGTACCTAATCAAGGTTTTACTAAGAATAGTAGTCGTAGCTCTTATTTCTTATCTGAAATATTTTAGACCTGTATACCTATAGGTAATAGTAGGTACCTACCTACTCACATTATGTTTGTATTTGAGGCTAAAATTTGAAGCAATAATTTACAAATAACTTATAATTAAACAAATAATCACATACTATACTAACTTTAAGGACAGTTTTTTTATTACCGTCGTCATTTTTCTTTTATTCTACCTATTTAGCTAGTTTTCTTAACAAAATTTAAGTCTAAGTAAAAATAATTTGTAATACTCTTTACGGGATGCTAGCATGTACATTGCCCAGTCCAATTTGAAAGCTTTGAAAAACCTATACCTACCACGATACCATGTTGAAACGCATACACCGTTAACTGTAATTTCATTCGTCAGTCAGCTGTCCGTCAACAAACTCGGTAACGTTAAATTATTAGCAGTGAAATGTCACATACAGCCTAATTCTGCGCATTTCATCTATTAGTACGTATAAAATGCAGGCGGATATGGTTTTTTTTCTTTTTTATATTTAGTAAGTGTTAAATTTAAAGAGACAAAAGGACGCGACTTTGTTGTATTTTATAGACGAATCATGTATGCAGCGTCTACTCTCAAATTATTTACTTGGAAGAGCATTGTGGATTTTAGGTTAGACTACAGGATTATGAAATAATGAAATAACAATAAATATAAATTGTCCTTATTTTTATATCAATGAACCTACTTAAGTTGTGTGATCAGGGACGAATAAGGTAAGAATCCTTTAAAATCCTTTAAAATCCGTCAAATAAACGAAAACAAAGTCTAATATCTAACTCTCTCTCTCTCTCTACTCAAAGTATTAAAAAATTAAGGACTGATTTTCCACAACCCTAAACAATTTTTATTCGTGGAATAAAATAGACCTCTGGCAGATTTTGTATAGAAGAACTGTCAACAATTTTAACTTGTTCCTCGGATTAAATTATCTGGCATTGGAAAAATTACCCATAAGACACAATTTGTGTTATATAGATACGAAAAAATATTTTAGTGTAGCTCGAATAGCATGATCATCACAGTAATAACTCCTCAAAAGTTAATAAATAATCAGCTCGTATGTCCGACTAAAAATGCCCATTTACCTCAAAGGGAAGAATACTTTACATTTTACTACCTATTTAACATCTTTTTGCCTCACTCGAAACTCGTTCACTTTTTCCATTGTTTTTACTGCCCTACTCTTTACCGCCACTACTTTTGTTTCGCAATTTGCCGATACTAGAGTGCTATTTTTTGGAGTGAGCTATATTTTTTTTTCGTTTGTTTTACCCCGTCACAAGCCGCAGTCATTCATTCGGTTCGCGCTCTGTTCTATTAAACTTGAAGTATGAATGCAGGTGGGACGTTTTAATTTCTTTTTTTTTTTTCACTAAGAGCTTTTTAATATTTTTTAATCATTCGACATAAAATACCTCATCCCATTCCAACGACCAACACTAACGCTTCCATTGCAAGTACAAATAAATTAACTTTATAATCATACATTTGTCGTTCACCAAGAATGAGGAGAGGCATTTTAAGAAATTTCATTACTGCTAATTACTAACCTATTGGTTCCTAACCTACGCGGCATCATAAAAAAATAAATAGCTGTTACCGTAAACACGGTGACGAATAAAATATTACAACCATACATTACTCGGCCACTGCACTATTTCATTAAAACTAAATGGGTTTCGCACATCCGAAACCGGTTGAATGTTATTTAAATGTGCGTTTCAGTCACCCATTCAGGCAGCGTGAACGGCAAAAATGCCAGTGCAATCGTTCCAAGTCCCACTGTTGTTCGTTCCCACACGTGTCACTGTGGCGTTTCCTAACAAAATAAAGTTACGCAGATTTTTGAATATGACTTTTCAAATGCCAACGAAGTTGATACCTTTTTGAAGACTCTTGATAGCTTTCAAATTTTTGAGGTATAAGCCATTTAGTCGCAATCGCAATCAGCGTACAAAGACGACTATTGCTGTCTTACTAATTACAGCTGGGGCTAAACCCCTGGTGATATCCAATGAAATACATTACTTTTCATTCTTATGACTTATGTTTTGCTTTAAGTAATGACACGAAGGAGAGATTGGTCAGTCAAGTAAAATTAAAGAACGATAGACTTTCCAAGCCGATGAAGTCAATCAAGCTTTGTAGTTGCGCTATAACATGAATAGTTACTTTTCAGCAATACAGACGAAATATATTATTATAAACAGAAAATTAGAAATGCTTGAAACACACTACAGCGGAAAATACTAATTGGATGAATGTACCCTAACATGTTACGTCTATTCAAAAGCGAACAAGGACCTTTTCATAATGAGCTTACAGTAAAATTATTCCGGTGTCCCTATTTTGATTAGATTAAGATATATGATGGGATACTAATAAATATGGGTCAGGTACTTAATTTTGTTTATTACGTGTAAAAATGGGTCTACATAATACGTGTGCCTTTTAATAGGGGGCGAGGTCCTTGGTAATGTTGCTGGATGAGCAATTTCCTCCGTAAATGTCTACGAAATTGCGCTTTTTGCCCGGCGTGACAGAAAGAAGTAAGTACCAAAGTTTATTTTCCAAAAAACAAAAAAAAAAAAATATATGTAATGCAGACTTACTTTTATTAAAAATCAAATTGCATTACTTATTCCAGTCGTTGTCTGTAGTTGAAATCATTGACTTAAAAGTATGAAAGAAAGTGTGACCACAAAAAAGAAATCACAGATAAAAAAAATGAAAAGTATGTAACTACTTAAATGTACGTGAACTTAAAACATTTTCACTTCTTTTTATTTTAAGTATCGCTTGTCTAGTTCTTTTTATGCAAACACTAAGACTCGACATTTTAAGAGTGCATGTCGTGTTCAATATTCTTCCACCTTTTGTTTTGATTTTTTTTGCGTGAACTGTTAAGAGTATTATATCCCCTGTATTGTTTACACTAATTTTATTTACTGAGATTGTTATCATGTAAAAAGCAGTGTAAGTATTATGTACAAAGAAATATTTTAGGACATTATTTTGTAAAAAGAAACAAAAGCTTGTCTTTTGTTAAGTATAAAAAGTGATATGATATAGAAATCCAATCAGGTATGCAGGTGTTCATGTATTATTTCATAACATGAGTTCATACATTATTAGGTATTTAAATATATCTATATCTTGGAACCAATCAAGCGTATTTTGCGCGACAGACTTTCGATATCTCAATTTTCAGTGTATGTTAATGCTTATCAAAGTTCCTTTTAATGCTTTTAGATATTTTACATATTATTTGGTTAAATAACTACATACAAAAAACCGCTTTATCTAGCTACCCAACTTTATCAGCGTTAATCCACCACAAAAGTAGCAGCTAAGTAATCGGATTTGTAACCGTACTGCTCCAGTCTACCGTGATTGGAACTGCACCCTTTTAACTGTTAGCTCTAAAATGTTTATTTACTATATCCTATGTAAAAAACACTGGCTCTCATTGGATTACAAAAAGGTATAAGTGAACTCAAGACTAAGTGTATTCGCGTGGAGAATAATTTTATTTCAGTACATTTCATTAAGAAGACTAGTTCCATTTTTTCGTTACATTAATTAATGTGAAATTTATTAAGTAACGTTGAAATTAAACAGTAGCATTGC